>NW_004624764.1:16947345-17119547 GCF_000247695.1 Heterocephalus glaber | reverse complement strand
AATTTGAAATAGGAAAAGGTCCAAAGGTGTAGGGGTGGTGGGAGGGGAAGGGGAAAGGGAAGAAGGGAAAGGAAAAATTATGAGAAAAGAAAAAAAAAATGGAAATGAAATTTATGTAAATAGGGAAAGGTGGAGGGGGTAAAGAGAGCACAGGTAATGGGGAAAAAAATAAGAACTAAGATACATCATGTACAGGTACAATGCTCTGTCATGGACAGGAAATATTCTTTTTCCTAGTTCTGAAAGCTTATTTTAATCAGAGTTACATGTCTAATTTTATTAAATGCCTCTTTAGCATTTATTCAGAAATCCTTAACTTTTTCCTCCTTGAATGGGATACTTTATATTAAGAGATTTTTTTTTTTTTTGGTACCAGGGATCGAACTCGGGTCCTTGCGTTTGTGCACCAGGCAGCAAAACCACTGAGCTAAATCCCCAGCCCCTTTAAGAGATTTCTTAATATTAAAGTCATTTTAGAGATTAAGTGCCTTTGTCAATTAATCTCTAAAGTGGCTTGAAAAAATATTAGCATTGAGTCAATTCATCAGCATCATGGTAAAGAAAAAAAGGACTGCTTGTGTTTAAATCCCACCACTAGGGCCCCATTCTTTGTATCTCTTTGTCTTCTTTCTGCATCTGTAAAATGGAGATGACATTAGTAGCGTTCACCTTATATCACTGTCATATGAAAGAAGCCAATATAGGAGAAGTTCTTAGAAGACTGTATAACCAAACACTAAACAAGTGCAAGGGTTATATTAAATAATCAAAAACTTACCATGTGCTTGAGGGGTGGAATAAACATGGTAAATGTCATATGTGATCTCTCCTCTCATGAAGTTTATGGTCTAGTGACAATGCTTATGAAACCATCACGTGGAAGCATAGAAACTCCCTTCTGTGCCAAGCGCTACCAAAGAGAGGTTAAGGTGGCATGGGAGCATATAATAGCGGGGCTGGCCTAGCCAGGGAAGGACACTACACTAATATCCAAAAGGTGAGTATGTTAAGAAGGGAGGGAATAGTGTTCTAGGCAGAAGGAAGAGCACATGCAAAGGTCCTGTGGCCATATAGTGAAAGTGTGGTTGGTGCAAAGGACTGAGGAGGATGGAAAGCTGGCAGATAGGAGGACAGAGATCAAAAAGGGCCAGATCGTGTAGAGACTCTAGTAGACCTGAAATGTTTTTTCCTTAATGAAGAGCAATGAGGAGTTACTGAAGCTTTGGAGCAGATGTGGGTGGGGGTGACTTAATTGGATTCCTGTTTCAAAAACACCCCCCACCTCACACTAGTTGCAGTGTAAAGACTGAGTTGTCCAGGACCAGCGTCAGTGTGGCTGACCAGCTGGGAAGAGCTTGATGTGGAGGGGGGGAATGAGGTTGAGACAGGATGGCAAATTGGCCAGGGATTGTGAAGGAGAGAAATGTGCCGGTTCCAGCGAGTCTTATTTAGACAAGGAGATGGAAGCACTAGCCCGTTCCTGGAGAGAGGGAGCAACGAAAGAGGACAGACATTGAGGGGCCTGGAGGGCATCATGGGCCCGTGTATCCCAAAGATACCAGGCCTGGAGTGCAGGGTGTCATCTAGCCAGGACTGTGCACTTCTGCAGCATCAACACACAAATGGAGTCTAGATTAGAGAGAGGCGGGAGGTCTGGCCTTGAGTCCAAGAGGAGAGGGAGAAGGAGCAGAGAGCAGAGGTGTGCTAGGAGGCCCAGGGCGTGGCTGCTCGGAGCGTGGTCCCCAAGCACCTGTGTCATCATGGCACTGGGAAGCTGGGGAGAGAAATGGCCCTCCAACCCTCTCATACGCCGTCCTTCAGAGTCTCCTGAGCCAGCCTCACGGTGTTGTGCTGCACCTGAGGTCTGAGGTGCGAGCCTATCACTGACCTCCTTAGATCTGTTCCAGTGGCTGGATAGGACCAGACTGCAGATCTGACAGGGCTGTTGGGTGGATGGGACATAAGAACCTGGGGAGAGAAAGTATAGACAGATTGTGTTTTCTGTCCAGCAAATCTGATTGTGGGAAGAGAGACGAAGCTGAGGGAGATGCAGAGTGGGCGGGGGGGGATTGTTTTCTGAATAACAAGATCTTGAGCACATTGAAAATGGGAAGGTTGTGTGGAGAGGCAGCCACAGAACAAAGGGAGAGAAATGGGAAGGGTGACGTCTGGATGGAGGCAGAGTGAGGACAGGAGAGTAGAGGAGCCAGGGAATCCCCGTGGGTGGCTTTTCTTTTCCACGGAGGGTGGGAGGGAGGACATGAGCTGAGTCAGGAGGCCGTGGATGGGGGAAGAGGTTAGAAATTGGTCACTCTGGTGCTGAATGTTGTCATTCCTGAGTTTAGCCTGGTTTTCATTGCTTCTTAGTTTAAACTCTTTTTAACCCTTGGTTTTCTACCTCACAGAATTAATCTGAGGCTTGAATAAAATGAACAATTCATCCCCTGGCCACGGGCCATGCTAGTCACCTGTATTTCTTTCCTCTGTGCCAAGCCTGGGGCTGGCCCACAGAAAGCACCCGGAGAAGTGGATCGAAGACTCTTGAGCATATTGATGCTCTCTCTCCAGAAGCTTTTGGGAGTTCTTCTGGTCACTCTGAATTGCTCTCTTTCTCTCTCCCAGGCCAGAACTGCACATTCCAATTGCAAGGTCCCAATGGGACGGTGGAGAGCCCAGGGTTCCCATATGGCTACCCCAATTACGCCAACTGCACGTGGACCATCACTGCGGAGGACCAGCACAGGATCCAGCTCGTGTTTCAGTCCTTCGCCCTGGAAGAGGACTTCGATGTCCTGTCGGTGTTCGATGGCCCGCCCCAGCCAGAGAACCTGCGAACAAGGTACCACCCTCCCCACTACACCAAAGCACACAGCTGGGCCCTGTGCCCGCTTCCCGAAGGGAGGACCTCACTCGCCACTGACCTCTGTTTTTATGAGGCCTTCCTGCAACTCCTCTGCTTCCTTTGTGTTCTTGGTTCCCTTATCCTGCTTCCAAATATCCACTAGGCAGGACTGATTAGTAGGACATTTGGGAAAACTAGATGGAAAACAAACGCTCAAAGAGAAATGCAAAGTCTTTATGTTGAAGCTGATTTTACAAGCAGAGGTATATGTGTGTGTACAACTGTTGGTGAATATTTTACAGACAGATATATTCATTTTCCCCCTTGGATCCAACATATATTCGATTGAAGGCTGTTAGTGATAGGAGTATGTTTTGCATCATGTGTCTGAGACCTTATATACTTTGTTGGGATTTGTGCTGCAAATTTGAGGAATTTGGGGAATTTGGGGGAAGTTCTCATCTTCTCAAATCACATCATAGCTGAGGGAGGAGAAAACTGGGTGAAGGTGAGATGACTTCCCTGCATCCCTGAACTGCCTCTCAGGGCAGGGCACTTACACATGAGGAGGCAGTCCCGCCTCTGCAGGAAAGGCAGAGTTTTGAGGTGAAGGTGAAGGCCCCAGTGTCTGCAGCCTCCTGTGCTCTATTATAAGCCTTGCCCTTATCCTGCCAGCCAGGCTTCTGGCTCTTCAGGAAGCTAAAGGGCTATTGGCTCACCGGCCAAGCTCTGGAGACTCCCAGGTGCTAATTGCTTTTCTAAGGACTGGGTGCATTAAAAAGCCTATCCAGCCAAGTGCTTAATCTCCAAGCTTGGTTTAAGGCACTGTCTGAATCTCTGGCTTCCAGAATCCTGAAGCAGGGTCACACCACACTTACAGGACAGACTCCAGCCCTCTTCCTCCCCATCCTTTCCCTCTCAAAGCAGGGCAGGGTGAATCTGGGAGACCTGCAGCAAGCGTGGGATAGTTCCTACCAACCTGGACAGTTCCTGTCCTTCCCTTGATGTTCAATGAAACTTTTCTGGAGAGACTAGAGTCCTCTTTGTGCATTCATTCTACAAATACTTCACGAGCACCCATTATGTCCTGATGCTACCCTGAGTATTGGGGGCACAGCCATGAGCAGAACAAAAGCCACTGCCTTCATGGGTTTACATGCTAATGGGGAGCCGGGCATGGAAATACCTCACACGTCAGAGGCAATGAATACAGCATGCACCAAGAGTACAACAGTGATAGAAGGGTGCTGGTTTTATAGGGTGGTCACAGAAGGCCTTTGTAAGGGGCACATGTTTGAGCAGACAGCAGATTTGTGGAGGCATCGTATTACATCCTGTTTGGGTAAATGGGGACAGCTTCCAGGCTGCAGGTACAGGAAATACAAAGGCCTTCGGGAGTGGTCTTGCCCATCCCAGGGAAGCTAGCCTTGTTTTGGGGGAGCCTCTAGCATTACATTGTCACTGGGTGATCCCTGCTTGAGTTCTGCACTTTGTCCCCTTTGTGATCTGCTCATTTCAGTTCATCTCAGAAGTAGCCAAGGTCATGTAAGGTCAGCCATGGGGAAGTACTGGAGGAGCCCACTGGCTCTTATTACCCCTGGAGCTGGAGGATTTCATACTGTGGGGGACACCAGCAGGAGGAAGGGCCCAGACAGTCCACATAAAACTGGAATATGTGTCCTTGGAGGTATTGGAGTGGTGCTTTCTTGGAGGCATGGACTCTTGGATCTTTATGATTTCTTTTTCCTGTTGCATGGTTATTAGTCTACTCTGGTTTTCCTTTTGTCTCTGTGTTTTTCTAGGAAATCACTCACTGTATGGATATTGTCAAATGTAGGCACCTAGGATTGTACATGCCTATCTTTGAAGTACCTGGGTTTCAGCCCTTTTCACCACTGGCTCCTGGCCCCTGTGTTTTCTTTCATTTCACTCGATTAGTCTTGCCAGAACTTCGCCTATTTTATTGGCCTTTTAAAAGTTCCAGAGCGAGGGCTATCAATTTTATTCTTCCTCCATTATCTAACCTATTGATTTCTGCTTTTATCTTTATCCATTCTTTTCTCCCACTTACCTTGGGCTGATGTTGCTCTTTTGCTGATTTCAGGAATTGAATTAGTTCCATTATTTCTTGTTTGATAATAAAAGCATTAAGAGGCATTTTCCCCTAAGTACGACTTTGACTATATCCCATAAATTTTGATGGGTAGTTGTTATTTCAGAAAGAATTTTTAATTGCAGTTTTGTTCTTTTCTTTGACTCTAGGGATTTTTTTCCTCAAATTTTCAAATAACATTTGTTTATACTTAAAAAATTATTATCTAGTTTTATTGCATTTATGATCAGGTTATGATTTCTACTTCGGAAATTTTGTAGACTTTTCCCCCTTTATATAAGATTATTTTTGTGAATGTTTTATGAGCATTGGAAAAGAAGATACTCTGTGATCAAAGGGTAAAAACTTTATGTTATTAATATGAAGTATTCCCAATTTCTTATTAGCTAATTTACATTTGTTAAAATAAGCATTATTATTCTCAAGTTTTCACTGTTCTATCAATTTCTCCTCTTGTTTTAAGATTTAACTTTTTATATTTTGATGCCATGTCTTCAGCACATAAATGTTTTTGAATATTAAATCTTCACAGTGAAATTTATGTTTTTCCAATATAAAAATTATTCCTCGGTGATTTTTGCCAAAAGCTCTATGTGCCACTTTTTTTTTCTTTTAAGTTTGAATTTATTGGATCTATTTTTGCTGATTCTTCTGTTTAATAAATATCTATACCATTGTTTTAGGGGTAGCTCCTAGTGCAACACATAGTTGGATTTTTTTGTGTGTTATAAAAAATCTTAACAGTCTTTATTTTTTAGCAAAAAAGTTTAGTCTCCTCTGCTCTTTGTGGTGCTAACTGGAATGTTTGCTCTTCTGTGTATGATATTTCATGCCTTCTATTTTTAAATGTCCTTCCTGTTACTTCCTTTTCCCTGCCTTCAAGTGCAAATTTTCTTTGCTTTTCCTGTGATTTGTATTCAACTAGTAGTTAAAGTTACTTTTCTCCCTTTTTTTATTATGTGTTTTTATTCCATGTTTGCAGGATATAATAATGACATGTATCACGTGGAGCTTGTACATGTGCATAAACACACCGTCATGCTTTTTGGTCCCCTTCCCCTCCCGTCTCTCCCAGCTCTCTCCAACCCTCGATCCCTTTCCCATTTGAAAAAGCTCTCTTTCCATTTTTCCTTCAGCTTTCTCCTTTACTGACCCTCCTTCCCTTCCTTCCCTTCCCATCCCCATCTCTTGGTCTCTTTCCTGTTTGAAAAAGATCTCCCTACTCCCTATTACCCTTTATTTTGCTCTTCATTTATATTTTGGGTTTCTCATATGAGAAACCACGCAATGTTTAAACCTGTGCGTCTAATTTATTTCACTTAACAGTATAGGCTCAAGGTGCCTCCATTTACCTACAAATGCCTCATTTAGTAGTACTCCATTTTGTGTAAGTATCATATTTTCTTTATCCATTCATCAGTTCATGGACATATAGGCTGTTTTCAAGATTTAACTATTACAAATTGTGCTTCTATAAACATGAGCATGCTTATGTTGCTGTAATGTGATGATTTTAAGTCTTTTTAGAAGATTTCTAGAAGGGGAATAGCTGGGTTAAAGAGAATTCTAGATGTAGTTTGTTGAGGAATCTCCATTTTGATTTCCGTAGTGGTTGTACTAATTTACATTTTCACCAACAATGTAGAAGGATTCCTTTTTCCTCCTGGCCTCACCAGCGTTTGTTATTATTTCATTTCATGTTGATAACCATTCTTTCTGGAGTAAGATGGTATCTCAATGTTGTTTTATTTTGCATTTCTGTAATGGCTAGTAATGTTGAACATTTTTAATGTATTTATTGAACATCTGTACTTCTTCTGAAAAGGGTTTGTTCATTTCTGATCCCCATTTTTTTGATTGGGTCTTTTCTTGATTTGGGGGGGTCTATTTTTCTGAGTTCTTTATATATTCTAGATTACTTTTGAAAACATACTTTAAACTGTATTTTTTCTGTCAACATCCTACCTAAATAACCTTTTTCTTAACCGAGTCTTACTTGTTCTGTGATTCATAGAAATTCCTTATTGTTTTGTAGCATGTTTGTATCTGTCTCTTTTTCTCTCTTTTCAATGTTGATGTAAATATTCCATCTTTTTGTATAACTTTGTTCATTTTCCTGAGAAATTTGAGGTCAGGTAGAGGGAGCATCTTAACATGTTGGCTTTGGTCTCCATCTTGAACTGGAAATTTATCTTATAAAGGTTTTTAATTCTTTTTGATGCCATTGTGAATGGAATTTTTAAAAATTTATTTTTAGATTGGTCATTGCTAATATATAAAAATGCACTTGATTTTCATGTATTGATTTTGTATTCTGTGACCTTGCTGAATTCATTATTCCAATAGTTTATTTATTTCTGTGAATAAAAGCAGTTTTAGTTCTTCCTATTTAGTCTGGATGTCATTTCTTCCTTCTGTCTTCCCTCCCTCCCTTCCTCT
Organism: Heterocephalus glaber; assembly: GCF_000247695.1. The sequence goes on along the minus strand of NW_004624764.1, from coordinate 17,112,153 downwards.
TTTCCTCCTTCCCTCTTTCTTTCTTTCTTCCTTCCCTCCCTCCTTCCTTCCTTCCTTTCTCCTTTCTTCCTTCTCTCCCTCCCTCCTTCCCTCTCTCTCTCCCCCTCTCTCTCTCTTTTCTTTTTGCCTGATTGGCTAGAACTTCCAGTACAATATCTAGTAGAAGTGGTGAAAGTGGAATCCTTGTCTTGTTCTCATTCATAGGGAGAAAATATTTAGTTTTTTGTTGTGAAATATGTTAGTTGTAGATTTTTTTTGTACATATGCTTCTAATAAAGGTTTTTTAGAAGAGGATTTGGGCATGATGTGGCTTCAGTGTGGAAACTGCATTGGAGTAGGGGTCAGACAGGTCACCATCAGGCCAGGCACGTACAGTGGCAGCCTGGACAAGAACAATGAAGACTGAAGATGGTGTGGACTCCTATGATGTTATGGGAAAGGGTTGTCCCCAGAGTTAATAATGGATTTATGGGAACTATGATGACCAAAACGAAGGGGTGGAGAATGACTTCACAGTGTTCAGCTTGGAAACAGAAAACAGAGCAGATCAACCTGGACTGGATTCCCATTTCTGGTAAAATGTGCTTACTGGCTTACCGGCACATTTTTCACTCATCCAGCAGAACAGTGTTCTTACAGTGTTCTCCCGTGAGACAATGGGAACAGACCTAGATTTACACCTAGAAAGGCTCTATGTTTATTTGTTCGTACTTTTATTTTTGCTATGCTTGGCATCAAACCTATTGTCTTATACATACTAGGTAAATACTCTACCACTGAACTACATTTCCCAAACCCTAAAGGTCTACAGTTATTAATTCTGTGACCTCAGCAAGGTTTGGCTTCTCTGAGCTTCATCTATAAAATGAAGGGGACATTAACCCACCTCCCAGGGATGTTTATGGGAGGCCCTTGCTGAAGGTCCCTAAGTGTACATCCTTCCTTGCCCTTCTGTGTGTAGGACCCAGTAAAGCAGCACTTCCTGGAGGGCTTTGGGAGTTGTCCTGACATTTCATCTGTACCCTCCCATCAGATTTTAGAGACTGAGGAATTGCAGACAGGATAGAAAGACACTGCAGAAGGCACTGGGAGTCGAGGGAGTCATTCATTATTTATGTAGTGGATCGTGTGTATGTATATAATATTATATAAAATGTATTTCTGGTGTATCACCTGTATTTATGTTTATGTATGTGATGGGTGAGTATAACATATCATGTATATGTGTATATGTTGTGCGTGTGTGTGTGTGTGTGTGTGTGTGTGTGTGTGGTGTCTCAATGCATTAGTGATCCTATGATGATCCTCTCTCCTGCTCCTTCCCACACAGACAGTGAGGCAGGACCACCAAGAGGCCTGCAGCAGATTTCTTTCTGCTCACATCACCTGGGGGCTTTCTGTATTATTGTCTGAAACTTAACAGCCATCTATTTTGTAGTTACTATTCTTACTGCATTCTTAATGCTTCTCTCTTTTCTCCCCTTCCCTCCAACACTCTGATCTTTACCTTATGCATGGATGCTGAAGAGACAACCTCCCACCCCTGGACACCCACCATTCTCCAGAGGCTTATTCCTGTGCTGTGTTGTGAAGAGTGAACTTCCCTCCTATTAGATTCTGAGCACTGAGGCTGGAGTTGAGCTTTCTTCCCTGTTTTTGCTGTAGCAACGCCACACAAGAAACCATACACTGATCTTCCAGGTGCACAGCATGTGAAGCACTGGCAGGTCCCTTCCACTCCATCCTCAGTGTCCTCATCTATAATATGCGTCTATCAAAATCTACTTCACTGGTTGGTTGGTGAAGATTAAATTAAATAATGTATGTAAATAGTTTTGAATTATGGTAAGATATAAGCAAAAGGAATACTTGTGTATTTGTAGAAAAAAAGTAGAAACTATAATTAAGCAAAAGAGACAAAAACCCTGATAAATTTGCAAGTCATTAGGTAGAGTATCAGTGATGAGGCTGTCCTGCTCTCCAGGGGACATTTGCCAATGTTTTGAGACATTTTTGGTTGCTCCAACTTCAGAAGTGCTAAAAGCATCCGGTAGGTTGAAGCCAAGGATGTGGCTAAACATCCTACAACATGCAGGGTGGCTGTACACAATAGAGGATTATCTGGCTCCAAATGGAGAAGTGCTTAGGCTGAGAAGCCCTGGGATAGATTGATTTAAGGAGTCAAGGCCTTTAGTTTCAGGCATAGCTGAGTTCTAATCTTCTTCCTTGTATCAGTGACCTTGGGCAGGTGAGTCAACCCATCCTGGCCTCAGCTTTCACCTCTGCAAAATGGGGCATCCTTGATGATGCTGTGTACTAACAGCCGCACTTGGCATCACTGATGAGAGGTGCCAGTAGGCACCCTGTGCACAGCTTGTGCTATATGCAGATACCATTCATCTCCCAGCACCTCCCTCTCCAGCAGGAGTTCATAGTCATCTCCTTGAAAGCATCTCACATTTCATCTAGTGCTATTCACAAGCAGCAACATCCCGGGTGCCAGAAGGCAGTGTCTGGCTGCTTGAAATTAAATTTACAATAGAAGCTGATCAGATTCTTCTCATAATGGATCAGGGTGGGAAACGGGGGTAGGAGCTGGTCCTGAAGGATAGAGAGCCTGTAGGAGTTTGGAAATTAGCAAGAAAAGAACAAAGAGCTTTCCAGATAATGCAGTGTCAGCCCTGCCTAGATAAATTACTGAAACAATCCCCACGTCTCTCCTTTTGCACAATTAGATGGACTTTCTGTACTGGCAAGCATCCTATTGCATTGGAGTTTAATGTGGAATGAAGTTTTTTAATGGAACCCAAGCAAACATAATCTATAGAGTTGCTGCTAATAAATGGCATCACTGTATATTGGAGGGTTTATAGGGCACTGGTGATGACTGCACCAGTTAAGCACAGCTAAGCATCCCTTAATTTAGACATTTGGGCTCAAGTTATGGGAACACAACTTGTTTCCTCAGTTACTGGCAATATACATTCTGTCACCAGCCTAAGGTGAAATGGAGTTGTAGTTATTTGGAGCTGGTTGCAGATTTCACTCAACCATCATCAAACACCTGTTTGGATGGTATAAAAACCCTCAAACTTGGTAGATTTACTGTCTTCTTATGAATATGTATCATGGCAGAGGTCCCCAAAGGACCCATGTGATGGATTCCTTAAAAAATGTGACTTGCACATCAATGAGGTTGTCCTTGGAGGGTTCTCTCCCCAAAGTCCTTTGGAAATGTGCTCTTGAGGGTAAGGGGTAGCTAAGAGGACCCAAGGGGTGAAGAAGAAATCTTTGTTTAGGACTGAAACCACAGAAAAGTGATGCAGAAAAGTGGCCAGAACACACAATGCCACCGGATACCTATTATGTGCCAGCCACTGTGCTAGACACATTTGTTGATTCACTCATTGTCATTGATTTGACATTTATTGAATACCTACCAGGAGTGCCAGGTGTTGGAGATACAACAGTTAACATGATAGCTTCTGCTGTCAAGGAACTTACAATATCTTGAGGGAAACAGATGAATAATCAGGAGACAGTTGAGGATGCAAAGTGCTGTGACAGGGAAGCTGACCTGGACCTGGGGATGATCTTTGTAGATGCTCTTCTGTGGGCCTAGGCTGCCTCCCTCCCAGTGCTTGTTGCTTGGTTATTTCTTACGAATCCTTCACATCTCAGTGCACCCTCACTGGGACAACTCTTCTCCTCCAGCCTAGTCTAACCCTGCTGTGATACCTGCTTAGATTACCATGCATCCACCCTCCATGGTTTTAATGTGTGATTATTTGACTTATGTCCATCTACCCCACAAACTGTAAGCTCTGTGTTTGCAGGAATTCTTTTCTTTTTACTCTCCATTGCAGCACCAAGACCTAGCACCATGCTTGGAAAATGGTGGGTGCTGAGCAATTAATTACAGAGTGGATGAATGCGTGCTGTCTGGAAGAAGGGATCCCTGATAGGCATGGAGGGAGAGATGGGGAGAGTGTTTCAAGCCTAGAATATAGTATGTTGCACAGGTACAGGCGAAAGCAAGAGTATGCGCAGAATGAGGATGGGTTGGCTCATTGTGGCTGGAGCGTTGTGGGGAGGTGGAGGAATAATCAGGGATGGGTTGCCGGGGCCTCTGTATTCCTTATGGAGAGCTTGACACATATCTTAAAGGAAGTGGAGGGAATACAGAAAGGTTTTAAACAGGCATTATGGGTGTTTATCTAATAATTCACTAACACAGTCATGAAGTGAATGGTGTTAATTTCCTTTGCAGAGCTTAAGTAAGCATCTAAGTCCGAGGCCTCTGAGCTCCTAAGTGGCTAAAGGAGGAATGAACTGTGAGTCATGAAGGAACCCCAGGCTTTCTCCTCCACCCAAGAAGCCTTCTCATTGCTCTGGATTCTCTGCATGTGTTCCATTTTCTTTTTCAAAATCCATCTGATTTTCTCTGTAAAGCAGTCTCTCTAAAATAGTAAAAGTAATAGGTGCTCAATGCTTTAGAAAAGTCAAGCAGTGCAGGAGTGTACAGAAAAAAAAAGTCCGAGTGACTCTTTTCCCAATCCCTTGTCCCAGTCCTGCTGCCTACAGGAAACTACTATTAACAATTTCGTGAGTGTCCAATTTCTTTTTAAATAAAGATTCATTAAACTGCCATGAGACTTATTGGGACATCCATCAGCCCTTTAAAAAATTGTTCTGATAAATTAAGTGTAAACTAATTAGAGACATGGATTCAATTACCCTCGGAACACACAAGGGTTTAATAATTAATAGGAAGAGGACTTGAGGCCAAAGACATTATGGATTTTATCAAACTCCTAATACTGGAAGAGTAAATGTGTTTGATTCCCCCCTAAATGCTGGCAAATTTGCATCTGGAGACAAATTTGTTGGTGGAAGCTGTGTGTTTAACCAGGAAACTCATCTATGATAGATAAAGTAAGGAGGCAGCTGAGAGGAGCAGTAGATGCCAGAGTCAGCCTGGTGTTGTTGCTGGAGGAGCTTCTTGGGTCAGGGGAGCTGCACATAGTTTGGGGTCACTATAATCAACTTTCTTCATGGTTCTTCAGCGGGCAAGCTTTGGAGGTGGGCTGAGTTCCCCAGTGATGGCACCAATGCCAAATGTAGACCCAGAGCATCTAGGGAACAATGTTGGGCCAAGAACACAATGTAGGACTTTTGGGAGAAACATTCAGTTTATCCCTTGAATTGTGGACTCTGATGATTTAGATGGATTTAGAAGAGGGTCAGAGGTTAAGACTATTGTAGCATGCCAGGTGCTTTATTAACTGTATCTCCCTTTTTCTTCACAATCTTCCTGGAAGTAAGAATTATTACCTCCATTTATTGCTAACAAAACGGAAGCTCAAAGAGGCTGCCTGCCTTGTAGAAACTTAAGCTTCCAGATCTGCTTGATACCCAAGTTCACACAGGTCAGCTGATAGTGGTTTGGAAGAGGAGGAAGGGAGGGCTGCCAGAGTTGGGCTTTGGGAATCAATTGCAGTGACCCATGGGGGACCATGTCCTCCATCACCTAATGCCAAAGGGTGAGATGGGCAGACATAGTGGGAGGAGGGGTTAGCAGCAGGTGATGCACAAAGCCAGGTGGGCAGTAGTGTCGGGGTCCTGAGCAATCTCTGCATTCACAGTAGGACCCCATGGCTCAAGGTCAAAGTCAGTGTTTGTGGTGAAATCTCCCCTTGCTCATTTGTCAAGTCTGGTGTTCAGTAGCAGCCAAAATTTAAGGCCCTGTGGAGCCTGAGGCTCAGGCCAGAAGGCTGTGCTGCCCTATTGCTTCTCATGATGGGCTCTACCCGCATGTCAGGTTGGTCAGAGATTCAAAATGACCCAGACTAGAGTGGTTTCCCTAGACACATTTGCCCCTTTCTTGCAAGTCACTGCTGATTGGGATTTTACAGAGGTAGGACAGTGGACACTTATTTTATCCTTTTATTTTCTGAACGTTGAGGGCAACAGAAATTGTTGTGTAAAGGACCTTGGTGACCCAAGAACGTTGGCTTCAGGGTAGGGGCAGGTTAGGACCTGTAATTAATTCTAGCATTCCCTCTGTTTCTTTGTTAGCAGAAATAGCATCTGAATAAACACTTTTCCAAAGCTGAGTTCTTCATTCTCTTGGAATTAAATATAAGGAAAACTAATTCTCATCTTTTAAGGGAGCAGAAAGCCAAATCATTGCTCCCTCAGGTGGATGTGAGCTGCCATAGGATGGAATATGGTACCAAAGTTAAGATGGGGTTAGGAGGCCTGGGTTCCAGCCCCACTTGACCACTGGTCTGCAAATGATCTTCTTGTCCCTTCTCAGGGCTAGCTGAATCCCTGACTTAAAAATAAAGAATGGCAAGCTTCCTGCAGCTCTGTAATTGTGGACTGAGTGATGCCAGGGATGTATGTTAGAGGGGTTAAAAAGTACCCCTGATTTCACTTGATCTTCAAGGATTGTTTCTACCCCACTCAGGTACTGCTTGCTCTTGGCTCTTTGAACAATGCCATTTGTTGTTGGCATAGGGTTTATTTTTCCCATGCCACATTAAGCAGTGTGGCAGAGAATGCAAGCTGTCCACCGCCAATCTTGCTTGTTCTCCACACTGGGAACTTATCAGTGGGAAGCAGCCGCCTGGCCAGGAACAGTATTTCCCCCTTTTAGCAGGGCCATGTGACTTAGTGGGCAGGAGAGAGTGGAGAGAAGTGACAGGTATGCTTTTTAGGCCTGGCCCAGAAGAGCTTGCCTGCAATTCTCTATTCTACTTCCTTGGAGGTGGAAGAAGCTGGCATAACTATGCAGAGTAGAACTCACTCCTTCCCAAGGACTGCTGATTGACTGGGTTTTGCAGTGAGAAATAAACTTGTGCATGAAGCTAGACCTCGGGAAGGCCAGGGTTTGTCCATCACAGCCACCTGTGTTTCCTTACCCATAGCAAAGCTCTGAGTCATGGCATTTAGAAATTTATCTTAGAACCCAGAGGTAGGTGGGGACACAAGACAGCAGAGTCTATTAGCTTTTCAGAACTGACATTTGGCCTTGTTTGCTTTGGGGAGAGGAAATTTCAAGATAGTCTGACCTGTGGGCTCAAACATTAGACCATTGGAACATAAAGTGTGATTTCTTTAAAGTGGTTTTTTGGATTGCTGACTTTTGGTGGCTTCTCTTTGGCATCAAGATGTGGCACTTGCTCTAGTCCTTATTCCCCATCCCATCCCCTATGGGGATGGCACACAGTGGGGCGTGGAGGTTCAGAGGAATGGTTTGGAGCCAGCCTGTGTTTAAGTCTAGCTTTGACTCTTACTAGTGGCATGACTTTGAGAAAGTTGCTTTTATCTGAGCCTCAGTTTCTACCTCCACAAAGTTTACCTACTTCTTAGAGCAGTTATGAAGATTCAGCTACCTCTCAAGGTTTAACATACATCAGAAATTCTGGACATGTGGGAAATACTCGGTAATGCAATTTTATTATTATTATTGTCCAATTCAAAGATTCATCTCTTTCACCTACATCCACTGCCCCACTCCTTTAACTCAGTGGCCTCCTTCCTGGTGGCCTGCTTCCTGGTCTCCCCACTATTGTTTTTGTTCTCTTCAGTCTGTTTTCACCACAAGAGCTAGAGGAATCTTTAATTTGTTTATTTATACTACTTTTTAAAAAATAAACTTGTAGCCTAGCATAATGTACACACACATAATCCCACCCTTCAGGAGGATGAGGCAGGAGGATCATAAATTTGAGGCCAGCCTGGACAACTTATGAAGACTGTCTCAAAATAAAATCTAGAAGAATAAATGGGGATATAGCCCAGTGGTAGAGCACTTGCCTAGCATCCATGACACTCTGGGTTTAATCCCCAGTAATGCAAAAATGAACAACCCCCATAGCTTTTAATTAAAATAAAAATCATTTTAGATTTATGGAAAAGATTGTTAAGATAGCACAGGGAATTCCTGAATACTCCATGCTCAGCTTCCCCTATTATTAACATCTCACACTCACATGGAACATTTGTCATAATAGCAAAGCAATATTGATGTATTATTAACTTTATTCACATTTCCCTAGTTTTCACCAAATGTCTGTTTCCTGCCTAAGACCCTATTGAAGATCCCTCATTACATTTTGTTAACATTACATTTGTCCTATGTCTTTAAACTTCTCTCAACTATGACAATTTCTCAAGCTTTCCTTGGTTTCGATGACCTTAATAGTTTTGGGTAATAGTTAGCAGGAATTATGTAGAATGTCCTCGATTAGGATATATTTCTGATGTTTTTATGGTGACAAGTCTTGAGTAATGTGCTTGGAAGGAAGACCACTTTTTCATCTCATCACGCCAAGGGTACATATTATCAGCATGCGTTATCACTGTTGATTTTGACCTTGATCTTGACCTTGATCTCCTGGTTGAGGTAGTGTTTGTCAGATTTCTCCACCGCAGAGTTACTCCCCAGCCCACACACTGGGTTCTTTGGAAGAAGTGCCATGGACTGCCACACTGAGGAAGGGCAGTTACGCTTCTTCTCCCCAAGGTCAGAATCTCTACAGAGATTATTTGAAATTTTCTGCCTGAGAGATTTGTCTATTCTCTTCCATTTATTAGTTTATTCACTCATTTATTAATACCAGTGTGGACTGTGGATTTTTATCTCATCCTTTGAATTGTAATCTGATGCTACTTCATTTTTTCCATTGCTACAATCATTAGAAGCCATTTTAATTGGCTTCTGTGTTTTTCAATATTCCTGTCATTATCATTCTTGTTGTTGATGTTGTTGATACTGCGGTTGCTGAACATTTCATTTTTTCTGGTGCTCCAAGATGCTCCAGACTTGTCTTGTAAATTTCCTGCCCCAGTCTTAGAATCAGCCATTTCTTCTAGGAGCCTTGGTTTCTTTTGTTGAAGAATGGGATTGAAAACCAAGGTTCAGGTGCTGGATGTGCTTGTTGCTAGTGGTATTTTAGTGCATCTAGGTCCTCTCAGGTGATAAAGCAGGGAAATATGTTTGAACACATGAATATGAGCATATCTATAAATATTTTTGTATGTATCCATCTGTACCTATATTAAACTAAGTGTGAATTCTTTTTGAGTCTTTATCTCTAATCCAACACCACATGGGTCTTTCCAACCCTTATCCTTCTTTGTAAACTTCCACTCCAATAATAAGAAAACTGTGCCCCTGATCAGCCAGCCATGTACTTGTTCCTGTCCAGTACACATGTGTAATTGCTGCAAATTGTTAGCCCATATCCCCGTGGGAAACAGCTTGATCAACCAGAGTTAAGTTTTTGTGTGCAGTTCCATTTGCCTCTATCCCTATAGATACAGTGGTCCTACAGTGGTCCAGTGCCAATCTGTGGCTTGTTAGGAACTGGGCTGCAAAGCAGGAGGTGAACAGTGGGCTATCAAGCAAAGCTTCATTTGTATTTACAGCTGCTCCCATTGCTTGCATTACTGCCTGAGCTCTGCCTCCTGTCAGATCAGCAGTGGCACTGGGTTCTCTCTCATAGGAGCAAAAACCCTCCTGTGAACTGCACATGTAGGGGAACTAGGTTGCAGGCTCCTTATGAGAATCTAATGTAAGTAAAGAGTGCAATAAATGTAATGTGCTTGAATCATCCTGAAACCACCCCGCCCCAACTCCAGTCATGGAAAAATTGTCTTCCATGAAACCGGTCCCAATCCCAAAGATGTTGAGAACCACCCCTATAATCTGCACAGATTTCCAGAGTCACTTCACACCATCTCCCCACCCTACTTCCTTCAGTGAGGTTGTTTCATATCCTGTCATTCAGATAGGTTCTTTACCACAGTACTGAGATCCCAAGACCTCCTTAAAGATTTTTTTTAAAATTCACATACATACTCACTGTTTGTACTGTAAAGTCCTATGGGTTTTGAATGGTTACTTTCATACATTCATAAGCCATACACTGGGTGCCATCTAGTATACTGAGTACAGAGACCAAAAGGGCAAGGTCTTTACCCTAAAGTTGGTTATATACAGCAGCAGCAACAGTCTGCCCTGCCCCTGGCGTGCTGGAACTGTGAGTGGAGTCCTGAAATACAGAGCTCTCTAGAAAGCACAGCAGCCTCAGGTGCCAAATGACAAGGGGCTCTGTGGGGTGTGGACCACACCCTGGCTCAAGGGTCACATGGGTCCATTCTGCTCCCACTTTCCCCTGGTACTTTACTGTTCAGCCACACAGGCAGACATTGCCAGCTTCCTAGCCCTCACTCTTGCCACCCTCCGTCCTTCCCTTGGCTGACGTGTCTGCCCCCAGAGGCCCTCTGGGGGTTCCTGATCTGAATTAGTGTTCCCCTTTATTCTCCGTGCATCACCTTGTTCTTCTCTTTGGGGAGTACAGTTATGATGTCCTCTATATGAGTTTTTAAATCAATTCCAGTATGTATGGGTTCAACCAACTACAGATCAAAAGGAAAAGAACTTACATCTGTATTGAACGTGTACCATCATTTTTCTTGTCATTGCTCCGTAAACAATGCAATATAACAAACTGTTTAAATAGTATTTACATTACATCTGATGTTATAAGTGACTAGAGGCGATTTAAAACTATAGAAGGATTGCATAGGTTATATGCACACGAGATGCCATTTTTATGCAAAGGGACATGAGCATCCAAGGATTCTGGCATCTGGGGAGTCCTATAACAAAGCCCCTATGGATGACTGTATTTAATGTATTTATAGGTTTACTATCTCCTCCAGCAGAACAGAAGCCTTAGGAGGGCACTATCCACATCCTTCTTATTCATCACTGTGTCCGCAGCATGAGATGTGTCCCTGGCAGACAGAAGGCCCTCAGACGCTCATTCTGTGTACCCTGGGAATTTTGGGGATGAAGAGAAGGGTAGAAGCGGATCCCTCTCATTTCATTGTACCCCTCACTCCTTTACTTCTCTCCTTCCTCCCTCCTTCCTTCTTTCCTTCTTTATTTTTTTCAGTACTGAAGACTAAATTCAGGGAACCCTACCACTGAGCTACACCCCCACCATATTTGATTTTTTGAGACAAGGTCTCACCAAGTTGCCTAGACTGCCCTTGAACTTGTAATCCTTTTTCTTCAGCCTTCTGAGTAGCTAGTATTACATGCATCTCCCTTTCTTTTTACCTGGCCCCGGTGCTGCTCTCTTTCTTCTTCCCAGTCTTGGAGCTCAGCCTTTGGCATCTCTATCACAATCACTTAACAAAGGTTTTGTCTGTCCCATCAATATTTATCAAACATCTACTGTGCACAAAAGTTTTCTTTCCCTAGCCAGTAAAAATACAGATAGGAACAAGAGACAAAAGTCTGGAGCTCACCTTGTGAAGGGGAAAGATAGAGCAAAAAAACACGTAAGCTCTGTGAAGAAATTCATGTGCAGGGAAGAGCATGTGAAGTTATGGGAGGTATCAAGAGAGTGTTCAGGGAAGTGGCCTTGGAGTTGCAAATTTGAAGGGGAGTTGGGTGTCCCCACCTGCAGAGGCACCTGTTCAGTCTGACTGTGTGTCTTACCGTGTTTTCTTTCTCAAAGGGCCCAGCAGGTTGTATGAAGGAAATTTAAGGAGAGGAACCCTCAGCTGGCAGCTCCTCCTGGTGACATGATGGATACTCAGGCACACACCATGGTACCAGTCCCGCTGGGAGCTGAGGCTGACAGGGGTTCCCATGGTAACACAGTGAAACCAGTGTAGACAGTGGAGCCTCGGCTGCTGGTCGTTGAAGGGACTTCTGACGGCCTGAGCTTCCAGGGGCCAGCATGCAGTGTCTTTAATCCTGTCTAAAGAGAAGATATCTTCACAAGGTTGACATTGCCATCTCCTCTCCACCATAGCAAGGTGGTTCACAGTGCCCTCCCAGTTCGTTCTCTGCATCACTCTGCTACCTTTATCCAAAATTCTGCAGTCACATATCATAGGCAAGTTGGATTTTAGACTTATGTAAACCCCACAAACCAAAGGGAAGCTGGCAGATCTCAGTTCTGATAATCCACCTAGGTTTCAGTCATAACAGGATTTCATCACTGTCCAAAGATAAGGACATTCAGAAAGCTAGAGAGCTGTCAAGGCCCCTTGGTAGGCGGGGAATGAAGGCAGAGTTCTTGCAGACTAAAGAAGAACTGGAAACACCACTAACTGCAAGGTTCCACCCTTTAAGCAACTGGTACTCTTTCCAATTCAGCTTGATTGTCCAAGCTTCTAAGATACAGTGTGTTACTTCTCTGAGCAATCCAATAGGCATTGTATCCGTTCCATTTTGCAGAGAAGAAAGCTGAAGTTCAGAATGGCTGAAGCCCAATGGCTGGGTTTTCAGTGTTTCATCCCTGTTCTAGGTCTGGACCCTTCAGCCACATGGGTGACTGATTGTGTGGTGGACAAGAGAAAAATCATGGGGGAACTGGCACCCTGAGCAAGCACCCATCTATCCTATCAGGCAGCAAAGGATGAGAGGGAACCTAGCAGAGATAGGGTACTTCTCCCATAGCCCTATCTCCCTCCATATTGGAATTTTGCTGAACTTGAAAAATTGGAAGAGACTAGAATTACTGTCTTTCTGCTCTGCTCTTCTTCCAGTGAAAGCTAGGTGAAGGCCTCGACGTGGAAAATTATTTGTAGAACCCCGAAGGAGAGGGCTTCTTCTATTTTGGAGTATGTAGAAGAGTAAAGATTTTCTTTAATTAGATAGTGCCGGATAGATTTAATTAAAGCTTCAAACCTGCAATTTTCTTTGTTTGATTGATTAGTTGGTGCTGATTGCCTGGAGTAATTATGAAAGGGGAGGTAGGATTTTCAAAGTCTGATGGTGGTAAGAAGCAGATTGGGCCAACTCTTGGGTCCTTGGTTGTCAGAGTGGTCCTGAAAAGTTTTAAATTATATGTGTGTTTGTTGGCTGGTCAAATGAAAAAAAAATGTCTGAATAATGCTTTTGTTTGAGTTATGTTCCTGGCTGATGTGCTTCTATAGAAAAGTTCCCTTTTCACTCCTTTCTCCGAATGTAATCACCCCACTCCCCACCCAGACTAGGCAGTATTCTATTACTTTTGTCTTTCTTTTACAAAATAGTCAAAAAAAATTGTAGAGGTGTCTCATAACAGCCTTTAACAATCTCTAGAGCCTATGGAAGGGTCAGAAGAGAAACACAGCCTTTTATAATCTCAGTGAGAATTTAGGGAACTAAGAAAGTGCTTTGAAGACAGGCGATCTTGGCCTTGAATCTTGTTTCTACCATCCTCAAAATTAGCTCTTGGCCCTTGGAAAGTGCCCTTGAACTTCTCTTCCTCATTTGCAAAGCATAAGAGTGTAGAGAGGGTGTGATGAGCTTATGTATATATGCCAGGTACCCAGGCCTGGCCTGCAACAGGTTCTCTCTGAAAGTCTGTCCCTTTCCCTTTGGTGCTGTGCTGCCTCACTGAGGTCACCACCACTGTGCACACTCCGTGAGCTCATGAGACCAGTACTGTTTTGGCCAGTGTTGCAAACTCCTTGGTACCCGATGAGTCTCCACACCTCCTTGTCCAATGAATGAATACATGAATGAGTACCTGATGCATTTATGCCTTCAAAAGCAAGCAAAGCCAGTACAGAGTAGAAGAGCTGGCTCCAAAAAATGGCCATATTCTTAAAGCTCTGAGGATGCAGTCTGAATAGTGTCATTTGGGCCATTTGAAAGCTTTGGTAGAGAAACTATTTTCCTTCTCTTCAGAGCTAGTCAAACCGTCTGTTATGGCTTATATCTAGATGCCCCTCAAAGCCGTATGTGCTCATAGATATGGCTTTTTGGGAGGTGACTGGATCAGGGGTGTGTGATACTCATCACTGGATTAGTCCACTGATGAATTTATAGCTGGGTATGATGTTGGGAGGTGAAGCCTGCTGGGAAGAAGTGAATCGCTGTGGGTGTGGCCTGCAAGGGCACATATAGATACAGAGATAGAGAGATAGAGGTAGAGCTGTATAGATTGTTCCTGCTTCCTAAACCCTCTCTGCTTCTCGACACTGTGCCATGAACTGTTTCTTCTCCACAATGCCCCTCTGCCACGCCACCCTTCCTCAGAGCCAGCTGACTGTGGACTAAAATCCTTACAAACTGTGAGCCAAAATAAACCTTTTCTCCTTTAACTTTCAGGTGTTGGGCTTTTGTCCCAGCAACAAGAAATTAATTAAGACATCATCTCAGGAGACTGAGATTAATTCTGGTGGGAGAGGAGTAGAAAAAACAATCATCAGGACTGTTGCTGCATAGAAAAATGTTTAAGTTAAAAAAACAGGCCATAAAATAATCTGTGCATGATCCGTATATTGCTATGTAGGAATGTATACACACAAATGCACAACACAGGAAGGAAATACAGCCACAGGCTAATAACAGGTATTAGGGTGGCTTTTATTTTTTATCTTCTGTATTTAATTTTTTTTTGTAACATGGTTATGTTACTTTTACAGTAAGAAAGCATTTCCAGTTAAATCAAAGTTAAATGCAAAGGAAAAGGGAAAAGTGTGAATATATTCTTTCTCATCTGTAACCACAAAGGGACAAAGTCAAGCATGTCCAAAAGAGAATGACCAGGATGAGGAGGGATTTCATTTACGTGGCAAGATGTACGCTGAAAGGCTTTGAGTGTTTACTTGGAGGAAGGAGACTCATAGGGGAAATGAGAACTATTGTCAAAGACCTGAAAAAGGACACGAAAGCTGACAGCAGACAGTGGCACTCAGGCTGTAAAATGGATGTTCATGGAAGCAAACATCAAGTCATTCCTCACATTTGTGTCTACCTAGAATTGAGGCTTCTTGCCTCAGGAGGCATTGACTTCCTACTTCTGGACTTATCACGCAGGCCCTGAAGCTTCTGGGGCTCCTCTCTCTGGGTCAGACACCCCCTGCCACCCCACACGCACAGTGGGACTGTAGCTCTAAATCAGAGATCTTCTACCTGGGGAGGTACCTCTCCCAGCCCCGACTTGTTGAACCAGCAAATATTATAGGTGGGAGCTAGGGTGGTAGGTTTATGTACATTTGAAAACAATCTTCAGAATGACAGTTAAATTAGCTTGTTTTTATTCACTTTATGCTGAAGTTTACTCATCATCTATTTATTTATTTGTGGTGCTGGGGCTTGAATCCAGGGCCCTGGGCATGCTAAGCAACCACTCTACCACTGAAGTTTTATACTGTATTAAAGAAGGAGGTGCTATTTTTGTGCATCATAAAGGGCCCTAGGTTTGTCCAAAGTAGACAGACAAGGTTGCTTCTCAGACTTTCACATGCAAATCACCTGGGATTCTATGAACGTGCCCATTCAGCTTCAGTGGGTCCAAGGAAGGCTCAAGATTCTGCATTTCCAGTGGGGTCGTAGGATATGCTGAGAGAGGACCTCCGGCAGCCCCTGGGGCCCCCAGCTCCCCAGAATGGCAGAGAGTTGGTTGTTTATGTTCAAGTTCTCACCCATCCTTTATAGAAGCTGTTAAGTGGACAGCAGCTGGGTCAGGATGCAGACCCACCTAAAATAGGGAGGAAAAAGAACCTTGTCTCAGTAGCACTAGAGCTAAGCATATATTTCTGAGATTTATATCTTCAATTTGGGTTTATGTTTTTGCCCATCTCTGTTGATCATTTGCAGATAATGCTCTTTTGTCTTAATCCTACTTTTATGGCTAATGATGTGTGTTTCATTCTGATCAAGCATAGGACTGGCATAAACATATTTCTCAAATATTTTCCCAGTCAGGGCTGTGAGTCATTGAAAGAAATCATCTGTGAGCAAGGAGGGTTGCTCCTGGAGTCCATCATCCCCAGGTGCCAGGCTCCTCGGGCCACCCCTCAAAGCTCTGGGGTGGGGAGTGTGCTCAGCCTCCATCACGCCTTCACTGCAGGCTGAGGGAGCAGTGCCATTTGCCCTGTGAATCTGCTAGGGCGTGACAGGCCTGCCAGTACCCCTGATCGCTGCCCCCCCCCCCAGCAGTGTTGTTTCAGTCTCATTTCCAGGAATTTGTGATGTTTCTAATTTGATTGTTGAGTATCGGTCTACACTGCCCCACTCCTGCTCAGTGGCAGACAGTTCTATCTCTTCTCCAGACCCTGAGCTGGGCCTGCCCAGCCTGGCTGTCAGGAGGCCCCATCCTTACAGACTGTGGCCCAAGATCTGGGTGCCCAGGACACTGAGAGCCTGATGTACCTTACCTCCTGGTTGGTTCATGTACAGCCTGCTCTGAGGCCTGGCTCTCCAAGCCAGGGCAAGACTATGTCTGACTCTCACTAGCCCATTAGCAGGACTGTGCTCCTGATTCTTGACTCTTAAGTCAGAACTGCCCCCAGAGCCTTGGCATCTCCTAGGTCTTGAACTTCCAGTTTCCCTGCATGCTCCGCTCCACCAGGCTTGTTGCAGGAGGGAATGAGGTAGGAGAGGAGTAGGATGAACCAAAAGCAGACTTTAGACCAGTGGCTCTTGACCATAAAAGTTAATACTTACATAGATACATAGATTCATATTCTCTCTCTCTCTCTCTCTCTCTCTCTCTCTGTCTCTCTATGTAAAATAGTATCCATGCATATAGTTATCTCTCCGTGTTTAAAATATAATGTGTGCTGTACATGTGTCTGTATAAAAAGCAGATATTGGGAGTGGGATTTAGCTCAGTGGTTCCGCCACCTGCCTCGAAAGTGCAAGGTCCCAAATTCTATCCCCAGTACCAAAAAAATTAAAAATAAATAAATAAAACTAAAAAG
This sequence comes from Heterocephalus glaber, assembly GCF_000247695.1. The sequence continues at coordinate 17,095,419 of NW_004624764.1, read as the reverse complement.
CAGATATAACACATGTACAGTATGTGCTGGTCTTCCTGTCTACTTGAAATGTACACCTCATTTAGTGTCTCTCAGCAACCCAATGAGGTAGGCATTGTTACTCCCACATTATGGATGGAATCTGAGGTGAGTGGGGAGGGTGACTTTAGCCTCACACAGCTGGTAAGTTGCAGAGCCAGGATTTGGGCACATGCAATTAGACCAGAGTTGATAGTCTTGACCACTCTTGAACATTGTCTCAAGTTTGACACTGTCCAAGTTACGGACCCTCTGAACTCCTAGTGATAGCCATGGTTGCTCTCTCATGATAAAAATGTATTCAATTTCACTGGATGGACTCATGCATTCAGCCTCAGGTCCAGGACTCCTAATTTAGAGGGTGTGCATATGAATGGCAAGAATAATAGCAGTTTTTATACCTTTTAAAACATTTACTATGTTCTTAGCACAGTGCTAAAGACTTACAGTGAATTGCCTCATTTACTCTTACAACGGTTCCATGAAGTAGGCATTATCATCCCTATTTTACAGGTAGGAAAACAGGTTCAGAGAGGTCAGGACCCTGTCCCAAGCCTGAGCAGCTAGTTTACACCAGAGATGGACCTCAGCCCAGGTCTGCAGCAGAGTCAGTGTTCTTCCACATGCTGTGCAGCCAGCCTTGCAGAAAGGTGGGTGGTGGTCTTGACCCTTGACTCTTCTAATGGTTGCTTCTGGACTCCTTTACTGACCAAACCCTGGGAGATATGGACCCATCCCAAGCCTTATAAAGTCTGCTGTTCAACATCTGGGCATAGCCAACAGTTGGTCCCATCTTTAGGGCAGGAAGACAGAAGGAAAGGGTTGAGGAACTCAAAGGCAGAACTGGGCATGACAGAGAAGAGGGATATTTGTCCCAGGATGCCTAAAAAGTACTCTTAGAGCAAAGCGACTGTCTCGAGGGAGGAGGGAAGCAGGCCCAGGGGAAGGGAGGGATTGTGGGGAGCCTCTTCCTTCAGATAGAGCTGGTTCCTCTAGCCAGCTTTGTTCCTTTGCCCCACTGAGGGCAGCTAGATGTAAGTGTCAGAGATCAGAGCCTTACAGACCGGAAGAAGCAAGGGTGGGGCAGGCCTTGGAGCAGGCCAGGCCATGGCGCAGCCTGGTCCAGATGCAGACACTGGAGGCTGCCGTGGCTGTCTCCCTGGGATGGGTCCTCGCCCTGGGATCTCATGCCCATCATGCTTCTCTGGTGCCCTTCCCTCTGCCCTCACCATCACCTTCCTTGTCCTCTGTGTCCCCTGGACCTTCCAGCTCAAATGTGTACCTGGAAATATGGCCACAGTGGGACCTCTTTGCTTGGCCATTTTAAAGTATCCATACTGAAGCAGCTGTCAGATTGTACAGCCTACTCTTTTGTTACCAGTCCTGTATGCCACAGACACTGCTGATGAATGTCAGTGACATTCGTTACTTGGTAATAAAAATAATTGAAGCCTTAAGTGTTTATTTTTAGGCTGGGCCCAGTGTTGCTGCCTCCAAATGCCACCGCACCGCAGAGTCTTTGAGGGCCCACTACATTTTCGTTCTCTGTCTCTCTCTCTCTCTGTCTCTCTCTCTCTCTGTCTCTCTCTCTCTCTCTCTCTCTCTCTCTCTCTCTCTCTCTCTCTCTGTCTCTCTCTCTCTCTCTCTCTCTCTCTCTCTCTCTCTCTCTCTCTCTCTTTCTCTGAGCTATGGCCAACATTTGGGTTCCGTTGAGGTCAAGGGCCATGGCAGGTCATGCTCTTGTTGATTTTAGAGTCACCAAAATCAGAGAATTGAGAGTCCAAAGAGCCACATCCATCCTACTTGACTTCCCACCCAAGAGGAGGCCAGCAAATTCCCTATGCCAGAGTCTGGCCCACCCTGGTGTTCTCTATGGGGTTTCCATACGCAGATCCCATACACAGGTGCGAGAGGCTGGAAGCAAATCCTCTCACCTGGCTAAGTCCAGAGTTTCCTCAAGCTCTCAGGCTGTCCACATGGGTGATGATGACAGTAAGAAGATTGAAGTCCTCAAAGAAGCCTTGTGATAGCCTGGCCTAAGATGTGTGTCTGTGTGTGGTGGTGGGGAGGCATTGCAGCTATGGTACCCAGTGATCCCTTTCACTTATCTGCATCTCCCTATTAACAGCTGGTTTTTATTGAGTACTTACTATGTGCTAGGCACTACTCCAAGCACTGTACAGGTGTTAACCCTTTTCAAGCCCCTCTGAAACAGGTGTCTCCATTTTACAGGTGAGGCAGCAGAGGCTCAAGGGGATGAAGTGACTGGTAAATGGTGGTGCTGGGATTTGAACTCGGGCAGTTGAGCCCTAAGCCCCTCAGGGCCTAGAAGCAGTGAGCGGTGGCCCTCAGTGCTGAGGGGAAGGCACTACCTTGCTGTGTGGCTGGCCCAAGGAGGCACAGCTGTCAAGGCCATGGAAGCCTTGCCATTGGCCTATGAAAGGGCCTGGCCTGCAGCTTGGCAGATTGTCCTGTAAAATTTCTCCTCCATGGCACTACTGACATTGGAGACTGTTGATAGTCTTCTTGGTAGGGAGTGTCCTCTACACTGTAGGACACTGAATGACACTCCTAGCCTGTCACTAGTACCTTTTCCCCAAAGCAGAAGCCAAGATGGCTTCAGATGTTGGCAAATGTCCCTAGGGGTTGGGGCATGATTGCAGTCTGCATTAGGAAGCATGAGCTTCTCTCTGTCTTGAAGTCTTGTCCACACCCTTATGGGACCCTTATGGTCCCTTATGCAATTAGCTGCCTGCAACTGAGGCAAAACATTGCCTTTCCTGGGCTCTGGGATGCAGGTGGGCAGAAACTTTGTGCATCTCAGCTTCTTGGTAGAAGCAGGGTGAGGGAAACCTGGGGACCTGGAAGGTGAGGCCTGGATCTTCAGGGAGTGGACAGTGACTGCTTTCCAGGCCTGCATGGCCTTTTCATCCATTTCCACTAAAAAAGTTTCACGGCACTTCTGTTACTCCATTTCCACAAAGAATCGATTGAAAAGATAAAAAATATGGCATCTGGAGAGTTTAAAATTAGATCCTTACAAAATACAAAGTGGAAGAGAGAAGAAAAAAAATAGAAACAGGGAGCCCCATGATTTGCACAGATCCCACATTTGTTGCCTGGGAGCTGAGCACAGCTTCAGAGGAGATTTGGATGCTTGAGGGTCGGGGTGTCCACAGGTGTGGGGCAGCAGCGCCCCCTTCAGAGCTGCCCCTGGTGGTGCCACTGCCTCTCTTCCCCAGGGCTCTAGAGGCCTCCGCATCTTTGGCTTTGCAGGCTTTCCCTTGCTTTGCTTTGATAGTTTCTATTATATAAATATCTTCCAATTATAGAAAAATTGGAAAATGCACACTATTATAATGGAGAATTTTTAAAAAATCAGTCCTAATGTTGCCACCCAGAGAGAATCATTGACAACACCCTCCACACACACTTACACATCAATTTTACCAAAATTGGATCACACTTTATATCCTCTGGCACCCTGGAGCCTGGTTTCAGAATCCCCTTGCTTTTCAGACCCTTCTCTCAGGATGCTCATGTTCCCTGGCCTTGTTCTACTAGCCCTCTTTGGTGTCCCTCCCTTCCTGTCCCCGTCTCTGCCCTCAGCTCCCTGCACTCTGCTTTCCTGGCTTCCTTTTTCCTTTCTTTTCTAGATCTCCTCACTGATGTGGTGAAATCTAAGGGGTCAGGTTTAGCCACAGCCATAGCATCTGGCAGCTCAGAGATTGCCTACCATGATCCAATGGCTCAGCAGCATGGGGGTTCAGAAAGATGGCATTCTAACACACCCACATGAGCTGGGACCAGCCAGGGATAGGTGAAGGAGCAGTGGCTGGTGCAGATTCAGACCAGCGGGAACTGGCAGGGGAATTAGGAAAGCGAGAGGAGCCCACCAGGGTGCACTGCAATAGCTTCACATCAGCTTCTGCTGCTTGTGTTCATTCATTGTCCAAGTAGGTACTTCCAGAGGCCACCATAGCCCATGGTTACCTCCAGGTGTGAGTAAGGCATTGGGAAACAGGGGGAAACAAAACACACACATTCCTGGCTTTCCCACACTCGGCCTTTAGGAGGAAAGATGAATAGGGAAACAAAGAAACAAAACGATTACAGCTTTCCCTAAGCTTTCTGAAGGAAATAAATATGGTGCTAGGGCAAAGCCAGCCTGGGCACCTACTTGGGTAGTCTGGGTACTCCAGAGGGATGGCAGGGATTAAGGTAGGGAAGTCGAGGGATTAGGGCACCAGACAGAGGCATACGTAGCAAAAGTGGTGGGCCAGAGGGCATCTTTCTAGGTACTGAAGAAAGCCCTATGGGTCACTCCCAACTCATTCCAGCCAGCAGGACATAGTTGCTGCTGGCCACTGGGAGCACCTTCTATCTAGTAATATTGCTGGCTCTGTCTTTCTCCCCATGTAGCAGTGACTCTATTTTTGCAGTGTCACTAAGCACTGAGTCAGGACCTGAGGAATCCTTGAGCTTAGCAAGGCCAAGTCAGGCATGTGGTCCATGGCTCATTTCTTTGGGCCCTTTCATGAGCTCCAGATTAGTAGGAACTCTAAATTTGGGAAGGGCAACAGCAGGTATAGACCAGGGCCAGTTTCATTGCCTGGGACATTTACTGGCCACCGCCCAAGAGCCAGAGGGTCCTATACCCAAGGCATCATGAGGTTGGAAGCAAGTTAAGATCTGAGCCTGCAGCATCCAGAGCTTCCAGCCTGTAAAACTGCTTTGTGTCAGGCAGAGGGGAAACAAGAATGCAATTTGGGGCTAAGGTGGAAAGGGAAGCTTCCAGGTGTCTGGGGCTGGGGCCCACCTGGATCTTAGTAAAGCAGAACATGTGGTGCTAAAGGCTATGTGTGTGCTAGGGACCAGGATGGACAGCCCTGTGGACACTCTAACCCTCAGAGCTGAGGCCCACCCTGATGCCTGCTGACCCCCATAAAGCAGGCATGGTTGCTCCCTGTCTCAGTTGCCTTCTTTCCAACCATCCCCTCCCTGTCACTCTGAGTCCCTCTCAGCTTTCAGGCCTGAAGGGCCCAAGTCTTCCAGACATTCTGGGTTCAAGAATGTCAGAAGCCACTGCGGCCAGTGTCACTGCTAGCCCAGAGCGTGGCTCACCTGCTTGTCCCACTGCTCAGCTTACCCGCCAGCACTCCGATGTGTGGTGCTATAAAAAGCCAATAGTAATATGCAAATTGCCCTGATTATTTATGGCCACGTTAGTAAATAAGCCAGAGAGACAAGGTAGGTTGTTGTTTTTACAATCTCTGCAGTCCTCGTAGGAAAATCTATGGTAATCAGAGTCTGGGTGACCAGAGCCAGATCCCCTGCTTTAATAAACACAGCCTAATTCTTAGGCACAGGGAACAAGTAAATGAGGGAGGCTGTAGGGTCATTGGGTGGCTAGAGTGTGAGTGGAGGGGGGAAAGCAGGAGTTGGTAGCTGGATCTCCTCTCCACCTACACTCTCCAGAGCCTCCTGAGCTGCCTGCTGGGAGGGGGCAGGGACCAGGCCACAAATCAACATAATGAGCTGTCCACATTGCCGTGGGTCTGGCCAATGTGTGGGTGTGCCAGGGCTTTGCTCAGTCAGGAGCTGCTCACTACAAAAGCTGCAGAAAACTGTCAGAATGGAGCTAGTGAGGGGGACTCAGGGCTTGGGGGTCTAGGAGAAGGGAGAAGGGCAGCTTCCTGCCAGCCATTAGCTCGGAACTGGCTGGTTACCCAGGTCAGCTTCCAGCACTATCATATGTCTGGGGTGCCAGCCCTGGGGAGGTCGTGGTCAGGATGGAGCGAAGCAGAGAGGCCAGAGCAGGAGACCAGTGGCACTAGAGGACTTGGGGAGAGCAAGCAGGGCACAGTTAGAAATGCTGTTGGGCATTTGCCCTCCTCATCTGTTCAGCTGCTAATGGGGGTACAGAAGGTATCCAGCATGTTTAGTAGATGCCCCATTATAATTCATTGGTTTGATTGAGCTGATGTCCTCAGGAGGAGCAATCAGCCACAAACAAAGGAAGCGGAAGGAGAGGGGTTGGTGGATGAACAGCACAGCCTCCTTCTCCTCAATAGGATAACTGAATCACAGGTTCTACCTGTCCTCCCTGTCCTCACTGCCTTCCCTGCTGGGATCCAGCTGCATTTACTCACATGCCACCTAACCCAAAATGACCAGGACCAACATGACCACTTTATTGGCTGCCTCCTCCTCCCTGTCCCTCATCCCTTCCTTTCACTGTGTTCCTGGGATACTCTTCCGTGCATCCTTAGCCCAGGCCCTGTTGGAAACTTCATACAGATGACCATAGCTAGCAAGCACTAAACTCTTTGGTAGAGATAATTATCATAACTATTGAGCACTTACCATATGTTTGTTAAGCACCATTCTAAACATTTCACCTTATTAAGTCATCTGATAATCTTAATACTCTATAACATAGATACCATTATTAACACCTCATTTGACAAAGGAGAACAAAGGAGAAAATGGGACGCAGATTTTTAAGGAACAGTTGAACCAGAACACAAACCCAAGCACTCCCAAAGCCTTTGCACTGTTTTGTTGTTGTTGTTTTTGTTGTTTGAGACAAGGTCTTGTTAAAGTTTCTAAGCTGCTCAGGCTGGGCTCAAACTTGAGACCTTCCTGCTTTAGCCTCAGAGTGCTGGGATTACAGGCATATGCCACCATTCCTGGTTAGCTGCAGACCTTTCAAATATTCTCCAAGCACCTCTTCATTCCTGGCCTTTTGCTTGGAACCTGGGGTCCAGGGGTGAAGCAGACTTGGGCCCTGTCTTAGTAGGGTCCAGGTTTGGAGGCAGCAACACAAAGGAAACAGAGAAGCAGAGCAGAGTGGAGACGTGTGTCTGGAGCCAAGGGTATTTAGAGGCAAAGTCCCTGGAGGACCAGGGAAGTACTGAGTGAAGTCTTCAGGAAAAAATTGGAGATATCAAGGGATGGATAGGGTGGGGAGCACAGTCCAGTGATAGTGGTGAAAGGGGCTGAGATGAGTTCTCCATGGTGATATTTAGGGAATTGTATGACATTATATATGCCTGGAGAGCTGGGTGGGTTGGATTTTTGCTTGTTTTCTAAATTATTATTTGGAGTGAGAGCCAACTACTGATGGAAGACACAGAGGCCAGATTATGAAGGGTCTTGTCACCATGCCAGGGCCTCCAACAGTATCACAAAGTTTCATTTCCTTGGTGGGTGATGGAAACACAAGTGCTCACTATATTATTCTCTGTTCTTTTTTGTGCTTCTGAAGGATTTTTTATGTTCAAAAAAATGATTTAGAAAAATAAAAGACATTTATTTAGGAGCAAAACTAACCCTCAAGGGCAGGTCAGAACCATCACTTTTCCTTGGGCACCCTCTAGTCCTGAGAGGGTATCATAAGGTTTCAGGCGCTCTCATAGAGTCCCAGTCACACACTCTGAGTCAGCCATGAGCCCTGAGGGTGGTTGACAGCAGCTTGTTTGGGAACGGCTTTTCCGTCTAGGTTAAGACAGAATGGACCTTTTGGATCTGGCTCTTTGTTATCTAAGGCATCCCTCTTGGCTTGGGATCAGTCTTAAGCAGACCGTTGTGCCATCTCTGTTCCCAGACAAGATAGTAAAAAGTACAGCACTCAATGCCACATGGTGTCCTAGAGGAGATCATGGAACAGAAAAGGGACATTAGTGCAAAAATAGGTGAAATCTAGATACAACGCCTGTAGTTTAGTCAATAATAAGATATCGATGTTAATATCTTAGTTTTGACAAACACACTATAGTTATGTAAGATGTTAGCGTGAGGAAAAATTGGATGAAGACTATATCACAACTCTCTGTGTTTTCTTGGCAGCTTTCCATTGAATCTATAATTATACTAGAATTAGAAATTTATTTAAAAATTATGGTGGTTAGGGTAGGATGAAGGATTTCATTTTGTGACTACCCACCAGAGCCTTATTCCCAGTTGATGCCTGTATACAGTCATTGAGTCAGCAGCGAATGGTCTTATGGTGATAATGTCTGACCTGCCTTTCCTTTCTTTCATATTTATAAATGCCTTGATTAAACCAGTCATTGCATACCTGTTGCATTTTTCTGGTTTTCCCATGTGTGATAACTCTTCAAAAGGGAATGACTTGATCATCATCATACATTGCATACATGTATCAAATTATCACACTATACCCCATGAGTACATATAATCATTATGCACCTATTAAAAATTTTAAAAGAGAATTTTGTCATATTCTACACAACATGTATCCTTTTTTAAAAAGATGATAATAATACACTTTGCAAAGAGCGCTGTATTTGATCAAAAGACTCAGCCAGAGGTTGCCTGAAATACCATGGGTTCTTACTAGATTTTAAGAAGTTCACCCACCAAAGTTATGCTTTCATTGTTTTTTTTTTTCCTGAAATTTCTAGAGCAAGGCAAATCTTTTCCCCATGGGAACAAAAGTAGCAAGAGGGCTTCCAGGGTGCAGAAATCTGAAGTAAGAGTAGATCCATACTGAGCCTACCTGTGCCATTAAATTCTAACCTTCTTTGGAACTTTCTTGTTTCTGCTTTGCTTGGAGGGACCCAAGATGATGGACTAATGAGGAGTCAGTCACCCATGGAAGTGTCCCATTCTGACTCAGAGACACGATGACCTTTCATTCTTTCCCAGACGGGCTCCATGGCAATTTGTCCTCCACTTACATCCTTCTGGTTGTCCCTGCTGATTAATGAGGTCACTTAAGGTATCAATTATTATCCTGCTAAGAGAATGAATATCAGACTGAAACAAACACCCATGAACTTGCTTATTCTATTAAAAAATAAAGTAATGAGAGCTGATTAATGGTATGTGCCCTGAGAGAAGCCACAGGAAGAAATGGGCATGAGTGAAAGGTAGAAAAGAGCATGTTCTAATTAGGGGCCAATAAAGGCTTTTGTTTAAAAGTAGCTTTCTGTTGACCCTCTTCCTGTCAAAGTCATTTCTGAGAGAGCTCTCTGAACTCAGTTTCCCCACTTGCTCCCTTCCCCACTGTACCTGCTTTGGACCTGCTGGCCACCACTACCGCTCTGGAACAGATCACTATGTTGTCTCAGTTGCCAAAGCCACTAGCCCTCCTATTCATCTCTGACTTGCTGCTCCCCAGGTGTTATTGCCATTGACCTTATTCTTCTTGAAATACTTTCTTTTTCTAGCTGGCATCAACTCTTCATTTCTTCCTTCTCCCTTCATTCAATGTCCCACGTATTTATTTAGTCTCTACTGTGTACCAGCCACTGTGCTAGGCACTGCCTGTACTAAGATAACAGAGATGAAGTCCTTGTTCTAAATGAAACTTACACTCAACAGAGGGAGGTAGGCAATGTATTATTCAGCTTTTTGTGGCTGTGATCGAATGCATGACATACACAATTTAAAAGAGAAAAGGTTCATTTTTTTTCTTACATTTTTTCTTCAGATAGCTGGCTCTGAGGCAGAAACATCATGGTGGAAGAGCACAGTGGAGAAAAGCTGCTCAATTCCTGCAGGCAGAAAGGAGAGAAAGGAGAGAGAGGAGAGAGAGGAGAGAAAGAAGGGGATGGGGAGAGAAGGAGAAGGAAAAGGGGAGGGGAGGGGATAGGGGGAGAGAGAAAGGCCTTCAAAGTTACACCCCACTGACCTACTTCCTCCAAGCAGACCCCACCTTCCAATAGCCCATACAGCTGTGAACTCATCATGAATCACCCCACTGATGAGGTCAGCACTAGCACCTTCATGATCCGGTCACTCTCTGACAGCTCCACCACTGGGCACGTGAGCCTTTGGGAGAACATGTTTGATCCAAATCTTATAATAGGCAATTAACAAATAAATAGACATCAATAAGCCGTATTAGCCAGAGTTCTCCAAGGAAACAGAACAAACAGGAAATTTATCATAAGGTATCAGCTCACATGTTATGAACACTGAGAAGTTCTACAGTCTGCAGTGGACAAGCTGGAGACCCAGGAGACCGGATGGTGTAAAGTTCCAGTCTGAGTCTGAATCAGAAGGCAAGAGGGAAGACCCCTTCCCTGCTGAAGATGTTCAGATGGAGCAAATTCTGCCTTACTCAGCCTTTTATTCCATAGGGCTTTAATGATTGGATGAGACCTATCCAAATCAGGAGGGCACTTCGCTTTACTCTGTCTACTGATTCAAATGTTAACCTAATTGAGAAATGCCCTCTCTCACACACACCCAGAACAATGCTTCACCAGACATCTGAGTACCCATTGCCCCATAAAGTTGGCATATAAAATTAACCAACACAAGCCTGCCCTTTGTCAACTTGGCTCCCATACACTTTGCCTTACGACACACTTAGGTCACTAGCAAACTTATAATTCCACCAAACTTTATACAACTGTCCTGCATACAACCAAAAAGGTGGCAACCCCCTTCCCAGAAGAGGAGGAAAAGTCCTTAAATTTTCCTTTTGATATCCCCTAACTGGCGTTCTGGATATAAAATAAACAATACTTAAATACTGTAATGTAAAGTTATTATGTCTTATGTTCCATGAGGGAATAAGAGAGGTAAACAAGTACATTTGTTTAATACATGTGTGTATATAACTACATATACACAGACATATGTGTGTGTATATGTATATATATATATATATATATATATATATATATGTTTATACACACATGCCCACCTTTGTAAGAATTGAGCAGGATCTTGGGAGTTGGGCTATCCCTGCTTTGCAGAGTATGGACACAAAAGTGATCCAAAGGGTGTCATCTGGGGTAGGAGCTCCAAATTACAGCCAACATTTATTTAATCTTAAGTGTCCAGGCAGAAAGCATCAGGGATAAGACAGTAGTTTGGAATCCACGGCCATGTATTGTTATATGATGGTGCTCCTTGGAACTGTGCAACTTGGTGGTTCCAAAACATCCAGTGCAGATACTGGACCCAGAGCAGAGTTACAGCCTCAGAACAGACATGGGAAGGAGAGCCTGGAGGAGTCCCTGAACCACTTGTGGAAACTCTCAGGTGACCAAAGTGTATCAGTGCCCCTGTGGCTCTCCTCACTTCTACCAGTGAGGCCTTTACTCTTAACTGCAGGTATCTTTTGTTTGAGGGCAATTCAGGTCACTTCTCTGCTGTTCACACCCTTGTCACCTGTGACCCGGCCTTTGGTGGCTATGCTCACTTGTTAGGGCTGTGGAGTCAGCCCTGACAACCCAGTCTGAGCCCCTCTAAGAGCCCTCTTGTTCACAAAGGAATTTCCATAGTTATTCCTTGGGCCAGAGGCTCTGAAGATCCCTGTTTAGCCTGGGTCCCTGACAAAGTACTGGCCATGGTGCCCCAGGTTGTGCCTGGTGCCTGGCTCCACTATCCTTCTGTGTCCAAGAAGCACTTTGTCCAGTTTGTCGGCATAGGGCCTGAGAGTCTCCTGAGTCATACTGGTGTCTTTGGTGGTGCCGCAGCTGACAGTAATGATGATGATTGTCATTAATCAGGGCACAGCTGCTGTGTGTAGCACATGGTAAAGTGCCATCTTTACCATGGATAGCCCATCTTTTCAGACCAAGTATAATGTCCAGAATAGGCTCTGGTAGCCAACAAGAAGAACATCTGGTATGGGAACAGGTAAGTGGTAGTCTCTCTGAACATCTTCTCCACCCTCTTGTGACATTTTTACCATCTTGAGCCTCCCCAGGATTCCCAGAGCCTCCACCTTCTTCCTTCCCAGTTTGGTCTCAGTAGCTATCAGAGGAGCTGGGTGGCACAGAGTCCTCAGGATGGAGAATCCCATGGGAAGACACTGCTGGTCACTTATTAATATTGGATGACTGTTGTTTGTTTTTCTGGTGCATGAGAACAAAAAAGTAAGTTCTTTTGGTTCATGGAAATCCTAGACTGACACCTTCTGGGCCCTAGATAGCTCTCAGCGATCCCATCAAACCCCCTGGGTGGTGCAAGCTTTATGGGTAACCCTGTTGGAGTGTGGCTCCCATTCCCAAATGGGTGAAGTTGCAGGCCTGGGTTTAGGGAGGCAGATCCAGGGGTAGCAGGCTTCTAGAACAGAATGGCCCCTCTTCCTTGAAGTCCCCTTCCCCATTCCTTTCCCCACCAACCTCCTTCTCCATGGCACTGGATGCTTCAGTCTCTGTGATGGACGATCAAGCAGAGTCCAGATTTCCTAGCTCCTGTGAAAGTAAATAATGTCTGCATCTGCTGGAAGGCTGAGTAGCCTCAAAAAAAAATCCCCTCTCTTGGGGAGACTGGTAATTAAGCAGTCATGGCAAACAAGCAGAGGATGAGCAGCTGGCTGTACCCATTTGTTTTTCTGTCATTGGTTGGGGAACAATTTTATAAATTATATGGAAAGTTGGGTTTTGTCTTTTCCCTACCTGTGCCATCCTCTTTGCTAGAAATGACCTCCCCATCCCGCCATGGCCTCTGGTAGCCTTTGGATGATTGGCTAGCAATGAATCCTTTTAGATTGGCGCCGGCTGGTGATGTCAGTTTCCCTGGGCACATCTCTGTTACCACACTTACTGTGTGGCATTATAATCATATCTTCCACAATAATAAAATTAATTATTGACTCCTATGCTATGCCCAGCACTATTTTCAATGTTGGAGTTAGATCAATGAACCAAATGGATAAAAATTTCTGCTCTTGTGAAATTCACACACCAGGGGGCAAGGTGGACTTAATAAATAAGGGTAAATCAAATATAGAGTGTATCAGATGGTAGTGTTAGTGGAGAAAATGCAGGATAGGAGGGTCGGGAGCCAGGAAGTGGGGCTAAAGGGAATGAGGGTTGCAATATTAAATGGAATGGTCTTCAAAGGCCTCGGTACAAAGGATATGCAAGCAAAGACCTGAACAGAATGAGGGAAACTTCCATACCCATCTGAGTTAGAGATGAAATCTGAAGGAACCATTGAGGCAAAGTCCCTAGGATAAAAACCTGCCAGGTATTTTTGAGGAACAGTCTAGCCATTATGGCTAGACTGAATGAATAAGGAAGACTAGTTGGTAATAAGGAGAGAGGTACTGGGAGTGGAGGGTGGTAGAAAAGGATTTCCCAGGGCCTTTCAATCACTATGAAGACTTTGTGTTTTATCCCAAACCAAGTGGGACATTTAATAGGACACGGAATTAGTATTTGTTGCATGAATGAAATTTGAAAATGTTACCAGTGAGAATAAGTCAGCCTGTAGCCTCTATTTTGAACTTACATGATTACAGAACAAATCATAGGTAATATTGATTTACACTTACCAAGCTGATATCAAGAAACAAGACTGTTTGTGCTGAAGTAGTATGGCAATGCTGGTTTCAACTGTGTTTATTTTTCTTGCTGCAGCACTTCTCAGGGCCTTTTATACAACAATGCAAAGGTTCTCCAAATTTCTTAGTTTCAGGTGCCATTATGGCTCTGTAATATTTCCATGGTGCTCAAAGGGTAAAAAAAAACAAAAACCAAAAACTATCAGCTCCATTTATTAAGTAGTTAGGTCTAAATACTGTAACTGAATAAGTATGTATAACCTAATAACTTTAGAGCTGTTGCAAAAATAACAAATATAAATTAAAACAATAAATAAAAACAATATTTCAGTTTCATCCATAACTGTAATCACATACTAATGGTGTGTGTGTGTGTGTGTGTGTGTGTGCTTGTGGGACACTACATACTCTCCAACCTTGGAATCAGATTGACATTACCACCCTCATACCTTATTCCACACTGACTTGCACATGGCATCTACTTCACATCACACCAACCACCAAATCCCCAGCTTAGCACAGATATTGTATTATCTGATGAAATGTAGCTTTCTGTTGAAACTGTGAACTCCCTTGAGCCAATAATTTTAAATTTCTAAAAGAAATGGTGGTATACAGCATCAGCTGGATACAGCTAGCCCTCAGATTCCTTGTAAATCTGCCACAGCACTCCTGAGCACTTACTGTACAGTTTGGGAACTGTGATGCTATTTCAATTGTAGTGCTTCCCAAAGACATTTGCTCATTTTTCCAGGCAAATCTACTCACATCATACTGGAGAGGAGTATGTGAAACCTGGCCTGGGAACTGCTGGATAAAGCCCAGGGGGAGAACACCCAAGACACCCTGCTGCAGAATGAGAAGCTTCAGTTCTATAGAAAACACCCATGGGTCTTGACAGCAATGTACTTAGAACATTTGCATTCTGCATGTGTGCTGCTGCTCCCCTATTTTTAGACCTCGGCAGGTGGGCCTGCTCTCACTCCAGATCTTGCTTCTAAAGCCAGTACACATCCTAGAGAGTATACATGGCCATACAGAAGCCAGCGTTGCTCCCACCCAGCCATTCTTAGCACAGCTATCTAGGCCTCCAAAAATAAATGCACCTGCAGCTGAAGGCAGAGATTTGCAGAGCCAAGAGAGGCTATCTGGAGAGGCTAGGACATGATAGAGAAGAGCCTTTGGATGTAAATTTTTTTTTCAGCTGGTTCTAGTTAGTGCCAGATCACTTTTAGAAATGGAGTAGGGGGTTATTACAAGGATTCTCAGATCTTGAGACAGCATAAGAACCACCTCTCCAGGCTTACAGTCACTCTGTTTCAGGGATTCCAAGACCAGGAGCATAGGTGCTCTTGTGACTAATGTAGCAACAGTCAGAGCTCTGTGACCAGCTTTCTTTGGGCCTGGCATTTCCCTGAGAGAGTTCCGCAGAGCCTCAGCCCACAGGATGAGCTAAAAATAAAAGGGTGTGGGACATACGTACTGAAAGCACAGAAAGCCCCATTTTTCAAAGTTTCCCAGTTTTGGAAGCTCTTGATGAAATGCAAATGGGAATTTCCAGAGAGAACATGTGTCTCTAGGGGTGTATGTGTGTGTCTATGTATTGTGTGTGATTATGACTAATGTCCATCAATTACCTGCAAATTACTAGATGATGCCCATAATGATAGTTCTGTTTTTGCTTAATGGTTTATGTATCTAACTAGTGGCTGTTGTCTGGAGTAGGGCTGCCGGCAAATCAAAACACTATTTGCCAAGCCTGTCAGTGTGACAAATGTTGCTTACATTTGCTCTTTTATTCCCAAGGTCAATTGACATGTCTTTTTATATATCGCTGTTTGATGTGCTAAGAGCCTTAAATAAGAACCATTCAATAAAGGCCCAATTTGCTATATTACTGTTTATTCCAGGATAATTCCATATTAGTTTGGCTCTTTAAGATTGCAAAGTAGAGATATGCATGAATCACCCTCTGAAATGGGGTTTTATCACTGGGCTCTCCAGATCTTTGGCAGCTCAGGAATCATCTGCCCTTTGGTCCCTCTGGGTTTTGGGACTTGTAAGACCCAGAGCATCAGCAGTTTCATTGCCTCTGTGGGAGCAGCCTGGGCCTCCTGACCTGTCTTCTCTGAGCCTATCAATTCCCAGAGAGGGTTCCCCAGAACCCCAGTGCATACAGTAACTACGAACAAACGAGTCTATGATCAAATGAGTTTGGGAGCTCTTATATATAATCTATTTTTGCCTTTGAGGTTGACACCGACTTAGCTCATTAAAAGCCCTAACAATAAGCTCTTTATTTTGGGTTTGTTTGTTTTCTGAAAAGTCCTGGCTTAACCGTGTTTAACCCAGCATTTCCCAGGTCTCTATTTGATCCATAAGCGCTCTGGAACGCTTGTTGGAGAATAGTTTTGGGCAGCTCTGCACCTTCACAGCCTCCACGTGCAGCATAGGTCTCATTGTTCTAACTGTCCCCAAGCATGGTCCCAGCACTGGACAGTCTTACTTTGGCACTAGGACTCCCTGTGTGCCCTCCTAAGCTCCATGCACTTTTCTCTGCCCATTCTTACTGGTGGTCCCTTTTGAGGCCCTCTTTGTGCTGGGGTAGTTGAGAGAAGGCAATGTCCAAGGCAGTCTGCTTTTTGTTTACGTCTGACCTCACTCCATGGGTGGGCCAGAGAATTGCCAGTAAGTCAAGATTCTCAGCCCAAGCTTGGATGTCTCTCCTGCCTGTGTCCACACCCCCAGCAGCAGGATCACCAGTGACCCCTTTAGGGTTGTTCTTGGACATACCAAAGAACCTGCCATTCATTCATTCATTCATTCATTCATTCATTTGTTTGTTCATTCATTTATTCAAACTACTCTTCCAAGATAGGAAGAACAAACACAGCCCAGCCTCATGGGACTTTTAGCTTGTCAAGGAGTCCTGAATGAAACCATTTCCAAAATAATAACACTATTTACCCCATTGAACCTCTAAGTAGGAGCCATGGTAAATGCTAGGAAGGAAAGAAAAGGGCCATCCATCAGGATATGCTATGTGTACTCATCATATTTTTTATTTTCTGAGGCCTTCATATCTTGGGACCGTGCTGAATGAGATAAGAAACAGCTGGCCCAGAAGCCTGTCTCATATGCAGCTCTGCTACCTCTTTTTTTGGTACTGGAGATTCAACCCAGGGCCTTTACACTAAGCTACACTTTCATCCTTATTTTAATTTTCATTTTGAGACAGGGTCTTAATAAGTTGCTCAGACTGGGCTTGAACTTGCTGTCTTGCCTCAGCCTCCCAGAGTGCTCATATTATAGGCAAGTGCCACTGCATCTTCTTTATTGAGCTCTTAGCTGTGGATCCCCTCCGCAGCACAGGACTGGTTATCAGACCACAGAGGGCCTCATACACCTGGAACTGGTACCAAACCTGCTCACTGCTCACCCTTCCTGTTTCGGTCCTTCCCTGGAAAACCACAGTTCAGCTCCTGCCCACATTTCCCTCTGGCTCCTTTGGCTTGAGAGATCTTGGAGCTTCCCCAAGTGGCCCTGCATGGCACGGTGTGCTCCCTCCTCCTGGGAACTGTGAGGAACAAACTCTTTTTAGTGTCTCCTATCTACACTGTGGTAACAAACAACCCTCCACTTACAATGATTTAACTCACCAGAAGTTTATTTCCTGCTTGTCTGCATGTTCAGAAAGGGTTTTCAGGGGCTCTTGGATTAATTGAGCCACCCAGGGATCCTCACTTGATGAGGCCCAGGATCATTGCAGCAGGGGAAAGGGAGATGAAACCAGCAGAAGTTGCAGAGGCAGCTCATGGCTCCTTCCTAGAAATAGCACACTTTACAGTTATCTACTTCTCCTGGGCCAAAGCCCAGGACATGGTCAGGCCTGACCTCAGCAGGGGTGGAACATGCCATTCCACTAGGTGCCTGGAAGGAAAACTTGGAAATGCATTGATGCACGGAGAAGAATACCAGTAAGTTCCACAAGGACCTAGGAGTGCAGGATAGAACAGTCTGGAAGGTCGGGAACAAATTTTTCCAGAAACAATGTTGAGACTTGATGAGATTTGAATGATAAGAAAGCATTAATTAGACAACTCCTCTGAATTGTAGAGGTAAAGTGAGAAAATGTTTTTAGACAAGAAATAGTGTGTGCAAAGTCCCTGAGGATGGGGCATGGCAAATTGAAGAAATTAAAGTCAGTGATGTACCGAGGAGTGGGTGGGGAGAGAGGAAAAGAAGAGTAGTTTATCTCTAATATTACTTGTAGTGTAGACAGATGGTAATAAGAAGTGGACTTTTAGAGTTACTTTTATCACTATTTTCAAATTCTTAGTAAGAAACATACTCCCTTACTTCCCAAACTCTGGACTGCTCCCTCTCCCACGCTTGAGATCCCCCAATGGAAAAAGACAGGATGGTCTGGAGCTAGGTGCACTTGAGAGAGCAGAGAAGCTGGCAGGGCCGAGCCATTCAGGGTCTCTAGACCTTTTTAGGCACCTTGCCCATCATCCAAAGAACAGAAGGAACAGGCAGGAGATACATGGCTATGGATGGATTCAGAACCAGGCAGGAGGCAAAAGTGAAGGTGCTTGAGGAAGTGGGAAAGGCAATAAGTCCAATAAAGTAGAAGATACATATTATCGTTCATGTATGGCCATGACACCTATTTGCAAAATGTAGAGAATACTGCATATTTTAGAGTCTACAGGTACAATCACCTGTACCAATGGGGGCCTCTTGCCCACCTTGCCATCATTTTACCCCATTTCTCTTCTGAGTCTGGATTCTACTATTGAAGGACATGTCAGGCCTTTCAATATGTCATGTAGACTTGTCAAATGAAAAATAGGAACATCTTAAAGGTATGTTTGCTCATTCCAACACACAATATACTAGCTCCTCTTGCCTGCAGAGTCAGCAGCTTCTGTAAGACCAATCTCAGAGATAATGAATTGGTAGAGGAAGAAGGGAACTGATGCTTCAAGTATCCAAGTGGGGAGATCTCCAGCTTTAGTGCCTTTGAAGACCCTTCCATGCTAGAATTATCTACCAACTCTGGGAAATAACAGAGCAGTGGTAAATATCTGATGCGAGAAAATGCCTAGCAAGCTGCAGTTCCATATATTGCAAGTGATAAAACTGTAATTGTTTGTTGACAGTGTACATTAGCTGTTCACAGTTTGTGTCAATATAGTACCAAGAAACTTAAGATCTAGGAACCTTTAACAGCAATGCAAAAAATATCATAGAATTAACAACGTGGGGAATAAAACTAACTCCAGTCAGTAGGAGGAAAGTCATTCCCAGAGACGTTTTTATGGGAGAAGCCCTGGAAAAGTTGGAGATTCCTCCATGACACTGTGTGTAGCTGAAGGAGAAGGGTCTTCCCACGATGTGACTAGGGAGGTGCCCAGGTTCATAATTCTGGTGGACATGGGTGACAGGCAGGTTGCAGCTTCTGTGAATTGTGTTGCTCTGGAAGATAACAGCAACTAGAGCCCAGGAGGGTGGAGCCTTGGAGATAGATCTCGATAGAGGCCTGGCTCTACTGGGAACAGTTTCATATTCTAATGGTGAGAGTCCAATGTGGTGCAGTTATCTGTCTCTGGTGGGTATGAACATTTGAGGGTGAGGGAAGGGTATCTGGTACATAGGCAAATCAACAATAAAGAGACAGGTGAGTGGTGACCTGGGGTCCATTTCCAGCAAGGCCCCATTGGGTGCTGCAGGTGAGGAAGGAGCATTATGGATGCTGGAATGGACAGGAGGCAGCTAATGTGAGGGACCTGGCAAGGACTAAGTACAAGCTCAAGGTCCATTCCAGGAAGGTGGACTTTAGGTCACATTCCGTGGAGGGCTGGGGTACTGTCCATAGAAATATAATGATATACATTATTTTAAAAATTATAATTCTGAAATAATTATAGATTCAGAGGCAGTAGCAAAGATAGTACATAAAGGTCTGATGTACCCTTCACCTTGTCTCCTCCATTGGTTACATCTTACGTAACTATAAGAAAACCAGGAATTTGACATTGGTGCAGTGTGTGTGTGTACTTCTGTGTCATTTTGCATTGTGCAAACCAACGTAACCCCCACTGAGCCAAGATACAGAGCTATTTCATCATCGCAAAGATCTCCCTTATGGTCATATATATTTTTCCTCCTTTTACTGTCTCTAACCACTGGGAGCCACTAATCTGCTTTCTACCTCATTAATTCTGCCATTTCAAGAATGCTATATGAGTGGAATCATACAGTATGTGATCTTTTGAAATTAGCTTTCATTTCACTCAGCTTAGTGCCCTTGAGGTACACGTAAGTTCTGACATATATCAATCATTCATCCCTTTTTATTTCTGAGTATTATTCCAAGGTATAGTATTGTAGTCTGCTTATTCATTCACTTATTTTAGGGTAGTTTGGTTGTTCCCAGATTTTGGCTATTATGAATAAACCTGCTGTGAACAGTAATCCACAGGTTTTTGTGTGGATGAAAGTTTTCCTTTCTCTAGGAAAAATGTACAGGGATGAAATTTTGAGTTGTACAATCCAGTCATTCCAAATCATCACCAGCATTTAGTATTGTAATTATTTTACTTCAGCTGTTCAAATGGATATGTACTAGTGTATCATCGTGGTCTTTATTTTGCATTTCTTAGTGGCTGATGATGTTGAGTATCTTTTTTGTGTACTTATTTACCACTCGTATATCCTCTTGGATAAAGTGTCTCTTCATGTCTTTTGCTGATTTGCTAATTAAGTTGTTGTATTCTTGCTTTGTTTTTAATTTTAGGAAAAAGCATTCAGCTTTCATTATTGTGATGTTAACTGTAGGTACTTTGAGGATATTTTTACCAAACTGAGAAAAGTTTCCTCTATTTTTAGTTTCCTGAAAGGTTTTATTTATTTATGTGGTCATGAATAGGTATCAAATTTGTCAAATGCTTTTTCTGTATCAATTGATATGGGCATGAGATTTTTCTACTTTTCTACTATAGCCTGTTGCTATAGTAGATTATATTGATTGAGCTTCAAATATTGAACCAGCCTTGCATCCTTAGAATAAACCCCACTTGGTAATGGTGTATAATTATTTTTATATATTGCTGAATTCTCTTTGCTAGAATTTTGTTCAGGATTTTTGTGTTTCTATTTATATGGGATATTAACTTTTTATTGCCTTTATTTGTACTGTATTTGACTTTGGTATCAGGGTTATAGAGTCATAATATGAGTTTGGAAGGGTTCCTTCCTCGGTTTTCTTGATTGTGTTGAAGAGAGTTAGTGTTAATTTTTCTTTATATGCTTAGTAGAATTCTCTAGCCAAAACAATCTGCTGTGGATTTTTCGTTTTAGGGAATTTTAAAGTTGCTGATTCAATTTCCTTAATAATTATGAAGCTACCCAAATTATCTGTTTCATATTGGTAAGAGTTATAGAAATGTGTACTTTCCAGGGAGTTGGTCATTTTTATTGAAGTTTTCAAGTATCTGTGTGTAATTTGTGCTATTTCTTTATTCTTTTGATAATTGCAAGATCTATTTTTCTTAACCTTTGCCAACACTGGATATTTGCCAGTGTGATAGGTGAAAAATGAGTCTTGCAGATTTGGTTTTCATATTTTAATCTTAATTAGATGGATGCTCTTTCTAGTTTTTTTGCCTTTCTCTTTCTCTTTTATTTATTGATTTGTAAGTGATCTTTCTAGTTATGAATAGTAATGTTCTCTCTGTCCTATGTATTATATAGAATCTTCTAGTTTGCATTTTTCTTTTTATCTTTTTAGTTTCTTTTGTCACATGTACATGCTTTTAATTCTCTCGTCATTAAATCCATATTCAAGATCTCTTTAAGGCCTCTGGGTTATCATCTTGTGTACTCAATCAATTCCAAGAGATAGGAACCAAAATCAAAGAGCTGGAGAAACAAAACAAAAGAAACAAAGAAAAGAAGTAATGTTGACTTATGAGACTGGGCACTGAAAAGATAGCTTTCTCTGCATGACTGGATCAAAGCTCTCAAAAATCCATCATCAAGTCTCCATCTCCTGCTCAGCTTTTGTTTATATCTGTGGTGATATCATTTTCTCCTAAGCTCTGTGTGATGTAAAAAGACTGCTGCAGCCCCAAGCTTACATTTTAATGATTTAAGATCCAAAACAGAAATACTTTCAGAATCTGTCATTTCCCATGGAAGAACTTGAAATGACCCTGTATGGATTGTGTGCCTTTTTCCTCTTCTCCATACCTTGAACCAGTCTATAAAAATGAAGGGTAGTGTGCCATGATTGGTCATTTGCACAGCTCTGTCGCTGGTGAGCAGGTGGGATACCAGAACAGAAGATGGACAGGTAGAAGCAAGAAAAGTCCTCTAAATATGTTGTGCTTATAAAAGCTTTCCCCGGCATAATTTATTAAATGTTTGTTTCCTTGTAATATGTATGGTACCCCTCCATGGCAGACAAGCTGTTCCCTAAATGTGTCCTGCAGTTTCCGGTATCATATTTTTAACCATAGTAAAATCTTTAAAAATGACTGTCTTGTGCTAAAACCATATCATTTTAGGTTCAACAGTTCCTTTCATTTCACCCATTTCTTTTTTTTCATGTAAATTCTCCAAAGAATATGTAAACATTTTAATTTTAAAGCATGCACAGCATGATTCCACTTGTATGAAATTATTTCATTGAAGATGATCCCATCTGTTGATCTTTCCATTTCTTTGTATATCAGCTGTCAAGAATGATTATTTCTAGATTATGCTGGGTTTTTTATTTTTTGCTTTCTTCTTTTTAAGCTAGTAAGTGCTCCTTTCTACAAAACAGTAGACATTCCTTTTAAAGAATAAACTCTATGATAGGAAGCATATACATTCTGTTAATAGACTTGGATGTATTATCCTCAGTATGTGAAAAAAATATTGTGTACTGGCAGTTATTAATTGTAAATTCATGAAGAATTCTATCTAGAACTTCAAACGACCTCAGCTAGAAGGGAGAGGACAGGAAAAACCAGAAGAAGAGAAAAGAGACAAATATAGCAGACAGGTCTCCAGGTCTCTCTATGTTTCTATGTCACAAGACTGCAGATTTCCATCACCTCTACTGAAAATCACTGTGCGTTTTGATGCCCTCTTTGGACCATTTTTATATTCCTCCGTGTGTTAGTCAGTTTTCTATTACTATGACTAAATACCTGGGGTAATCAACTTAAAAAGAGGAAATGTTTATTTTGGCTCATGATTTTAGAGGATTCTGTGAAGAGTTGGAGGTTCCCGTTGCTCTTGGGACTGTGATAAGATAGCATATCATGGTGGAGAGCACACAGTGGAGCTAGCTGTTTACCTTATGGCAGCTGGGAACCAAAATGAGAGATCCAGGGATGCAGCTTAGTGGTAGAGCATTCGCCTAGCATGCATGAGGCCCTGGGTTTAATCCCCAGCATTGCAGGGAGAGGGGCCAGGGTCCTAATGTCTGCTTCAGGGGCACACTCCAGTGACCTAACTTCCTCCCACTAGGCCCCACCTCCTAAAGGTTCCACCACCTCCCAATAGCTCCACCCTGAAGACAAAGTCTTTAACTCATGGGCCTTTGGAGGACATTCAGAATCTAAACCCTAGTACACCTTGTGCCTGGATCAGCATTGCACATTCAGGAAGTGCTCAATAAGTGTGTAACAGATGTGTGGTTTCCCAAGGGGGGCGTTCTCTCTAATTGCACCTGTTTGTCTTTCAGACTCACTGGCTTTCAGCTGCCAGCCACCATCGTTAGTTCAGCCACCACCTTGTCCCTGCACCTCATCAGCGACTATGCAGTCAGCGCCCAGGGCTTTCACGCCAGCTACGAAGGTAGGTACCTTCTGCTTCAGCCACAGGAGCCTGAGATGTGGTGTTGTCAGAGCCACAGGCAAGGCCATGCTGCTCTCAGCTCAGGGTTCTCTGGGCTCTGAGCTTGTGTCTGTCTTAATAAGGCTGGTTATTAACCAGTAACTCAGTTATTGCAATGGCCTCGACTGAAACTGAGATCAAAACCACAGTTCAGGTACAGTAGTTTATCCTGAGGGCCTGAGAGCATCTGCTTCTCTGTCCCCTTTCACTGGGTTTTCTTGTGTTTTTTACTTTCAAAATTCTGTTTTATAGTGAGCTTAATTGTATGAAGTACCTTAGGTTGTTTTTGAAAATGAAAGAGATAGAAACACTAAGTTAAAGAAATAAAATAAGCAGCTGTAAGCTCAATATGGTGACTGCAAAGAGTCAGTTTTATATCATTCAGAAAAAGAACAATCAATTATTCCTTAATAGCATGGATTAGGGTTTTTTAGTTTGAGCTATGCAAATAATTTCCACTTTTCTCAGTCTGTTTAAATATGGTGTTAGAATTCAAATTAACACTAATATCTTCAGATTATACACTATTATTACTATTAACTTTATTATGTTAGTTCAGAGGTGGTACTTCTAGATCTCTGTCATTTCCCTAGGAAATTTACATCTCATTAATAGGTAATTATGCTGCTCTTGGCTAAGACCAGCACTGCTATTTTGTGTTGAGATCATTAATAGGCATATTTTAAGACTGTTAATGATAATTAATAACAGTAACGACATAACACCCTAGTAAAGCATGCCAATTATTTGAAAGCTTTGTTTCCCTTGCCTTTGTTTGAGAATTTAAAGGATAGGCTGGGTGGGGTGGCATTCTCCTGTAATCCAGTTACTACTGGTAGGGAGGCTAAAGCTGAAGGGTCCAGAACTTTTGTGACATGGTAACATAGTGAGATCCTCTTTGAAAAAGGGCCGGGGATTTAGCTCAGTGGTTCTCCCACCTGCATCACAAGCGCAAGGACCTGAGTTCGATCCCTGGTACCAAAAACAAAAAACAACAACAAAAAAACAACTTAAAAATAAGTAGTGATTTCATGAATGAAGCTATAGCAGTGTAGAAATAGATATTATCTTTATCTTGGCCAGGAATACACCATAGAGACAATGCAAGTTTTACCTCCTTAGTAAAATCCCCCCTGGAGGTAAGGGTATGGGGGAGGCAGTTTGACGCTCTAACCTGAAAAAGTAAGGACTCCTAAAAGACCTAAGTTATTTTTGATGAAGATTCCTGAGAGGCCCCTAAGACAGTTGCATATGCCTTTAACCAAGGGCTTCTGACAACTCTGTTTCACTTTAACTGAGGACTCTTGAACAAAGACTTACCTGTCTTTAAAGTGAGGACTCCTGAGATATCTTTTGTTTTTGGTACCAGGGATGGAACTCGAGACCTTGTGCTTATGAGGCAGGCGGCAGAACCACTGAGCTAAATCTCCAGCCCACTCCTGAGATATCTTGACTTTTTTTTTTTAAAACAATCAGCTCCTCAAAATAGCAAGTCCATGGTTTTGTTCATCCTGGTTTTACTTTCTCCTGGCTCTGAACCCAAACATTCTCTCTAAGTTTGAGCTACCAGGCCCTTACTTAGCGAGGCCTTTTCAGAAGCTTCTTAAATGTCTCTGGCCACAGTTCCTTCCACAGCATCTTGCCTGGAGAAAACTGACTGTCCTTGAGGGTGGGGGTGGGGTCAGTGACCTAGAGGAGGTACCCACAGAGACTCTAAGAGTTACTGACCTAGGTCCCTAGTTCCTCGTGGGGTCCTCATTTAGCAGCCCTTGTAGATCTTTGTCCAATGCCTAGGCTTTCATGAGATTTTATGAAAAAAGGCATGCCATTGACTCCTGGGCACACTACCCTGTTAGGGAGATAATACCACAATGGCAAGCACCTCTCCATCAAACAGAGCAGATCTGTGGACACATTCGTGGGCCCTTTGAAAACAAAGGCTTTAGCCTATAAGTCACTATAAGCACTGATTGTGACTTATAGTTAGGAATCAGGAAGACTGTGAACTCTCTGATATTAGAGACAAAATTCTGAGGATATGTGTGTCTTGACCTTGTTCTCAGGAGAGTATACAGCAAGGGCTAGCAAACTTGGACCCCTGGTCACATTCAGCCAGCAGCTCGTTTTTGTCAATAAAGTTTTATTGGAGCATAGTCTCACCTATTTGCTTACATGGTGTCTATGGGGCTTGCATGCACTCCAGCCAGAGCTAAGGTACTGCAACAGTGGCCATATGACCTGCAAAACATATAAAATATTTGGCCTCTGGCCTTTTACAGGAAAGATTTGCTGACCCCTGGCCTAGAGCTGTCCTATCCAACACAATAGCCATTGGCCCCATGTGATTGTTTACATTTAAATTAATTAAGATGAAGTAAAATTTGAAATCCCATGTCTCAAATGCACTAACCTAGTGTCAGGTGTTTAGTAGCCGTGTCTGACTTGAGACTACCATGCTGACCAGCATAGATAGAGAACGTTTCTGTTACTGCAGAAGACTGTACCAAGCAAAGCTCACCTAGAGCTTCCATCAGATTTGCAAAAGGGCCTATGATGCAAAAGAGATTGTGAAACATTCAGGATAAATAATTTAGGCCAATGGGTCAGGTCCCTCCTTTCACCTGCCTCAGGCACCCCAAACCCGAGAACACCAAGCATTCTGTAATGGGACCCGCAGGGAAGGCAGAACTACTTCAGCCATACAAGGTGTCAGATCTCTGAGAAGCCTTGCAAGTGAGGCCTAGCAAAGCCTGGCAAAAATGTACAGTGACTGTGTGAGTCTATGTGCTGTCACATATGCAGGGCTTTTGCAAGATTCATGGGATATGTGGCTAGTTGTCTTGTACCACAGGGTGACGTGGATCATGGCAGTCTGTGCAGACAAAGGAATCTGGCACGCGTAAGCCAAGGCTGTAGCAGTTACCAAATCTGGCTGGGTTGACTTGGGGCTGAACCATGGGTCAGTCTGTGCTTTCAGAAGACAGGGAGTCACTGTCTTTGTTTGGCATATTCAAAGTGGTGAAGCAAGGAGGGAAGGCAGGAAGGAAGGAGCAGGGGCAGCACCTGCTGGGAACAGACCCTGTGATGTGTGCCCCATCAGCTCCATCCTGGGGCTTTTCAACAGGAGATCAAATATCCCCTCTTTGGGGGAGGTGCTGATAAATACCCATTTCTTGGACCTGTTTCTGACTGCCCGGGTGACCATGAGTCGAATTTTAACCTCTCTAGGCCTCACGGAAGTTAGGGGAGGGAGGAGGTCCCATAATCAGAAAGACTCTATGAAGATTTGGCTCTCAGGGAAGGAGGTCAGCTGCACCCTCCATGACAGAATCTGCAGGATATTAGTTCTGGATGGCAGGCAGACAGGCAGACAGACAGACAGACAGACCGACAGAGAGATAGACAGCCTCTAGTGGTGAAGTGCCCCTCCCCTCCCCCCGGCCCAAGCCCCTGCCAGCTTGGGCTGCCTCCAGTCAGGGCGGCTTCCTTCCATTCTCTGCTCACCATGTTGCCAGTTCCATTGCAAAATGGCATCAGGGCGCTGCTCTTGGGTGCTCCCCTTGGCTGACATCTCTGAATGTCTGCTATCAAAGTGAGTTTGATCCTCCTCCACCCTCACCCAGAGTGTGAAAAGTGCAGATAAGGAGTGGAGCTGCTGCTGCGGATTTGGGAGGAAGGTGAAGGCAGGTGAAGGGTGTCAGCTCACAGCTGCTGCCACTTCAAGGAAAAGATCAAAAGGCTAGTAGTCAAACCCGGAGCTGACAGCAGATGCTTGATTTATAATCCCCGGGGGCATGAGTGTGGCTGCTGGACAGGAGGAAAGGGATCAGCTTGTATTAAGCACTGACTGTATGCCAGGCACCAACCGCACATCGTCTCATCTAATCCCCACAGCAACGCCGTGGATGCAGGGTGCTATCTCCATCTTACACATGTGCCCCCTGGTCTCAGGGGAGTTTTTTGTGCAGCTTAAGGCTGCTTGATGGCCAGGAGTTTTAATGGGGCTTTTCGGGCACAAAAGACTGTACTCTTGTCTTGTACTTTGATCCTTGCAAAACTCCTTGAGTAAGGCAGAAGCTGGTGACTCCATTTGGTGGACAGGTAGACTGGCGTGAAGTCAGAGGCAGGGAGAACTCAGGAAGCCTGGTGTAGCTTCAGTGTGCCTCCTGCCTGGTGTGGGTCATCCCATGGATACAGCAAAAGATGTGTTCCAGAGCTTCTCATCGAGGCCCACCAGAGAAACCCATTCTGTAGGATGCCCAGTTATTTTGAATTTTAAATTTTAAAAAATGGGATAATTTTTAGTATAAGTATGTCTCATATTTTATGGGATATACTTAGATTAAAAAATTAATTGTTCATCTGAACTCCAAATTTAACTAAGCATGCTGAATTTTTATTTTGCTAGATTTAGCACTGAGTCTCGAAAGACGTCCCGGGAGCCCTTACACCTGACCTCTTTCTCCCCTTAACTTCTGGGTCTGACCTGCTGTGCTCTGCTCTGCCCAGGCAGGTCTGCCTGTCCTGGTTCAGCCTCACCTCATCATCCCGTTAGTGTACTAGAGACACTGTCTGTGTACCTACACACATGCACGCAGACACAGACCCATGGGCCCTTATGCTCTCTGTGCAATTCTGTGGTCTAGTTAATGAGCCAACATTTTCTTGTGTTAATAAAAGTAGCCCTGGTTTGTCCTTCCTAATAAATATCAGCGAGGGTGCCATTGCGGTTTGAACGGCCCACAGTTATTTAACCAGTCATTTTCTGTGGACATTCAGGTAAAGAACACCCTTGTACATACAACTTAAGCCCTCATCTAATTATCTTCCAAAAATAAAATTTTGCAAGTGCAATTTCTGGGTCAAAGAGTTTGCAGATTTTACATTTTGGTACATAATTCCAGAGTATCTCTAGGAAGATTATACTGATTCAAACTTCTAGCAGCAGTGCTTGAGCAGTGGGCCCAGACACATCCCCTCCCCTGCGCCTCTGTTGCATGATAGTGAGGTTTAAATTGGTTTCATTGATTAAAATGGGTGAAAAATGAAATTTCATTTGAGGTTATAATTTGCATTTCTTTGATTATAGGTAAAGTGAAGCACCTGTCATCACTTCTGGGCCATTTGTAGATCATTTTGTAAACTGCCTGTCCCAGTTTCTGCCTACTTTCCCATTGGGGTGTTAATATTTTTCTTATCATCTTTGTAGGTGATTTTGCATATTAAGGATATAAATGTGATGGGTTTTCTGTTTGATGTGCAGCAGTTTTAATTTTTTTGCTGCTGATTTTAAATTTTAATTTTTTTTCTTTTATAACATCTACTTTTGGTGCTGTGCTTGGAGACGCCTTTTACCAACCAAGATCAGATAAATATTCATTTAAACTTTCATTTCATTCTTTCTATTTTACTTTGACTTCTCACTGTTTAACGCCCTGGAGTTCAGTTCCCTGTGTCTTAGTGTGCTCGAGTCGCCTTCTATGCCTCTCTGACTCCGACCCCTGCGATATGTCAGTGTCTCTGTAGGAAGCTGGCAGGCCTCGGAGGCTGTCCCTCATGCTTTTGTCTTACTGCCATCTGGGCACTGTTGCTCCCGTCCTAACCCTCAATCTCTTCATTTTCCTCACACACAACTCTCAGAGGTTGTGTGGGATTGTTTGTGTCTATTCCAGGCCGAGCACCATGTAAACCAGAGTTACAAGCATATCAGAAATGTCAATTAGGCAAGAGTCTCTGCAGGTTTTTAACGCCTCATCTAGTTACATATTTGCGTTTTAGCAGCACAAATTTTGTGCAGTTGCTCTGTCTTGTTGGTGAGAGAGAGCCCATTTCTGGGTGCCGGCTCTCAGTCTGTTAGATCTGTTTAATAGTCTAGATCTCAAAACAGCTCTTTCTTGATTTGACTAAGTCAGCCTGTGATCCTAGTAGCTTTCTATCAAAATGCAGGAGGCTTCCTTAAGAATCCAACAGATTCTGTTCCACTTACTATCTCCATACAAAATCTAGAAGGATGAGGGACCATAAGGTGAGAGGAGACATAGCACAAGGATTAAGATCTCAGGTTCTGGATTCAAATCTTACCTTGCCCTGGGCTTGCTGTATGATCTTGAGAGTCACTTCATATCTTTGAGCTCCAGCTGCTGTGCCTATAAAATCGACTGACAATAATACAAGTACAGCATCCCTAATCTGAAAATTTGGAATGTTCAAAAGTCCAACATTTTTTGAATTCCATCCTCATACCATACCTGACTTCAGGAAACTGGTCATGGTCAAAACTCAGTTGCACTAAAAATATTGTATAAAAGTACCTTCTGGCTATGTGTTTAAGGTGTGTATGAAACAGAAGTGAATTTTGTGTTTAGACTTGGGTTCCCTTCTCCAAGACATCTTATCATATCTATTCAAATATCCCGAATTTGGAAAAACCCAAACTCTGAAGCACTTCTGGTCCAAGGCATTTCAGATAAGGGACGCTCAACCTGTATTTTCTTTATAGACCTGCTGTGAGAATTAAGGAAGAGAACACACACATCACATGGTGTACTCAGCCTGGCAAATTGTCAGTGCTTGATAAATGTCAGCTAATTAATTAAGTCACTCTCATCTGAACCTTACTTGACTGAGATTCTTCAGGAGATGGAAGAAAGATGTCAGCTCCATAGGTCACCGGAGCCCTACCCCAGTGGCCTGGCTCATGCATCCACATACAGTACTCCCTCTAGCTGTTCAGGTGTGTCTCGTCTCAAGGCAGACCATGGCTTCTTTGGGAAGGGAGCAGAGTCTGTCCATATCCAGGACCTCCAGCCCTGCCCAGGAATGTGTCTACTGGTTAGGGAAGAAGTTTCAGGTCTGTCACATAGAGCTCAGGAGGTCAAAGCCAGAGGCTACAAATTAGTGTCATCATAGTCTTTCCCTCTTGTATTAGAGATGTTGGCTTTCGAGCCAAGGGCCTTGCATCAAATCCAGCAGGCCTTCAACTTTTGGAGCTATATATTGAAAGCTATGAAATATGTACACAGTCACACAACACAATATGTCATTAATTCATGGAGTTCACAGATATCCTTCGTCCCCATGAGCTCCCAGCCCACCCGAAGAACTGAGCCCAGGCAGGCTGACATCACACACACAGTCTACTGTTAGAGACTGTCATTCATGGAGCTAATATTTATTGTGTGCTTACTGTGTGAGGTCCTTGATTTTTCACCAGGGCCTTGTTTTCAGTCAGAATTTGTGCCCTCTATCCCTCTCCATCTCACCTCCCAAAGGGAACAGAGAGGAAGAAGGGCTCAGCAGAGTGTCACTTCTGGAATGACATCTTGGTATGCTGTTTCTTTTGGTGGTAATTGGTGAGTGTCATCTGCACATGGGACCACAGCTTTTTGGAACTAGATCTGACAGACCCACTATGAGAGGTGGACAGACGGAGGAAGAGCTTATGGTTTTTGCTGTGCTGGGAGAGGTGCATTAGGAGTGAGCTTGGGGACAAAGTGTACCTTTGTGGCTTTTGGAGGTACTGTAATGATTGAAGGCGATCATGCCTCTATGTGCACAAGGAAAGTGAAGTTTACAGATGGAAGTGGAACCCAGCCATTGGGGTGATGGGCCCCTCTGGGTTTATTCCTTCCTCTAATTCAACTGGCTGATTTCTTTTGGCCTCAGCCTCTCAGATAATTTCCTCATTCTGAAAGAGTCCTCCAATTCTGAGACATTATACAGACATCTCCAAATTGAGATAATGGAAGCTATTTGATAATGTATGTATATGTGTACTGAATATGCGATCCGCACCATCAGGCCACTCTGGCCAGAACAGCAGGGCTGCTGAGGCCTCCTCCAGGGCAGGAGGTGATGAATGTCCTTTACTTCTGCCCAGGAGGTACGGTGTGTGCTTCCTGAGCAAACCTGCTTCACTTCTGATGGCTCTGCCCTGGGAGTTGGAGAACATTCGTTTTAATCAGTACTGTGGAGCAGCAAATTAATACATAGAGATGTGACATTTGAGACAAATTGGGCAGCACTTCTCAATAAGTGGGGAATCAGGATGATTTTCATATCATGTCCTCAGTAATCCCACAAATAGTTCATCATGCATAGTGATATTCGCCCCCTTGGGGGAAGAGTATTAGCATAGCTCTGAGATGATATTATGTCAAGCTCCCTCTCCATGTCAGGGGGTTGGAAGAAACAGTGATGCGGGACAGGGACATGTCCAGTGGATGAATTGCCTTCAGGAAAGGTGCACTCTACTTTCCTTCTCCATCCCATTATTCATTCATTCATTCATTCATTCATTCATTCAACAGATACCTACTGAACACTTCCTATAGCCAGTCCCAAATCAGGCTTTGGAAATACAAGAATGAATCAGAAGTATCTTCTTCTCAAGAAGCACTGGCCCTAGGAGTGTCCAAGAGGAGTTAGCACACATCCATAGGGGCCAGAAAGGTGAGAGTTCAAACCCTGGCTTGTCTTCATGCTGTCTGCAAGATCTTGCGCAGGACTCTCGATGCCTTGAATGAGTTTTTGCAAAGCAGATACAGTAACGGACCCCTGTGTGGTTGTAATGAGTTTTAAAGGAGTGGAGGTATGGACTGTGCCTTGCACAGAGTCACTGTTCAGTAGAAGTCAGTTCTTTGCCAGGTGGAGAAAACCGCTCCATGCCTGGTCAGGTCTCTGGAGATCAAGTTGGAGCTCTGCCACATCCTTGTGTGACCATAGGCAAGGGATGCACGTCTCAAATCCTTCCTATAAGGAAGGAGATAACCCTTTCTTCTTTTCAAGCATCAGTGATTCATGCTAAGCCACAGAAAACACCTAGCAACACATCTGGTGCATAGTAGGCACACAGTAAATAGAAACTATTTCAGTAGGGCGTGGTGTATATTGTGAGAGTGAAAAGAAAATCATTCTCTGTCAAAACCTTTGGTCAAGTCTGTAGCTCTTTAAGAACACAATTGTCACTCACTTTTTGTTTCTTCTGCCGCCATCACATCTTAGTCTAGGACTTAGCACATAATGGGAACTCTGCAATGATAGCTAGTGCTTGCTTCTCCTTACCTGGATCCTTGTGAGTCTATACATACAGAGCTTTTGCACAAACCAGCACAAGTGACCACTCGGAGGGGACACAATGCCACGAGTACATGGCTTACTGGATGGTGTATAGTTTGGGTTTTGGTCCTCATCTCTTCTCTGCCTGGACACGATTTTGTAATACAAACGTGAATAACTGTGTAATGATCTCTCTCCAGAACCTTCCTAAGGAGAGATTCAGAGAATCATTAGGTAGCAGGATAGAAGGATCTTAGAGAGCTTTTATTTAAAACCTTCTAATTGCTTCCAGGGTAGAGTCAAAACTCCTTACCTGACCACTAAAGCCCTGTGCATTTGCCCTGTGTGCACACCTTCCTCCTCCAGCCTGGACTTTGTCCATTCCTTGGATTGCCACAGCCTGTCGCCCCAGTCATCCTTCAAATGAGTCCCCTCTCCTGAAACCAAACTCTCCTCGTCTCTGCTTCAACTGAGTGAACCCAGCCCTGCACAGCACCCCTTGTCCTCCTGTTCCCTGTACCTCTCTTTTCATCACATCCATCCCAGCCTCCTTCAGCAGCGCCAAAGTTCATGCTCATTCTGCAGAAAGAATCAATTCTCAACTCAGCCAGTTGGTAACCAGCGTGTGACTTTGAGCAAGTCATTTACCCTTCTCCAACCTTCCCTGTCATAGAAACACAATAACAAAATAAACTCTACTCCACGGCATTGTGGTTGGAAAGGAATGAAGCAACACATGTCACGTGTCCCTAGCTGCCTGGCACAGGGCACACACTCACAAAGCAGACTGTGAGCCATTATGGTCACTGTTCACACGTGTGCTACCCCAGAGTCTAACCTGTGGTAGCTGCTCGATAAATGCTAAACAAATATGGGAATGGATAAATGATGACCTTATCCATTGTAAAAGACCTAGACAAAGAAGGAGATTTTCTCAAGTTACCTGCTACCATATTTCATGGACTCTAAGATGCTCTTAGTCATAAGGTACAGTTTTAGTTGGCATGCCACCAAGAAAGAAAAAAATACCACCAATTAAAGTATGACATGCCATTGGGTATGTGACACATCCTAATTTCAGAGACATTATGATAAGGAAAAGCTTACACCTAGAACCAATGAAATATAGTAACTGCTTAATTGCTTTTGGCCACTCCTCATCCTCACTTTGGGGTGGCTCAGCACCCTGACATCCTCTGCAGCCCATAGCTCTCTGATAGTCAGGCCTCTTCCTGTTCAACATTCAGGTGAAGGCTCTGGGCCGTGTGATCACCTCTTAATTTATTCTCTCAGTTCCAAGTCTTATTACTTCTCAATTTTCTGCATTGAACTCTATTTAACACCTATTAGCACAGGTCTTCAGCTGATAAATGCCCTTTTTCATGGGAGGCAGCAGGGTGTTCAGGCTAGACCCTCCCTCCTGTATCTGTGCCTAAAGCACAGGGGTTGCAGGACCCAGAATATGGCTTGTTCAGGACCACTGTCTGTCCACTGCTAGCCCCTCTCATAATGTCCCACTGTGTCATTGAGAAATCTCTGAGTGGGAACTCAGATGTGATCTCTGCCATGCAGGGAAAGGATTAGCCTTCCACCACTAGTCTGGCAGAGATGGTAGCTAGCTGAACATAAGCATCTGTCTGCCTCCTGAGAGCTTGGGTCAGGTGACCCTATCAGAGCTTCCTCCAGTGACCTCAGCTTTGGGTGTTCAGGGGATAGATGCCTTTCTACCACCTCTTCTTGGGGTGGCGTTCTCCCAGCCCATGAGCCCAGCATCCATGGGGAGAGAAGGTTTCTTAATAGAAATGTCACAATGACAGTTTCACGCTCCCCCTACCCTCTGTTCATTGGTAATATGGGGGTAATGGCCACAATTTTGATCTGAACTCATTGACATTTCACTTTAACAGCAGTTGGGCACAGCACTCCTGTTAGGGGGAGGTTCTGATCTGGAGATTGGGCGACAGACAGATCACATCTCTTTTTTCCTTTCTGTCCCTTCAGTTTCAGGGGCTGTTTCTCAGCCCTGTATCCTTGCATGAGCCACAGCCTCCAAGAGCTCAGGGCCTCTAAGATGGAGAAAATACAGGAGCTGGCACTTGTGGAGTGCCTTTGACATGCCCTGCAATGCCATGGGGCTTGGCAGATACCTGATGTCACCACCTTGGAACAAGACCTTGAGCCCTGTTAGGGCTTTTATCTAGATGTCCTCTCAAAGCCTTATGTGGTCATAGGTGGGGAGCTTTAAAGGTGGCTGGATTAGGGTGTGTGAATGTGGATTTAAGAGTATGATACTGGTTGTCGCCTACCTCACAAGCACAACAATCCGAGTTCAATCCCCAGTACCAAAAAAAAAAAAAAAGAGTGTGATATTGGGATTAAGGG
Source organism: Heterocephalus glaber (assembly GCF_000247695.1). Next base: position 17,060,789 of record NW_004624764.1, on the reverse strand, counting down.
TATGGATGGAAGCCCCACCCTGGGTATGGGTGGCATCAATCAACAGGCTTATAGCCTGGATGGAATAGAAAGAGGCAGAAAGAAGGCAGGCTGCTGCTGCTTGCTGCCTTCTGCCTGCCACACCATGGACTCTTTCTCCTCTGTGATGCCCCTCTGCCATGCCATCATGCCTTGGAGCCAGCTGACTATGGACTGAAACCTCTACAAACTGAAATGAAATAAACCTTTCCTCCTTTAACTTGTGAGTATTGAGTATTTTGTCTCAGCAATGAGAAAAGTAAGACTCCCATTTTACAGATTAGGAAGTCAAGGTTTAGAGAAGTTGGGTACCTTGCTGATTTATCCAGCCCATGAGGGTCATACACAGTATGAGAATAAGCTGGTTCTAGAGTTCCTGCTCTCTCTTCTATGTGTTATCTCCTAAGATAAGTCCTGCTCGGCTCTCAAGGCTTGCCCCATGGAAGAGGGAAGTGGCATGATGCTGTAGATCTCCTAGGGCTATAATCCCCAGTCCTGGTCTTGCTGTGGCTCCATGGCTCCCCAGGGCACTTGTGATGATAGCTTTGCTTCCTGCTCTGTGACCCTCCTGTCCAGCTCTTCACTTCCTGTTTCTCTCTGCAGACTTTCATCCAGACATCTTCTAAGAGAACACACCCAATCAGGCTTGATAATAAGTTACATTACCAGGAATTGGTCTTGCAGGGTGCAGAGGAATGGGAAAGCCAGGCACATATCAACCTCAGGACCACCATGCATTCTGTTCCCTTTGCCTGTATTCTTTGCCTGGTGGCCCCATAGCTCTTTAACATCTAACATCCCCTCCCTCCCTGTCATCTTGATACATCCAGGCTACCTGTTTGCTTATTGCCCATCTCTCCTGTGAATGTGAGCTTCCTGGGGTCAAGGCCTTTGTCTTTTGTACATTGTTATTGTTGTTCTCTGTTGCATCCCCAGACTCCTAGGACAGGACCTGACACATGCGAAAGGCTCAGTAAACATTTGGCAAATAAGTAAAGTCAAAGACCAGAGAAATAATGGATAAGTATTTAAATAACTACAAGAAATCTCAGAGGACTAAGTATAGACTAGAGAAGGGTTCACAGCAAGATCTGGGGTAGCCTGGGGTTCAGGCCATTCACACAGGGCCTGAGTTTGGTCTCTATTTGCAGAGAAGGACAATCAAAGAAGGCTGTCTGCAGGGGGTGACACAGCAAACTTTGTGTTTTAGAGACTTTGAGAGGCCAGACTGGAAGCAAGGGGACCAGTATGGGGTCCTGGAGGGCCACTGTGCACACCGGGTACTTCGCTAGCACTGGAGATGGGTCCAAGACAAGAAGGCGCCAAGCCCAGTGCATGCTCCCCACACCCTCTCTGTGGATGAGCCTCCATGCTGCGAGAGCAGAAGGAGCACCTTGGTTGTAGGGCCGCTTAGTGTTCATCATTGCTTAAGCAAACATGTGCAGGATGTTTTTGCCCATCCCGCTCACAGTCCTGATGTGACTAAATGAATAGCTCACCTCGAGATCCTGGTGAATCTGAGAATGCTCGGGGGCGGGGTCTCCAGATATGTGTGCTATGGAGGGAGCCCCGGAGCTCATCCTGGAGGCTTTGCAGAGATGCAGAGCAGGGAAGAAGAGAAGTGCATGAAGCAATGATGATTGTAAGGAGGAGGAGGAGGATGATGATGATGATGATGATGATGTCCTTTTTGAGCTCTTGCCAGGTGCCTGGTCCTCATCTGACTTTCTCACATGTTTACATTTAATCCTCACAGCAGTCCCATGAGGTAGGCCCTGTTATTATCTCCATTTTTCAGATAAGGCACAGAAAGGTTAAATAAAGTGCTTGAAGTCACATAGCTAGTAAGAGGCAAAATGTGGATTTGAATCCAGGCAATTTGAGTTCAGCCTGCAAAAAGGAATACAATAATGTCACATAGCTGGGGCTATTGGATCAAAATAAAATATTCCACTCTAACGGGGAAGAATGTCAAGCCTTGTACTCTAACATGTCTAACAAAAGAGAAAGATGGAGTAATCGGACTATATTCAAATGTAGAAGTTCTGTACAACAAAACCATCTAAAATTTAAAAACCGTGAGTGTTGAATAATATTATACCAAATACAACAGCAAAGGATTAATCTGTTTTATAAAGAGCACACACAGTGATAAGAAGAATACTTAGGAGCTGTATAAATAGGGCCAGCAACTCAATACACAGAAGAGCTATTGGTTTCACTAGTTATCAAAGTCATGTGAATTAAAACAATGAAATGACACTTTATTCTTATTAAATTAGCCCCCAAACTTTAGAGGATAGAATACAGTTCTGGAATGTTTGCAGAGAAATGGACACATTTGTACATTTGCTGGTGGCGATGTAAATTAGTCCTTTGGGAATCCAACTTGACAATAAATATCAAGAGTCATAAAATGCTCATGGCATTTGACCCACTAATTCCCCTCCTGGGAATATATCCTACAGAAATAATTCAACAGAAGAAGAAAGTTATATGCATGAAAGTGTTGATTTCAGCATTATTTATAATGATGAAAAATTGGAAACCGTAAAAATGTCCAACAATAGGGGAATGGCTGAGAAAATTATGGTATCTCTACCTAATGGATTTATGCAGCCATTTAAATTTATAATAGCATTATTTAGTAATATAGAAAGATGTTTATGATATTATTTTCAGTGAAAAAAGCAGAGTCCAAAATTGTTTTCTCATATTTATTACAACTCTGTAAAGTAGGTCTTACATAGACAGAGACTGGATAGAAATAAAAATAATTGACATAGAAGAGCAGTGAGGTTGTAGGTGATTTTTTGAGTTCCTCTTTATGACTGCTCTAGTGCTGTTTGTGTGATTAATAGCAAATACGAGAAAATCCAAAACTAGAGTAAACAAAAACTAAAATCAACAGTAGTGAAATCATGCTCATGTGAAATCTACATGGAGGGTTCAGCTGGCTATGCACATAACATGAGCCAGATGTCACATAGGTCTGTTCATAGAAGCATAGATTCCAGATCTTAGGTGGTAGATACCTTCAGAGGAAGGAACCCCACAAAATAAAACCCTAATCAGTAGCAAGTTGTTTTTGAGGATCACAGAGTAGAGATTTGGAGGGGATGAAAATGATCACAGGAAGAACAGTTACAGATCTCAAAGTGACATGAGCATTTGTCACATAGATGACAATGTTCATTCTGGGTTGCTCTACTGAGTGGAACAATGAGCAATGGAAAGAAGTTATAGGTAAGTGAATTTCCAATAGGAATAGAGAAGTTTCACATAGCCTTAATTACTGTAAGTTGGGTAGGATCCTTGTGAGGCAGTGAGTCTCCCATCTCTGGAAATGACCCAGCAAGGGTTTGATTAACTAAGGTCTGCCAGGGAGGCTGTTGGCATACTTCTCCAACTGGTGTATGTTTTGGAGTTCACTAAAGTGAACATTATATTGATTTTAACATGTGCCATTATTTTATGCACCACTAAGGAAAAAACTTGCCAATTAAACTATGATATATCCTTGAATGTAAGGCTCATCCTGATTTCTGAGCCTTTTAAATGCTATTTTAAAAGATAAGTGAAAATAGCATTGGAGAATACATGGTGTATTGGGAATGCCCAGATTGACAGGCTAAATATGGCACATTTTGCAATCTTAAAGATATATATATATATATATATATATACACATTATGATCAAAATATGTGGTCAATATTTACATTTTTAAAAATTTATTACAGTAAAGCTCACATTGCCATAAATCCCCTTCAAAATACTCCTCCTTCCTTCAAACACACATATTCCATTGTTCCTGCCACTTTTGGAAGTAATTCCTGAAGTCCTCTTTCATGAATGTCTTTATGAGGTATGATAAATACAGTGAATGCTCCTGGCAAGTGGCATCCTGCGGAAAGGCAGGCTTATAAAAACATCAAGGTGTGTCCTCATCCACCTTATTCACAAGCTCTGGCTCTTCCTCAAAGTCAAAATGATCATTAAAGATAAACATTTTGAATGGATATGGGACATTTTAGCCATGACAAGACAATGAAAGATGTTTACAAAAGATGATGTCCCGAACTGCTTCAGAAAGTGGCAAGGATGATGTAAGTGTTTGACACAAGGAGAGTATTTTGAGGGGAATTAATGGCAATGTGGCTTTTACTGTAATCCTTTTTAAAAATTTAAACATTCACTCTATATTTTGATCACACTTCATGTCTTTGTGTGTGTGTGTGTGACAGAGAGAGAGAGAGAGAGAGACACGGAAGGATGAAGGAAGGGACAGATGGAGAGAGGGGGGAAGAGAAAAAGAGAGGAAGAAGAAGAAGGAGGAGAGGAGAAGAGTCAGAGCCAATGGGCATCTTTTTAAGAGGCAGAGGAGGACCCGGGATTTAGCTCAGTGACGTTAATGGATGTCTGCAGGTGGCCGGCCGCACTAGCCTGAGCCCGGAGCCCCTGGCTTATGCACGCATATCATTTTCCTGCTGAGGAATTCTTCCTGTGAGAAGCTTGGTGCAACAGGAGGCTGCCCTAGCTGCTGTCTGTAATCCCTGATGAATCTTAGAGTGGCTCCTTGGAAGGATCTGTGATAGTGCACCACTGCTTTAAATCACCACCTCCCTATCCATTAGCTTCGTTGATTTTGGCTCCAAAGTACTTTCTAATTGGTTCAGGCCCTGGGTATCAGGCGCTGTCACAACAGGACAACAGATTCACTTGCAGAGAGCTGGCAGCACAGGACAATTGGGCCTGCTGCAGGGCCTAACCCACTCCCTTCTTACCTTCCTGAGGCACTGCCGCCACCCCAAGGGGCTCAGCAGATGTTGGTGGAGTAGGAGGTGCCAGGTCCTAGGAGATCCTGTGGGATCTAGTCTGGGCCCTGAGAGAAACAGAGATGACCCTGGCACCCAGAGGACACCCCTCTGTGAAGAGCTGCCTGAGGGGGCTGGGAGCTGGGGGCAGCTCACACAGGGGCTAGCCCAAGGCACGGGGAGCAGGGCACATCTCTGCCTGGCAGGCACCTATTGCCCCGGAACTATGGATTGAAAAATCTGCAACAGGAGTGACAGTGAGTGATAATACTTGAGAGGAAGTTGAAAGGAAGTTGCAACGTCTGCTTTCAAAGCAGTGTTCCCCAGAACATGCTTGGTTCTGTGGCTGTGCCTTTGCAGATGGCTTGATCCTTAGTTTGCTGGTGTTAGCAACCCGGAGCAAATCTGAAGCTCAAGTTGGATGTGCATCTTCTTTATAAAGGTTAATGATTGATTCAAAAGGTTAGGCCTTGGGGACATATGCTGGGTGGGGCTCCAGGAAAGCACTGGCCAGTCCTGGTTACTGTGAAATGAAGACAAGCTTGAGGAGAGGCTCTTTTGTCTCAGTGCCCTGGTAGCTATAGTAGAAGGAGCCTTTGGGATTTGGCAGTGTTTCCATTGGCTTTGTTTATGTAACTGCATGCTTTTAGAGGGTAATCATTCATTCATTCCACAGTTATTTATTGAGCATCTACTACAATGTGCCAGGCACAGTTTGAAATTCTAGGCTTAAAGCAGTGAGCTGAACAGAAAAAAATTTCCTGCCTCTGTGATGCTTACATTCTAGTGTATGGAGCAGGTAATAGGCATGCTACATAAGTAAAATACACACTAAGAAAGGAGCAAACCAAAAAAAGGATAAGATGTAACGGGGGTGGGGAGATTATAATTTTAGACTAGGGAGTGAGCTATGAGGACACTTGGAAGAGGAGTGCACCAGGCAGTAGAGCTAGCAAGTCCAAAAGCCCTGAGGTTGGTCTGGCATGTTTGGAGGATGATAAGAAGTCAAGGGTGGCTGGAAGGAATGAGTGAGGATGAGATGCATAGGAGGTAGAATCAGAGAATTGGCGGGGCCAGATGCCATAGACTCAGACAGACTATTTTAGAACTAGAAGAAACCTTTGAGCTCTTGAGAGTTCCATTTGTTTGTTTGTTTTTTCAGATGGAGAAAATGATGTTTAACCAGACCGAGTATTTTACCCATTGACTCACTGTCAGTGGCTAACCTGGTTCTGACACTCATGTCCCTCGACATTCAGATGATCCTTTTTCATTCAGCTCAGGCAGTCATGCCAGAAACATTCATGAACATTTCAGTCATGACTGGAAATAAAAAATAAACAAAGTTGGGGTGAGGGGAGGCCCAGAGCCCTGCAGTGGGCAGGACAGACTGTGGAGCCAATTCTGGTCGACTCGCCATTTTCTACCTGGGTAGAAGCTTGGCACTGTTCACATCACCCAGAGCATGTGGACTTGGGCTCACCAAATGGGTCTCTGGACTTTCACAGTGTTGGCACCAGTCTTTCCCAGTGCACAGAAGTGACCAGACACTTACTAGACAGGGCTGCAGCCTCTGGTGGGAAGAGGAGTTTCTCATGGAGCAATTTGACAGGAGTTACTAATGCGGTGCAGGGCAATGATTTCCTTGGCAGAGAACATGCCTGGGCCACCCTGGGCCACTGGGCCACTTGTTCTCTGGCCAGTAGCTGAGGCACAGGGACTGGGGCTGTGAGTGAAGGGGGCGGGGGGGCTTCTGAGGTGGTGGTTTAGAGAAGACCTCATACAAGAAGTGAGGACCTAGAGGAGGAAAGGGAGGCACATTGGCCTTCCTGGGTCAGAGAGAGGCTTATAAGCAGATCCTAGCAATTGTCAGCATGGATCCGGGCCCAGCCCCATGGTTATACCCTTGTGACTTTGGGCAAGTCATTGACTCACTAAGTCTCAGTTTCCTCGGTTATAAAATGAAGATAACAACAGAACTTACAGAGCTCTCCTAAGGATGAAAATAGGAGAATGAAGGTGAACTGCTGAGCACATCGTAAATGATCTATAGATGGTATATATTATCACCTTAATCCAATATGGTAGAGTGATCTGGATCCCACCTCCCAGCCAGTGCTCTGCTCTGGGAGGTGGTGCCACCATGACTGAGTCCTAAAAGAACGTCCAGGAACTAAGGCAAAGGCCAAGAAGGGGAGAAGGGACCCCAGGCCAAAGGGGTGGCCTGAGAGAGGCGCAGAGGCCTGGCAGCCTAGTGAGTATGAAAGAGGTAAGAGAGAGCAGGGAAAGTGGGCACAGGCCTGTGTGAAGCTGCAGATGATGGAGGGCCACAGGGGCCTCTTAGAAGCAAGGGCCATCACATGGGATATTTCACACGTTCTCTCTGGCTGCTAGGGGAGTGTGGACTACAAGGCATCCAGACGAGAGGCAGGAGAACCTTGCAGTTGTCCAAGGAAGAGGCAGTGTGGCCTGGGCAAGGATCATGGCGTGCGGCGGTGGGGGGGGGGTAGTGGACAGGAGTCACCTAGGAGTGAAATCAGAGGGGCTGAGTACTGTATTAAATAGGGAGCAGGCAGCTAAAGCAGAGGAATGGCAGTGTCTCGGGAGGCCAAGCCTATTTGGGGAAGCAGCTTGTGATGGATTAGGAATTGAGCACCTCTGTGTCCTGTGTAACCCCATGAAAGGTGAGAGATGCCCAAGGAGAGTGGGTTGCATTGGGAAGTGCAGGGAGCCTGGGACACCCCCAGGACATGTAGAGGAGGAGGCCTGCATGGAGGACCATCACAGAGGTCCTGTGGCTGGGAGAAGGCTGTGCCTAAACACCAGGTCAGAGCTTCTAGAAGAAGAGGGAGTCCGTGTGACGAATACAGCTGAGAAACATCAAGGCTGCATGATGTCAACTGGCTTCCACCTCTGAAGCTGTTCCAGGGGAGCAGAGTTAGCCACAGAGAGCCTCCAGCCCCACATAGGGGTGAGGCCTGAATGGAGGTGAGCAGCAGAGGATGACATCTGGACACTGCTTTGGAGACCTTGGAGTGACAGTGGAGATGAGGGTTAAGGGTGGCTCTGGGCAGACCAGAAAGCAAGGGTGGATTTAAAATGGAGAAGAAGGAACTCACTGGAAAAGAAGGGAAAGGGATGGCAGAGCCTTTTTAATCTCTGAAACTGGCTGGGAGCTCTTAGGGTACAGATGGATCCTGCCTGATAAGTTCAGGTGCATCCCGTGTGTTGGGGCAGGAGAGGTTGAAAGAGAAGGCCAAGGGAGCTCATGTGCAAATCTCTTCAGTGCCCTCACTAACAGGCTGAGGTGAGACGGGTAGTGAAGACTTCAGCTTGCCATTCATTCATTCATTCATTCAGCAAATAGTTATTGTACACCACTGTATGCAAGGTGCTGTGAAGACAGTTGTGAACAACTTGGATCTTGTCCTCATGAAACTTACAGGCTAGTGGGAAAGAGACATTCAACAGCCACACTAATAAGCAAACATGTTAATGACTAAATGAACATGTTAATAGACAAATATTTTAAGACCTCACTTTTATTCCTATTAAGTTTCAACTTTATTCGCCTAATAAAGTGGTTTATTAGCCTATCTGTGCGGTTAGAAGAGGAAGCTTTTCCTGAGCTTATTCTGCCTCATTCATCCATTGAACGGGCTATGACCACGATACATCCCTATGGCAGACCAAGAGAGTCTGTTTTCCAATGAACAAAAGTCCACAGACTTAGCCTAGGTCTTTTTCTTAGCACTCAAGTCTAGCATTTCTCCATCTTGACCAGCAGAAGCTTCCACCCCTCCGCAGTGCTTTAGGTGAGAAGCAATGTAGCAGAGCCAAAAGGGCTGGGATTTGGAGTCAGGAAACCTGAATTAAAGTCCCATCCAGGCCCCTCCTTAGAGGGACAGTTTGGGGCTTAGTATTAATACCTGCTGTGCCTGCTTCTCATGGTCCTTAGGAAGGCCAGCAAGGGGACGTGTGGGAAGGTGAGATATAAACCATCCAGTACCATACGCAGCTGTGGGCTCTGCTTCTCTCCCATGCCCACTTGGACTTGGAGCCACTGACAGATAGGTGCAGAGAACTGGCAGCGAATCTTGCGATCCTTACTTGGTTTTGTGTGCACAATCATTTGTTGGCTTAAGTGAGATCTCCAGGCTTTTTGAAGGAGCAGACAATTTATTACTGTCAAGCTTTAGCTTGACAGCCAGATTTCAAAATGCTCGTCTTTTTTAAGACCACATGTGTTACTTTTACAGATTATGTTTCATGCACATGGAAGGCAATGAAGGAAGTTCACAAAAGCACGAAGAAGAAAATTAAAATGATTTGTTATTTGACTCTCTATCTCTCTCTGTCTCTCTGTCTCTATCTATCTAGCTAGCTAGCTAGCTAGCTATCTAAACCACAGTTAATATATTGCTATTTATTCTTTCAGCATAAGTGCATAAAATTAGAAACATATATAACATATAGACTGGATATATATATATATAATTTTATTATTGTAATTACTTAACAAACTCCTTGTGCTTAAAATTTAGTTTGTTTCCACTTTTTTCCCTAAGATAGATAGCATTGCAGTGAAAAAAGTCCTATACATAAATCACTGGGTTGTACCTGATTATTTCCTTAGAATAAATCTCTAAGGGTATGATCATTTTGAAGACTTTGGGTATATGACTTTAAATTGCTTTCCAGAAAGATTTATGTTCTTACCAACAATGTATACCCTTTTCCTCCCACCCTCCCCCAAACTGAATATGAACATTTTTAAACAATGGTGCACCGATTTGAGGGGTAAAATGGCTTACCTGTGGTTCAGAGGAAGCCAGTATTGAGTGTGTCCCTGCAACCCAGCCTCCGTAGGAACCTCAGCAGAATAATTATCTCTCAGAAGCCTGTTATTCTGTGGCCACAGGCCTGTCTGACACCTCACTCATTGAGGTCAGACCAAGGGATTGCTCTCTAAGGACTGGGTGAGTGCTTCCTGAGGACCAGGTGAGTGCCCCCTGTGTACTTTGCTTGAAGCAGGGCACACTCAGAAGGCTGAGGTCATGACAGGCCCAACCTCAGGGCATCTGTCTGAGTTCCATAGAGGAAGTGGGAACTTCAGGTTGAGGTAGCCCGGTCTCCTGAACACCATCTTGGATATGATTCTTTTTAAAGATGGCATTCTTTTTAAAGAATCATATGTATATTAAACTTCTTTTAGGTTCCACCAGAATTGAATTCTAGAATGCTCTGATGGTTCATAGAACCTGTCTCTTTCCAAAGTAGATCCAAATTCTCTGGAGGCAGTAAGCTAGCATCCTACCCTTGGAAGAGGACATTTTCATGCCTTCATGGTAGGACCAGAATTTCCATGCCTGAGTGACCAGGCCAGCTGGTTTGCTAGAGGCTGCTCACTTTCCTCACCAGTATTTGCTCACTCCTTGGGCGCTTCAACTCTCCCAAACTTGGGGCACTTTGGAGTGGTTTTGATTCTACCATGGACATGGCTGAAGCCCCATAGGAGGAGGAAGTAGGACAGAACACAAACATCCCGAGTCAGTACACAAAAATGAACGGTGGGTTGTTCATCTTTTCATTCAGTCTTGCATCATGCTGAATGTTAGGAGAAGAATCAAGATGGGCAGGACTGGGTCCTCTGGTGCCCTCCAGGAGCTCATACTCAAGTGAGATATACAAGCTTATAAACTAGCAATTGCAAAACAAGGAGCTGAGTGATGCACCCTAGTCATCCCGAGCCTCTAGAAGCCCAGCTGTTTGTCTATCCTTATTTCTTATTTATGCTACAGGAAAAGTTCTTCTGGAAGCAGCATGGGATGGTGAACTGGAGGTGAGAGAGTCAGATAACAAGATCTGGGGTAGGATACAAGCAGTTGGTCTATCAACAGCCTTTGGCTGAGGTTCTTGGAATAATCAAAGCAAGCAAGGATGGTGTCCGAAGACCTCATAATTCTGTAGGTGCAGCAGTCAGCACCCTCCTCCTATATGACAAGGTATTAATTTCTGTTAATGAGGGACCAAGGGACTCAGGTGAAGCTTGGGAGAACCGCCCAAAAGATACTGCTGGCCTGAGGCACCTTGAGATCCAATTTGACTGGGAATCAGGATGGGTTAGTGATGAACTGTGGTGGGTTGGAATCTCAAAAGGCAGGAGGATGTGTGTGTACTGATAGAAGAATCTGTCACAGAGGGCAAATTGATTTCATCTGTGGATTGCTAGTAACAGCCAATTGGTGGTGGTTGCTAAGAACCCTTTGTTGAGACCATATATACAGTCCCTGAGAAGAACGTGGAGATCAGTTAGTGATGTCTGTTAGTTATGTCTTCATGGAAGAGGGTGAGAGGAATGGTGGTACATATGCTATTTGTGTCATTCTTTGTCTCAGGCATCACAGAAGATATTGCTGCGTGGCAGAGAGGACAGCAACATGGCAGTGTTCATGATGTATGAGTGTCCCTGGGAAGGAAACTGTCTAGGCTCCATGGGATTACCAGTCTGAGGTGTCAGAGCAGTAGGAACCATCTGTGCAAGAAAAATTCCTAGCTCAGTGGAGCATTAGGGTTCCAAAGCTGGTGACCAGGTTCAGATAAGGTTCTGATGCCAGGGAGCTGTAGCACTAGCCAATGAAACTAAGTCAGGAACCCAGTGATACACATTTAGCCAAGCTGGTGAGGTTGGTGAGGCTCCAGCTTAGTGGGCAGGATCCTCCTGGCTCATGATACTGGGCATGTGGCCACAGGGTTAATGTGGACTCCTTCTGATGACAGCCTTGCCCCATTCAGGGTCACATCAGAACCTGGGTATGACAGAGCCTGCAGAGTCTTTGTGGATTGTACCTAATCATAAACATGTCAGAGTGGCCATATATAAGTGAAGTATTAGGAGCACTTTAAAGTCACCTTCTCCCTTCCCTCACTCCAAAATCCTCTTTTATGATCCAAGTACTGTTTCAGTTTCCACTTAAGGGATGGCCCCATAAAATACCTAAGCCAGAAGTGAACACATGAGCTTCACTGCCAGGAAGGCAATCTCTTACCGTCTTTCTGCCTGTTGACTAACGAAGAAATCTCCCTGGCTGAGCAGGCTTTGGTCTGGGCATGTTCTGTTTCTCTAATCTCTGAGATTTCTCCATGTCAGATCCAATTAGCTTCCTTATTGTGAGATCATTTTCCTTAAATGGGGTCTCAGTTCATGGTCTCTCAACTTTGAAGAGCCACTGATGGAAGTGGCAAGGGACAGTACCTGCTTCAGCCCTTCCATGCCCACTATCCTCAGTGCTGTTGGCAAATGACTGATGTGTGGCAGTAACCCCTGGGCTGCCCAGCCCCACCCATGAAAAACTGAGGAGAGATAACTGCTGAGAAAGAAGTAGAGAGAGTGAGGTTTGGCAAGTCCAGGCCAGACTTGGAAGGCTTGCTCAGAATAACATCAACCTTCTAGTTGTAGGAAAGAGTTGGAAATGCATATCAGACTCAATGGAATTAAGATGGCATTTGGACAGTTCAAAGGATTACCTGGACCCTGCCTCCTACCTTGTCTTTCTTAAAGGCCGCCTAGGGCAGTGCTATTTCTCTTCAATCTTACCACCATGTACTTCCTGCCCTCCTACATCCCCTGCAACGATTTAACCTTTCTGAAATCAAGAAAGATCTCCCAAGCAACAAATGCAGCTTTCACTGTGTTTTTCTATTTCTTTTTATTCCAAAAGAGCTCTAATTAAATTGACAGTGGATGTCATTATTGATGGCATGCTCGAATCAAGGAAATATGGTATATATTCAAAGAATGAAGCTGGCAAAGAAACCCTTGATTACTAGATAAAGCCGTGGCTCCAAATACTCTAGTGAGCTGGCTGGATTCCAGTGAAAATGTCTTTAGCCTACTTCTGTAATGTTTTCAGTGGTACATGAGAGAAAGCCAGCTCAACGAAACTGGAACACAAAAGGGGTAGGTGGTTTCAGGACTAGCCGGATCCAGTGTTACTATGACGTCATTCATCTCTCAGCTCTAATATATGTATTATGTGCCAACATAATAGCTCTTGGGAACTTCTGGGTTACATGATTTTAGAGGTAGAAATCATATTTCTCCCAATGTTTATGTATCAGAAGCGATGGAAAAAATTGTTATTGCCCATGCTTGGCTTATATGCAGTACCCCAAGAAAAATTACAGTGGACTAGGAGATGGTCTGCCATATTGGTGGGTCCCATGTAGCAGGAAGGCAGAGAGGACATTGTGATTTGATTGACAGAATGCACAGAACCACATGGGATGGGGTCAGGGGGAGCTTCTCCAACAGGAAGACAAATACTGAGCAATTAAAGTAATCATCCACTCTTGGGTCAGTCCAAAGGGCCCGGAGGCAGTATTCTTCCACCTGAAGCTCAACCAAAGACTTGCCTCTTAACCACTACTGCTGGTTGGAAGACCTGTGTGACATAGGCCTTTGGAGTAACAGAACAAGGAGAGGAGAGGGCAGAGTGTGGCACTTCTCCAGGCCCTAGAGTGTGCAAGTCCAGGAGAGGCCTTCGCAGGGGTAGAGGATTGCCTCTGGGGATGCCCCCACAGAGACTGCATGAGTGTCCACAGAGGAGCCATATAGTGAGAGAGGCTTAGCATAGCCTAAGGCACGCACAAGAAGGAAGGAAGCGAGGAGAAACTGCGTCCTCCCCGTGAAGATAATACATGGGGATGCTGAGCCCAGTGTCTGGCACCCAGCGCCCAATCAATAAATGGTAGCTATTATTATTACCCATTAGGAATCATCCCTCAGCGCCTGCAGTCTGGGCATGATGGATGCAGGCTGTGTTTGTGTAATGGGGATTATTTATTAGTCACCTTGTAAAAAGCAATGACAGGCACAAAACCAAGTTACCACAGAGGAATCTTATCTTATGGAAATCAAAAGCTTCTGTTTTTCCACTAGGAGCCAAGAGAGCTTGTTCTCTGAGATTAATTCAGTTCTACTGTTAAGACCTTAAGGGGAAGGAGAACATGTAATTCCCACAGTTTTCAGCATTGCTTTTAGGGTAATTCTCCTTCATTCCCTAAGTACCTGGGATGTGGGGAAGTGGGGAAAGGTGAAGAGGAGGGGGATTGGAATTGGGTAAGAGAGAGGAAGCTCGTGTACAGAGGTGGGGAGTAGTCCCCCTTAGCTCTGATTTCTGTACTTTTACTAGCTCAGGACCAAGTCCCAGAAGGGACCTTACTGCAAGTGAGTCTCTATTGGTTGGAGAGGCTGAGCCACCCTGAACACGCTTTCTAGCCACACCAGCTTCCAGCCTCCTTGCTTAGTCCACTGCAAAATGTAGCCATTACCCATTGCCATCTAGTTACAAATACTGTTTTAGAACAGTTGAAAACATTTTTTTACAATTTTATTTTTTGAATTAACAGATGTAGCAAGAGTGTGTTTATGTCGCAATGCTCATTTAGCTATTCAGAATGGCTGCAAAATCCCCATGGAGGAGATTAAGCCTTTTGTTAATTATTTGTTTAATAACATGTCTACCTAACAGCAGGCAAAGACCTAAAGACAACCATCAGCAACTCTCCCCTGAAGAACAGGGGGAAATTTTAAACTCACATGTCAGATAAAAGGCAACATACAAATCACTTCTAATTAGCATGCAATAAGACCTCATGGCCCCTCTGAATATTAACATTTATTAAGCTGACATTGTCCTGGCACTGTACTATCATTACTTTACTTTCTCCTCACCGGTGTTCTCTGAGGTAGGTGCTATTAGCTGTTATTGTCTCCATTTGACAGTGAGGAAACTGAGGCACTGAGGTATTAGTAGACTAGGGCATTGTTGAATACCGAACTTCAGAGCTGATGTCTACTACTCCCACAGATGAGGCCATACAAAGAGGAGTACTGAGTTTAGTCTTTTTAAATAATTCATGTCTATACAAACAGGCAATATAGTAAAGATGTAAGTATAAGCCAGGCGTGGTGGCACACACTTGTGATCCCAGCAGTCTGGGAGGCTGAGGCAGCAGGATCACAAGTTTAAACCCAGTCTCAGAAATGCAGCAACTTAGCAAGACCTTGTCTCAAAATTTAGAAAGGGAGTGGGGGCTGAGGATGTAGCCCATTGCAAAGGCCCTCAGTTCAATCCCTGGTACCGTAAAAAAACTGTAAAAACAAAACTGTTTATAATAACACAAAATCCCAACAACAAGCCAAAAGTGAAGTAGTGTTAACACTTTGAGAGCAGCACCCTGTAATTCCAGCCACCTTTGGGAGATTACAAGGTAATGACAAACATGGAAAGACTTTTACCAAAGAATGGGATTGCAACATGGTCCCCATGTTATTTTTAGTTTGAAAATTTTACTTCATTTCAACAGATGGAGAAAATTTGAAAGTATCATAAAACCTCACACGAATAGACATTAGTGCCTAAAATATACTTCTAAAGCTAAGAACCAAGTTTAACGAACACATTAAGAAGTTGTAGTTATTACTATTGTTCCTTTTATTGTTGTTATTTTTGCAACATTTATGCCTTGAATGATAGTACATTTATATTGATACTATTTCTTTCACCTCCATTTCCTGGTTTAAATATTTTTAAATTTTAATTTGATAAAGTCTACAGCATTTATTTATCCTGTTCTATGCAACCATTGCCAGTGTCATCTTAGTTCCATATTAAATAGAATTCAATACTTGCTACCAATCTTCTCCTTCCATATTTTACATTCTAGAGTTCTGTTTTGGTTTTGGTTTTGGTTTTGGTATGGGGATCCAACTCTGGACCTTTTGCTTGTGAGGCAGGTGTGGCACTACTGAGCTAAATCTCCAACCTAGAGTTCTGTATTTTGATTAAGCTCTTCTTTGCTAAAGTCCACTAACAAGTATTTTGTACAAGAAGAGCTCATGGGTGTTGTATTGCCTGAATTTCTACATGCTTTAGAATGACTGCCTGTTGTCTAAATACTAAAATGACAATTTCACTGAGTATACAGTTTTTAAACTATAATTCTCCTCCAGGCTTGAATGGATCTATCAGTTTGGCCACCTAGAATTATTTCTCTCTTGTTTGATTTTTCTGCTTGGATACCCATATGATTCAGTCTTTCTCTTTGACATTTAGCAATTTCAGCAGAATATATCTTGAAGGTGACTGCTATATATAAATTTTTTGGAGCGCTCATGTGACTTTTTGATCTTGAGTTGCATCTTTCTCTAGTTCAGGGATGTTTTCATTGATTATATCTTTATATATTTTTCACTATGGATATGTTGGATCTCTCTTGCCAATATTCTGTATCTGTGATCTTCTCTGTCAGTATGTTTATATACCTGATCTTTTCCATTTATTTAATTTTGTTAAGCCTGCCTGCCAAGTCCTGACTTGAGTTTTCATATTTAATTCATTCTTCCCCCTCCTCCCCCTCTTCTTCCTCTTCCTCCTCTACCTCATTTTCCTCCTTCAATTGCCTTCAAGGTCATCTTGCTCTTTACTCTGTTCTACCAGCTCATCTTTCATTTCTTTTACTTATACTTTCCCTTTTAGATCTTTGACACTCTTATTTAAAATCCTTTTTTTTTTTAATCTGCCACCTCTTCAGAGTACAGAACCATGTTTTTAAAAATTCGTCTTGCCTCTTGATAATTCCCTCTGAGATCTGTGTTTTCCAGGACCTTTTACTTTATTCATGTATTTCTTATTTTGTTTATTTTGTCATTTCTCTTGGACTAACTCCCCCCTCCTCCCAATTGGATCAAATATTTGCTAAGGAATAGTGCATGAAACTCGGGAGCCAGGGGATTTTCTTTGGAATGTGTAAAGCTGCTCTGTGTACTAATTTGGGAATGGATGCCTCCCTGTCCTCCACCTTACTCTGCAGCTTTTTTTTTTTTTTTTAGTACCAGGGATCAAACTCAGGTCCTTGCGCTTGCGAGGCAGGTGGCAGAACCACCGAGCTAAATCCCTGGCCCAACTCTGCAGCTTTTGATAGTGCTAATGAAGTCTCTACCTAGGTATTCCAATTCTCCCCTGTCTGATCCACATTTCCACTTCTTCTTCTTCTTTTATTTTTTTTTTTGGTACCGGGGATCGACCTCAGGTCCTTGCGCTTGCGCAGCAGGCCACATTTCCACTTCTTATCACTCTTATCAAAAGTTTATTGAAGGCCTTTGGGGTGGTGGTGTTGAAATGCTTTCTCATAGGGGAATCTGCATTTGGTAAATGTCGGAGGACTCACATGTAGACTGTCAGCATTTTTCCTTGTTTAGGCCCATGTTTTGCATATTTGACAAATATGCCTAATGGTTTGTGACTGGGATCACTTCCTGGTTTCACTGAAGGTAGTCTTTACTCCCCTATTTTTGTTCTTATTGGTGCTATTGCCTTTGGATGTCAAGAGAAATAAGAATGTGAATGCCTTTACTTGATATCTGTAAGAAAAATTCTCTCCCATATCTTCACTGTTATGTAGAATTGTACTATGCAAATATAGCACCATTTAATTTACTAAAATTCTCTCTTGAGGGGAAATTAACTTATTTCCTTTTTTTCATCATCATCATCTTCCTTTTTTGAATGTGAACAATATTGTCTAAATGTCTTTGGATATTTGTCTATAGTAGCTGCCCTCAATGATTTTAAAGACATCAAAGAGGTTAGAAGAATTGCCCAGTAGTGCCAAGAATCTTGTTACCAGCAGACCTAGGAATGTGAGCTTGGCCTCAAGATCCCCCACAGTGAAGCTGTCCAGCTGCTGTAGGCCCAAGTTTCTGTTCATCCCAGGAAAGACCTTTCTGCTGCCCATCTCCTCTAATCTGCTGCCTCTTCCTTTTGGCTCCACATTCTTGTAGATTAGCCCCTGTTCTCAGAGGGATTAACTATAAGAGGATTTCTGTGCAGCTTTTCTCTTGGATTCACACAAAAGGACTTAGATAAGTCTTGGCTTATGGGGCCTTAATGGGCCATTAGGGAAACCAGAACATCTGGGGCCAACTCTAGCCAGAGGGTGGCATCAAGGAAGCTGGTCATGCCTCAGGAAGGCCCTCCAAAGCCTCTTCTCCAATGTCCTCATTAAAGGCAGACTTTGGAAGTCTGGGCTGTTTATACCACCCAGATATTTGAACTTCTGTAAAGTGTGGATTGACTCTTTGGTGGCACCCACACATAAATGACAAGTAATTGAGTTCCTAGCATGTAGCCAGGGCCAATTCTTGGGCATATGACCTGTACAGTTATTTAGAGCTGTGTGTCCAAGGGCCCTGGCTTGGCTAATGCACTTCAGTTGTCTTCTTGCAGTTCTCGATCCTGGTTATGTAGCTGGTCCACCATGTGCTGGGTGCAGATCTGACTCCTCTACCTGAGGCTGCAGTAGCTGCTATGGGGAGAAGCAGAAAAGTGGGTTTGAGGATAGCTGATGTGGCAGTCTATTGGCCCACAGGTTGAAGTCCTGGAAGCCTGGATTGGGAACAGCAGCAAGGCTAAATACAGCCATATAGACAGAGGGACGCTTGGACAAGGTGATTGTTTCTGGGCCTGTAGCCACAACTGGTCATACTGCAACTGTCCATTTTGCATGCAGCTGGAGCTCCCCAGGCTGCATCTCAGGGGCAGACACAACGTACTTTGACCTCCCGAGGCTGTAGCCGGATGACGCAGTCTGCTAGAAAAGAGGAATTCATTAGTTCTCACTCATTTTACTCCCATCTCCAGTCACACCACCGAGGCAAAGGAGTCCAGCTCAGATGGTTGTGCAGGCAGACAGACCTCAGCTTTCTGAGGTCTAACTGTGGCTGGAAGACAGCCTCCTTTTCCCCTCCAAGTCTCTCTCTTTCTTTTTCTGTTTTATTAGCTACACACAGAAAAGATTTTTATTACTCAAATGAGCTCTCAGCACGTCTGCTAATACACTCCTAATGGGTTTTAAGACTTAAAAGCAACAGCACAGATCACCATTTGCCTGCTCAGCAAGAATTTGCATGGTGGAAGGGTGGAACTGATGGAGGGAGGAAGGGAGAGGACAGGAACCCCCTCTGTTGGCCAGACCCACCATGCAAATGAGCTGGGATGCAGTCCCAACATATTAAATGGATCAGAGCAGCTTCCCGTTCACATGTGCAAATTAGATTAATCAGCCCAGACACAGAAAGAGGAGAATAATAATGTCATTACTAAGGACACAGAGACACCTGCGGGAACATGCCTGAGCTGTACCTGCACTGGGAATCGTCTTTGGGCTCCCGGTTATGACCTGGATTCTCTCACTGGTGAGATAACCTTGCCAGATGAGCCCTGCCTTGGGAGCCTTCCAGGCCCTTCCTATTGGGCTCAGCCAGCTCAGGCAGCTTCCAAGGCAGCCAGGAGAAAAAAGAGCCACTCTGTTTCTCCAGTCCCCCTATGGTGCCTAGGACTGAGCCTTGCACACTAGGCTGTAGAGAGCTATAGTGTACACTAAGGGTTTAAAGCATTTGCATTAGTCAAATTTCCATTGCTGGAACAACATACCCGACATACACAAAGAGAATAGGTTTGTTTTGGCTTGTGGTTTCAGAGGTTTCTTTCAGTCCATGGTCAGCTGGCCCCAAGGTAGAAACATCGAGATGAAAGGGTGTGCAGAGGAAAGAAAGCTGCTCAACTTGAGGCATCCAGGAAGCAGAGAGTAGGGGAAGAGACTGAGAGGAAGAGGTCAGGGACCAGATAAAGTACCTAAGGTCATGTCCCATGACCTACCAAGACACACCCAGAAGTGCGCTTTACTAATCCCCAGGGGTCTCTCAAACTAATCAAATTAATGATCCAGGTTAACCATTACAAACATAGATAGAACCTGGAGTCTGGTGAGCTGTCATGGTTATTTACCCACTACACCAACTTTGGGAAAGTGATTTGAACCTCAGTTTCAGCAAATGCTCATGATGACGCCTTCGAGGGGTTGTCCTGAGAAATAAATGGGATAACACATGCGAAGCACAGTACTGAATGCAATAAATACTACCCATTCAACCTGTCTTCCTTCTTTTCTCCCTCCCTTTCTCCTTCCTCCCCCCTTGTCTTCTTTTCTTCCTTTCCTCTTTCCCTCCTTCCCTTTCTTTTCTTTTTGGATTCATGGAATTGAACCCAGTTTTCTCTAAGTGGATTTATAGAGATCTCACAACTTCTCTAATAAGGCCTTTCCAGATAGACACATACACCCATCCAAGTGGATGTGGTGCCCTTCTGAGACTCTGGTTGCCCAACTGGAGGAGCAGCTCCACGATGGGCCGGTCTTTCCTTCCAGCCTTTGCAAGTTCTTTGGTCCCCCTCTAGGACTTGGATCAGCCCTCTCATCTGCCCAGTTCTCTGTAGCTCCAGGATGATCAGGACCTGCTGCCAAGACATTCTGTTGTTCACTGCATGTTGTGCCCTGACAGCTGATATAACAGAATCTGTATACCTGTGCCAGAACCTGTAGGCAAAGAGGTTTGCATAAAACAGCCAGGGCAGAGACTCAAAACTTGACAAATATGGCTTCTCCTCATCTTTCAACACCTTTTCAGCCCTCTGAGAGTTTTATTTCAGCAGGCACCATGTGGCCTGGATTGGGGCAGGAGAGGGTGGGAGATAGGGCCCGAGGCTGTGGTACTTGCCCGCTGCTCTGATTGCCAGTGGGGTCCAGCATCTTTCCACATTTATCACCCACTGTAGTTCCTTTCTGTGAAATTTTTGTCCATATCCTTCGCCTGTTTTCTTGGGTCATTTGAGTTTCTTTTCCTTTTTTAGTAACTTGCAGGAATTCTGAATAATATTAGGACATCCATTGTTTGCTGTGGTTTTTGTGCATATTTTCTTCTAGTTGGCTGCTTGTCCTTTCTTTGTCAATTGTGTTTTTCACCTTGTCACTCTAGCTGACCACAGCAAAGCAGGCGCAAACACTAGGGTGTGCACATCTATAAAGATGTTTGGGGTCACACCTGGGAACTATACCTGTTGGGTGCACATCAACAGAAAAACCTAGAGGTTACTAAATATGAACACACTCAGTCTTTGGAAGTTTTAAAGTATTGCTTTTCCTATTTCCAATAAGTCTTTCTCTTTCTTGGGTGAAAAGATAATAGAGATATGATAAACTCCTACAGCCCCATCAAAGCTAGGAACAGAATATGAACAAACTCATTAGAGAATGATCCTGGTGGGGGCCCTGTGAGACTGCTGCCATTTTTCTATTTCCCAAGAAACAAACTAGACCTAAATCTCTGTTCAGGCATTAGAGATTCTGCATAGGCCCTGCGTCATGACCAGAAGTCTAGTTACAGAGACAAGATCCTTCAGGCAGGAGGCCAGGCAGTAGCGTCTAGGTCTCTAGATTTTGAGCTGGTAGGGAGTAGAGCTCAGAGAGACTAGTCTGATGCATAGAGCACAGTCCTGAATTCACCAGGCGCTGCCTGACTCAGCCATGTGGCCACCTCTGACAGTGGCCATGTGGCCATGCAATAGTCCTGCAGGTGTGGGTTTACAATGAATGATTCCAACTCTGGTGGGACTGAGACCTCATACATTCATGAAGCTTTCGGCAATCATTCTGTGAAAGGCCAAATGAGCACAGAATGGTCAAAATATGAAGTTGGTGGGAGTCAGCCTGGGCCCACTCTTGGAGAATTTATACTCTTAAAGAACTATTTTTTCTTCTCTTCAATACTGAGAAACATATTTACCAGGTGCCTCTTGTGTTCATGGCTGATGGAAGCTCATGGAAATACTTCTTAGCACCATAAACCAGCTGGTCTATGGTTGAGGCCAATGAGATTAGATTCTTAGGCCCATCAGTGTTCGAGGAGAGGAAATGACTTCAGGGAAGTGGGTCTAGAGTGACAGCATTTTAATGAGCCACTAACTAAATTCCATTCTTTTGATGAATATTTATGGAATACCTACCATGTGTTGAGTACTGGGTTGGGCTGTGAAATATAATAAAAAACAAAAACAGATGCAAGCCTTCCTTTCATAGATCTTGGAGGAGAGAGCAGGAGGCAGACATTAATCAGGAAACCATGGACACATGTAAGATTCCACCGTGCAAAGAGCCACCAGGGAGCAGCCCATGGTGCTGGGAGCATGGAACTGGGACAGTGGCCCCGTGGGAGGCAGTAGCTCTGAGCTGGCCCTGGAGGGAGAGGCTCACCAGGGAAGCAGGGCAGGGATTCCCAGCTCAGGGAACTGCCTCCTGCCATCCCTTATCCCCCTCTTCCTCCTGCACAGATGCCCCTTTTATCACAGCACATCTGCAGGTCTAGTGGTTCACTTTAATTTATTTAATCTACCACCCACCAAAGTCCCTTTAATCTACCCCTCTCTTTAGATTTCCCCACTGTTTCTGCCTTGTCTGTTCATCACTTCCCTAGATTCCTCTAAGGGACCCTTATTTATATATTTCTTTTCTCCCTTCACAAATTTACACATCCTTGAGTCAAAGACTTGCCTCCATCTATTGGCAAAAGCCTTCTTCATTGAACATGATGTTTACTCAGTTAATCAGCCCACATGGAAAGGTTATGAGGAAGACATGGGACTTAGTAGGGATCTTTCCAGATGCTTCCAGATCCTTTTCTACACATTGATACCATTGTTTGTATGTTTAGCTAGAGATTGATGTATAGACACAGCCACATATACACACACCTACGTATACAAATATCATAGTGCTTTCTTATATAAGGCTATATACAAAGTGTGTTCTGAAACAGGATCTTTTTATTTACAAGTCTGTCTTTAAAGCTCTTTGTAAATTTGTATTCATTCTTGGTGGCCCTGTAGGTTTCTGTGCCATGAGTTACTGAATTAAGTTTTTGATTGACACTGAAGTGGCTTCCAGTGATCTCTGTTAGAAGTAACGTTGCCATGTGTGCCATTGCCCACGCATGTTTGGAGGTTTATGTGACAATGTCTATCAGATAAAAATGACGAGTGGAATTGTTGGGTCAAAAAGTATGCAGGCTGTAATTTTGATATTATCCAGCTATCCTCCCCGAAAGCCAGGCTAATTTACATTCTCACCAATGACCTAGGTTAACTCCCTTTTCCTCTGCCAACCCTAGATTTTATCTGTCTTTTTCATTTCTGCCAATCTGATTGTCAAATAATGCTACCTCATTGTTGTTTTGATTTGCATTTTCCTGATTTTTAATAAAGTTCATCTTTTCCTATGCTTATCCTCCATTTTTTTCAAGTAAATTACCTGTGCATATCTCCTGCCCATTTTTTTTCTTTTTTGATTATTTTCCTTTTTCTTATTAAGGGCTCATAATATATTCTGGGTCTCACTGTTTTGTTGGTTGTAAACTTTATGACTTTTTTCTTGTGTTTTTGTTATTTTGAGGCTCATTTTAGAGTTGAAGAAATTGAGTCTCAAAGATATATTTTAAACACTTATTGGGTGTGGTGACTCATACCTGTAATCCCAGCACTCAGGACGCTGAGGCAGGAGGATCGCCATGAGTTTGAGGCCATCCTGGGCTACACAGTGAGTTCAAGGCCAGTCTGAATGACATAGCAAGACCCTGTCTCAAAACAAAACAAAACAAAACAAAACAAAACAATAACCACCCAACATTGCCCAGGATTCCTCTAGCCAAAGCTGTTTTCTGATTCCCAGAGCTCTTTCCACCAGACCCAGCATTTTTCTTCACCAGATCAAGGCTGTGTCTGCCTCTGGCTCCCACTCAGGAGCATTTGTATAACTGGACATACTCTTTGGAGTGAGCTGAGTTTTATCCAGCTGCAGAGCTGGATGAGACAGGGAGACTCATGGTGGTGGCTTTTGCTTGGTTTCACTCTACCTCTTCCATATTTCTGCTATACTCCAATGGATGACTCTCAAAGATTCACCAGTTCAGGGCCGAGGATTTAGCTCAGTGGTTCCACTGCCTACCCTGCAAACACAAAGACCTGAGTTCTATCCCCAGTACCAAAAAAAAGAAAAGATTCACCAGCTCACAGTTCAAGTTCACAAAGGATGTGCTGCTCTAAACTAGATGGTTTCAAATTGTGTTTTCTTGGACTCTAAAATTTCAAGGATTGCATAACAAGTGGGGGCTATCTGGAGTGGGATTGCCAGATTTTGCATTCAGAAATACAGGACACCTGGCTAAGTTTGAATTTCAGATAAATAACAAATACATGTTTTAGTTACAAGTATATCCCATTCGATCCTCCAGTATAAGGATGTGTCCTACAATATTTACTTATACTAATACATCATTCATTGTATATCTGAAGTTAAATATTTTATTTAGCAACCCTAACTTGGAAGAGATAGGAAAGGACAGTGGGAGAATCTGTGGGTACAGGTAGGCTCTCCTCTCCCTGAACCAAAGGGTAACACTTTTAAACTAGTCTTAAACTAGTTTTTGTATTCTGGAATTTAAGGCACAAAGATTAGGCAACATGGCAGTGCTAGGATTTGGATCATGCTGTGTCTAATTGACAGTCTCATGATTTTTCCCAAGTGCTCGGAAAGTGGGGAGACCAACTGTCTTCTTTCTACTTCTCACCATTCTGGGGAGAGCAGCGAAGGGAATGAGGAAAGAGCCCTGTGATACGAGGGGCTTCCCCTCTGGAGAAAGTAAAGGGTGAGGGGACCAGTGGAGAGAGGGTAATGTGTGCTTTCTGCAGGACTCTCATCACCTTAAATGGAGTGAATCCACATTAATTCCGATTAAATAACTATTTAATGGGCTCTCACTCCATCCCAGGAGTGAGCTCAGAGCTCATGTATGGATCTTTGAGTCTCTGATTACTACATGTCTTACATTACTGGTTGAAGGGAAGGGAGGGAGTTGGGAGAAAAACAGGAATTAAGATATACTATGTACAGGTACAAATTCCCTTTGATGAATGTGATGGTTATGTATATTTAAATTGCAACAATAAAATTAAAGAAAAAATATCTTACATTATTATGCATCCTATCACTTTTTTGGATGCCTATTTGAAATTTTTATCACCTTTGTTAAGATATAATTGACATACCATAAAGTGTATCAATAAGTGTACAATTTCATGAGTTCTGACAAGTTTCTACATCCATCTAGTGACCACCACAGTCAAAACGTTAATATTTCTATCACCTCACAACTTCTTTTTTTAGTCATTCCCTCCCACCCGTGACCTGGAGTCGTTGGTTTACTTTCTGTCACTGCAGGTTAGTTTTATTCCTCCTGGAATTTCACATAATGGAATCATACAATGTATACTCTTTTGGATCTGGCTTCTTTCAGTATAATGACTTTGAGAATGATCCGTGTAGATGTGTGTATCAGGAGTTCATTTATTTTTACTGCTGAGGAATTTTCAATTGTATTATAAGCCATAGTCTGTCCATCCGCTCATTTGTTGATCGAAATTTGGGTTATTTTAAGTTTTGGCCCTTTTGTAAAGCTGCTATGAAGGAACATTCACATATAAGTCTTTGTGTGATTATGTTTCTATTTCTTTTGGGTAAATACCCAGGGATGAAATTACTAGTCATATGGTCAGTGCATGTTTAACTTCGTAAAAACTGCTCAAATGTTTTCCAGAGTGCTTATACCATTTACATTCCTATCAGTAATGCCCAGCAGAGTCATCCATGTAAAAATCATATATCCTTAGTCTTTTATATTTTAACCATTCCAAATGGGTATACAGTAGTGTCTCATTGTGGCTTTAACTTGCATTTCTCTGATGGCAAATGATGGTAAATATCTTTTCATGTGTTTCTTGGCTATTTGTATGATGTTGGTTCAGATTTTCTGCCCATTTTTAATTGCTTTGTCTTATTAGTGAGTCATGTGTGATCACATAGAGAGATAGATATATAGATAGATAGATTTTTGCTTGTCCCAAAGCCATGAGGAAGTTCTCTTATTTTCTTCTAGAAGTTTTGTATTTTAGTTTGTGCAAATGCTTAGATATGTGGCCCATTTTGAGTTAATATTTGTGCATGGAAGTTAAGTAGCCCTCAGGGATCATTTCCCCCCCATATGGATGTCCAACTTCCCTAGCACTATTGATTGAAAAAACTATTAGATCAGGTTTTGATAAGATGCAAGATGATTTATTCCCAATCAGCGCTTTTATTTTTTTCAGCTTTTTCTTTGAATCTTTTTTTTTTTTTTTTTTGGTACCAGGGATTGAACTCAGGTCCTTGTGCTTGCGCAGCAGGCGGTGAAACCACTGAGCTAAATCCCTGGCCCCGTTTCAGCTTTTTCTTTCAGTGAATAAATACTTGTGAGTTTCTGCAGTGTATCAGTTGTTTTAGGTACTGAGCATCAGCAGAGAACAAGGTGGAACAAGTTCCTGCTCTCATGGAGGTCATGGTCCAGCTGTAGGAGACAGTCAACAGTTTAACAAAAGATATGTACAAACAATGGAATAGTATTCAGCCTTTAAAAAGGGAAGCCTGCCATTTGTTGATTTGTTTGCAATGTGGATGAATCTGGAAGACATTATGTTGAGTGAAATAAGCCAGAAACAGAGATAAATGAATGGGGCTGAATTACTGCTTCAGCAGGAGCCAGGCTAGAGAAGCCTGAAATGCATTTAGTTCCCGAAGTCTTTGCTCTACAGGCAGGGGAGCACCAGGAAATGGACAAGCCCAGACTGCTCTTGCTATTGTGTGGCTACTGAATTGCTCTTTCATTTGTGGGAAGGTGGGGGACAAATAGGGCTGACCTAGGAGGAGGCTGTTCCAACAGGCCAGGTGAAATACGATGCAGATGTGAAGTCAAGCCATGAAGACTGGGAACGGATGGAAGAAAGTGTCTCAGGGGACCCAGGGTGTTGGACTTGAACAAGGGACAATGGTGGTGCAGTTCATCTCTTCAGGGGCCACAGAAAGATGAGTGGTCTTGGGATGGGCGAGTATCTGGGCAGAGTGATGAGGAGGCTATTGGGGGCCTGCTGGGGATGAGGAGGTCCTGGTAGAAACAGCTAGGAGTGAATTTCCCTTGAGGTTCTGGAGCTCATGTGGAGGCCTAGGATGGACACCAAGCCTGGGGAATCATCCACAGAGAGACCATGGTTGACACCAGAGGTAGATTAGATACTCTTCAGAGTATCTGATTTTTGTCTCTACACAAATGCTTGTTCTGTGCCAGGGATATTGTCAAATGTAGAGTATACTGGTTAAGACACTGGGTTCTGATGCCCAGCTCCCTGGGTTCAAATCTCAGCACCTCTACTTCCTACCAAGGTGACCATGGCAAGCCACTTCACCTATCTATGCCTCTCCTTTTTGAGTACAAAAGAGTAATGATAATAAATATACCTTTTGGCAATATTATGAGGGTTAAATTACTTCATACTTGTGCCATTTATCATAGTGTTACACCGTGTGGCTTCTTGACTGAACCACCCCTGGGCAGAGGCGATCTGACACTTGGCTGAGCCTGCGTTACAGCTGTGCATCAGCCACTACAGCCTCTCCTCGCTTCCAGTCTCGGCCAGATCAGCTGATCAGCCTTCAGGCCTATGCACACGTGTGCAAGATGCTCCCTTTCTTAGCTGCTCCAGAGGGCCATGTCCTTCAACATCTAGACCCTTCCACCTCTCCCAGGAAGCCTTCCTTGAAGTCCCACCCCCAGGAGCCTCCTCCTCTGAGCACCCTTATTTGTGATGCACCACACACATACACTGCCTGGGACAATCTGATGGCATTTTGTGGCACGATGTTCCTCTTGCACCCACTGTGCCATTTCAAAGTCTTCAGGTGTTTAGTGTCCCCCTCCGTGGTCCTAGGACAGAAGAAGAAAGACACTTGGCACTGGTGCTGATGGAAATCTCTTTACCATGCACAGTGCCCTGTGTTACACTCCAGATTCCCCATTTAGAGATGACAGCCAGTCAAAGCCCTGGCCAGGACAGTGTGGCAGTTGGGGCTGAAGCCAGGAGAGCAGACTTGGAAATATGTAAGGCTATTTGCAAACAGAATACAGAGAGAGGCCAGAAGTTCTGACAGGAGCCCGGGCAAAGAAGCAAGCTGAGTCATGGCCCAGCAGGGAGGCACAAAGGCAGCAGCCAGTCCCAGGGAGGGCTGGGAGAATGCAGGCCTGGGCAGGAAGCTAGCTCTATCAAATCACTCTGTGTTTCTGAGCCTCAGTTTCCTCAGCTGTAAGAATGTTATAACATTGGTACATCCCTCACAGGGATGATGGAAGGACCCCATGCTGTACCAAGGATGTTACATGTCAGTTTTCCATCCTTCACCAATGCCTCCCCATGGAAGTGGTAGGGGGCACTGCAGAGGGAAGTAGTTGGGCAATGAGGCAGAACATGGTTTGGCAGAGCAGAGGGAGGAGGTTCTGAGCCTCATGGCTGACAGAAGGGCTCCAGGACTATGGGAATACTGGGCAGAAGGCGATAAAGAGGGAAAGACCAGCTGGTGCCAGCTCTGTGCCAAGCCTTGGGCTGGATTTGGGCAGTGCCGAGGTGAATGAGGTGCCACCCCTGTCCTTGAGAGGTGCGGGTGGTGGGGCAGTGGGACCATTAGCATCTCCGCCCAGGGTGATAAGTGATGATCAAAGGTCGGGCCAGGCCCACAGCTCAGATGAGAGGGGTAGCTGTGGCCTGGTCTTTCCCCAGAGTATAGATTGCTGCACTGGCGTCCCGCTAGCTGGTTGAGTCTGTTGTCCTTCTGGGAACTGGGTATCAGGGAGGCTCCAGAACCAGAAGCTTAAAAGATTGCTACCAGCAGGACAAAGCGAGGCAGTGCTCTGAAGACCTTGATCTCCAGCTACGGGGCAAAAAGGTGCAGGATCTACAGGAGCTTTCCTATATATTACCCCGCTCAATTCTCCCAACATATAGTTTCCCTTTTTTGTTTGAAACCCAGAGAGGACAAACAACTTACCTAGAGCCACACAGTAAGCAAGTGATACTACCAGAATTTGCACTCAAGTCCTCTGGCTCCACTGGCCTGATCCTTCCCACATGTCCCCTTCTGCCAGCCCTTGTGTCATCCCAATATAGGCTACTCCCATCTCCCTGCCAAACTCTGCCTTCCTCCAGAGGACCCTGAGCAACCTCTCAGACCCTGCCCTCCCTTAGTTCCTGTCTTCCCCACTGCCAGGCCAGTAATTAGCACACCTGGCATTGTGGACTCCCATACGTGCAAGCAGTTGTCCCTCACAGCTTCTCTCTCAGTCTCAGGGCCCCGAAAAGCCTGGTTCCTGGCTATATTTAACAGTGGATACTTCCCAGGCAGCAGCCACTGGGTGGGGAGGAAAGGCTGAACCCTGAGCCGTGAGTGTCCCCAGCAGGAGGAAGGGGGCCTGGGCCCTTCTGAATGGAGCCCTCCAGGGCCTTGGCACTGGGGCCTTGGGCTGCTGCACGGCTTTGGTTTAAATACCGTGGATTCTGAGGCCTATGTATGGGAGCAATAGAAACATTTTTCATCAGACTCTGCCTTCATCACAGCTGCCTTGCTTCCACCAACAGGTTTTTTGTAATAAGCAAACATTACATATTTCTATGTGCATAATACTTTTATATTAATGTCATCTGTTTATACATTTGGGTTCTGTGCAAGATTTATTTTGAGAGAGATTTGTGTCCTTAAAGTTCTTTTGGAAGAATGGGCCCAGTATACACCAAGGACTCAGAGCCCGGGCACTGCCTGGGAGCTGGTTAGAAATGCAGAGCTTGGGCCCCATCCTCCACCAAAGCATGAGAACCTGTACTTTGCCAGAGCCACAGTTATCTCCATACTCTCAGAGAAGCCCTACCTTCATTGAATCAGGATCCTGGCATGAAGGTTAGGGGAGCTGTGCAAATGCAGATTTCTGGGCCCTTGCTCATGGTTCTGACTCAGGCACAAGGAAAGGCCATACCATGCAGTTTTCATAGCATCCTGATTATGGCCGCATTCCTCCATCTGCCCTCAGATGTGTTAATGTTCGCTTGCTGCTAACAGGAACAAATGCACAGAGACCAGCTTCTCCTAAAGCCTTTTTCCCTCCTTTCCGGTGACCCTCTCACCTAAGGTCACTGACCCAGGGTAAGTGGGATGGGGACATCCTGGGGAGGGGGATATTTGTGACCCATAACTTTGCACCTTCTCACTTTGGTCTTGACCATGGTGATATTCCTTCCCCTGCAGGCATGCCAGGGACTCTGTGGCCACAGACCAGATCTGCAAATAGACCTGCAGACTCTGAAATCAATTGCTTTCAGCATAACCAGTCCCCAAGAAGCTGATGTCCATTCTTTCTTCCCCTTCTTGCCCTGCAACCTTCCACAGAGAAAGTGTCTCCAAATACAGAGGTGTCCCGGGAAGGGAGCAGGAAGCAGAGAGCCAGGTGGTCAGACCAGCTGGGTTGGCCACGTCCTGGAGGTCAAGACCTTGAACTTCTTGGCACCTGCAGAGTGCTCAGAAATACTTGTTGAATGAAAAAAGAAAAATAATAAAAGAATAATAAATAGTAATAAATAATAATTATTAATAATAAAATCCACCTGAGTGTTGCCGGAACCTTCTAAAGAACTTTCCTTCCTCCAGCCTCTCTGCTCCTTAATTCACCCTTTTGGGGGTGCCTGGGCCCTGCATTCCTTAATCTAAGACCCCTCTGCTCCCTGGGACTCTCAAGATCTGGTCCAAACACCTCATAGGACTCATGGGACCTTGGTCACCCAGGCCCTGCCTGTCCCAAGCTTAGTCTTTGCCAGTCCCTCTTTATGCCTGATGGGCCTACAAATCCACATTAAGCCCAGGGCCTGGAGGGTGACACTCCCCATGGGTCCCTTTGTCTGGGGACCTGCTGCTCTCACCACCAGAGTGGTGAGGTTCCCTTTCCTCCATCTGGTCTCCTACCACCCATCCCACAAGCCACCTCCTCAGTCCATCATTCATTCAGTTATTCAGTAAGAATGAAGTTCCTGCCAGGTGGGGCTCGGTGCTGAGCTGGAGTCTGCATCAGATGAAGTCAACTCACTTAAAGTACTCATGACCCAGAAGCTTCAGGACAACCTCTTTCTCATCCAAATATTTGCCATCAAGGAAACTGAGGCACATCAGGGTTCAGTGCCTTGCTCAAGGACAGCTAGAAGGTGAAGGGCCAGGACTTGGATGCAGAGTCAAAGCCCAGAGTCTGGGCATCGTGCCACTGTGCAACCTGGTGGCAAAAACCTCTTGCTTAATGTCACCCAACTCCCGCTCACACCTCCTACAGTCTTGCGGCCTCCTGTGGCCCTGGTCCTTCTACAGCCCGGTGTCCCCTTCTGGCCTTGATCTTTTGAGTGTTCCCAGCTCAGAGGATGGAACCTCTGCCTGATTCTGCAACCTGGAAGTCATCTAGGCTCTACCCTTTCCATCGTCCAGTCCAGTTTGCCTCCTAAATAACCCTCACATCAGGCCACCCTCTCCACTGCCTCCTGCTGCCTCTTCACCCGAGGTTCCATCATCTCTCACCTACTTGGCTGTGTTAATTGCCTTCACTGCTTTCACTCTTGTCCTGGACAGTCCATTTTTCAGAGAAATTGATAGATTTGCAGCCAAGCTGACCAGGTCACTCTGATTGGTCTGCACTGGTTCCTGTGCTCCCCAGGCCCTGCCACCTGGCTGTCTCAGCCCTTCCTTCAAAGCATCTGCCTGTGGGATGCCCTCTGCCCAGATGTCCTTTTTATCTTTCCCAACTCCACCAAAGCCCAGTCCAGCGGTGCTCAGCTCTAGATTCCTGGCCCCTGGTGTCCCCTTCCTGTGGTGCCTTTGCTTTTTTCACAGACCTGTCTCACTATCTGCTTGTACAGCGGTGCCATCCCTTTATGAATGCCTGTCTCCTACACGAGACAGAAAGCTCCAGGAGAGCAGGGCTGTGTCTAGCTCTGGTCTTTACTGTATCCTCACACCTAGTGCCTGATATTGAACAAGCCAGAAATTTTTAAAGTAATGAAATGGTTTTTGGGAGGGTCAAATGAGACAGTGCACATGAAAGCACCATAGCATAAACAGGCCGGCAATGATGAACAAAGAGTAATTCTTGTTATTGTTAGAACGAGTCTTGAGCAAGCCTTGCCTGATGCCTAAAGGGAGGTGGAAGTTGCAAATACTTGAAGAGGTGACTGCAGACAACTGGGGCAGGATTATCAAGAGCTGGGAGGAGTGGCTGACAACAGCTGGGAAGGTATGTGAGCAGCTGGATTGGTGACTGCACCAAGCTGGGGTGGTGATTGCACCTTCCGGAGGATAAAGCCTGTGAATAAATGGGCAGTGAATGCAAATAACTGGGGTGCTGAACTGCAAACAACTGGGGTTAAGGCTGCAAAGATCTAGGGAGCAGGATAGCCTATGAATGTTCACACATGTTACTGCCTGATCGCTCACATGGGCCCCAGCTCCATCCACAGGATCCCAGCCCCCTATTTCCTCCTCTGTCCAAATAGTGTGCCAAGGAGACGCCAGAGGGCCTCATTCCTCCCACCACCCACCCTTTTCATTTTCCATCTCCTCCTGGGCACCCCCCACCATCTGCTTAGATCTCAGTTCCAGTATCACTTTATCAGGGGGCTTAGGTGAGGTTCTACTTCATCTTTTCTCAGGTCTTCATCCTCAACAAAAACTGCAATTCCTGTCCATTCTTTTGCATAGACTTGCAGGTTTCCTGATAAATGCCCAACTCCCCAACTAGCCTAGGAGCTTCTAGACAGTGGAGACTGTAGCACCAGTGCTTAGTACCTAGACCAGAGCCTGGTGAGCAGTAGGTGCACACTCATAACTATGAGATGAAGGGAAGGATGGATGGAGGAACTGAAGCATGGCTGAGAAGACAGACAGGTCCTCAGTGACAGAGGCAAAGAAAATAAAATAGCATTAGTCGAGTGCCTTCTGTGTGCCAGACCCTGAGATCAGCCACCTTTGCCAGTTGGTGCTGAGGTGCATGCACATGCGCCCTTCAGTGTCTGACCAGGGAATCCGAAGATTCTTGTTTTCACCTTTGCTCTGCTTCAGCTTCAAGGTGGGACCTCCAGGAATCCTGCTGCGGAAAAAACAAAGTATTCCTGTGGGTGCTCTGCCCAATAGCTTGTCTTGCACCATGCCTCAGATAGCAGCAAAGAAGGAGCCAGTGGCCACCAAGACCTCACTTTACTCATCTTAAGAGCGGGTCCCTGCAGATAGACCAGGTGTCACCATCGTCTGAGTCTGACATTAATTTTTGAGGAGCTCCCTATGTCTTTATTCTAGAACTAGCCAGGTCCTCCTTAGAGTCTCAGGGCCTAGACTGGTGTCAAAGTATCTGCCACTGAGGCTCACTGCCTTACATCCACAGTGCTGGCTGCCCCTGGCCCACATTACAAATTCCATCACCTGAGTTGCCTACAAGAATCTCACAGCTCCGTACAGCAGACACAGCACCCAGACTCACACAGGCCCATAAGCCCATCAAGACTCCAAATAGTAATAATAGTCACCTCTCCTAAAGCACTGGATGCATGGCAGGCATTACTCTGAACTGAAGCTCTGAAAAGTTAAGAAACTTGCCTAAGGCCACACAGCTAGTCAGTGACAGAGCTGGGCTTTGGACTCAAGCAGGGGGCCGCGGGCGGAGTCCCTGTTTCTAAACCTTCAGTCTCAGACACAGCCACCCCCAGACATGCAGGCTCACAAAAGCACACACACCACACACACGCAAGCTTTTCCTGCAAAGCCAACAAATGACTCCCGGCCTTCCTCTTCCTCCCTGCTCCTGAAGTGCATTTAGTCTCTGCTAGCTAATAGCTCTGCACAGAGCTGGAAAGGGGCTCTTGTTACTGCTTGGTTTTGCTCTCAAATGGATTGGAGTCCCAGTCCTGCTGGCCAGACTGGAAATGAGGCCTGGGAGCCTTGAACGCAGTTCCCTTGGATACTGGTACTGCCGTCGGGGAGGGGCTCTTTCTCTGCAGGGCCTTGGCCTGGCTTGACAGCTGTTTTGGGTGGCAGCTGAAATGCCTTCTTTATCTCTGTCCCATTAATTCAAAGATGTAGGAAACCCACTAGGAAAAAGCACAACAAGCCTACTGGCTCTCTATATGAAACCACCTCTTTCCTGAACCCTGCCTCGAACAAGGTGAGGAAGGGGGGATCAAGCAGCCAGGAGGGGCCAAGTCCTGCCAACCTGGCAGCTCACAGCAGGGCCCAGAGTGTTAGACAGACCAGGGGAGGCTGGGAAGAGCTGAGCAGGTGCAGAGGAAACCAGCAGGGGAATAGGAGCGCCTCAAACAGGTGCATAGAGCCACAGAAATGTGGGAGTGTGTACCTGTTAGGGTGGGAGGTGGGGAGCCTGTGGCTTTATTTACTGGCTGTATGGCTTTGGGGAAAATTACTTAATTCTCTCTGCTTTGCTTTTCTCTTCTACAAATGAAAATGACGATAGGACTCACCTCTCAGGGTTGTTGAAAGGATTCAATGAGATAATCTTGTGGAGAATTTACCATAGTGCCTGGTGTATATCACGAGCATGCAGTAAATGTTAACTCTTACTATTGGCAAAAATGAGGATGAAATTGGGAAGGAGAAGAGACTGTGCTAGGGACAAGGCTGGGGACTTTAGGGGTCTAGGGCAGGTTGCCTTTTCTGCATCCTTGCATCATGCCAGCCACCCTGAGTCCACAGCTGCTCAGACACACTGCCTCCTCTTGGTCTGTGCATATGCTGTTCCCTCTGCCTGGAGCATTCTTTTCTTGCTCTGTTTTAGATTCACTCCAACTTATCTTTCAGGCCTCAGTTAGTCCTCACTCTCTCTGGGAAGCCCTTCCTGACACCCTCCTGGTCTGGCTTACATGTCACTTCTTGGCAACCCAGAGGCCACCTATACAACCAGTCAGGATTTTTCTCCCTGAGATGGGACGTGGCTCTACCTGCCTGTTCCCTATGAAGGCAGGATCCGTATGCATCTCACTCAGCACAGAATTCCCATGAGTTCCCAGAGCTGGGATACTCTGGGTGTTGAATAAGTATGTTGGGAAAGAAGGAAAGAAATATTCCTATGTCATAGAATATTGTCCTGTCGAACACAGTGCTTCTTGAGGATCTAGTCCCCCACCTCTCCTAGCACCTTGAAGACATACTGAGGTGCTGAACTTGCTGTGGCCAGAGCATAGGCTCTCTGGTCCAATTCCTGAGTTCCAATCCCGTTTCTTCCCTCAGTAGCTACACAACCATGGGAAAGCCTTTTAACCTTTCTCTCCTTCGAGTTCCTCATCGATGAAATGGAAACAATAAGGCATCCATCTGATAGAGTTGTCCTGAGGATGAACAATGTACCTAACATGCCTGGACCGGCTCCCCACGGGCCTTACCATTAGTCCCCCACCGACACCTGCCTTCCTGTCTTTCTGTGTCCGAATTGCTCACCTGGCCCGTCCTCCTTTTCCCTCTGTTGGCTATTTTAGCAAGTAGTTGGATCTTTCTGGATATTTCCTAATTTAATGTTGATCTCCTTTTGTGTCCTAACATAAAACAAAACAAAACATTGTATAAGATACACAAAAGAATAGCTGCTTAGGATGGAACAGGGTCTCCAGGCCCAGTCTGGCAGTGGGCTGAGGCCACCAGTCTCCATCAAGGTGGCTGAGTTTGCAGGCTCTAGGGTCAGGCTGGGACTCAAGCTCTCTTCCAAATCTTGGCCTGCTTGTCTGAGTCCTGATATCCTGCACCTTTCTTAGAGGCTGATCTGCTGTCTGCCCTTTTGGCTGCTACCTGGCCTGCTCTAAATTCAGCAGACTTCCCACCCCAAATGACTCAAAACTCTCAGAACTCAGGCATAAACGTCAGGATGCTGCTCTGCAGCCCTGTTCTAGCCTGGAGTGGATACCGTGACTCCCTGGGTGAGTATTCCAAGCAGAAAGAGGGAGCTTCTGGCTCGGACAGGGCTGCAAAAGCCGTGTTGTAGTAGAAATGAGGCAGGGGGCCAGAGCCCTGGAGATGTACTTTATGTCTAAAGTCGCATTTAGGCCGGGGGATCCTAAGATCCTCTTTCACCACCTCCCCTCCTTTGGGATCCATCAGCCTCCTCCTGGATCCTTGTCAGAGCCTCCTTAGTCATCACTTGCACTGTGCCCCTGGCCTAACTCCATGCCCCAGCCATTGCCCTCGGCCAAGATAGATTCGCTTCCACTCAGAGCCTCGCTATGGCACATGGAAACCCGAGCCAGCCACATCACCAGCATCCTCCGAAAGTTGAATCAGCACATTCTGCTCGGGTGAGACCGCAACCCTGGTCCCCTAGCTCAGCATCAAAGGGCCCAGAATTATCGGCAAGTTGTTCTTGAAAGAGTAGAGAAATGAAACATGTGACGATATAACTTTTCATTTAAAATACGGTGCCCTCTGCATTTGGATGCCAGGAGGGATCTTGAGTGACATTTGTGGAGCTGCTGGGGTGAGTGTGGGGTCAAGCATCCTCATTAGCCATGCTTGAAGGCAGCCCAGAGGCGGCAGAGAACGCGGTGACTCCGCCAACTGGCTTTCTCCCTCTCAGGAGAGAGCCAGAGCTCCGATTTGGCTCAGCATCCTCCAGGCAGGGCCACAGTCCAGCAGAGCGAGAGCATCCGCAGGTGCCATGGTGATGCACCGGGAGGAAATCCAAAAGGAGCAAAGTGGCTTCCAAATGACCTGGTCCCCCCTGGAGAGGAGGGACTGCAGGTGGCTCTCATGGCACCTGTGTAGCTTCAGCTCTGCTTCGAACAAACCAGGTGCTAGTTGTCAAGAGTTTTATCATGAAAGAATGCTGGGTGGCCAGACACTGGAATTCTCTAGCCCACAGAACTTGGCACTTTATGTAGGGGTGTGTGTGTGTGTGTGTGTGTGTGTGTATAAAGGTCCATAGATCTATTAAATGTCTTTGGATTCTCAAAGGACTGTATTCATCTTTTAAAAATACATTTATTGAGCAATTACTATGTACCAGGTGGTGTTTTCAGCACTGGGGATACAGCAGTGAACAAAACAGTCTGTTTAGACTCAATCCCGGAGTAAATGAGTACATAAAGAAACGCATCAATCTGTGCTTGGTAGTTCTTTGTGCCATGAATAACAAAGCTGGGTAAGGCACACAGGAGGGATGGCCAAGAGTGCTGTCGAGTGCGGGGGCCTGAAGTCAGCAGGAGCCCTCAGTGCAGACAGTCGCAGATTCCACGGCACATGAATGGTGTCCCATCGCACCGTGCAGGATGGAGGTGGACACTGGAGAGACACAGTGACCCTTTCCTCCCTTCATTCTTCCACTGACCTGGGCCGACTCCTGAAGGAAGGCTGGGGCTTTCCAGCCAAGTGCAGATGCTGTCGCTCCATGCAAGCAAGGGGAAGCCCTTGGCTTGGGTCAGCTGAGCTGGGTTCATCCCACCCTTCTTCTCAGAGAAGGAAACTGGGACACCTGACATCACCTTCACTCATCACCTTCGCTCATGCTCCTTCTACATGGTGCCCTTGTTCTGTGTCTTATTAGGGACACTCAAAGGTAGAGGGGTGCAGTCATTCACATAGACTAGCTTGGCACGGGCCAGGAGCCTTCAGTCCTAAGAAGGTGACTCCTTGGAACAGCTCCTTCTAGCCCCTTGTGAGTCTCAAGTTCATGCTCAGATGTTTGCCAGTGTTTTCCTGAGGGCTGCTGTGCACCCAGGCTTGTGCTGAGAGTAGCCATGCTCAGCCCTTGACCGTGAGATGCTCAGAGACCAGTGGAGGGAATATGTAGGCAGAGCAGCTTTGCCACTGACCAGCCCTGGATATTACTTACATGTCACTAGGTCTCAGTTTCCTCATTTGTACAGTAGGGATAATCAAAGGACCTTCTGCGGCTTCGGCAAAGATTCAGTGAGTTACAACATACAAAGCACTTAGAATAGCACACAATAAAACTTGCTCTGTGGGACAAGTAACCAGAATTGCTCATGCCTGTGTCTCTAGAGCCCAGGCTGGTGTCTGTCTCAGGGAAGTCTCCCCAGAAAAAAGACAGGAATGAGTGAAGGGCAAGAAGAATTCCTTCTGCTTGCTGAGTTCTCAGTTTCAGAGCCACGTGAGACTCATAAGATTCGTGTGAGCCCATGTGACCTGCAGACATCTCTCGTTGTGGACTGCTATAAAGCCATTGGCAACACCTGGCCCTTTGAGCTTCTGCATTGTGTACTTGAGCCTTTGATATACGGGGGATGTTTGCCAAGGGAGAAAAATGTTATTGGACATTTTTTGTGGTTGTAAAGATTACTTCCTGATGAAAACACACACAAAGAAAGACTTACAAGCTGCCCTTAAGGTAAGCAAATGAATGATGTGTGTTTACAGCATCCGAGCCATTGCTCAGGACTGTCAGCTCCACACCCTCTTCCCTGGACTGGAGTAGAAGAGGGACACAGTCGTGTGGCCGTGTGCCCAAGCAGAGGGCAGCCTGTACCAAAACCACAGGGGCTCGAGATTCTATTTTATTCCTTGGCTCTCCTCCCTCCTCTCAGCTTCTCTGTGTTCATTCTACCAAAGATGCTAAGGTCTGTCTTGGTCAGTACCCCCAGCCCAAAGTCGAAGGCCTTTGTCCTGAGTATGTCTGCCTGGGGCACCTGTCCCTGCCTAGGATCATAGGATCTCAGGCTTGAGTGTGCAGTCCTGTCTCCTCAGCAGGTCATGAGTCCTAAAGGACAGAGTGCATAGCTGTCCCTTTAAGGACCCTCTGGCCCCAAGTACAACTCCCTGCATGCACTAGGTAAACAAGAAGAGCTCCAAGGAAGAGGAGAATTGCCTTCAGGCAGCTGTCTGTGCTTCACTTCCTCAATGAACTCCTCACACCACTGCCTTCTCTCCTGCCTCTCCAGCCCCTGGGGAAGAAACCTTTTCCAGGCCAGCCCTGGGGTCTTCCCTCGGGGCCTGAGCAGTTTGGAGTGAGTGAATACCTGGATGAAGGAGGTGCAGCATGAGCATCCTTGCTGCAAGGTTGATTTTCTGCCCCAACCTTTGCTGGAAGCCTTCTTTCCCCTTCACTCCAGGTTGGTGGTGCTGCCTTCCCCTCTTTCTCCTTTCTGCTGCAGAGATACCTTGGAGCCACACTTAGGGAATGAGCAAAAGGCCCAGAGTATCTTAAGGCAGGTCCTGTGGGCAGAGTGGGGTCCTAGCAGGCTGGGCTGGGCCTAGCATCTGGGTGAACAGGGGGCTAGAGACAGGCCTGGGTCACATGGGGAGCTGAGGGCTGGGAGTTGGGATCAGAGGCCAAGTTTGATTTAGAACTGTCCCAAGCTGGCTGGATGGCTTTCCCTCTCTGAACCTCAGATTTGTCTCAGTCTGCACAAAGAAGCTTCAGTGGGGCTGAGAAACGGCCTTGGAGAAACATCAGTAGACCAGTGAGGAGCTGTACGCAGTTCATGTTGTGCATGTTGGTTCCCTCCTGCAGCTGTAACAAATCTCTACAAATGTAGTGTATACAGACAACACACATGTATTTCTTACAGGTCTGGAATCCAGAAGTCCAAAGTCAGTCTCCTTGGGCTAAGATCAGGGTGCGGGCAGGGTTGGCTCCTTCTGAAGATATAGAGGAGTCTGTTTCTTTCTCTTTTCAGCTTCAGCAGCTACCTGTATTCCTTGGCTTGCAACACTCTTCATCCCATCACTCAAACTTCTCCCTTCCATGCTGCTCACATCTTCCAGTTTTGACTCAAATCCCCCTACCCCACCTCTTCTCGGGGCCCTCCTGATGACACTGGGTCCACCCAGATAGTCTAGGATAAACTTCTCCTCTCAAGGGCCTTAATTATATCTGCAAAATCTCTCTTACCATGCAGGGTAATATAGTCCCAGGTGGGAGTTAGTGTGCAGACATCTCTGGGTAGGGGCTATTATTAACCCAACCACACTGTGGTAAAATGGAAAACTGCTAATCAGACAACCATCAGATATATTACTGTGAACCCTAATGGCAGTAGCCACAACACAGCACTGCCTTGTGAGAGGTCTGACAGGGTCCTGGCCTCACCTTGGGGAACAGTGAGGGCTGGGCCAGGGCCCCATCCCGTGTTTTTCAAGTCATTCCAGCTGCCCCAGCTGCTGTCCAGAAGTCTCCTGGGAGTCCCTCCCTAAAGCCGCCCAGGATTCATTCTCTCAGCTCCTGCCCCAGCCAGGGGAACCTTAAGGGGCCACCAAATGGAAGAGTGGCTGTCAGGAACTTTAACAGAGCCCTCCCTTCCTAAGAGCACACCTGGAAGGACCAGCTTCCCTAAGGAGAGACAGTGACAGAAATATTGGTGTTATGCATATTTGTCTGTTGGGCAAAAAGGATTATCAAGCTGTAATTGAGTCCTTTGCCACTTTGCAAGTCATACAGGAGCAGAGCTTGTTGTCCTCCACCAAGACTCCTGGTGTCTTCAGTGCAGCCAGGCAGCAGGGGACATCAGGTGGAGTCAGGGCTCCTGTGACATGCTCGCTCCCTACTTCCCACAGTAGCTGTCCCCTCTTCCTGCTGAAGGCACTTGAACAAGCCCCAGTTGCTCTTCCTGAAGCTTCCAGAAAGGGCAAAGTAGCCATCAGCCTCCTCCCTGCTGGGCTCCTTGGGAAAATAGGTAGCTCCAACCCTATTGCGTAAGGACATGACTCTGATAGCTGCTCGGAAGCTGTCGGCTCTGCTCTCGCCCACACATGACACAGAAGGGACACTGGGACCTGTCTGGCTTCATGCAGAAGCTGGAGCTGTGGGGACCAGGAGGAAGACCAAGCAAGGCACGGTACCCTGAGACTCTGTAGACCAATGGGTCTCTAAGCAGCCTTCCACCCGTGCTGGCTCCGCCATGTCACAGGACACTTGGCTGATGTCGCCTGGGTGGGGCCTCCAGGGAGGACACAGGCCCATCCACCACACATTAATCACCAGTCCTGCTCTCCTCTCCAGAAGGTGTCCTTGTGGTGCCACAAGCCTTAGAGGAGGTCGTCTAACAGACGATGAGTTCCAAACAGTCCCGGCAGACACCACAATGGCTGCCATAATGATAATGAGAATGGTTCTGATAATGATGATGGTCCTCATTTGCAGAGTGTTTATGCTGTGCCAGGCACTGTGCTTAGCTCTTTACACGTTATCCCAATTAATTCTCCCAGCAGCCCGATTATTATCATGCTGACTTTACTGACAAGGAAACTGAGGCTGGGGGAATTAAGTGAGAATGCAGATGGTTGGTTCTGGGGCGAGGCGATGTGGGTTAGGGTAAAAGAGAACACACATTTTGCATCAGAATCAAGAGTTTGGCATTTATCAGTTAAATGACTTGGCAAGTCATTTTCCTGCTCTGAGTCTCAGGGAAGCAGGTGAGGAAGAGTGTGCACATATAGGCAGATGGGTCTCCTCCCCAGGGCCAGCCCTGTATCTGCTCACACCTAGACTTGGGCAGTCCCTGCAGGCTGGAGAAGCACCTGAGAGGAAAACACCTGCTTTCTAAAGAAGGCAGGCAGGGCTGCTCTGTTGGGTGAGCATCTGCTCATCCCTGCCAGGAAGGGTGAGGAGGGGGCGTGTGGAACTGTCTGCTCCTTGCACCCAGTCTGAACTCAGTCTTGGATGCCATGGGTTGGTGTCTTGTGATTCTGCAAATCTGACCTCACTTTTTGAGACCAGAGACCCTGGCAAGGTCTAGAACGATTAGACAGGGATTCCTGAGAAAGGGCGTGGCAGCCTTACCCAGAAGGGAGAGGGAGGGAGGAGTGGAGGAGGGAGGAGTGAGTCCTGGGTGCCCCCTCCACAACTGGACCTGCTTTGGCCCAGAGAGGCTGATAGTGAGAACTGTGCTGTTTCACATTTCACCACTGTCTGAAACATACTCTCACTCACGCGTTCCCCCATCTAAGAAATCCACACTGCCGAGGGACCTGGCTTTGCATTTCTGCCTTGTTAGGAATTCTTAAGAGTGATCTTGAGAAAAATCACTTGCCTTTCAGAACTTCAACTTTCTCCTACATAAAATGGAAATAGCATGGGGCTGAGGATTTAGCTCAGTGGCGCCACGCCTGCCTCGCAAGCAGAAGGTCCTGAGTTCGATCCCCGGTACCGGAAAAAAAGAAGAAGAAAAAAAAGGTTGAAGAGATTTGGATGAGGTGTTATAAATAAGTTAGTGCAGTGCCTGGCACCAGTAAATGCTCCATAAATCATGTCAGATTTTCTATCTGTCTGTCAGTCTCTCTACCTATCATCGACTTGTGTCTAGTTGAAATATGATGTAAATCTCAAATATCGTATGAACCATACGTATAGTTTAAAATTTCTAGTAGCCATATTAAAATAGTATAAAGAATCTGGTACAATAAATCTAATAATATTTTATTTAACCCAGTATATCAAAAATACTACTCTTCAAACATGCAATTAATGCAAACTGTATCAGTGAGATATTTTACAACCTGTCTGTAGCTTATCTGTATCTGTACTTGGAGCATGGTAATATATCCACTTACAGCACATCTTGGTTCCGATCAGCCTCCTCAACACATGAGCACCCCAGGGCATGGACCTGTTCTGCTCTTCCCTCCCCATGCTCTTTCTCCTCTGATCTCACTGACTCCCTGTGTTTCAATGACTGCCTCTAAGGGGATGAGGTTGGGAGTGACTTACAGGGCTAACTCC
This sequence comes from Heterocephalus glaber, assembly GCF_000247695.1. Next base: position 17,018,401 of record NW_004624764.1, on the reverse strand, counting down.
AGGGATAGAGAACACACGGGATGTGCGCAGAACATGCCAACTCGGGCACATGACCAGAGGATGAGGGGTACAAAGACCCCAGAGAAAGCATCCAACTGGTCAAGTCCTGGAAGAAAGCCCTGCATTCCTTTCTCATTGTTCCATAGTAAATGGTCACAATTAGCAATGATCACAATTGTAGATTACCTCAATATATAAAATGATCACTCACTTAGCTTAAAATAGCACACATGTATTATCTTCTGTAGGTTAGGAGTCTGCTCAGGGGCACCTGCAGGCGAGTGTTGGCTAGGGTGTGTTCTCATCTGGAAGAGGCATTCACTTCCAAGTTCAGCTGGGTTGGGAGTAGCTGGATGTCAGCTGGACCCCCCGTCTGGTTCTGGAGGCAGCTCTAGGTTTCAGAGACCAATGTCATGTGAGCTTCTCCAACATGGCCTCTTACTTCTTCAAGTTTGCAAAAGAGTCTATCTCTGGCCTGCTATGATGGAGTCTCATATGTATAACATGACATGATCATGGGTGCAACATCTCATCATTTTTGTTATATTCTATTGGTTGGAAATAAATCACAGGCCCCACCCACACTTAAGGGGAGAGGATTACCCAAAGGCCTGAGTGCTGGAAGTAGAGAATTATTGAGGGCTTACCTTGGGGGTCCAGAGTCTGGGGAAAACTAACAGTGAACAGCAAGAGGTCAGGAGACTTAAGACACCACTACTACCATCTCCCATTTGAGTTCTAAGACAATGGAAGAAGAGAGACAAAGATAACTTAACAAGTAGGAATCAGAGAACCATCTTGTTCATTTCTAAATAGGCTTCCCAAAGAGGGGGACTTTGACAGCGATGTATGAGAATGCATTGGGCTTCCTGTCTTCCTCCCACAGAGAAGACAGCTAGGGCCGTGGGCCAACACCCACCTGGAAAGAGTGCACCAGAAGCACAGGCTGGTGTGCTTTCCTCCTAGAAGACATTAAAGCAAAGCCAAATAACCCCCTTTTCTGTCTTTGCTGTACCCTAGCCCCTAATAACATGCCCCCCATCCCGAACATCAGGTTCTCAGGAATCAGTCATGTACTTCCTTTTTGCCTATCAAGAAATAAATAAGGATGAGGAAGAAGAAAAGAAAGAAGTCAGTAATGTCCTCTCCTCTGTAGAGGGGAGATGAGGATCCCCCTCAATACACCGAAAAAAATGTACATTTCTGATGGAGCAGGAAGAAGGGCAGGGCTGGCTGCCAGGTAATGAATAACCCCTCAATGTGTGCTGATTGATTGACTCTGGGTGACCTCACTGGGCCCTGAATCCAAGTCTTCTGGTCCTCCATCCTGTCCTGCTTCCGTTCTGTATCAGGCCGACCACAGAAGGAAGACAGAACACAGAGCAGCTTAGCCTTGTTGGTGGTGTAGCTCAGTGGTACGGCACTTTGCCTAGCATGTGCTCTGCTGGGAAAAAAAAAAGTACAGAGCAACTCAACTTCTCCTTCTCTCTCTTAGTTCTGCTTTATTTTTTATGTCAGTCTCTGGAAGTTTCATAAAGGTTGTCAGATAAATAGCTGGAGAACATCTAGGAGAGGGATCAAGGGAGGTCCACCAAGAACATGTCCCATCAGATTATCCTTGCTTATGATAGTTCACCAGGGTTGAAAAAAATAGCAGATGTGGGCAATTCCCTTGCATTGGCATCTAACAGTGCTGCCCTGGGACTGTCTCTCATTTGTGTTTCTGGCCTCCTTGCAGAAAACCTTCCAAGGGAGATGCAGTGTCCTTCTGAGTGTCTGCGATTCTAGACAGAGCCCTCAGACAAGCCTTCCTTCCTCTACATCCAGGTCTATTCTGACCTCTGAAGCAGATGGTATGACATGGGGTCTTCTCAGGTTCCCATTGCTCCAAGTGAGACATTGGCTTTGGAAGACCCAAACCTGATGTCAATCTGATGTCATTGGAAAGGCTGTCTTGGGCATTTCTTCCCAACATGGAAACCCTAGCTTCCTGGGTAGCACCTGGGCGGTCATCAGAGTCAATATGTTTCCCTTGTGATGCTACTAAAATGCTATAGAGGGACTTTTACGGGCCTGTGGCTGATATTTGACCTGGGGAGTTAAAAGCAGAGGAAATAGGAAGTGAAAATCATTACAGAAAGAGAGAGAAGTCACTGAACCCAGCTACACTTGAACTTGAGTTCACCTGGGGGTGTTGGGTAATTAGACAAGAGTCAATGTGTGTATGTTCCCACTAGGGCATGTGTGTCTACCTGGGTGTATAGATCCTTGAAATTCAAGCAGGGTATATCCTGAGACCTTGACATTCCCAAATCCTCGAATATCTTCCTCAGTTATTTCCCTATTACAAAATCAGTAAAGTGTGTAGTTGAGAAAAAAAAGTTTTGATGACTTCTTCAGACCTATAATGATTCCATAACTATCAGACCAAGGGCATTTATAAAATATTAAAATCAATTCTCCACCAAAATAAACTCCCCTCTAAATTGGCTCCCCTGGTTATGACTAACATTCCTTTCGAACTTAAGTAAAGATGCAAAGCTAAAATGGAATCCTGCTGAATAAAAATGCCACACCCCCATTAACTTCTCCGGCAGCAGTAAGGGAGAACACTTTGCAAAATGTTTAAACCTTTGCTTGTGGTTAAAGGTCAGTCCACCAGCCACAGAGCTGCCTCCGGCACCTGGCGCTGTGTGGAAATGTGTACGCAGCTCCCAGTTGTACCCCGAGTGCCTTTCCACAGAGAGCCATGGGTTTCCTGGGCATACTCTCACAGCACTCTTAACCGCCTTTTTAGCTGTCACCAAAGTATTCATTCCCACTCAGTGAGCAATTCTTGCCCTGGCTGAAGCACTTGCGGAAATGATTTCATAAATCATCTTTTTCTTGTTTTCAAACACTCGCAAATCAGAGCCGCCATCCCATTCAACATCCTCTCCTTAATGCACCCACAGCTTCTATTTTCCAGCTAGAAACCATTACTTTCTTAGACTTTCTCCCATACTATTCACTTCTATTACCTCCCCGGCCAGTTGGTTCTATTTTGGGAAATGATTTTTCACAATAAAATAAAAGATGTTCATCACTTTACAGGGATTACCACAAGCTCAAGAACAAAACCCCCAAGACCCAGAGATGTGGGGGTTCAGCTAGGTCTCCTCACTTGCTGGGTGCCTCCTTGTATACCAGCTTCTGGCAGAAGTGATTGAAACGTAAGCCCCAACATCATCAGGAATTATGATCGGGACCAAAGGTTCACTTTATGCAAACTGGTCTTTTAGGATTTGCAACCATAAGGGCAGAAAATGTTCGTGGCTGCTGCTAAGCATGTGCAGGTGGGACCAAGATTGGCAAGAGCTGCTATGAGAAGTCTTTGCTGTCTGGAAGCTGGGGTATAGGCCTGAGGCCAGACTCCCTGAACCAGGGCATTCCCTGGAGTTCAAGAGGTCAAAAGGCTTACCTGAATTATAACTATAAGAATCAGACTTTGTGTCTTTTCTTCCTAGACACCTCTCTGATCTCCCCCTGCTTCCCTGAAGCAGGTGAGCTACTCCCAAGTCCATGTCACTCCCTTGTCACATGTGACCCTTGGGCGTACAGCTCTGTGCAGTGCTTTCCTATTGACTTCCTGTCTGCATCTCCCATCAGACTCTGAGCTTCCTGCTCCAGGGACAGCCCTCCTTGTCCCCCCATTGCTTCTGTTACCATATGGATGGTGGAAAGGAAGTCCCCTTCATGTAGCTATCAGCATTCAGGTCTGGTTTCATGGATGGGCAACCTGTGTAATCACCCAGGGCACTATGGGCTTTAGGTTTACTTTCACAACCTGCTGCTGCGATCTTGAAATCCATAATCATTTTTGAGCAAGGGACCTTACATTTCTTTCAGCACTGAGCTCTGCAAATTGGATAGCCATTCCTGCCTGTGTTTAATAAGTTGATAGACAGGGAAGGATTAGGGAGGCTGTTGGACTTCCATATTTAATATCAGTGTAACATTATTGAGAATCCCTGAAGGCAAGCACCATAGTTTCTGAATACTTTGTGACAGCACCCAGCATAGGCTCAGACACAAGAGCTCCCTCACCATCAGCCTTATCTCTTGCCCTTGGCTGGTACAAATTTAAAATAAGGAGGGGGTTATTTGCTCCCAAGAGGACCCCTCAACAAGAACCCCAGACCTACTCCTGGAGGTTGTATGTTTATGGTGCTAAGCACAGCACATGTTTATACTGTCATAATTTTAGAGCCAGACAGAGATAAACCCAGGAGTGACAGCTTCTGACAGGGCTGCACAAACCAGGGAGGACACTGTACCATAAGCCCAAGCTTTTTATCAGATCTTATCCCAAGAGGCCCTTTGTGGGAAGCTGGAAGAGGATCCAGGGGAAGAGAGTAGGGGAAGAATTACATGTCCATCCTGTGACTCTGACTCAGCCTCTGTGATTCTTATCCAGGGGAGGGAGCCTGTAGCACAGAGGAGGGAGAGAGTCAGTGCAGTTGCTGTGGGCAAGTGGCCTTCTCTCTGCCTCTGTACCTTCGAGTTGTGAAGACTGATAGTGAACATCTCCTGAGTGCTTTTCACTTGTCACAGTGTTAAAAACATTATGTACAAGTTCTCACTGGGTCCTCTGAGATTGTATGGGGAAAGCTTTATGAGTATCTGTTTTATAAATGATGACATAGAGCACAAAGATATCCAACAACTTGTATAATTCACTTAGCTAATTCAAGGCAGAATAAGGACATAAATTTGGATATTCCTGATGCTGAAACCTGTACTCCCAGCACTACAGCTCCTACCACTCACCCTTCTGGGCTGGGAAATCCTGCCTCTGGGGCCTGGGAAGAGGGACTGGGGCCCTGTCCTCAGGAATAAAGACAGAGAAGCAGAGTCTTGATAGGAGTGGAAGGGTGAGTCCCACAGTTACATCAGAGGATGTCAGGAGGCTGGAATATAAGAACTTGAAGATTCTAGACCTAACATGTGCCAAGAAATATAGCTAGGGGCTAAAAGTGCAGAGATCAAAGATAATTGCACATATTGTCATGAGTTGCTAACTATGTCCCAGGATTTATTTAAATAATTTACCTGCACTTCTTCATAACAGCCCTGGGAGACAAGTCCCATGATTAGTATCTCTATATTATGAATAAAGTAGGGCAGAGAGGGTAAGTCCCGCATTTAATAAGTGGCAGAACTTGGGTTTGAACTTGGACTAACCAAATGCTTATAGCAACTTTATTTATAACAATCCAAAGCTATAAATAAGACAAATATCCACCAACAAGTGAATTAATAACCATTCTGTGGCATTGGCCATTCAATGGAATAGTACTCAACAGTAAACAGGAACAGACAGTTGACACACAGAACAACATGGCTGAATCTCAGTTATACTGGGCAGAAGAAGCCAGACAAAAAAATTGTACATACTGTATTCTTCCATCTGTATAAAATTCTAGAGATTTTAAATTAATCAAGAGAAGGAAAGCAGATCAGTAGTTGTCTGGGGGTGGGTGGGTAGAGGGGACCCAAGGGAGGGACTATGGAGAGGATTTCACAGGAGATTTTACTCATGGCTCCATTATCCTGGTTATGGTGATGTTTTGAGAGAACTCTGTGTATGTTCAAATTTATTGATGTACGCTTTATATGTGCTTTCTTGTGTCAACTATGACCCCAAAAAGGCTCTGACAAAACTAAAAAATCCTCATGCTCCAGCCTCATCTCAGATCAAATATGTCATTAGGAGCAGAACCCAGTCATTAGTCCTTCTAAAGCTCCCCTGGGATTCCAGGGGGCTGTGGAGCTGCAGAAGAGCTGATGTGCTGGGGAGACAGGTGTGTTGACAAATAGTAGTTATTCTGGTTGTGTGAAGGTCTTGATAAGGGGCTTTACAGAGGAGGGTGACATGGCCAGGGTTTCATTTATTAGGTCCCCCTGGGAGCCAGGGTGAGGAAGGCAGATGTGAGACTCCCAGCCTCAGCAGCAGGATCTGTCCTCAACCATGTAGCCCTGTTTACCCTTTCTTCCTTCCCTTGTTTGTGCATTTGATATCTCTTTACCAAGGGCCAAATAGATACCAGACCCGTCTAAGGATCGGAATGAATATAATGAACAGAAACTCCTTTCCTTATGGGACTTACATTCTAGAGAAAATAAACAATATAATTATACATCCTATATGATATGCCAGGTGCTTAGAAATTCTATGAAGGAATAAACATGGGAACACAGATGGAAGGGTTAGGGCTACAGGCAGCACTTGCAATTTTAAGCAGGATGGTTGGGGAAGATCTCATGGAGAAGCTGTCATTGAGAAAATACTGAAGGAATTAAGGGAGTGAAACTTGCAATTTGATTTTTAGGAGGAAGATCATTTAAGGGAGAAGCAACTGCAGGTGCAAAGGTCCTATGGCCAGAGTTTGGTGGGGGAGCAGGTGGGAAGGGTGGAGAGAACAGTGTAGGCAGGGCCTTGCAGGCTGAGGAAAGGACTTTGGCATTCACTCTGAATGAGAGGGAAAGCCGTTGCAACATTTGAGCAGAAAAGTGGTAATAAATCTATTTTCACAGAGTCATTTGCAAATGAAATGTTTGTTAAATGAATCCCACTTAAAATCCCCTCTGAGAACCCAGGCTGGCAGTAGGGTTCTTGCATGCAGTGGCCAGATTCCACAGAACAGGTGTGTTTGCACAGACTTTGCACAAGCTTTTCCTATATTAAATCTTCACATGACTCCCCTAACCACAAACCCTTCTGAGTGAGAGAGCAAACCCTTCAAATAACAATTCTGCCTCATACAAAGCCCATTCCTCCCCTCCAGGGGCTGCTTCCAGACCAATCCACTCACCCTCATTAAAAGTAGATGAAGCCTGCAAAGAGGGAGGAAGGGAGTGTACAAGAAAGGTACGACTGTGAGTGGCTGCCTGGCCCTGCAGTCAGGCCTGAACAAAGCAACCAGAGCCTCTTCTCGCTAGCTCGAAGCACACGAATTTGCTGGAATGATTTACATTCTATCCAGTTTAAACAGCTACCATCCCATTCATGAAGTCTTTACTCCGTGCCAGGGTTTGTTAAGTGTTATTTTTACATCACTCACATCTCTGTTCCATCGTGAGCTCCTCTAGGAAGCCTTCCTGGATTGCTCTGCCCCAAATAACTCAGCTGGCTTCTGCTCTATCTCACTTAATCTTCTCGGTGTCTTCAAGTCTTAATATTCTACATGTGAGGCACCTAAGGATCAGAGAAGTGCTCTTTTTCAAAGTCACACAATTGAAGTAGACAGCTAGGTCTGTCTGACTACAAAATGGTACCTGGGACCTCTATTTGACATTGTCACCCTCTTTAAGCTGTCCCTAAGACATTAACATCCATTGCCTTTCAAACAGGACAGAGCACACTAGGCCAGAAGACCCCATTCCCAGTGAGTACAGCTCTCTAGCCATGACATTCAGGGGTCTGTCATCTTTGAAAGTAGGGGGTTAGCAGGGGAAGGAGATGATGCTTTGATGCTTTCTGTCCCATTGGCAAACAGGACTTAGTTTTAGGTTCAGCACTAGCCAGAAATGGGAAATAAGGGCAAGAGATGGATTCAGAAACACTTCCCTGGGCTGTCCTGAAAAAGCACAGGGGATGTGGCCCACATCAGACCCCATCCCTGTGGGCTTGTTGACAGGCCACTGCCTCCCAATTCCGGAGTCACCTTCGAGCCAGATGTATCCCCAATCAGTGGGTGCTTTTCAAAGACATCATGTGCACAGACTTCTGCTAAACAGAAAGAAATGTAGAGCTCTCACCCTCCAGAGAGACATGTTAGCAGGGGGAGGAGGCATCTGATTCCCAAGCTCAGACAGGTTGGCAAATGAGTGTTTGTTTCTATAGGAAATGCATACGCCTCCACCCGCAGCTCCCAGCACAGGCTTCAGCTCCAACACCCCCTCATCTTCCTGTGATTATTTGCTTACACATCTCTCCCCCCACAAGACCACGAGCACTTTGCAGGCAGGGCTTGTGTCTGATCTGTGTCCCAGTCCCCAATGCCTGACACAGGCTGCCCTATAGAGCTATACAATAAATTAATGACTAATTAGGAAGAAACCACTTTCAGAAAGCATCAAGGTTCCAAGCCAGCGGTCTGATAATGTCTGTGAGAGTCAATCTGGCTCCCAAGGACTTTTCATGTTGAATAATTGAGAGATGCCAGAGGCAGAGCAGATGTGGGCTTTCTCAAACCTCAGACAAATGAAAGGCAGTTTCCAACACAGAAGACTTGAGGCTGAGACCCTTCCTGAAGGCTCGGCCCTGGGGGCTCCTGCAGGGTCACTTGATGGGGAGGATGGCTGGGGCGAGACGTACAGCTCTGGGTGCACTAGGAGCCAACACAGGTGGGCTGGGGACAGGCCAAGCCATCACTGCACATCAGCCCAACCTTCTGAGACCCTTTAGCGAAGGGCACCGGGGAACAGAGAGGACAGATGACCACACTTGCTGCTTTGGCTTCCCAGGATGTGGGACTTTCACTACTAAACCTGGACATGACACATGCCAGGAAAACTGGGACTAAGTGTGACATCCAGGGATAAGGCCTGAGGTCAGAGGAGGTGTGGCCAAAACATCCAGGGCCACCTGTGATGGTTCTTCTGTGTTTGCTGGTAAGGGAAGACAGAGCCGACCCATAGCAGGCACCACACCAGACAGTGAGCAGGGAGAGGTCCTCACAGTTCTGCCTCGAGATCTTGTGTCCTCTGACACTGACAGTTAAACCAGCAGTGGCCCATGCATACTTCTCTTTTCCGTGAGATCAACAGAACACCATTTCTAGACAGCATTTCACTGTACCTGTGAGGGAAATCCATGTCATGTGACCGTATGTAACACCCTGGGTCGTGCTGAAGAACAAGCCTAGCTTTGGCTGTGTCGGAAGGTCACAGGTGGGGACAGGGAGGCAGGTGCTGTGTAGCATGGCGAGAGTGTGGCAGCTGTATGGAAAGCCGGTGGAGTGTATCCCCAGTCAGGAACATCTATGCAACCCTAAGTGTATCCACTTCCTATTGCTGCATAACAAATGGTCACTTAGCTTAATTAGCTTACCTTTATTACCTTGCAGCTTCTGTGGATTTGAAGTCTTGGCCAGCTTGACTAGGTTCTGTACTTAGGGTCTCAGAAAGCTGGAATCCAGGTATTCACTGAGGCTGGGGACTTTTCAGAGGCTTGGGGCCCTCTCTCTAGCTCACAGGACTGTGGGCAGGCTTCATCCCTTTCAACTATAGAATCATGATGCTTGCTTCTTTAAGATTACCAAGAGAATTTCTGGTGCTTCAAGTCTCTGACCACTAAACTTGTGGGGTCCCCTGATTAGGTCAGGCCCAGCCACACTAATTTCCTTTTGATTAACTCAGAGTCAACCAATTGGAGGCCTGAATTACATCTGAAAAAATTCTTTCACCTTTGCTGTATAACTGCTGAATTATAAGAGTGACATTCCATCATATCCATGGCAGCCAACCACCCCCAAGGGGAGGGGATTGTGGGGTTGAGACCCAAGGCTGGGACTCTTGAGGACCATCATAAAATTCTGTTTATGATACCAGCAGCACACCACAACTCATTTAATTCTCAGAACAATCCTATGAGATGTATACTATTATCCTGCTCATCTTGCAAGTAAAGAAATTGAGGCAGAAACTGAGTATGGAATAAACTGAAAGTCCCACAGACAAGACAACCCAGGGCTTTGTTGGAGCACAGCCTCACAGAGCAAGGATCAGTGGCAGCCAGGAGAGGAGGAGGGGAGAGAAGCCCACCGAAGTTCTCACTGCTGGTTCATAAAGCGTTGTCATGGAAACTCTGCATGAAGCATTGCTTAAAGAGCTGTTTGATTATTTTTTCGGGATGGCATCTGCAGGCACATAGCAGCAGCACAAACACATGCACTGTGGCTGAGTTAAAAGGTCCAGTGGCGGGCACATGGCAGGGGATCTGGACCATTCATTGATAAATGAGTGTGCTCATTGGCAGCCTCAGGGTTCTGGTCAGTGTCCCCGTTGCAGGGGCCCAGACCTGGGAAGCAGGTTCTGGAGGTGGCAGGCTCTGTCTTCAGCAACTGTGGCCTAGAGAGCTCTTGTTCAGCTGCCACCCTCTATCTCCAGCAGCTGGCTCACCCTGCTGGGGCTAGCCCTGCCCAGCCTATCCCGGTCCTTCTCACATCAGCCGTCTCAGTGCCTTTGCCCAGTGCGGGTGGATTAGGCCACTGTGGATTCATGAAAGCTACACTTGGGCGTGCAGACCCAAGAGGCCCAAACCTGCTCACTAGTGACCCATTCAATGAGTTTCATCTCCTGTCCTGACTTGGAAAGTCTGGGACACTTAGTAATCTTCATAAAGCTAAGATGGCCTTGCAAACCAATGAGCCAGGAGGTACAGGTAATAATTAGGATGGCACAATTATTATTATGACCACCAGGCCCCATTTAAAGTGCTTCATCTACATTATGCCTGGTTGCTCATTTGTGGGCTCATTCAACAAATATTTATTGAGCAATGAATCTGTGCCACATTCTGGGTATACATAGGGGAATGAGTTAGACAGCTTCCCTGCTCATGTGGAGCTTATATTCTAGTGGGGTAGATATTTAGTAAAGAAAAAAGAGAGGAATGATAGCCAATAGTGGAATATGCCATGCAAAGAATTAAAATAGAACAGCCCATTGCTTTGATGTGTGTGGAGAGGGCTGACCTCTGGAAAGAGATGATAGGTAAGCAGATAGCTGAATAAAAGCCCACATCAAGAGAAAGGTACAGCTAGTGCAAAGGACCTGAGGTAGAAACTGGCTTGGAGAGCATGGGGAATAGAAAGGGCCCCTGAAGTAGGAGAATGTTGAGTGAGAACCAAAGGATACTGGCCAGTGGACTCTGACCCTTTGGGTAAAGAGGATGGGTATTGTTTGAAGGCAGATGAGAAGCTTTTGGAGAGTTTTCAGCAGAGGAAAGACATGCTTTCACTGTGTTTCAAAATACCAGTGGCTTCTGTTTGAGGAATGGGTGTGTGGGGTTGAGCATGGATCAGGGAGTCCAGGACATCAAGCTTTGCAGATCCTGAGTGAAGAATGTGGAGTCTTGGGCCAACAGTACCAGTACAGGAGTCCAAAGGAAGTGTGGGGCCTCAGGCACTGTCTGCAGGCCTGGCTGATGGCTTGGGCATGGGGCATGGAAAGGAGAGGGTTCTGGAACATTCTAGGGCTGGGATTTGAGCCAGAGAGTGAATAGAGAATCCATCCACAGAGCAGCTGTAAGGTATATTGTTATCGGCATTGCGTGACCTGAAAAGCAGGCTCATGACAGCCCCACAACTGCCACAGTGGGAACCTAGGAAATGTGATGCAAAGTTACAGGGCGACAGACAGTACTGTATGAATTCTCTCACATGAGGTGCTCAGAGCAGCAAGTTCAGGAGCAAAAGGTAGGAGGGCAGTTGCCAGAGACTGGGGAGGGGATGGGAGTTAGGGTGCAGGGGGCGCAGGGGCATAGCTCTGCCAGAGGAAACCAGTTCTGTGGCCGGATGGTGGTGATGGCAGCACAGCTGTGCAGAGGTACCAGGCACCATTGAGCTGTGCACTGTGACACGGTTAGGACGCTCAATTTCATGTTGTATGTATTTTACAGTCATTAAGCAAAACAAGCCCAGGATTGCACAACTGACAAGAGACCCGGCCAGGTTTGAGCTGGGCCCAGGAGACTCAGGCCTGGTCTTTTTCATTGCTCTGTGGCCCTGCTTGCAAGAGCCCAAGGTCCCAGCCTGGCTTCTGTCAGGGTCCCAGCATCAGAGTGGGGAGCTCCGTGGGTGGGAAGTACATTGGTGTGGGCACCAAAGGAGGACACCAACCCCCAACCGCCTGTAAGTGGGATGCTGGGGTGCAGAGAGAAACCCCAGGAAGTGGACCACATCTCGGCAGTTTGTTTTTGCAGTGGTGGTAATGACAACAATGACACGATGATGACACTGCTAGCTCCCATATGTTGGCATTTCTGGGCCAAGCCCTTCACATGAAATACCCATAGCCCCACAATGCAGGTACTATCATTATCCCCATTCTACAGATGAGAAGACCGAGGCCAAATGACACTAAGCGACTTGTTCAAGGCTGCCCACAAGTAAGTGAGAGTAACAAGTCAAAGCCTGCTCTGTGTGTTGCCTTAGCCTTGTGCCTTTCTAGCAACAGCCCAGGTTAAATGAGGAGACTAATTAAGAAAGTATATCCATGCTTGCTCCTTGGCGTTCTATTTTTTGGGCCAACTTGAAGGGACTTGGAGTGATTATTTCCTGGAATGAGCATCCTCTGCTCAGGCCCCAGGATGCTCCACACTCAGCCTCCCGCATGGAAGCTGACACTGCATTTGCTTGGCGACAAGTCACAACAGAGTGCGGCCCACTCCCGCCCCTGCCCCACTCAGGCGGCACCTCACGGGGGAAAATAAGATAAAGCAAAATCAAGCTGAGCTCCTAATTCACATTCCGTCTCCGGCAGCTCCTTGATGATAAATAATTCCAGAATTGGAAATGAGGCAGGCAGGAGGCGCGTGGAGATCCGGGCAGTGTGGCTCACTGGGGACCCACCTCTGTCTCCTTGAGGTGAGCAAGGCAGGCCCCACGGGTGTGAATGGGCTCTGTCACCTCCTCTTCTCTTAAAAACTGATTATTTTTAAAATTGCAGTAAATACACACAACAAAACTTGCCATCGTCACCAATTTTAAGTGTCCGACTCAGTGGTGCTGAGAACACTCATGCTGTGTAGCCATTGCCACCGTCCAGCTCCAGAATTTTTCACCTTCCCACACTGAACTCTCCTCCTTCCCTCGGAACCCTAACTCCTCATTTCCCACCTTCACACTTTCAATGTCTATGAACTTGCCTGCTCTGGGGACCGCATGGCCTGGGATCAGACAGTATTTGTCATTTGTGACGGGCTCGTTTCACTTAGTATTGTGTCCTCGAGGTTCACCCACGTTGTACTGGTGATGGATGGATGCAGTCCCATTCTTGCTGAAGGCTGAGCAGCGTTCCACTGTGTGGACATGCTGTACCAAGTTCATCTACCCTTTAGTTGCTGTGCATAATGCTGCTATGCAGATCCCTTAGCTTCTTCACTCCACGTCCAACTTTGACTGTGTATAACTGAGTGTTAAGCAGGCCCTTCCACGGGACTGCACACCCATACCCCTCTACTGGCCTCACCAGGTCTGTGGCTTGTGGGTTTCAATAGCAACCCTGCATCGGTCTTCTGTGATGGGCTGTGATGTGCCTTGTGCAGTGGTTAGAGCCCTGGCTGTGTCACTTAACAGGCTGTGACCAGGGGCAATTAATTTGTGTCTGTTTCAGTTTCCTCATCTGTAGACCTAGAGTCGTAACTATCTACTCTAGAGCTGAGGGAGGGGGTGTAGGAGTTAATACCAGCCCTCGGCCTGTACTGGGCACCTGCTGGGTATTTTGCATTGACTAACTTGGCCCCCAGAACTTTGCTAGGTGGTCATTGTATCGTCCTCTTTATAGATTAAGAGACTCGGTTTCAGGGACTTACCTAACATCCCTTACCAGTGAGCAGTGGTGCTTGGATTCTAGTCTTATCCACAGGAAGTGCCCAGCCGATGAGGGCCAGTCTGATACATTTTGGGCTTGGTTCTAGCTGGCTCCAGGGTCAATGAAATCAATCCATCTCCCTCAGGGAGCACAGTCAGATTTACAGGGAAAGCCCTTATTTGGCCTGGACATTCTGAGCTAAGGGCTGGATTGGCAGGTCTGCTAAGCTGGGCAAAAACACTAAGGATCCATGCCTGGCCTTGGAAGTCTGTGAATCCTGTTTTCCTGGGAAGAGGGCCTGTGTGTGTTACCATTTTTCAAACCATCCCTGACTCCAAAATGAGGGCTTGCCTAGGGCCTATCTGGTGCACCCCACAGTCCTGACTGATGTCAGATAGGAGTGATGTGGATCCTAGGAGGAGAGGTGGGGCAGGGGCAGGTTTGGGCCATGTGCCGTGGGAGACAGTGGTAAGTCTCCCACGTGGAGGAGCCCAAAGGTAGCAAGACCCCAGGCTGGAGTCAGGAAGAAGCTCTGGCATGAGACTTTCACTGCAGACAGGAAGTTAGAAGCTAATCACACTACGACAGGTGCCTGGAAAACAGAAATATGCAGTGCGGCTTCTTTGCCTCTGGGCTGGTGCCAGCTGCTCTACCTGGAACACCCTCTCTTCTCTGCCAAAAAACCATGCTGAATGCCTCTTCCAGGAAATGCCTCTGAATTATTGCTTCCCAGCAACCCTGAGTCTCTGAGGCACTGGCTAGAGATCCAGGCAGCTCAGGGCAGCTCAGAAGAGAAGCCAGGAGAGGGCTCTTGAGCCCAGTGATCTACAAGGCCACCTCCTTCCTCTGTGTGGCTCCTTGTTTGCCTAGGCAGTTTGGGATCGGTAGGTCCAGTGTTGAGTATTAGGCTCTAGAGGAGGCCTTTCAGGCTTAGACCAGCAGGCCTTTACCTAGCTTAACAAAAGTAGTGCAGGTTCAAGCACTGCCACCTGCATGGAAAGCAGAGACAGCTGCCCTGCTCCAGCCCCAGAGCCATCTACTTCCCTTAGATACCAACAAGCTTCTCTCTATTTTGGCTCCAGCTTCACCTGCACTGCCCTCGAATCTTCTAATGGGGAACTCCAGAGACTTAAATGTAATCACACCCCAAATTTATTGAGCACTTAATATGTGCCAGCCACTAAGATAAACATTTTTGCATGGTCTATCTTCCCTAATCCTTTCAACAGCTCCCAGAGCTGGGCACATGAGTATTCCCATTTTACCAGTGAGAAAGCTGAGATGTAGGGAGGGGCAGAGACTTCATGTTTATGTAACAGAGGGTGAGCCTGGGCCACCTGACTCCAGGCTGCACTCATCACCTATATGTTCTGCTACCTGTTCCCAACCAGGAAGACCACAGTGAATTCAAGCCCAGGCCTGTGATTTGCTAGTGTCATCTCCAAGCCCTGTGTTCCTGCCTGCCCAGCTCCCACAGCTGTGCATCCCCCCAGAGGTTGACCAGAGCCTAAGCAGAGGTGCCTGAAAGTACGGCACGACATTGGCCTCTGGAGGTGTTCTGTTTGTGTGCAGAGACATCTGTGAGAGAGGATTATTAGTCCATGGAGAGTTTACAGAAACAGATCCATATCTTGCAACATAAACATGGGTTGTTTATTTGAATATGTGGGAGTATGTTTGTCGTGTGTGAATAGAAGAGCTGGGTACAGGCCTGAGGGTGTGGCTCAACAGCAGGGCTTTTGCCTAGCATGCACAAGGCCCTAGGTTTAGTTCCTAGCACTGGGGGAAACAAGGAAGAGGTAGCCAGGAGTGGTGGCAAACACTTACAATCCCAGCACTCTGGGAGGCTGAGGCAGGAGGATTGCATGTTCAAATCTAGGCTGGGCAACTTAGTGAAAGTCTGTCTCAAAGTGAGAGAAAAAAAAGAAAGACAGTGAGAGCAAGAGAGAGGAAGGGAAGGAGGGGAGGGCTGGGATGTAGTTTAGTGTGAAGGTTCCGAGTTTAACTCCCAGCACTGGAAAAAAGAAAAAGAGCTGCACACTGATCCATTCTGCATGTGTTTGTATTTATATGCAGACATCTGTGTGTGTGCTAATATGTGAGCATATGTGTAAAGGGGAGTGCTCTGTGGATGGACTCTGTGGGTGGACGGTGAGAGGACATGAGTGTGCCTGTGCTTATGTGCCAGGGCATCATCACTGGATTCATGGAAAGAGCTTCTCCAGGGGGTGGAGCTACTCTAGTGCCTGTCTCTATGACCCTGGAGGACTGAAATAGTCAGTCTCCGCCTGTACTGCGACCTCCTGGAAGCCTTCTGGGCTCTAGAGCGGTATAAAAATGAACGGGCCAGCAAAAGGCAAGACCTGTCCTTCCCTTCTGTTCTGATCCTTGAGCTGCCCAGTGCTCACCATACAGCGTCTTTGGCACAGCTTAGGGAACCGTGGGAAGGGGGTCTGAAGCCAAAGTCTTAGCCAGTGCAAACCAGCCCCCCACCACCATGTGCCTCAACAGCCACTGCCCAAAGTGACACCACCGTCAAGAAGGACCAGCTAGGCCATACCCCAGCTCCACCAGCTCCTAGTGATGTGAGAGTGAGCAGGCTAATGGCCCTTTCTGGCCTTCAGTTTTGTTACCTATAAAATGGGCATAGTCTCCACCTCGGTGTCACTAGGTTGAAAGCAGACAGGATCAAATGTAGTGTGCTTACTGTAAGTAAGCCATGACTGATGACAAAGAAAAGAGAGAACAAGGATCCACAGAACACACCCTAGGGACTAAGATGTACCCAATTTTCAATCATTGTCTCCTATAATCACTGGCTGCACTGTGCTCTGCAGAAGCTTCAGCAAACCAGTGCATGCTAGCAGTTTGGACCCCCCTGCCTAACTTGTCTTGGGCCAAGGGCTCTAAGGGCTTTGGGACATGGTTCTTCCAGTGGGACGCAAGTTCAGCTGCCTCTGGCTCTTAGGGAGAGATGGCTGTGAGGTATGCTAGGGCCCCAGGCCCCAGACAGGGAGCCAAGTAGAGGAAATGGGAGCTCTGAACTCCTTTGGGATTGGAAGGTGGGTTATCACCATGGGCATCTCAAGAGCTGCCAGCCAGCAAGATATAGAGAACTAAGACTTGGGGAGGGGGCTGCTTGGTCCAGAGCAGGGCCCCCACCCTGGGAAGGTGAAGAGAAAGCTTGGCCACTTATGCAGCATCAGGGCACAGCCCTGGCAAAGGGTAGGATGACCTACTGAGTTGTCAGCCTCCCGGAGGTTACAGTCCTGCTCTGAAGGCAAGACCATCCTGTGGCTGGGTTCAGAGCCTCCTCTTCCAGCTCCTTTGCCAGGATAGTTTCAGGGCTGTGCTGCCAGTGGTGACATTCTGTGTGCAGCTGGGCCAAGTGAGGCCAGTCACATCTGGTCCTGGCCATAGACCTTCAAAAATTTGGGTCCACCAAGTCTGAGTGTCATTCTGCCCCAGCCAAATGGAAAGCATACGCTGAGCTGAGAGTTGTCAGATGAAAAGCTACAGCCTATACCTTTACCCTTCTGCAACATGAGCTGCCCTCAGCCAGTAGTGACTGCTTACCTCTCTGGTAAGAACTGAAATTCCCACCAGAAGTCAGTGACCAATGGGAGCTAGAAAACCTCAGACCATCTCTGTTGCCAGAAAGCCATAGATTTGCATGTGTCCAAAGTGGATCCTATTTGTTGAAAAAAAAAAAAAAAGTGTATTAGTTTGGAAAGTTATATGTAAACATCAACTATCATTGTTATTATGATGCTGATTAATAAGGAAGTAAAGTAACTGGTCTACCTTATCTCAGAATCCAACACCTCCCAAAGTGCATCCCACAGAGCAGTTTGGAGAATAAATGGTGTTACTGTGGGGTGGAGGGTGAGAAGAGACATTTTATAGTCAAATCTTTAGAAATTCTGGATTAAGCAATGCTAGACAGGCTTCTTTCCTGCAGGAACTACCAGATAAACACAGGGGCATTGGTTTCTTCAAGAGGAGGGGGATTTCTGAAGTATTTTCTAAAATTAGCTGGCCCTCTAAATGTTTTCCTCATGGAATTTATTTCTCAGCCACTGTTGTATGAAGTTGACTTTGGGAAACATTTCTAAGCTTCACTCTGCAATTAATCAAATTTAGCCAGCAATTGTATATGTAACTACTCTAACGGTAACAGTATTTTGCAGTGTGTCCCCATGGAGTGCCAGTAATTTTCTATGTGTTTTTCTGTCAGACATATTTGATCATCCTTGGGCTGGGAGGTGGTGCAGAAAGGCAGGTAGAGCAGGGAATGATAGGCCTGGATTGAAGAAGCTGGCAGAAAGTGCCTCATGAAGGTCCTGGTGCCAACTTACAGCTCTTTAGCCCAAAGACCAGGTCATGCCACAATCTCCCCAAATAGGATGGGTAAGAACAACTGATTTTTAGGGTAAGTAAATTCTAAATATTCCAAAGGGTATACTTATAATAAAATAGGATTTGTATTTATCTGAAATTCAAATTTAACTGGGCATCCTCTATTTTATTTAGCAACTATATTCTGTGACCTGGAATGGTGTTGCTTCTAAAGAATCACAGGTAAAAGAAAAAGAAGCTGTGGGGCCCTATGGTCAGCAAGCATGGAGGAGAATTCCAGCCTCATAGTCTGTGGCCCCACTGGTGGGATTACAGACATTTTTGCAGCCTGGGCTAGTCTGGGTTTGGAGAAAGGGACTCAACAGGAGATCTGTTGGGTGTGGGTTGGGCATGCTCTTGTCCTGGCAGGGAGAGGGACTCTGAAGGCCCCCAGAAGACTGGGTCTGTGCCAGGAAGGCAGAGAGACAAATTCGGTTCAAATTCAGGGAGATCCAGGCCACTGTCTGGCAAAAGGCAAAGGCACTGAGTCACCTATCTGAGGTTTCAACCCCAGCTTGATACTAACCTGCAGCACGGCCCTGAAGTTGGCCTCACTGTTCCCCATTTCCCCCTATAAAAAGGGAACAGTGGTGGAACCTCTGTATGGGGGAGGTGAAATAGAGGAGTCCAGACAAAGTGCTAAGCAGAGTGTCAGGTCATATTAAACACCAGAAAGGTTTCTACTTCTAGCTGGGTGGCCCTTCAGTTCTTTAAATTAACTGTTTGGTAAAATGGGATTTAGAATCCCAACTAAAGAATACCAATGAGGTTATGAATTAGACACTGAGATAAATAGACACATAACTGGATAGCACTAGTTCATGGTCAACAGACTATGCCCAAGGACTGGCTGTCTGTTTTTATATACAAAATTTGATTGGAGCACATATTGCCAACAGCTGCTTTCTTACTACATGGTCAGACCGAACTACTATGACAGAGACTATATTTGCTGACTGGCTCCTTACAGAGAAAGTTTGCTAATCCAGTACTAGTTTATTGTTGTGTGTGTATACAAATTTATAATATTATGTGTTATACATATATGTATTCATTAAATATATATTCTATATATTATACATGTATATATGTTCCGGAATTGTGGAAAGAAACTCACAGAGACACAGAAGTTGGCTAAAAAAACAAATTTACTCACAAACAGGCAGGACTGCCAGAAACTGGTCTGGTCGGAGTCTGTGCCCTGTGTTCTTTGTCCATCACCTTTTATACTTTTGTCAGTCATTATCTCATCCCTAGTGGTCTTTGTTAAGTAAATAAAGTTCCAATTCCTGTTTAATGGTTAGACACAGGCGGTTTCTGTCACTGATTACAGTCCTAAGCACATGACAGTTAAGGCACATACATGACAAGTTGGTTCAAGGATTCCCACTTTGTTCTTCAGAGCTAGGATGCTATGTATAGTGGAGCTACAGATCAAAGGAGCTATATAACCTTCACTTTAAACAGCAGAAGGAATGGGCTAAGGCAAGCTTTTAAAGGGATACACTACCTAGTTTGCTTCCACAACTACTTTAATAGCTAATCTGCTAACCTTACTTTAAAACATTTCCCTATCATATACACATATATGACATTATAATTATATATGTGTGTGTGTTTATTTAATTCATAAAACACATTCCAATTTCCACCTGGGCACTCTACTCCTGCCAGGCATTCTTCTAGTTGTATAAAGAGTATCAACACTGTTCCTGCTCCTCAAGGAGACCAGGGAGGAAAATAGATACCTAAAAAAAATTATAAGTAGGTTCAGTGCTGTTTGGAATCCAGGATGGTATAGATGAATGAATGAACAAATATGAATGAATAAATGAATGAGTTAATAAATTAAAAGGCTATATGACAAGTGCAGAAATTGAAGTGCAAATAACACCCCAACATAACTCTATAAGAGGAGTCAAAAACTCCAAACACTTTAAACATGGAATTGTGAGATTAAAAAATTAATAAAATCACCAGAGTGAGCTTGCCTAATTAGTGGACCAGGAGTTCCAGGATTCTGCATGCCACTGGTATTATAATATTATTTGCACTCTATCAGGATTGTTGTCTTGGGATTTTATGGTTTATATAAGACACCATGGGTGTCAGGGAAGAATTCACAGAGTAAGTGACATTTAATGGTAGCTTTGATGGGTTAGTAGGAGTTCGCCAGTGCAGAATTTGAGAGACCAGCAAGGTTTGCTCGTGAAAGTGTGGTTTGGAATGGTAAGGACTGGTGGACAAGCCAGGGGAGCAGGAGGGGAAGCAGAAAATGTCAGCAGGGGTCAGATCATTAAAGGAGCAGGCTGCATGAACTTAAGCTTTGATCTATCTTGGCAGCAACAGAGAGGGTCTCAAATTTTTTCTCTCTTTCTTTTTTATGAATGTTTCAAATAATTATCTATTCTCACATAAGTCACACACCAAAGTGTGTTTGTCTGTGCACCTTGGTGGTAGGGAGCCCACTTTTGACACATGAGCCCTTGGGTGGGTCCACAGGGCAGGACCATGATGAATTTGCCATTCTAGAGCTTGGAGGGATCGATCTGCTGGGCATAACTGACATTTTCTATGGGTTGTTCCTCATCTCAGCTCTTCTTGCAGTGAGGAGCCCAGACCCCGCCTCTGAAATACAGATTCAAGAGGTTTGGAAGCAGGGTCTATGCATTGGTTTCTTTGTAAAATTCCCCAAATGACTCTGATGCTGGAGGCTGCACACTTCACAAAGGTGAGCCTGGAGAATAAGCTCTGGAGGGTGCGTTCTGACAATCAGGGGGAGCCTGCCAGGGCAGGGCCTGCTGAGTCACTGTGGCTGGCATGCTCCACCTGAGGCCCTGTTATTCACCTCGTCTTGACTGACAGGTAGCAGAAAACATACAAGACCAAACTTGAGGTCAGCTTGCCTGAGTGTCACCGCATGCTCCCCCTGAGGAGCATGAGCGTGAGTGCCCTGTCAGGATGTGTCCGGGCACATGGGTGACCAGTGACTTTCATGAGGAATGTTCAGCACAGGAACAGCTGGATGAAAATATGTGGGCTGCAGAGCCAGGGACTGGGAAACAGCTCTGTGCTCCCACATCGAGCTGCATGACTTTGGAAAAGGTCCCAACCTGTCTAGCAGCCATGTTCACCTCAGTGAGAAATAATAGCACCTCTATCAGTAGGCTATTGGGAGGGTTACATCAGGTCATGAAGTCATTCAGTAAACTTTATCAAGATGTTATTATATGCCAGGTTCTGGGAACTAAGTCCCAGCAGTAACAAAATAGACCAAAATCTGCCTGGCGTCAGGGAGTGTGCATTGTAGTGAAATAAGACAAACAACAAATGTGTCAAACATAATGCCATGTATGAATGTAAGATACCTATTAATTTTATATAAAACATATCATTACATTTTATGTTAAAATTATGTATTTATATATAAGCATACATAAATATATTATACATTTAGTCCTTATTTACACTTTCAGTTTCTCACACCAGAGAAACTATTCGGTATTTACCCATGTGTGTCCTATTTATTTCACTTAAGAGTATTGCCTCAATGTGCATCCACTTAGCTATAAATGTCTCTAATTTCTCATTTTTTATGGCTGAGTAGTACTCCATTTTATAAAAAAACACACATTTTCTTTATCCAGTCTCCAGTTGATGGGCATTTGGGCTGTTTCCAAGTTTTAGCTATTACAAACTGCGCTGCTATGAACATGGGTGCACATATATCACTGTGGTATGATTCTTTGAATTCTTTAGGGAAGATCCCCAGCAGTGGAATAGCAGGGTCAAATGGGATTTCCAGTCCTAGTTCTTTGAGGTATCTCCATACTGATTTCCACAGTGCTTGCACCAGTCTACACTCCCACCAGCAGTGGAGCAGGGTTCCTCTTTCCCCGCCAGCATTGGTTATTGGTTGATTTCATGATAGCAGCCATTCTTTCTGGAGTGAAGTGGAATCTCAGCATTGTTTTCATTTGCATCTCTCAAATGACCAGTGATGTTGAACATTTTTTCATGTATTTATTTGCTATTTCTACTTCTTTGTCTGAGAAATGTCTGTTCATTTCAGATGAACATTTTTGGATTGGGTCTTTAAATTTGAGAGGTCTGATCTTTTTAAGTTCTTTATAGATTCGAGATAGTAGACCTTTGTCTGAGGAAGAGCAGGTGAAGATTTTTTCCCACATTGTGGGCTGTCTCTTCACACTGCTGGTGGTTTCTCTTGCTGTGCAGAAGCTTTTTAATAAGAAGAGATCCCATTTGTTGATTGTTTGTGCTAGTTCACGGGCAACTGAGGTTTTGTTCATAAAATCTTTTCCTAAACCGGTGTCTTCAAGGGTTCTACCTAACCTCTGTTCCAACTGGTTCAGAGTTTCTATTTTAATATTTCGATCTTTAATCCATTTTGATTTTAGTTTAGTGCATGGTGAGAGATATAGGTCTAGTTTTAATCTTTGGCAAGTTGAAACCCAATTTTTCCAGCACCATTTATTAAAGAGACTATCTTTCCTCCAGTGAGGGTGTTTGGCTCCTTTGTCGAAGATGAGATGGCTGAGTGTGTCTGGCGTTGTTTCTGCATCTTCTAATCTGTTCCACTGGTCCTCAAGCCTGTTTCTTTGCCAGTACCAAAGCATACATAAATCTATAGTTCACAAATTTGTATTATTATATTTGTATACATTATTATGTATAAATTTATAATAATATATATCAAATATATAATGTATTAGAGGGGCTGAGAAGACACCTCTTTGGGGAAGGAAATATACACAAAGCACCTGACATTGAGTGCTGCACAGAAGTAAATGTTCAGTAAATTGTGTTTAAAATGCCAGACTGCTGAAAATACAGGAGCTGTAAGGATGAGGTAAGTTAATGTGTGATACAAAAGTTCCTAGTACAGAGCTAGGCATCAAAAGACAGTGATTGTATTTTTCCTTTGCTTGACCTGCCCATTGACCTTAGTCTCTCTCACACACGCGCGCGCGCGCGCGCACACACACACACACACACACACACACACATCGCACACACAAGTAGCTCTGTCTCTTCTTGGCATGCAGAGGGCTGTGGCAGATAAGCACCTTCTCCCTGAATCCTCTTTTGCAGCTCTCCTGCTACTGTGTATCAGTCATATGGCCACAAGAGATGAAACCATTTACTTAATGGGATATAAGAAATCAAAACATATGGAGGGCGCTTGTCCAGAGAGCATAAATGACTCTTCATTATAATATGGGAAACAAAGTCTCAAATTAAAAATAAAACAAGGCATGATGTTGCTTTTGCTGCACTTCAACCACAGAGGAGAGTCTTTGTCATACAATCATGGAGAATATTAGGTTGATTGGCAAGAGCCGGGCTTTGTAGCAGGGACAAAATTCCCCACAGCTAATCTACAATGGAATTGTTCAATGTCAGGCACAGCTTTAATAATGTCATTCTGGGCTGCGTTGGATGTAAATATCCCACTCTTCATTTTGTAAGCAATCAAAGGGAAGCTTCATAGACAGGAGAGCATGAACAGTCATAATATCTGTGCTGAAAAACACATGGACAAAACGAAACAAAAAAATCAAAGAATGCTACACCTCAGAAAGGCTTTGCTTTGTGGCTTATCTCCAATCTCCTGTGTCTGTCCAGCAAGATTCTCATTAGACACACAACAAAAGACCACATCTTAAATGTTGTCCTTGACATCATTTGAAAAGTACAGGATTGGCAGATTGGACTAGAAAAAATCAGACTACTAAACCTGGACAATCAGGTAATGACCTTCATCTTGGGAAGTCCCCAGCACGGTGCAGGAGGAAAGAAACACTGGTTTCTTGTGCACTTACTCTGTGCTCGGGTGCCTTGCCGTGGACAGCAGTGAACTATGCAGCCAGAAAGACCTAGATTTCCAACCTAGTTCTGCCATTTTCTAGCTGAGTAGCCTTGGGCAAGCAAGTCACTGTACCTCAGTTTCTTCACCCATAAAAGGAGGATAATACATGTATATCCTATAGGTTTGTTTTGAGGATTAAGTAAAATAAGCTTTTGACCCAGGACCTGAAACGTACCAGCCACTCAATGGCAGTTAGCATACATCTAATTTTCAGCTCTATAACACCCTATTATGGGCTGAGTTGTGTCCCCTCAAAAATATGTTGAAGACCTCATTCCCAGTGTCTGTGACTATGATCTTGTTTGGAAATATGGAGTTTCGGGTGATCAAAGAATGAGAGCATTAGGATGCTCTCTACCCAGTATGACTGCTGTCCTTATAAAAAGGAGAATTTTGGGCCCAGAGACACAGCAGGAGAATGCAATGTGAGATGCAGGACTGGACGGATGCATGTACCAGCCAAGCAACCCCAGAGGCTGCCAGTGAACCACCAGAAGTAGGAAAGGAAAAGAGATTTCGGTACAGGTTTCCTCAATTTTGAACTTCTAGCCTCTGTAACTGCAAGAAAATAAATTTCTGCTGGTGTTGGCCCCCCAGTTTGTGATACTTTGTTACAGAAGCCCTACGAAATTAATGTTCCTGTTTTCAGATGAAGAATTAAAGCCCCAGGCAGGTGAAGTTTACAGCTCAATTGCAGTCTTCCAGAGCTGGGATTCAAACCCAGGCCCCACTGAGCCCCAAGTCTGCCCACTCGCCATTAACTGAGTGGCTCTCGGGACTAGAGCTTAGGATAATGGACCCCCATTCATTGTACTTAGGTCCCAGTGGAGACCTAGGTCACAGTGGTCTGATTATGAACAGCTCATTAAATAAAGAGCAGGAAGCATTGGAGAATAACTTTTTTAAAAGAATCGACTTTTATTTATAGTGACGTTCCAGTCATTAATTTCAAAGGAAGAAAGCCCAAAGCAGAAGTGGGTTCATTAAAAATTTGACATTAGTAATTTAATTAAACTGGGTCTTTGAGTTTTGTTGCAGAAAATGAAACGTTAGTTCTACACCACTTCTCAGCCCATTTCCCCGGTTGGCTCCCTCCCCTCACCTTGGCTTGCTCTCTTCTCTAAATGTTTACCTGACATGTCCCTCCCATTCCTAACCCTCACAAGCACACACTTATTACACTTAGTGTTTCAGCTGAGATCCAGCAGCAGTGGATCATGGGAAACATCAAAAGAGCCAGCAGCACAGGATCATGGGAAATACCAAAGGAGTCAGTCACAGGGCATCATGGGAAATACCAAAGGAGTCAGTGGCAGGAAATCATCAGAAATACTAACCTGGGATAATAGAGGTAAATCCTTTCATCTCTGTTATTTCACTTGTCAGAAGTAGAAAATGGGGAAGGAGAACTCTTTGGTTCTTCAGATCATCCCACAAAAATACAAGCCTATGAGGACAGAGACCTGATGTGCTGAGTTCACTGCTATATTTCCAGCACCAAGTATAGTAGGCCCACATCCCCCAAGTCCCCAGCATCTTGTTGCTCTCCAGGATATACCTGTAAAGCAGCCCAGGCTCCTGACTTCCTGACCCTTGAGGTCCAGAGGAATGAGAACATCTGCTCTTTTGAGCACCAACTATGTGCCAGGCATGTGCCAGCCAGGCAGCATTCATTATCAGTAAACCCCTCCATCATCAGATGTTAAAGCTCTCACTACTTTTTCCGTTGAAGAAACTAAGGCTCAAAGAGGTCTTGTGGCTTAAGATCATGCAGAAAGTGACTGTAATAGCACCTGGTTGCAGACTCGTACTGGAGTGGTTCCAAAGTCTGCTGTTTTCCTTTACATCAAGCCATTTCTCTCTGGAAATGGAGGAGAAGAAGGAGGGAAGGCTGCTTTTCACAGGGTTCTGAGATCATCAGGGCTGATAGGTAGGCAGCCACTGCCAGCAACGTGGGCAGGAAGAGAGTACTGCAAGGGCTTGAGAGGGTCCATCAGAGTCCAGCCTGCCCATCTTCACTTCCTCATCATTGCCACCCTACTCTCTTCTCAAGGTTCTCTGAACTCCTGGATTCTCTCTAGCCCCAGGGCCTTTGAACGTGCTACTCCTTCTACCCACATGCTATTCCTTACTAAATCTCTCAGGGTTCTAGAGATGTCACCTCCTCCTGGAATTCATCTGTGTCCTCCTGCTTGGTCCCTCTCCCACCATACCATTTAGTCTACCTTTAATTGTGCACATCTACTGGACTGGGAGCTTGGGCTCATTGGTGTTGTACTCACTGTCTGCAAGAGGTCATAATTGCGTTACGTACCTTAGCTCTTTTACTTCTCAAAACAACTCTTTGAGGAAAGTGCTCTTGTGCGTCCCATCTTATAAATGAGGAAACTGAGGGACAGAGAGGTCAAGAGACTTATTCAGGGCCCCACAGGTAGTGAACGATTGGGCAAGGAAGTGAAGCCAAGCATGACTCTGAGTCATCACTACCTCTTCTCAACCCACTGCAGCCTCTCAGCAATGCCCTGCATAAACCATCCTCAGTGGGTTCAGTGGGAGGGACTTGAACAGTGTTCTGGGCAGAGCTGAGACTCCCATCCTGGCCCCATGGGGCTGTCCCTGCATGGAGTGAGGTATGACCTTTAGGGCACAGGCAGTTCCAGCCCCGGGGAGAGAGGCAGAGGCAGAGGGACCTGGGTCCAGTGGACCAAGTGGCACACAGGCACAGAAGAGCTGTGTCCTTCCTCCCTCCTAAGTGGCAGGTCAAGATGCTCTTGTACCCTTCCCCAGTGCATTTCCTCTGTATGATGAGTACACATGGGCAGTGTAATTGTGTCGGCTCTGTTTGCACACTGCACGCCGTGTTCCCGGCTCCCATTTTTCCCCTTTAAGCAGGTCAAGCTGATGAGAACTCAAGTTCTTGTTTTCCCATCTCACTGCCTGTTCTAGCACTAACCAGCTCCTCAACTCCCCCAAACCTGCCAGGCACAGGACCCCTCTGGCTGCCAGGGCAGAGCACACATGAAAGAAAGGACATGGGGTTTAATGAGCAACTACTCTGTGTCATGCTCTGTCCCTTCCTTGAAGTCTGACACCAGTGTGGTCATTCCTGAGAGACGAAAGTGTTTGCCCTGGGTTTGGGTCCGTAGCAATTAGGATGGATGCCACTCGTGCCCAGGGCTGTGCATTAGAAAAACCTACATGTAAATAAAAGACCAGACGAAATGGGAAAAAAGAAAAACCTACATGTTTGATTCTAAATCTCCTGTGTGGCTGGCTCCTCCTTGCCCTATGATCTCTTACAAGTGACCCATTCTCTGGGAGTTGGCAGTCTTGAGGCACAGGTCAGCAGTGGCCGGCCCCATTCATGGAAGGAGAGACAAGCCCAAGGTGGCTGAGTGGCCAAAGGGGTGTTTCTAAGCAAGGTGGTGTCAGCGACAACCCCACCTCACTGACCACATGTCCTTCCTGCTCCTCACAGTTCTCCCCAGCCACACGTGCGGGAACCCAGGGAGGCTGCCCAATGGCATCCAGCAGGGCTCAACCTTCAACCTTGGCGACAAGGTCCGCTACAGCTGCAGTCCCGGCTTCTTCCTGGAGGGCCACGCCGTGCTTACCTGCCACGCCAGCTCTGAGAACAGCGCCACGTGGGACTTTCCCCTGCCGTCCTGCAGAGGTAGGTGGCCAGAGAGGGCCTGAGGGCGTGGGCAGCAGCTTGGAGGAGACGCTGGGGCTTCCAGTGGGATCTAGGCCCCAAGGGAAGCTACCCCACCCTTCCCAGCATGACGTGGAGTACTCTGGGAGCCCAAGTCTGGAGAGCACTGAGAGGCCCAAGGGTCTCCAGGCATTGCACAGGTTTCTCAGCCTCACCGACCTCCTAGACCTCAGACATGCACCACCAGTTTCCTTCCTCTGTGCCAACAAGCCTGCTTTTAGCCAGCCTTCTCTGCCTGTGGCTCCTACCTCAGAGGCGGTGCCAGTTCCCTTCCCGTTACAGATCATCACTCCTGTCGTACTTGGGTCCCTAGCTTGTGTACTGACCTCACACTGGCCATGTGTCCTTTCTCTTTCAGCCTCTGTCCCTATTTTAAAATTCCTTCCTGCCAGTTCCCAAATATCTTCAAAACCAGTTGCCCCAATAACTCCCTCAAAATAAATGTCTCCCTCCCCAAGTGCCCAGCTCAACCCCATTTGTCCAAGGCTTTCCTGAGCTCTAGAAGCCCTAAGTTCTGGGAATCCCCCAAGTCCCAGGCAAGCCAGGACATTGGTCACCCCACTCCCAGCCTCTTGCTTATTGTCCTTCCAACTCATCATAGCCAAGCTAACTTCTAAAATAATTTCCAACGATTCTTATCTGATGATAAAAATAATATGCGATCATTTTGAAAAGCTTAGAAAATACAGAATAGAGAAGAAATAAAGTGTATCCATTTTAAGGATGATTTTTGTGGTTTTCCTTGCCATCTCCATCCAGTACATGTTGCACATACGCATATATGACAGTGTATACCCAGACTGGCGTTTTACTGCATGTCGATGAATTTTAACCACCTCTGAAGCACTCTCGCACCCACTGAGAGTTCTCATCCATTCACAAAGCTTGGCACCTTGGAAGCATGGTCTGCATTTGTCTCCCTCCTCACTGCCCAGTCATTTCTCTGCAGAGTGGGGCCTTTCACCCCTCTGTTCTATATCATGTTGATGAATCAGATGGAAATTGTTTTGGTCCTTATATTCCTTGGCCTCTCAACAGCCTTTGCATTACAGACCACTCTCTTCCGAAATTCTCATCTTTAATTTCCATGCTTAGAGAACACCTGGATATGAATCTGGGAGAAGTTCAAGGAATTGAGAAATAATTGGAGCAAATAGTTCTTCCTTTGGTTCAAGTTTTACTTTTCTCTTGGAGGAAGCTCTTCTGTAATTATTCTCAAAAGACCAGCTCTCTCCTGCTGCCATATGCACATACTTTTTAATATTGACACCAGGGATGAGAATAGGCAGGCATACCTGTTCCCTTTATTCGCACTCCCATGGCAGACATAATTAATCCATCACAGCACCCTTCCTGCTTGCATCCAGAGACAGCTGTGAATTTTCTTCCAACAGGTAAGCCATGACTAGTCAATCTGAATTGCCACTTGATTCCATGCTTTGTTACTTTTCCTCAGCCAGTAGAATTGGCCTTGGCCAATTCTCAAGGAGACTACAGTCCTCTTTTCTGCCTTTCTAAATTCCATCTTCACAGGTCTCAAAACATGGCAGCCAAGACAAGTCATCTTCTTGACCTCCTGCAACATCAGTCACCACGTCTCTCTGTCCTGGCTGTCCCTGCCACCTTGACCACTCCTCAGTAGGACTCGGACAGTCTAGGCCTTCTTGTCTCTCACCTGCCTTCTGAGTGTCCCTTGTGGACAGCCATTCTCCAGCCACTGCCCACACATCCCAACCCATCATCTGCTGTGGGAGTAACTTTCTAAGACCCAGATCTGACACAGTCACCCGTTGCTTAGAATCCAGTCGGTAGCTCTTCATCACTGACAGGGACAAGTTCTGCTCCCTTACCATGGAGCCCAAACCTTTCTGGAAAGAGTCCCAGACCGATCTTTTTACTCTGTCAGTCTCCTCTAAAGTAGCTCCCAACTGAGCTTCACAGACAATGCTGGGTTCCAAACACACCAGGGGAGCCGGCTGAGGACAGCAAGGTCAAGTCTTGCTTTCAGAATGGCTTTGGCCTGCAGGCTTCCTGCTCCCTGCCGGGCCTGAGGTGTGGTCCTGCTCAAAGGCTAGGAGAAAGCAAAATGCCTCTCCCACTCCTGGAGGCCCTCTCCACCCCCCTCCCACAGCTCCATTTCTTCATCCTAATCCTCCACACACTGCAGGAGTACCCTGAGAAGCAGCCTCAATAATGCCAGTGCTTTTCCAAAAATGATTTTCCAAAGTGTTCTTCCTTGGGAGGCCGAGCTAACCAGGAGAGAAGGGTACTCACCATGCTCCCGCCTGGACCTTCCTAGGAGCCACGATCATGCCAGAGTTGTGGAGCTTATGATCAGGAAGGATTAAAAGCCTCTTGATCTTTCTCCCTCTTGTGTTGAATTCTCAAGGGCTGGCACCGTGAGTGGCTAAACATCATCCGATGGGCAGTGATCTGTAAATATTTGCTGCATGGCGAGTGCTGGATGGGTCTAATTCACCAGTAGAATAGCCTGCGAGCACAGGGTAATTTCCAGCCTGGGTTACCCACCTGCTCTGCTCTGAGGGACATAACCTCTTCAGTCTGAGATTTTGTGCACATCTGCTCCATCCTGGAGGCACTGTGTGCCTCACTGAAAGGGGCTCAGTGTGGAGTAACAGCACAGTAGCAGGAAGAGGGGCAGAGCAAGTGTGAGGCTGACCCTCAAGGAGGCGCACCCCAAGGATCCACTGAGGTCCACTGAAGTGTGGTCCAGCTGACAGAGGCCAGGAGGCAGGCTGTGATCTTCTTGTGCCTTTGGATCACCATGGGTACATTTCAAAGGCAGAGGCCCCTCAGAGATGCCAGCTTTGGATAACCTCCTTGGTCCATAAAAAGAAAGACCATGTGGTTTTCAGCCATCAGCATCTGACTTTTGAGGGATGTTGGCCCTGGATTGAAGAAGCCTGCTGAGGAGGGAAGGGAATCAAACATGCGAGGGGCTAAGAGGAAGGGGTTGGAGAAGAAACTGGCTGCAGCCAGACAAGAGAGTCAAGCCAAGCTTTGCAGGCTGTCCCCAGACCTGGGGAACAGGCATCGGTGTCTACAGAGGCTACAAGTGCTGAGCTGCATTCCAGATTCTCTGGCCTCAGGGGAGGAATATGCAGAATGTGAAGCGGAGGCATTGGGACTGGGCATGGACAGTGATTTGAGTCAGACCGGTCAGCTCAGAGCTGTGCATTCACAGGCATGTTGCTGAACCTCTCTGAGTTTTAAAGTTGGGCCATAAGCAGCAGCCTTACAGGAACATTGCTTACTCATTCATTCAATCCATGATTCAACATTGTTCTGCTGAGTGCTTACCGTGTGCCAGCCAGAAACTGATTCAATTCTTATTTACTGATGCCCATGAAGTACAGATCTAGTTACATAAAGACAATGGCAGTGATGATCCAGTCAACCAAATCACTCGATCTTGTGGAGTTTACATCCTAGCATCGAAGAGACAGGAAACAGAAAAACTAATGAATCTCAGGTAAGGATAGGAAGTAGGAAGGAAATACAGCAGCTAGGGAGCCAGCAGGAGGGATCTCTGGAGAGGAGACCTGTGAACTTAGTCCTGAGTGATAAGAAGGAGACTTTATGTGAAGACCTGGAGAGGGGCATTCCCAGAAAAAGGAAAGGCAAGTGCAAAGGTCCTGAGGTGGGAACAAGCTCAGCATGTTATAGGAACAGAAAGTAGATTGAGGGGTCAGGGGATGAACCCTAAGCTCAAGAGAGAGCAGGGGGGAGTTTTAAGCCTAGCTTGATCCAAGTTAACTTGCTTTTTGAAAAAGACCACTCTGGATGTTTAGAGGGAGAGGGACTGTAGCTCAGCAAGAAACACAATAGTTAGGAGGCAGCTATTGTAGGCAGCGGGGCTGAGATGGTGCCTCTCCGTCCAGGGGCCTGGATAAAAATGGAAGAGTATGTGTAGATGAGTTTCTTGGTGATAAAGCTTAAAGCAGAGACCCTTTTTCACAGCAAGAATTTAGTAAGTGTTGTGTTTCTTACCGTCATGGCCACTACTGGCCAGCATTTACTTATTTAGTCCAGTGTGCCAGACCCCATGTTATCTAATTTAATCTGCACAAACCCGCTAAGAGCTGAAGGTATTGTTATACCAATTAAGAGACAAGGAACCAAGGTCTGGGAGGAGGGCTTTGTTGCAGTGACAGGTAGACAGTGGTGGAGACTCAACTCAGCTCAAGGCCATGATCTTGACCACCAGTGTCCACCACAGGCCAGGACAATTCCTCCAGTCTCCTAGTCCAGAGCCTGAGAGCTTGGCCCTCATGCATACATTTCCCCTGCAGGGTCCCCAGGCCAGCGACTGTAGGCTCCGTGGCTGCCCCTTGGCTTCCCATTCCACTTGTCCCAGAATCTCATTAGAAAAGACAGCCTTGGAAAAAGGCCTGAGGTCATGTTCTGGGCAGGTGCTCCTGTAGGGCAGGGCTGGAGTGCTGAGGCTGCTGCTTCTCCCAACCTGGGAAGGCCAGGCCATGACTTGTCCACTTCCTGTGAGCATGGGTGGCTGGACCGGACTCCAGCAATACAGGCACCAGAGATAGGGAAATGGGTGGGTACTACTGTGACTCTGGAGTTGGTAGCTAGTAGAGTCAGTTGGAAGCTAACTCTGACACTTGGTAGCTATGTGGCAATGGGAGAGTTTAAAAACCTCACTGGGCCTCTGTTGCCTCATCTGTCAAATGGGGATGAAATCCCCATCTTCCTTGGAGGCTTGAGGACTAGGTGACAGCATGCGGGTGATGCACTCAGCACAGTGCCTGGTCCATGGTGAGCACTCCATGGCCGACACTGAGTCCCATCGGCATCCATCCCCTCAGAAAGAGACCTTTGTGGCTGTTCCTGTGGAAGGACTTCCCAGGGCCATGGCGATGTTCTCATGAATGAGTAATTTTCTCATTTTAAGAAGGAAGGAGGCCAGGCGCGGTGGCACACACCTGTAATCCCAGCACCCTGAGAGGCCGAGGCAGGATCATCACAAATTTGAGTCTAGCCCAGGCAACTTAGTGACATAGCAAGATCCTGTCTGGAAACTAAAATAAAAAGTTAAAAAATGAGCTGGGGAGGTAGCTCGGTGCAAAGGCTCCACTGGGTTCAATCCCCAGGATCAAAAAAGAATGTCTTTGATAAAGGCAAGGATAAAAGGACAGAGTCCGGAGCCCATGAGAAGAGGGGATTAAGGAGGCAGAGCAGGTGATGGTGGCTCAGCACAAACAGGGACACTGAGCTGTGCAGCACAAGAAAGGGGAGGCTGTGGCTTTGGGGTGCCCATGCCTGGCTCTCTGCACCTTACACTTGAGTTGCAAGATGGTACCCAGGCCTCTTGGGGTTTTTCTTTCCTCAGAGGCTGAGGAGCCCTGGTAGGGAGTAGAATACAGACAGAGGCCCAATGCCAAGAGCCCTCGTCCTCCAGGATGGTGTCCTAGAGGCTGCTGAAGTGGAGGCTTAGTGTACATGTCCTCCATCCCTCTCTGGGATTGGAGAATCATTGTGGGGTTAACACACAGCAGTGGGACAGTGGGATAGTTTTCTAAAATTATGGTTAATTGTAGAAATTTCTGTAGAACCTAAAGTCGATCATAAATAAAGTCATAAACTTGGAAAGGCAACTATCAGCACCACACACCTGCACCCAGGAATATGCATGAGCTAATGGCTGTGCAGAAGGCCCCTTGCCAGGGAAGGAGAAAGTGCAAGTGAATATTTTAGGACTGTGGTATCAGCTGCAGGTTATATTTTATGACTCCAGAGTTGTAGCCCTGAAATATGATGCCTTGTTTAAAGTGGGAGAAAATCTCCACACGGCATTTACTGCATTTTCAATCAAAACAGAAGAGTGTCCAAGAGAGGCAAGGGTGGCATCTTCAGGATGAACTAACGATGAACTAGCCAGAAATGAAGGATGAACTAGCCAGAGGATGGCAAACTCCAGAGTCCACAGTTTCAGTGCATTCCAGAAGTTGCTGGTTAGAACTGGGGAGTCAGAGAATCTTAGGATGTTTCAGAATACTGCTGTCTAGCAGAGGGGTACAGCACCTCTGGGGAGACTATTATCCTGGCAGTAGAGAGACTCCCCTGGAATCCTGACTCCACCTTTCCTGTGTGACCTTAAGAAAGTCTCTTAACCTCTCTGGGCCTCGGTTTTCTGTTCCATTTATTTGTTCTTCAGCTATTTATTGAATGCCTACTATATACCAGGAAATGTTCTAGAAACTGAAAGAACAGACATGGCTCCTGGAAAGAATTTACTTTCTTGATACTAAGTAAATAATGACATCATTGACCATATAAGTAGGGGAAATAATTATTAATGAGAAAATATGTAGTACTCTGAAGGCATACAGTGATGGAAGTACTCTGTTTCTGGAAAGATCCTTGAGGAATTGACATTTGGACTGGGACCTAAAAGCTGAGGAGGGACCAGCCAGGCCCATGAGATGGAGAAGGTTCCAGACTGAGAAAATAGCTCTTTCCAAGGTCCTGGAGTAGGGAGCTCCCCATTGTTCTAGAGAAGCCAGGAGGCGGCCAGTGTGGCTGCGGGACAGTAGGCAGGGAGAAGCACAAGAAGAAGGCCGAGTGAGGTCCTCCTGGTAAGCTGTGGGATATTCTGTTGATCCTGAGTGACAGCAGGAGTTATTGAAGGTTCCTACAGAGAGTGGCATTATCGGGCCTCTGTGTGAAGAACGAGTGGACAGGCAGGAGGGCGAGGGCCACCAGGAGGCTGGGAAGATGCGTCTCAGCTGCTTTGTCTGGAATGTGCTGTAGTCTCCAGTTAAGCCCTGGTGTGAAAAGGAGACAGTCAGTGACTGCTCGGAGTGGACAGGGTGGGATGTAGTCCCTGGCTGGGGACAGGCTGCAGGAGGAGGTGAGGATGTCCCCTGAGGGCATGAGGACTGGGTGCCTGTGTGACCCTCGCCAGGCCAGGGGCTCTGAGGAGGATGGGTCTGCAGGGAGGAGAGGGTGAGGCTGCTTTGGTGGGCTGCACAGAGTAATGCAGCACATCTGGTGAGTTTCTAAGGTGAGAGGGAGGCCCAGAATTGTGAGTCCTCCTCTTCCTCCCTGCTCCTGCTTTCCTGAGCATCATGTGTCCCTCAAGCAGCTTGGAGCACAGGCCTGGACAGAGACCCCGGCTCACCCTCAGTGGCTCCTGAGCACCCCCGCCTGCTGCTCTCCCCTCCTCCTGGACCGGGCCTCCACCTGCTCCCTCACTGTCCACTGTCAGCCACGGTCTTCGCCCTGAGGAGCCACTCCATTTTGGTCCCGTTATGCCAGGCTCCCAAACCACACCACCCGCCATCACTCAGGGACCAAAGTTGTCTCTCTAAGACAGGTCTGGGCTTTGACTCCCTGCTGAAAAGCCCTCTTCCCCACACTTGCAGTGGCTCCCAGCACCTGAGGTACAGAACGCAGACCCCCTCAGCCCTTCCGTGCTGACCTCTACCCTCCTCCCTGTGGACTCCCCCACTCACTCCTGTGTCCTGAGCCTTCACGACAATCAGTGGTGGGCCCAGATCCCCAAGCCTGTGCCCTAAAGACTCACCTTGGTCCTACCTGCTTTCCTGTCCCACCTGTCTTTCATCTCCTTCCAGTACAGTCTGTTCCCTTCTCAGTGTTTGGGTGAATGCCCTTTTCTTCACCATGATTTCCCCAGCCCCATTGTGGTCCAGATGAAGCTACAGTGGCTGGGACTGCAGGCTATTCCTTCTGTGTAGACGAGGAAGCCAACAGAGTGCTGGGGACCAGCGGCCCAGTGCTTGCTGGGAGCACTAGTGACAAATCTCTGGTGTGCCAATTGGCTCCTGTGGCTTATCTCCTGATAGTGTTCATTTAGTTGCATCTCAAGGAGACAAACCATGCCTCAGATGTCAGACTTCATAGCTTCCTGCCAGAGAGATATCCTGGAAGGAAACATGGTAAGCCGTGATAAAACAAACAGCACCACTAAAATGTATTTAAAGCCAAGCAAGGCCAGTCCTGTCTCCCTTTCCTGCTTCTCTCCCTCCTGGGGTCTGGGCACTGGGATTGGGGTAGCAGAGGAGGAAAGAAGTGGCGGAGAAACCAACCTCAGCTCCTCGATTGGCCTTCAAGGCCCTTCCCAGCATAGCTCTTGCCCTCCTGCCCCACCCAGCCCCACCCCTTCTGCCTGCCTCCCACTGGAGGGCCCTGAAACCACCACACTCACGACTCTCGCTGCCGTGTCCCTGGCCCTGGCTCCCAATACAGGCAGACAGCTCTCAAGCATGGTGCATCTGCTGGCCCCCTGTGAGGGATGCAGCCAAACTCTGACCACCAGGTCCAAGCACCACTATCTCTTACAGGATCCTCTCAGTAGCTTCATGAGGTGCCCCTGCTCAGTCCTTGCTGTGTTTGGCCTGCTGTCTGTGTGGCAGCTGGAGGATCCTGGTATTTCACAAATGCTGTTGTGCAGTGTTCTGCTCATCTCCTCCCCAAGAGAAGCCCTCATCTTTACAGTGTCCTCTGAAGCCCTCCACTGTACAGCGCCATTGACATCACCCCTTTCCACCCTTCTCTTTACCCCTGCTGCCCAGCCCCTCAGGTTTCTGGATACTCTTCATCCTGCCGGGCTATGCACCCGTGGCCTTCACGTTGCTGTTCCAACTACTCAGAATGCTTTTCCTGCAGATAACCACATGGCTCCTCCTCCCTCCTTCAGCAGTTGTCTCTCTGTCCACTTCTCAGTGAGGCCTCCCTGCCCACAACGTCCCTGCCCCGTAGGACACATCCCACCGCTCTGCATTTACCACCTCCTCATTTGCCCAGACTTTAGTAATTTATCTTAGAGTTGTCTTCATACCTCGATCAGGAAGCAAGTTCTGTGAAGGCAGATGTCTTCGCGTTACTGCTCCTTCCCTGAGCTGGGTCCCCAGCCCTCAGGATGACACAAAGCTGGTGCTCACTAAGCATTTGTTGGTCGAAGGAGTGAAGGTCTCAACAAAATCCTGAGTCCTCCGTGAAGCCTCCCCTGCCTCCTGTGAGCTGTGCCTGCCCCTGGCACGCCTCTTACCCCTGTGGCCCTCTGTGCCCTTGCTGTGTATCTGCCACCTCTCTGAGAAGCCCTCCAGGGCAGGGATGAAGACAAGCTCTTCTAATTGCTGTGCTGTCCCCAGGCCCATGGTGGGTCCTAGTTGGTGCTCAGGGCCTGGTGGTGGGAGGGGAGCATTTGCAGACCCCTACCCTGGGTCTGTGTTCCTGCACACCTGAGACAGAATGTTGAGAAATGGTCTCATGGTCCTCCTGACCCTGTAGAATGACATTAACGGAAATGGCCCAAAGCCACTAATTGTCACTTTTATTCTGAGCCCAGGCTGCTGCTCTGCATCCAGCTATGACCCCTGATTCTCACATTGGCACCCACATTCCCACATTCCCACCTCTTGGCTGCCTCCACCCCACAAGGGGCTCCTCTTCTGGGGGCCCTCCCAGGACATGGCCCCTTCCCAATTACCAGATGGTGGCTTGCACCAGAATCCTGGGAGTCACACCTCCCCTTCGCTGAGCCAGTGCAGTATCACCTGGATGTTGGTGACCGTGTGCTGCCTCCTGCTTGCTTCTGTGCCAGTCAGAGTGATCTTTCTAGGTCCTATTTCCACACCAGCTTCAATCCTCATAGGAAGTGGGCGAGAGACAACGTGGCATTCATTGAGCCTTTGCCACGTGTCAGCCACTGGCAGATGCTAAGCATTGTCCCACCCGTGGTCCTTTTCAGTTTTTGCAACAACTTACTGTCCAGAGAAGCAAACTGAGGCTTACAAGAGCAAATCATCCAGCACACACATGTGGCTGGAAATTGCAGAGCCTAAATTCAAATATAGACCTTCCTCACCCTTATATCCATTTTTTTTTCCAGCACACTCCACTGCATCCCGATCTCTTTGGCCTGGTGTTCTCTGGCATGTGGCCCTTTCTCCATCGCCATCTTCACTTCCTTCACTCCTTTTGCTCACTGCAGAGATAAGGCACTGAGAGAGCTGCTCCTCTCCTGCCTTGCACTTCATTCTTCTGTGCCTCTGACCATTTGGTTCCCTCTTTCCTGAAATGCCTTTCCTCTTCTTCTTTAGCTACTCAGTTCCTATGCTTTAAAACTCAGCTCAGGGCTGGGGATGTAGCTCAGTGGCACTGCACCTGCCTGGCAAGCACAAGGTCCTGAGCTCAATCCCTGGTACTGAAAAAAACTCAGCTCTAACAGCATATCCTCTGCTAAGCTTCCCCAAATTGACTCATGTAAGCAAAGTTATTTGCCGCTTTATTTATACCCTCAATGTGTAAATTTTCTTAGAGAAAAGAAGAGTTTTTTGGTTAACTACATAGGTTCTAGGAGCCAACTACGGGGCTTAGAATTTCAGCTCCTTCAATCACGATGAGCTGTGTTACCTTTGGTGAGTAACTGGATCTCTCTGAGTCTTGGTTTCCTCACTTACACAATGGGACTTATACAGTCATAATAGGGATCAAGTGGAATATACAGAGAACTTAGAATAGTACTTAAACATTAGTTCTCACTCTCCTTATCCTGCTGCCTCTGATACACAGTTGAATGGTGACACTGCATGTCCCTTTCTTTACAATGTAGACCATCTCTCTAAGACAGTGTATGCTGCAGTATACTCTGTTTCCTTGCTTGTTTACAGCTCCCAAGAGGGCAGGCTTAGAAAGCATAGGTGACCTGCCCCCAGCTCATTCATCTGGTTGTGGCAGGGAGGTTTTCACACTGATGCCTGCAGGATTTCAAAGTCATTGCTCTTGACTCCTGTCTGTCAGAGCATATTCCTCTGGTTGTCTTTTCTGAATATTGGATCTCAGCTGGGATTTAGGTAACAGCAGCAAGACTGCACCAGGTGCTGCTGCAAGGACAAGTTAGATGATATTCCTCCCCTTGGGGTATCCAGTGGTACTCAAAACCCAGAGAGGGAAGGCTGATGTGCTGACAGTGCAGGGCACCATATCCGTAGTCAGAGCACTTTGCTGTGGGAGGGAGTAAGGACCAAAGAGCAGGTACTCCAAGCTTGAGGGAATCAGTGTCACCAAGCAACGTTGGAGTTGGGTCCCAGGGCATCAGGATAGTTGCTTTGGACAAAAGCATCCTAGACAAAGGGACGGGGCAGGCCAAGGACAAGAGGTCTGAATCCACACAGTGCTGGGGCATAGCTCCCTTTGGGGTAGGGTTGGAGGAAAGATTACCCAAACAGGTCTAAACAGGTGAAGTCAGGCCTGGAGTGCCCTTTGAATTTTTGTCTCAGAGAGTTGTGTTGAATTTTTGTTTTGTTTTATCACTTCTGAGGTTTTCTAAGGTCCAGTGGGAAAAAATATTCTATTTACCTAAATTGTAACCGTGAAAATCAATCTAATAATTGATTTCTCCCCTTTGCTGGTCATCACAAAGAAGTATGGCGTAGGAGTTAAGAGTGTGCTCATTAAGACAGTTCAAATACTGGCTCTGCCATTCATTGGCTATGTGACCTCGGACAGAAAGTCATCACGTCCCTGTGTCTTGCCTTTCTTTATCTGTTAAATGAGAACAATAGCCACACATGGTGGTGTGCTCCTATAATCCCAGCACTCAGGAGGCTGGCACAGAAAGATTGTTAAGTTTGAGGCCAGCCCAAGATACATGCTAGACACCTCCTCATCCGAGCAGTGAGAAGAGTATTATCTAAAACTCTCAGAACAGTACATGGCACATGGTAAGGGCTGTGGAAAATGTTTGGTATCATTTTTCCTCAGCCAATTGAAAGACCAAGATCTTGTGCAAATTGTCTGTGCGTGTTTCAGACCCCTTTCTGCCTGTCATGGGTGAAGGCCACCATGCCAGGGCCTGGGAACCAGAGCACTCACTTGAGCCTCTTGTCTCTGTGCCCACAGCGGATGATGCCTGTGGTGGAACCCTCCGGGGCCAGAGTGGCATCATCTCCAGCCCCCACTTCCCCTTGGAGTACCACAACAACGCCGACTGCACATGGACCATCCTAGCTGAGCTGGGAGACACCATTGCCCTGGTCTTTATTGACTTCCAACTGGAAGATGGTTATGACTTTCTGGAAGTCACAGGGACCGAAGGCTCCTCACTGTGGTAAGTACCCTGCCAGCTCCCCCCATTTCCTGTTCCCTTCCCCTTCAGCTGTGAATTCCTGGGATCCACTCAGTGTTCTTGTGCCCTGGACTTGCAGCTGGAGGCCTCTTTGCCACTTTCCTTATCCCTATTGTTAGAGTCTTTGCATCTCATCAGAATGAGAGATCATTGCATATTTTTTAAGCTGGAGTAAAATTTTACTGAAATTTTCACATCTGATTTGAAGTATGTTCTTGCCGATGATTTCATGTGGACCTCAGTTGAGTGCTGGCATAAGACTGAAAGTGTTTTAGTCTCAAGACCTGGACAGGGTCTCAGCAAAACTAGTTGAGTTATGGTTCCATTTCTGGAAGGCACAGGTGAGCACCCACCAAAGGGACCAGAACCTAAGGCATGATTGCTTTTCCCATTCTGTGGCCTTGAGACTTTGATAGGCAAGGCATGGTGTCTTGATGTGTATGTGCATGGTAGGGACTAACTTCCGAGTTAGCTTTGGCAGAGAGCAGCTGTCCTGTGGTGTGTTCCAGGGACATTCTCAGAAGACTTTCCAACCTTCATTTCGGGCTCACAGGATGTGCCCGAGCTCAGGCGGGCTTAAGGAGGTATCCAGCTGCCTGTTGGGTGACAAGCCTTGCACGTGATAGTATGGCATTTAGAATGCTTGTTCATGTTCTTATGAGGAAACCCAGGGAGGATGTGACCAGATATGCTTCATATACACGTGCAGCAACTTTGAGGCCCTCATTGCTGTGTGCTGACAAGGAGACAGAGGCAGGGCTCGAGGCACAGGCTGGAGAGCAGGGAAAGGTGTCACTGAGGAAGGAGTCTGGGTAAAGCGCAAAGTGGGAGGCTGCAAGCGTCAGAAAGGATGGTGTCTAGGAAAGACGGTGTTAGTGGAGGAGGCAGGCAGGGAAAAAGGAAAGCAAGAGGAGAGACATATTGGTTGCATCCCCCCTGAATAAAATACCAGGATTGGTGGCAGTAGAAAAACCAGTTGAGTAGGACACAGTCCTTGGAGGAGTTCTTCATCTCTGGCATGAGAAAAGCAAACAAAACCATGGTGGGAGCCAACTGTGGCCACATAAAGTAGGAAGGAATTCCTCTAGAATGCAGACATGGACTTGGGGCTAATCTGGAGGACTTGTGTCCTGGTGCAGCGCTGTCCTGAACTTGTCCAGGTTATTTCCGACCTGGATGGAAGGTCGAGAGAAACACATATGAGCTGAGCACTTGGGCGCTCATGAAGACTGATGTTCTGTAAACTTGTCTTGGAGCAATTCTGGCAACTCTAGCTAGGAGCCTTTGCTGACTGGAATTCCCATGAAAGGCCCAACCAAATACCCTGGGACTCTATCTCTTTCTATAAAATGCCTATTTTTCTGACTGTAAATAAAACATATCTGTCCCTTGTAGACAATGTATGCATACAGTAGTAGAGGGAAGGAATAACAATTATTTGGTATATGTGCTGCCGAAGCAAGCACTTTACAATTATTTGGTATATTCCCCTTTAGTCTTTTTTGCTTGGCCTATGTATTATTCAGCTTTCCTGACACTGAGACATAATACTTGACACACACTACTTAAAGGAGGAGAGGTCTAATTTGGCTCATGGTTTCAGGAGATTCAGTCCATGGTTAGTAGACTCCAAGGCAGAAGCCTTATAGCAGAAGGGCACTGGGAAGCAAAGTTGTTCAGTACATGGAAGCCCAGAATAAAAGCAGTGGAAGTAGAGCTGAGAGGAAGGAGCCAGGGGCCAGCTGTAGTATAGAAGACCACACCTTCATGACCTACCTGGACACTTAGGAGCATGCTTTATTAATGTGCTAGGTTTCTTAATCCAATGAAGTTGGAATATCAGGATTAACAGTCACAGCCTAGATCAAGCAAGCTATTTATATATCTACTTCTAATAGCTTATATTTAACATTTATATATTTGATATGTATTTGATATCTTAATATCATATAGTCATATATGTTTAACTAAGCATGATATGAAAAATTTTCCCGTATCATTACAGATGCCTCCAAAATAGAAGAGATGTGATAAAGTATCATGACTAAGCATTCACTACGAATAGGTCCCAGGCCAAGTTCTAAGTTCTTGACAGTTAAAATTTCATTTCATCTCCATAAAAACTCTATGAAGTAGGTGGCATAATTTCCCTCCTTTACAGATGAGGAAAATAAGGCCCAGAGATGTTATGCTACTTGCTTGAGGTACTACAGCTAGTAAGGACCAGAGCTGGGATTCCATACCAGGTTAGCTCTACTCCAAACCCTGTCTGCTCAGCCAGGGCCTCACACTGCGACACATCACACCCATGATGGTGTTTATGTCTGTGATGGTTTCTCCTAAGACTGTGGCATAGTTTGCTTACCAGGTCTCTTGTTAGATTGTTCCTAAGTGTTTGCTTCTATTAACAGACGCCAAGATGGGTATCCTTACCAATCCCCTCTCTTCCAGCCTCAAGGCCTGTTTGACTCACTTGTTTATCCATAGGCCAAATGGTCTCCTACAGCGTCTGCCCTCCAGGTGTGAGTCTCCACATTGTCCAGACTTTTGGACTGAAACAAATCTGAAAGAGTATTCCTTTTCCTATTAAGTCACTCAGTGGGGAAGGAATTAAGCAGAGGAAATCGTTAGGGGAGTCATTCAGAGCCCTTTGCTATAAGATTAAATTATAATTATTCACAAGGTTGGTGTCACCACTGCCAGGCAGGATGCATTTGTTGTTCTAATTTATACATGCATAGCAATCATGGGTAAACAAACGTGGAGGCCCAGGACGGATATGTAGAAGAATCAGCTCTCTCCCTTTCCCCTCTCCTTTATAGATCCCTGGATTCTTGTGAAAATCTGATACTGCTGGTTTATGATTGTATACTGCTTTTATTAGCAAGCATTAAGATTTCAGGCTGTTCTCTTGAGTTCTGTGCCAAGACATAGGAAGACAGCATATCCTGTTAGGAAAGATGAATCTGAACAACCAGGCATCCCTTTATGTGTCAAGAAGACAGGGACCCTTTGAGAGGAGAAAACTGCCACCTCCTTTCTCAAGGAGCAGGTCCCCCACTGATACAGAAGAGAAGGGGGTGCGCAGTGTCCCTGACTAAGTGTCCTCACTATTCTTCTTCCCCAAGTAGGAAAACCACAGGACAGATTTAATTAGGTTCTCAGTTGTTTGGATTTCATGAACTGATAAAAGAATGGTGGAAACATAGTGTTGATAATTTTTTATTCGGCCAAGTATGGCTATTAGAAGAAAAGCTGCCAACTTCTCAGT
Source organism: Heterocephalus glaber (assembly GCF_000247695.1). The sequence goes on along the minus strand of NW_004624764.1, from coordinate 16,975,422 downwards.
ACATTATTTCATAAAACAAAGGGCAACTCACAGCCAAAATTATGGCAGGAAATAAACACTTAGTAACCTTGTGCTGGTATCATGAAAGATGGGGTGGGATGGGGCCACATAAACAGCAGTGTTCCAGTCACAGAGCCCAAGGATGAAGGAACTGACATCCATTGGTAGACTTGTCTGCCCTGTGGTGCTGGTCTACAAGGGGCTTTGGGAGTTCAATAGTGCACATTTTGGATAAGAAAAGGCTGTCATCATGGTTAGCATTGAGCCTGGCAGCTCTGGCATGTTCAGAAAATCTCTCACAGTTTAGACCTTCTCTTCCTAAGTGACTGAAGTTGTAATCTGGATAGTAGATTTGGCATTGCTTCCTGGGTACGCACACATATGCATGCACGTGCACGCACACACACACACACACACACAGCCAAATCACTTCTGACACATGCTTCTCCAAGTCAATGCCATAAATACATCACCAAGTCAGCCCCCACCCTTTCCACACATACTTTTATCTCCAGTTCACTGAACTGAATTTAGGGGCCAGATTTTCTCCCACCAACACTTTCGGGGTGGGGAGGAGTCTTCCTTTGTTGTGCTCTCACTCAGCCAGTTGGCTCTGCCCATCCTGGGACCTCGCTCCTTCCCAACAAACCAAAAGAAGATGCTCTCCCCATTGCTAAACCTCATGCTGAGCCTCGATGTTTACAGAGGGCTCAAATTGGTGAATTCAGAAGATCTTTTTAATTCCTGGGGATGCAGGTCTGTGGAGGGTATGAGTATCATGGTGAAATAAGTAGAAGTGCTTGCAGAGTTGATCTCTCCATTGTTGGAGGAAAATCAGTGGAGTAAAGGACTAAAGGCTACTAAGAAGCCACTAGTCCTGAACCTCTTGCTTTTTTCTCCCTGTTTGAATCTTTCCAGAATCCTCTTCTGGACTAAAACAGGACAGAAAGCCAGTCTCACCCCCCTCCCACTACGTATGGGAGAAGAGGTCAGTGCAGCTCCTCTGGGGTCAGGTGTGGAGCAGCTTGCATCCAAATGAGGAAGTGGCAGGCTTGGGAAACAGATGAACTTGAGCTCAAAACCCAGCCTTGCCTCTGAGTACTCTTATCCTGGGTTGGTCACTGACGTCGCTGAGCCTCAGTTTCCACATCTAAAAATGGGGCTCATCATACAGTCTGCCAAGAACATTGAGAAAGCTAGAGGTGTCAGCTGCTGCCTGGCTCATCATAGGTGTAACATTTCTGGGGTGAAGCCCAGAGTCCAAGACTCACTCTTTGAGGGGATAAAGGTAAGATGGGTGCCTCCAGCAACACAGGGCTCTGGAGATTCCATTCTACATGATGCTATGGAGCACATCCTTCAAGCATTGCAGGCCAGTGCCATCTCACTGGCAGAAAGGCACAGCCTTGCAGTCCTGACTAACCCATCCCCCAGAGGAATTGCTTGGAAATGCCGAGGAGCTTCGCTGGTAGGGAGTCCCTGAGTCAGCTTGCAGGATACCCTTGTTGAAATTGTCTTCTTAGAGCTGCACATTGTAGCATCACTTTTCTCCTGGCTCAGCCCTGACTGGCCAGTGAGCTGCTTTGTTAAAGGAGTAGAAGGGGAGTCCAGTAATTCAGCTACCATTGACTGCTCTGTGCAGGTCCAGGGACATTTCCACAGTGAACTTGGCACAGCTTCTGCCCTAAGGAAACCGCAGAGGGAGCGGGACAGAGAGTGTGGAGAAGGCATTCGAGGGGGCATCTTTTTGAGACAGAGAAGAGATGACATCTCTGCTTGGGGCCCTTGCTGTCTCTGGCTGTGTATCTTGAGGGTCCCATTGGGCCTTCTTCCCTCTCCTGCATGGTTTCTTCCTACAGCAAGGGAGACAGGTAAAGCCACAGCCTGAACTGAACTCAGAACTGAAGCCACACTGGTTCTGGCGACCAGTGGCTATGCCACTTGCAGAAGTCTGTTGGCAGGGTGTGTGTGGTGGGCCATCCCAAAGCTCTTTCCCGTGTGTAGGCCCTGTTCCTGGGTTGTGACTCTGTGGTTCAGCCTCTGCAGGGGATTCCAAGCCTCTCTGCCTTGCCCCATTTATTGTACTTTGTCCTTCCTTCCTTCCTTCCTTCTTTCCTTCCTTCCATCCATCCTTCCTCCCTTCCTTTCTTCCATCACTCCTTCCTTCCTTCTTTCTTTCTTTATTTGCAGTATTGGCAATTGAACCCAGAGCCTTTGCACTAAGCTACATCTTTGGTCCTTTCTATTTTTTTTTTTCTGTATCTTGAGGTAGGATCTCTCTAAGTTGTTGCTAAATTGCCCAGGCTGCGCTTAAACTTTGGATCCTCCTGCCTCGGCCTGTCAGAGTGCTGGGATTAGATGTGTGTGCCACCACACCCACTATATTCCTTCTTGTTTCATTCAGATCATTTGGGATTCATCTACTGGTTCTCTATGTCGCCATCCTCACCCACCAGGCCTAGTCGCTTCAGACCTGTATGTGACAAACTTGCCTCCTGCAAACATTGAAAGCAGAAGAAGAGCAGTGAGCTTACTTCAGGGCTCCAGGGGTGGACATTCTCCCAGGGCAAGAGGCCAGGGCTCCTAGGAAGAGGCTGCATCTGATTAGGCCTCAGAGTGGGGACCATTTGATGTGGGAGATGAGGCAAAGGGAGAGCATTCTCCTAGAGATACTGCCTGGTCCTCCTGGCCAGACTGCAGAACTCCCTGATCCTGGGGCACTAGTCCAAGAGCACAGGCTCCCAAGCATTCCCTAGGGAGGCTGCTCCTCACTGCACACACACATCCTGGGAGCCTCAGCAGCCTCCCTCCTCTGAAAAAAAGGAGAAAGTCCACTCTATCTGTCTGCATTCCCTAGCTTTGGAAACGATTCCCCTGGAAACCAGGTCCATCTCTCCAAATCCACCAGCCAACCCTTGGGGTTCACCACTGATCGGATCCCCTCATCTCCCCCCTCCTTTTCCCTCCTTAGAGCCTTGGGGGATTTCCTTCACTTTGTTCCCCTGGTTTTGTTTGATTTTGGTTTTGTAGGTGGAGATACAAAAGCTCCCATCTACTTTACATATGTCTTAGTTTGAAAATTTCACAGGCAACAGTATCTTTTTGAATGGCCTTGTTTTAATTATCAGGCATTTTACACACGGAATTTAAACCAACTAGAACCATTTGGTCTGAGTGCCTTTTAACTAGATATTTCACTCAGGAATCCTTACATGCAGATAGAATGAGACTAGCACGCCAGTGAGCTCAGGGGATAATGACTATTCACTTACTTGTTCATTCACACATACTTTATCACATGATTGGTTTAGATTACTTGTGGGGTTTTTTTGTAACTTTCCTTCTATTTGTTTTCCATAATCGTTTGTTGAGGCCCGTTTACGAACCAGGCTTTCCTAGGTGGCAGGAAAACAAAGACCCAGTCTGGGTGCCTAAAGAGTTACTTATTCATTCCACCAATGTTTGGGTAATAGCCATGCACTGTGCTAGACCCCAGAGCTCACAGTGAGAGCCAACAGGCAGAATATTATTAAATGTTTTACAATATCATATGTTAGGTACATTTCTAAGATGTATAAAGAGGTTCCCCAGGGGCCGAAAAGAGAAATGTAATAGCCAGGATTCTTTCAGTTCAATGAACAGAAACCTACCTTCAGATGACTCGTGCTACAAAGGGAATGTGTTGGCTTCTGTAACTAAAAAGTCCAGGGAAAGGCTTCAGGCACTGCTGGATCAAGGTATGCAAATAATGTTGTTCCAGCTCCCAAGGCTTTGCTGTGCTGTGAGTTAGTTTTATTCTCAGGCATGGTTTCTCCATGAGCCGACAAAGGTGACCTACATCATGTCCCTACCCAACTTAGCAATCCTAGTGGAAAGGGTACATCTTTCCTGATGGATCCTGCAAAAGCCCTCAGCTAAACCTGGATTGGACCAGGCTCAGTCAGGTGCTAACCTCTTAACATCCTGAAGCCAGAGGGCATTCTCATTGGCCAGACTCAGGTCACATGACTACCTGTCCCATCTTGTGCTGGGAGTGGAGTAGGAGTGGTCCAAGAAAAGAAAACTCATATAAATGAATCCCCCATGGGATGACTTTTGAGTTGAACTGAAAACTGAATATGATTTTTACCACTAGTGTGGTGGAAAGAGCCCTAGTTCCCTTCAGGCATTGCAAGTTTAGGTATGGAAGGCAGGATAGGAGGCCTGAAATAGTACTGGGGGTCAGTGGGCTAGGGAGGGCCTTGCCCCATGTTCATGACCAGAGAAGTTTCTATAGGTTGTGGGATGCTACTGAGGGGTTTTAAATAAGGACCTAAGATAACCACTCCACATTTTAATAAGGACAAACATGAAGACCCAGAAATCAGCTATGTTAGTCAGCTCTTCATCACTGTGACCAAAATATCTGAGAAAAACAACTTAAAGGAGGAAAAGTTTATTTTAACCCACAGCTTCAGAACTCTTGGTCCTTCACAGGTAGTTCCATTGCTATGGCCCTGAGATGCACCATATTATCATGGCGGAAGGGCCTGGGGAAGCACAGCCACTCACCTCATGGAAGCCAGGAAGCAGAGAGAACAAGAGCATGAGAAAAGTTATACCCTTCAAAGGCATGGCCCCAGTGATCTCTTTCCTCTAACCAGGCCCTACCTCTTAATAACCCATTTAGCTGTGAACTCAGCAATGAATTAGCCCACTGATGAGGTCATCGTCCTGACCACCATCCAGTACAGTTGACAATCAAAATTAATCATCACACCAGCTGAAAAATGTTCTTATGATCCTCTAGCCATGAGCTATCGTAGATGTGAAAGGATGAAGAAGAGGGGTGACATCAGAACACAGCTGAGGTGCAGGATCAGCTGGGTCTAGGAGTTCACAGGAGGGAGAGATGAAGGCAGGGGAGGAGTGTGGGATAATGCCCACATTTCTGGCTGGATGATTGTGGAGGGCCATTTACTGGACAGAGGAACACAGGTGAAGGAGTGGGCTGGGGCCAACTGCAGGAGGGGGAAGGGGTGCAGCACAAAATGGGTTGATTGGAGAGTCAGTGTCACAGCACGGAAGGAAATGGGGCTGGACACAGGCAGGGACACAGATGCCCTTAGTAAATGCTACACAGCCTTGGGATAACTGATAAGCGTGGTTGATGAACTCCATTGCCACATCTGCCAAGTTTGGAGTTCCACATGAGCTGGAGGAGCCGTCCTCATGATGAATGCCAGTTCATCTTCATCAGCAGTGTCTCCTTCCTCATCTTGTCACTTGACCGACTCTTGTCTTTAGTACCAGCATCTCTTCATCATAGTTCATTCATCCAGACAAACTACATGGGCTCTTCTCTTATCTGGCATTTAGTTTGGCACTGGGAACACAGTGGTCTTTGTGGAACTTATGGTCTATTTGGGGCAGAGACTGACTTTAACAAAATAATCACAAAATAAACATAAAATACATCTATGATGTGCCATAAAGGAAACGAACAGGCCTGGGAATAGTAACAATAGAGAACTTATTATAAAATAAAAAGGCAGAGGGAGAACTCACTGCAGCGACAGGATTGAAGCTGAGATCTGCCTGTTGAGAAGCAGCCCTGTGGGAGGACCTCAGGGAAGAGCATGCCAGGCAGTGAAGTATGAAGGGCCATCGTCACCAGGCCCTATCTGCCTATGAGCTTCATACATGGAAATGGCATCAGCCTAGTATCTGTTCTCTAGGGTTTCACCCTCTGTGAATGTCAGGAGCAAGGCCGGGTCAAGGTCTCAAGCTGGCAAGATATTAAAAAACTGGCTGCCATCTCACCTGACTGAGGATGTTGAGCCTTTCTCGGTGGGGCTGGTAACAAGTGGGCCCCTTCCGGCTGAGATTCAGAATCCGCTGCCTACCTAGGCTGTGTGATGCCTTCTTCCTTTCTTTTCCTGCCACATCACGATGCTTTAAGCCACACCAAGAAATTGTTCTCTCTGATGGAGCCCATGAAATTGCATCTGTTGTATCCATCAGGAGCCAGGCCATAAATAACCAGCCCGTTAAAACCTCATCTCCTGTATCTCTCAGAGTTGGAAATAGCATTACAAGCCTGGCGACCAAACAGCAGGAAAGGATTAGTGCCCTAGCATGCTACCGGCACGAACTCACCTGCAGGGGCGAGGGCTGGGGCTCCTGCACTCTCCATGGAGTAGCAACATGATTTCCTTGCTTCTGTAGGAGAGAACTTGCTCTCAGAAAGAGAACAAAAGCCAGAGGTAGGAGGAGCAGGAAGGGAACTGGTGCTGCCTTCCGTGGGTACAGAGGCGATACTGCTAAAGCTTGGGGCTTGGCAGTCTGTGTGGGAAGCAGAGGTTGGGCAGCTGGCCTGCCCCCTGTGGGTCTAACTGCATGCAACAGGTTTGTACTAAGTATGTCGTCTGTGAGGAGGACTGTGCCAGGACTGTGAAGGGCAGCAGGCAACAAGATGTTGTCCTCGACCTCTCCGGAGGAGCTGCCAGCTGCCCGATGGCACAGCTAAGACAGATGGAAGGAGTTGTTCTGGGCCCTTCCAGGGGCCCCTTGTTCTGGCAAGCTGTGCCTTCCGGAATGTTGTTGATTCACTCAGAGTGCTCAAGGTCTCTGCTTTCTCATTTGGCCATGAATGTTAGCCACTCACTCTTGGCTCAGCCTACCTAGGACGTGAGGGGTTATGCCTCGCTGAGGCTCCTGCACACTCGTCCCAGATTCCAAGGACTGACCTAAGTCTTTGGTTCTCTCCTTGAGCCCAGACTTCTTTTAATCCCAGCTTCTCCTCATCCAGTGTGTGTGTGGTGGGGGAGGCATGACAACCCTAGAATCATCAGGCGAGCAGGATTCACAGAGAAAACTTGAACTTATCTGATAAAACAGTAAAACCATTACTATGGAACTGAACGGTTTGAGTCTTTGGGAAAGGGAGAAGGCAGGGATTTCTGAACAAAATGAGGAGTCTTCAGGAGGCTGCAGGTGGGCCTCTCGTGTCTTTGGGCATTTCTCTTCCACGCTTTCCCAAGAGTGGTCTACACCAGCGTGGTCCACATGGGTGCTCCACTTCTCTTCCCATCCATTCCCCACCTACTTCTCCCTTCCTCTTTTGCCTTCATTCTCTCCCTGAAGCCATTTATTTTAACATCTGCAGCAGCAAACACCCCTACTCTACCCCACTCCCACGTGACACTTACAGTTGCCAACACCAAAAAGCATTTTAAAATCTTACTCCTCACTTCTATTTCAGTATTGGCTATTTTCTTCTGTCAGAGAGCTCTTGTCTCTACACACTCTTCTTTCTGATTCTTCTTAGACCCCCCTGATCATTCCTCCTTCTTTTTTTCTCCTTTGATGTTCCCAGAGCTCTGTTGTTCCCTTACTGCTCTGCTCACTCCACACATTCTCCCTGGACATACTTACCTTCAGATACCACCTGTTTATTTTGACTCCCAAATCTGGCTCCCCAGCCCAGCCTGCCCACCATGCATCAAACTACAGAGCCAACTACCTGGTGGGCATGTCCACCTTGAGGGACTAGCAGTATCTCCAACTCAACACATTCCGATTTGTTCATAATTGACCCCTAAAATGGCTAAAGTTTGTTTCCTTCCTTAGTTTATGACCCCACCCTCTACCTGGTTATCCAAAAATCTGGGAATCATCTGGGTTTAATCCGTGTCTCATCAGCCACATCTAATTAATTGTTAAATTCAACCAATGTACCACCTACAACGTGTCTTTCCATCCTCGCTGCCACTCCCTGAATTCAGCCCTTCATCTTTCTTTGTGAGTTCTAATAGCTTCCTTACTGATCTCCCAGCATCTTGGCACTCTCCAATTCATCTTCCCCACTGCTACCAGAATGGCTTAATTAAAATGCTGCTCTGACATGCTAAGCCCCAGGCAAAAGCTTTCAATCATCTTTTGTTGTCTAACAAAATAAAATCCACACCCTTGATAGGGCACGTAAAATCCTTCTGATCCAACCTTTGTCTACCACCCCAGCCTCAACTACTTTCTCTGAATTTTACTAACCCTACAATTTAGTGGTGTAACACCATAAAGGAATATTTCTTGCTCATGTCTGGTCCAATAGGAGTGGCTCTGATCTACAGAGTGATGCAGGTGGGTATCCAGGCTCCAGGGGCTTCCACCATCAGGTAGCTGCACCATCTGGAATATGTTGCCACCTCCAGTGCTGTGGCAGGAAAAGTGAGTGGAGAATCCAGTGTGGCTTTTTTTACACTAGCCCAAGTCTCATACACATCACTTAAAACTCATATTTCATTGGTCAGAAATTGTCACGTGGTCCAGATTAGCTCCCGGAGAGCCAGGAAATGTGGGTGAACAGATGAAATTCTTAATGAGCCAGCCTCTCTGCTGCACCTGGTATTTCAGCAGACAAGATGCCCTGGTTCCCATCGAAGGCTCACCTCTCTCCTGTGCTCCAGATTTCATTATCTCCCAGTTTTCCCAATTGAATCCATCTTCTCTTTCTTGCATTCCTTATATTTACCCTATCTTTTGAGTACTCTCAATAGCAGAGGGGTGAGTTCTAATATCTACCATCTAAAATCAAAACCAAAATAACAACCACCAAAACCTCCATTACTCCATCCCATTTAGCCACCTCTGATTGATCAGTTATTTGTCTAGTGCCAAGACAATCCTCTTAGGTTCTTCCCACTAAACCTGACCGTACCAAGATTGCCAGTGACTTCCAGGTAGCCAAATCCAGTGTCGCCTCTCCATCCTCATGTGATTGTCCTCTTGGCACTATGTCATCTATCATTGAACTATTTCTTTCTTTTGGCTGCCATAAAACCATCTGGCTACCTTCCATGCAGCCTCCTCTGCTATCTCCTCCACTTCTCATCCTGTGTCCACCTTTTAAACTGCCCAGGTGGTCCTGAGCTCCTCCTCCTCTCCATTTACCTCTCTTTCTCAGGTCCCCTCACCAATAACAGGTGGTTATTATTCAATATATTATTCAATATCATCTTTATACCCCAAACGCTCAATTTAAATTTTCAGACCTGATATTCTTGGCTCCATGAATATTAACAAGAATCCCAAAGCAGTTTTTTTTTTAATGTGGTAAAAAACAAACAAACAAATTTAAAAAATATATATTTACCACTTGATTTTAAGTGCGAAGTAATTTAGTGGCATTAAATACATTAGATACTTAATGGTTGATAATACCACCATCCATCTGTAGGACTTCTTCACCTTGCCAAACTGAAACTCCATATCCATTAAATAATAACTCACCACCCCCTGGTGACCATCATTTCACTTTCTGTCTCTGTGAGCGTGTCTACTCTAGAAACTTCATATGAGTGGGATCATACAGAATCTGTCCTATTGTGTGTGCCTTATTTCTCTTTGCTGTAAGGTTTTTCTAGGATTACCCTCATTGTAGTGTGTGTTGGAATTCCATTTCTTTTAAGGCTAGTTAATGTTCTGTATTTTTATATGACACTTTGTTTATCCATTTGTATATTGATGGCCATTTGGGTTATTTTAATTAAATTCAAACTTCTCCCCTCCCCACCTGTAATCTGGCTCTCTCCCCCTATTTCCCATCCACCTACCCCAAGAGGAAACTACTTCTGCCCATTCTATGGCATCAGCATCTTTGGGCTCCTCAGTATTCTCTCCCTGACTCCTTTTTCTAATTCATTTTTCATGTAACAATGAGAGTGACTTATGTTTGTCAACCAAATCATGCCTCTCCCATTTAAGCTTCCCATCACATTCAGAATAAAATCTCAGGATAAGAGTCCATGTTGTCTAGCCTCTGCCTTCCCTCCTGTCCCTCACTGCTGCCCATCACCATGCCCCTACTGTACTTGCCTTCATCCTGTCTCTTGATGGGCTAAGCAGGTTCCCTTCTTGGGCCTCTGCACTGGCTTAAAACTCCCCTTCAATGTCTTCAAATTCTCTTTGTTCAAAGTAAAAAAAAAAGAAAAAGACCTGCCTTTTTTGAAATGTTGAATTCAATTTAAATTTCTTCTCCCCAGAAAGGCCTTCCCTGTCCATGGAATCTAAAGTAGCCCTTCGCTCCCTGTCACAGCATCTTGTTTTATTTTAGGTATTTGTCAACACCTAATATTTTCTTGCTTACTTGGGAATTCACCATTTTGTCCCGCATCATTGCCTGCAGAACTATAAAAAGCCCCAAGTGCAAGGCTTGGCACTTAGTAGGTACCAAGGGTTGTTCTGTTCAGAGGACAGATCTGCTCCTCCTTGGTACCAGTGTCCTGTGGCTAATTGCAAAGGTTAACATGGAGCCTCTCCACCAAGTATTTTAAGTAATAACCTTCCTGGGGGACATTTGCAAATTAGCACTGACTCTTGCTGATTACTCCTCCTAAACTCGGTTTGATTAATAATTAATCAGCAAACTGCGTGGCCAGAGAAGGCTGATCAGTGCTAGAAAAGATTTTAAATTATGCAAGTCACTTGGCCAGTCTTAAAAAAAAAGAGAAAAAGCTCAGCATTCGACAGAGCTAGAGAAGTTTGATTGCAACGTGAGTGAGAGGTTTCTCAGTTGTTTGTTTTTCCTTTTTGTCTTTTTGTCCCTCTTTTGACTAAGAAATCAATTAGGCTCCAACTTGCAACCTCAGAGAGACTATGTAGCACAAAAATAAAAATGTGTTAAATATCACTTGCTTTTTATTCCTTGTCTTCAAAAGAGTTTTGGTCTGGGAGGCAAAGGTTAAAATTAGCCGGTTTGCTAAGCAAATACCTGTCTGGCACCTGATGTCAATTTCTGCAGTCAGTAGGCTTCAGATCTTCTCCCCACTTCCTGTGCGCACACTGGGCCTGACAATAAGCAGGAGAGAGATTTGATGGGCATGGCTTGTTCCGCCCACCCTTGGGTTGGGGTGGAATTAACTTGGCAGCAACTTCTCCCACCAGGGGTCCTTATAGTGCTCTTTGCCTCCTGCCTGCAAACCCCAGGGAGAGAAAAGGCAATCAGAGGGTGATGAACAGACTTCCCACTGTCAGGAGTGAACTTGGTGACTGCTGGGGACCCCTTTTAACTCTCAGTCTGCAGCCTTCAGCTCTCTAGATTCCTCTTCTGGCCTCTAGAAATATGTTTAAGGAGAGACTCAGAGAAAGCAGAGAGGCCTGCTGACCCTGATCTCTGCGCCAGAAAGAAGGTGCAGGGAGAGAGGATCCAGTGTGGTCTGTGCACCCCCAATTGCTGTTACAACCATCGGGATGGCAAGGTGACACCCGGACCAAGGATATCAGAATGCCCAGGAGTGGCAGCAACATCAGTGTTTAAAGCTTCCTGTGGGATCCCAGTGTGCACTACAGTGGAGATCAGTGAACTGATGGAGCCTGGGAGGACTTCGGGAAAGAGATCACGAGGGGCATGAAGGAGTGAGCAGGAAATGGGACATCTGTCAGTTTTGTGACAGCAGGATGTGGGGAGATGAGGTGGCCAGACATGTCAGGTTCCGGGGACCCCAAAGTTTCTGTTTCATCTCAGTCATAACCTCACTTTAAAGATACCCTCTAGAACCCACCCTGCATTCCTCAAATTGTGATGCTCAAACCAACTCCCTACTCTGAAGATTCCCCTAAAAGAGGTTTCAGAATTCAGATTCCTGAGCTCTCTCCCAGTCCATTCAATCCTTAGCTTCTTAGAATAGGACTTCAATTCAGTACTTTTAGCCATTCTTCTAATTGTTCTCAAGCAGAACCACTCTGGGCTCAAACAGAACTCTTTCCAGAACGGCGACATACATAAGCAGTGGAATTTGACCCACAATAAAATGGCCCATCTTCTTGTGGAAGGATTATCAGATTTCTTGGCAGGGAAGCTGCCTGGTTTATATCTGACTTTCCTGTTTGGTCATGGTTTATGCACGGGTTTGAGTGAACACATCTATTATAAAAAAAAGCAATGCACTGACTCTTTGTGGATTTGATTAATTTATTTCACAATTCATTTTATCTGCCTCTTCTGTGCCAGTTTCTGTGATAAATCCACTAATAAAGACTGGACTTTCTAGTCTTTTATTTAAAAAGTCTGAGCCCTTTAAGGGACCACTGAAGTCTAGCTTCAGCTCTTGTCTACTTGTACTTGGGCCAGCCAGGGTGAAAGATGGCTCCAACTCCAGACCTTCAGAGGTGGGGCATCTGCCTTCCCATCCCCTACCCCAGGCTCCTACTGCACTGGCAAAAGCCACTTGGCCTTTCATACCTCCTCCCCTCAACGTGTTCAACTCCTTAAGCACTCAGGCTTGGCCTGTCATCTCTGAGTCCTTGATTCTGATCGAAAGTTCTGGCTCACACAGGTACAAAGATTGGCTGACTGTTTAATAAACATAACCTGTGAGATCAAAGTCTCCGCACAACCCTCATGGCCCTGTCTCACCACTACTGAAAGAAAAGAACATGTATCTGGGCTTGCCTTGCTGGTTTCAGAGCCCTTTGGCAACAGGACCACTGTCAAGATAAATGAACACTATTATTAACTGTGGTCCTTGAACATCAGATTTTCAATTTATTCATCCTATATCTTTGAGGGCATCTACCCATTTGCCAAACCCCTCAACCTTAGCAACCATTGTTTTATTCTCTATCATTATATTATATATATATGATGTGGGTTTTTTGAGATTCTGAATATAAGTGAGACCATGCAATGTATTTCTGTGTCTGGCTTATATCGCAGGGAGTAAAGAGGACTGCATAACCATAGGCAGATAATGGATAGCCTAATTTGTTCTGCTATAGAAACCACTTTGATATACATATAATATATATATATATATATATATATGCATGTGTGTGCATACTTAATCATAAAACATAATATTGTGTATTATAAATATACATATTAAATTTACCTTTAGAAATTATCTTTTAGAGAAAGGTAAATATCAGATATCTATGGATTGCTTCTGTGACTGAATGGAGACTATCATCACGTAAATTGAGTGCTATCACATACCTTGTTGCATTGAATCTTCACCATTGTCTTTGAATTAGGCATCAGTATACCCATCTTGTGGATGAAGAAACTGCTCAAAGACTTGGCTTCTTTCTCACTAGCACCCTCCCCTGAAGCTGGGTCTTCCCATCCTATTCCTTGTGCAGATCCTAGACGAGTCATCTCTTGGCCTCCGAGCAGACTCTGATACAGTCTCATAGGCCTCTTCCAGCCTCTGAAGACCTGCCTTCCTCCTGCCTTAGCTTACCTGCCAGGAGTGTAACCCAGCTTCAAGAGCTCTTATAGGTCAAGCACATGCTAAGATTTCACATGCATTATTTCATTAATCCTCGTGAAACTTTGGAAAAAGAATGTACCATCGTTCCTCTTCTTCAAATGGAAAATCCAAGACTCCAAGAAATGAAGACAGTTGGTAAGGGTCACACAGCTAGTGTCTGCATCAGGAGTTGGATCCACCCCCACTCCTTATCCTCTGTACTCTAAAGCCTGATCTACCCCTCTTCTGTTTCTCTGAGCTCTGATTCATTCTCTGTCCCAACACCAAAGAAAACAGCATGGAGCACAGCTTTCAGTCAGGTCCAGCTCCAGTACCAACTCTGCTGCCAACTCTTCTTGTAGCCTCAGCTAACTTACTCTCTCAGGGCCTTACAAAAAGTTACAAGCAATAATTTGGCATAGCTGACTTTGGACAGGTCCAGCTTTTCAACCTTTTTTTTTAATTGTCTTTCCTTTGACCTTGTATGGCTACAGCACCTGGGAAGGCCCCCGCCTCCCAAACTCCCCAGTCTCTCAGCATGTGCTCTGTGCAGAAAGCTGCCCACGGTGCCACTCACAGGTTCAGGGGCCTTCGGGTCTTGGTGTCTGCAGCTGGTGAGTCTGGGAGGCAACTTCTGGTTGACCCAGGTGGACTCCATAGCAGGAGCTTGTCATGTCCCTAGGCAGCTTTGAGATCTCAGGGCCCCTTGGCAGTATTAGGAAGGGTATAGGAGAAAATCGGAGGTGAATGGTTTTGGCTCTTCCTTCTGTGCAAGGCACTCAGAATTCTCAACTTCCGGTGCCCTAGTTTCATAAAGCAGGTCGTGAGTCCTCCCCACCCTGCAGGACTTGAGGCTTGGTCTCTGAGACCACCTTATTTTTCACATTTGAACACAGCACCACAGATTTCCCTCCAGCAGAATCTACTCTTCAGGTAACATTTGTGGAACCTGGAATCAGGAGGATTTGGGGAATAAAAGACAAATGCTATTTGTTGAGTGCTCACTACCTGCCAGGCACTCATCTGACGGCTTTCTTTGCATCTTCAAGCAACTGTAAAAAACTAAGGTTCACCAGAGTCTCGTGCTCTAGGTCACAGAGCTTTGCAGCTGCAGACTTAACCCCTCTGTTGTTGGACCCCTCTCCTCTGGTCTAAACTAAGGGGCTGACCTCTTTCTTTTCCTGCTGCTCTGAACCTGGGAGGTTGGGAGGAGACTGGGTCCCCTGGACAGGTGCTCTAGGGCCTGAGCCCTTAGCCTCAGCTCCTCTGTCCTCATGCTGCCTCTGCCTTGGGTGGTGGCTGGTTGAAGCTTCAGGCTGGCTTCCCTGGCAGCCAGACTCATTGAGGCCTTGTCTGCCACATGCTGCTAGCTCCTTGAAAGCCCCACAGGCCAGCCTGGGCCAGACTGCCATCAGTGTTCTCCTCTTGGAGAGCCCTGTCACCGCAGACAAATGGCCCATGTAATTTAGCTGCGTCCTGCTCATTGCTGGTCTGTGGCCTGAGTTGTCCAGATAACCTGTTTCATTTAGTGTTGTCTTTATGGTGCCACAAGGGTCCCCAGACAATGACAGCTCAGCCTTTACCCTGACCAGGAAGAGTCACGGGCAGGCCTGCTTCCTGGCATCTGTTCATAGCCTCATCAGCTTTCACAATTATTGGAATCTGTCAAGCCCCATCAAGCGACACTTTTCACATGAGGGCAAGTGTCCCTCAGGCCTCACTCTGAGCCGGGGACATCCTGGATGCTGACATGGGATCCACCCTTCCACATGCGGCTCCTTCACAGTTGCCAGTCTTCTCTCACTCTGGGCTGTGTAACGCCCTCCTGAGCTCCGCCAAGAGCCCCAGCCCTGTGGCTCATCATTATCCCCACCCAGGCCCTTCCCCAGCTCCACCTCCCCCTGGCACCCTAGCAAGTAATTACCTTCATAAGGAAGTTGACAAGTCTCCTGCGACTCTTAGCCTGGCTGAAAAAGATTCATTATTCTGTATCTGGAAATAACCAGCAACATCAGCAAGGGGCTGAGATAACACCAGGGTAAAACTTCTCTATTCGGGGGAATTAATTAGGATTCCTTATTAAAGATCCAATTAGGCAAAAGGGCATTTTTATCTGTGATAGTCAGCTGCTCTTATTTTTCTAAAGCTATAACTCCCAAGTTTTAAGAAAAGGAGAAAAGCAGGAGGTTGTGTGTTTCTCCTGAACAATCCACTCCTTCATTGTCAGTTATGTCTTCATCAGGATGTGAAAATAGATTTCCTCATTCAATTTGCAGTGCTTTATCTCTCCTGAGTCTGGTAATGACTCCACTGTATCCTTTCAGCAAGAGCTGCAGTCCAGATGGAATATTTGGGGAGTGGGATGTTTGATTAGGACGGCTGCATGACAAACATCAATTTTTAGCAACCTGATTATGAGGGCTGGCAGGAAATGCCAGCTCTGCTTCGTACTGTCTGTGTGACCTTGAGCAAGTTGCTTCACATCTCTGAGCCTCAATTTCCTCTTCTCTGAATTGATCTCCTGAGGTCAGTTTAAGGATTAAGGGTAAATGGATGAACTATGCAAAGTAGCTATGAGCTGGAGATGCAGCTCAGTGGTGGAGCGCTTGTCTTGAAAGTGTAAGGCTCAGGGTTTGACCCCAGCACAGGAAGGAAGGAAGGGAGGGAGGGGAAATGAAAGGGGAGGGGAGGGAGAGAAAAAGGGAGGAAGGAAGAAAGGAAGAAAAAGAAAGAAAGAGAAGGAAGGAAGAAAGGGAGGGAAGAAGGAAGGAAGGAAGGAAGGAAGTGAGCAGACCTAAGAGCTCAGGCTGTTGAGCAAGGCCACCTTGCACTACACTTACAAGCCATATGGACAAGTTCACTTCAGAACTCTGTTTTCCTCATCTGCAAGATGAGTGGGAAACCCTCCTCCAGAGTCTCTGGAAGGATTGATTAAGATAGCGCATGAAAACACCTGCCTGTAGAGGGCACTTAGTATGCATTTGTCAAACCTGAATGTGTGTGTGTGTGTGTGTGTGTGTGTGTGTGTGTGTGTGTTGTTGGGGATGGAACCCAGGGCCTCACACATACTAGGTAAACTCTCTACAGCTGAGCTACACCCCAGACTTTCAGTTTGTATTTCCCTCAAAGTTGTTCCATGGGCGTTCTTGGACAGAGCTATTCCTAGTCTCCAACCAGAGAAAATGGACTCATTTTGTCCCAGGTGGGGTCAGGACAGTTCTCAAGTACAACAGAAGATAAGGCTTTGGACTCTCCCACCCAGCTGTGTCCCCCCAAAGAGAAGCGCTGGATGGGGGAAGGGTCGCCCCTTGACCTCTTGGTCCCACAGCATTCTCACCCTGGGCCTCACTGCCCCAAGTTCTGCTGCTTACACAATGTGGTCATACACAGTGTGTTTCCACCCATTTCACTGTCATTGCCAAAGTGGCTATAGCTCATTTATCCCAGGGAGAAGAAGACCTAGAAAAATAATAGAAGATGAGGCTTCTGGAATGTTCTATAGAAAGTGTTTTGTGCTTCATTCCACAGAGAGGGAGACTGAGTCCCAGCATGACTGACCCAGTGAAGGGCAGGGCTGGGGTGGAATCTACCCAGCCTCCCCAAGTTGGTTCAAGAACTATTTCCACCACACGAGATGCTTCCAGACCACATAGCCCTGAGCCAGTATTTGCCAGACCGCCTAGGAGAGTGTCAGGGCAGCACCTAAAAAATCTGTTTCCACATAAATACTGCTTTACCCATGTTTCTCTCTTGTCTTCTTCTCCTTGCATCCCACTGCTTATGCCTCAGTGCCTCAGTTTACCTCATAGAAGAGCCATTTAGCTTCTGGCTTCTTTTCTCAATATTGTTTTGACCTCAGCACTCTTTCATATAGGCCCTGCACCCTTTACCCCTGTGTTCCTAGTCATGTGACAACTCCCCTTCTATATTCTCTCTCTGCCTTGCCCTGTGCTGTGAGTAAAACAACACCCATGTTCTTCCTGTCTCAGGGCCTTTGCACTTGCTGCCCCCTCCATTCCCTCAGCCTATCCACAGAACTAACTCACTGCCCCCTCTAAAGTCACATTCTCAGCAAGGCCCCCTGAGCACTTATTAAGATAAGAAGTACCTCTTCCCACTCTTGAAAGTGTATCTTCTCAGCCAGACCCCATAGCTAAGAATGCTGAGCACCAGTTCCAGCTCCAGCAGCTCTGTTGCTTGGCAACATCATCCTCATTCACCAGATGAGGAAGCTGAAGCACAGGGAGGCTACATGTGACTGGCTGAAGTCACTCAGGGAGTTAGCACCCGAGGAATGGCAGTGGTGAGGTCATCCTGAAGCAACTATAAAGGAGGTATGCATTTCTGCCTGGTTTGCTGTGGGGCTCCGGGTGACCAGGTGATGTCCCCGAGCTTCACTGAGGCACCCAGGATGTGGCTGTGCATAGCACAGGGAGCCACTCCATGGGAACAGATTGCTCTGCTACAAAACCACGCTGCTGGAAGAGAGCACAGCCTGGGCTGAGACCCAAGCCATCCTCTCCCCGGCCCCCACCCTCCCTCGCCCCCTCACCAATTCCCCCATCAAATAATTCCTGATAATGAAGTTATGATGATTCACTGGTTTTCTGATGAGTGTGAATTCATCATCAGAATCTACATATTTCAATCCCTTGATATGTGCTCTCAGATTCCTAACCTGATTAATATGCCTTATCCTGTGACTTCACAAGGGAGAGCCCAGCATGGTTTTAGGGACCCTTGAGGCTTCTAGCCTCTGGGGTTCTGGGAAGTGTGGGAAGATGTTTTGTTGGTGATTTGTTGAGGAAAGTAATAGGAGCTCCCCAGGGATGGGGTCAAGGTGCCCACAGGCCCACAGCTCAGAGGAGAGGTGGGCACTCAGGCTCAGGTTCAGGCCAAGGCACGTCCCCCATCTTCTAGCCTGGAAAGTCTTGAGGTGGGGGTTTGGGGGCGACCCCCGGGAGAGGAGGAGGTGCAGCAGCCCCCTTCTGAGCCTTTCTGAAGGGACACCAGATCTTTTCTTCAAGGACATCTGAGCCAGATCCCACACCTCCCCAGAGGAAGGCCACAAGTGCGGAAAGCAGCCTGGGTGGCCCTCCTCCCACAGTGCCGGCCCCTGGACTGGCCCTGCGGCCACCACCACCTTTCACTGCATCTAAGTAAGGGTTAAGATCCAGCCCTCCCGGGCTGTGTCACCACCTGACTTGCCACAGGTCCTTACTTCTCTGCCCAAGACTGCAGTTGGCCTAGGCCGGGCCAACTGTGATCCACATCTCCTTGGACTCAGACTTCCATCCCGTACCCCAGGAGGGGCCAATCCCTGCCTCTCTCTCTACACACACACACACACACACACACACACACACACACACACGCACTCACTCACACTCACAGAGGCTGCAGGAGCTGCTACCAGTTGCTGTGGACACTGACCTAATGAGCAGCTGTCTGCCTAGAGGGCTCTAGAGCCAGACCAGTGCTCAAACTTCAGCTCCAGGGTTTGGGCAAGGAATTTAACTTCTCCAAGCCTTTTGACTTCTGCTTTTAAAATAGAGCTATCAGGAATAATAATGTACATTTTTCAGCATTGTTGTGAATTTCAGATTAGCCCTAAGCAGACAGTCCAGCATGCACCATATAGGTAACACTATTGTCACACTCACTGACCATGGTGACAGTATTGTCCCATTTTTTTGATGTGGTAGTGGAGGCACAGAGGTGTCACATTTGGGATATGATGGAGGGTGATGAGGCAACACCTTTTCTCACAGAAGCACCTGGAGCCCCTTGGGAAAAAAGGATTTGGGACCCTAGCAGAAGATGTGAATGTCATTTCCTGAGGAGAATTGCCCACAGGAGGTGGGGACCCAGAAGGTGGCCTGGATGCCCAAACCTGGCAGAAGTCCCAGAGCAGGATGTCTCAGCCTGTCATGCAGCTGATGCTGGAGTCCTTACCCCCAGCACCAGCACATTGTCCTGGTTTGTGTTTCCCAAAAGCAGAAGTGAAATAAGGGTTCAAGAACAAGTAGTTTACTGGGAAGTGTGAGTCACAGCCGAAGGGGTTACGACCCATGGAAGGAAGGGGCAGCAGCCTGAAAGGATGTATGACCATGCCAGCTACCACAGTGGGGCCCTGGGACATGGTCTCACAGGGAGACTCTGTGGAACGGAGGTCTTCAAAGCCTAGGTGTAAAAATTGTCCCACCCAAGGAATGAGGGAGCTCGGTATTTATGCACAGATTCTGCAGTTCATTGAAGGAGGGCTATTTCAGGAGGGTTACTGGGCCAATTCCCCAGCCTTTGCAGTCTGCTGTGTGCATGAGCAAAGTGGCTTGGCATGAGGGTAAAAAGTCCCCAGGCACAGGGATGCAGATGCTGGAGGCTGGCAGTGAGCCATCTCATTCTGAAAGATCAAGGATTTTCCATACAGGTTTGAATGTACAGCAGGGCAGTGTGAAGGTGTATGGACAGAGCTATAGCCCTTGAGGGTCTAGGCAGCTTCGTGGTGGTTCCCAGATCACTAGACACGACCCTGGGGAAAAAAAGCATTCTTCCTTCAGCCTCTGGAGGCACTGAGGCTTGGGCAAATCCACAGAAACCCATGGAGGTGACAGTGGCTCAAATGAACAGGTACAGAGGTCAAGAAGAATCCATAATCCAGGAGTTACATTGTTGTGACTCTTTCCCCTAGAATCCTGGAGAAGGTGAGGCCCCCCATGGGTTTGGCAGTTAGCCATTGAATTGGAAGCTCAGGGACATGAAAACTAGTTTGTAAAGTGACAGAATGGGAAGTTCTGTGGATATAGGTCAAACACACTCGCCAATTATTCACTGGAATGCAGAAAGAGTCTGCTGCCAACATTCACGCATTTTTGGAAAGTTTGTATTTTTCAGGCTGCACATTAAGCGAAGTTTGCTTATTCCCCAAGTTGCAGGCACCAAGGGTGAAGTCACAAAGCACTCATGCATAGCTGAGCAGGGACGCCCACTTGTGGGCTTTACTTAGACATGCCCCAGCATTCCCTTCGTCATTTTCTGGAGCCACCATGAGAAGTTTCAGAACTCAGCCCGAGGAGAGAGAAAAGGGCTCAGAGTTCAGGCACATTCTTTTCTAAAGTTTGCAGGTGAAAGCTCCTTCCTGCTTCACTTCTCTATCCTTCATCTCTCCATCCTCTCCTTGGGAGGCTAGCAAGATGTCAAGAATGTGGACTCAGATAAGCCCAGCTCTATTGAGCAAGCCTGGGCAGGTGACCAGTAGTTCAGTGTTCCCATCTATAAAGTAGGCATATTAGTGCCCAAAATAGAGCTCAAGACATAAGCGGCACATAGAAAGTGCTCAATAAAATCACCCCCACTTTTCTTTCTTATAAGTTTACTTCTCTATTTTAATTCATTTCCTTTCCCCAGCCATTCAGATTGTCCCAGGCAGAGATGTGACCCAGATGTTCCTATTGATGTGGAGGTTGGATGGATGGATAGCGTGACGATCCACTCACAATCATAATAAAGCATTATCAATTTATTGCGCACACTATTATGCTAAGAACATCCCATTAATCATTTTTAATGGGATAAAATGGACCCTTTCGTCAGACCCATTTGCTCTTGTTTCCATCCACATTTGGCTGTTCACCTCCTACAGATGCAATCAACTCAGGGCTTAGGGCCCAGGGATGCCACACCCCCACTTTATGCTTCAAAATCACCTTACCAGCCTCTGCAGAAAAGGAGGGAAAGAGCAATTATTTTACCAAATTGGTTTCCAGCAGAAAGGAAACAGAACTTAAAAAGAATAAAAGGTTTTAGTTTTTCAGTTCCATTATAACCATAAGGCATAATCATCAAAGAAAATTTAGAAAATAGAGAAACACTGGATAAATAAATGCTCATGAATGAACATTTTATGCATTTCCTCCCATTTCTTCTAGGAATGACTTTGTTTTGTTTTTGAGAGATGTGTTCACAGAGTGTGTGTGTGTGTGTGTGTGTGTGTGTATCCATTTTTTGTTATTTACAGAGCAATTTATGCTTATTGTGAAAAATTCAAAACATACCCAAGAGTACAGAATTAAAATGTTAAGATTTTCTGTTTGTCAATCCCTACTCTAACTCCAGTGTCTTCCTCAGAGATAAACATTATTAACAAGTTTGTATAAATCCTTGTGTATTTACAAACACACACAGAATAGGAGAATTGCACATAAATACATTATTCTACAGTGTGTTTTTACCTTTTTAAATGTATACATTAGGTATTTTTTCCATGTCAGTATATACCCCTGCCTCATTGTTTTAAATGATCACCTAATATTGCTTTTTTTTTGCTATTTTAAACATTGCCACAGCTAACACTATCATGCACTTGTCTCGGTGTACACTGGAGCCTTTGTACAATGGATTCCTGAAAGTGGAATTTCTGGGTCAAAGTATACATTACTTTTAAATTTAGAGTCTGCCAAATTGTATTCCAAAAATGCTATACCAATTTGAGGTTTCATGTATATGAGGCTATTTCCCTATTTCCTTCCCAAAGTAAAGTTTTGTTATTTTCATCCATCTCAGTGGGTGAAAAACAACATTTCATGCATCCTGGTGTGGTGGTGCTCAGAGGCTCAGTTAAGCCCAGGAGTTCAAGGCCAGCCTGGACAAGTAGTGAGAGCCTGTCTCAAAACAACAACAACAACAAAACAAAACAAAACAAAAAAACCGAAACAAATAGCACCTCATTCTATTTTTTATTTTCATTCCTCTGATTAATAGTATAACTAATATATGTGCTGTCAAAGTGAGCACAATAGTATAACTAATGATCTCTTCATGTGTTTATGGTCGTTTTTATTTTATTCTCTGAATTGAATTTTATTCTCTGAATTTTTAACCCATTTTTTTTCTATTGGTTGTACCTGTCTTTCCTATTAATTTATAGGAACTCTTTATATATTTTTAATATTAACATTAATATATTTTTTAAAACCTGTCAATCAGTAACTTGTCAACCTTTTTTATTCTCCCTCACAGCAATATTTTAAATATTTATATGATAAAATCATCTGATTTCCTGATTTTGTCACATAAAAGCCTTGCATTTTACTTTAGCTAAAAATACCTCCCCAGTTAGAAATTATTAAACTACTCTTCTCTATTTCTTCTAGAATGCTTAATTTTATATTGTACACTTAACTTTTAACCTTTCTGAATTACAGTTTTATACCAGGTATGGACTATAGGTCTAGATTTATGTGAGTTCCAAATGAATATTGAATTATCCCCAAAGTTGTTCCTTCTGATTTGAAATAGCCCTCTTATTATAAACTGAGTGTACATCTGTCCACATTTGGTCTGAACGTTCTGTTCTGTTTGATTTTTCTATTACTCCATTTCTGTGACATAATCATATTATTTCAACTTTACCATAGTTTTATAGTAATTTTTGTTTTCAAGTGGGAAAAGATCTGCCTCAATACTGTATTATTACTTTTAAAACATTTCATGGGAAATTCTTATGGATTCACTTTTCCAAGTGAATGTAAGGGTAAGCTTTTCACATTTCCTCCCAATGAAATCACACCGTGATTTCAGTTGGAATTTCACTGAATTGGTAGATTAACTTAGAACCAACATATTTAGAATATTGAATTTTCCTGTTGGGGACATGGGATACCTCTTGTTTTTCAGCTTTCTTTTTTAACTATCTTTAATAAAACTTTTATGGTTGTCATCATGTAGACCTAGCAAATTTCTTGTTAGTTTTATTCCCGGGTATTTTTATAGTTTTTCTTGTTATTATGAATAGGCTCATTTTGCCATTGCATTTTCTAATTGTTAATCACTGATAAATAAGGAAACTATTGATTTTTGTACATTTCTCTCATAACCCTCCATCTTACTGAACTCTCTTGTTATCTCTAATAGTTTTAAGGTTGATTATCATAAATTTTTTTGATAGACAATTGTATTAGCTCCACATAATGTAATTTTGTTTCTTGTTCTTTGTTCTGTTTTCTTTTGTATTGTCTTCCTTTATGGTTAGTGTATTCAGGGCTGTATGAAAGAGGAGTGATAGGTTTGGCAGCTCCAGGATTTCTGCCTAAAATGAACCTAAAGACAACCACTGTTTTGATTAAATTCTATATTACAGATCAATAAAAAGAGCAAGATTTCTGGAGATCGTTTTATTCCCATTTTATATAAAATTGAGAGATCATTTATTTCCCATATTAAATAGTTATTTTTTTAAAACTGGAGCCTTTTGAAAGGGGCTGATGGAGACGAGATGAGGAAGTGCCCAGAATAGAGACCCCATTCCCATAACACTGTCATGTCCCTGGGTGATGGGGTGAGCAATTTTATATCCTGATCATCTTGCACTTAATAGCATTTTTCTCTGTTATCATAAACCCTTGGCCTCAAAGTATTCCATTAAGTGGGTATATTGCAATTTACTTAACCATTTCTCTTGCTGTGAACATGAAGACTGTCTGTCTCTAGCTGCTCATGTTATAAATATTTCTGTGAAGAACATCTTTGTGTGTTAAGCTTTTTTCTGAATTTATGATTGTTTTTTTAGGAGCAATTCCCAGAATGAATATTTTTAAGACTTTTGATTCTTATTGTCAAATTGCGTTCTAAAATCATTCGATCACTTTACAGTGCCACCGTCAGTATGTGAGTGTCTGAAGAAATGGGCCTTTTAAAATTAAAGACTATGATATACAACATAGAGGAAAGAAGATGGACTTTGGAGTCAGGGAGGTGGGCTTGAATTTTGGTTCCTCCAGTGAAAACTGGGTCATATTCTCTAAAAGCAGCAGAGCCTCAGTTTCTCTATCTGTAGAATGTGCAGCAAATTCCTTCCACAGTCATGCTGAAGGCTGAATGAGCACAATCTGGTGATGGCCCCTGGCACAAAATAGCTACAACCAAAGGGGAGTCACTTCCCCTTTGTTTGGACTGTTTTCAGAGATTTTCATTTTCTAACTGGCTTTGGTGACTTCCCCTGAAGAATATGCAGAATGATTGCTGTCCTTTAGCAGAAGCCTGTCTGCCAAGGGGGAAGCCCCTTTCTGCCCCTGGCTGTTGGCCCCAGCTGTGAGCTTTGAGCTCTGAGGCCTGCAGCCTGTCATGTGAAAGAACTTCCCTGGGGCTCTGTGAGCAGGCTACTCACAGCACACACCAGACTTCTGCTCTGTGCCTGGGAAGAGGAAAGAGCCACAAGTGCACCATCCCTGGGGAAAACGGAGAGATCTTCAGCTTCTCCTACTTCCAGGAGCTGGACCCTCTCTGTATGGACATTGCACAGTGCTGGACATTTGTCACTTGTTCCCACCTCTTAATTGCCAAGTCCTACCAGATCTACTGCCTCAATATCTTTCAATTTTTCCCTTTCCCTGTACCACCAGGTCCTCTGACCTTGTTCAGGTGCTCTCAAACCTGTAATACTGATATAACCTATCAGCCTCCAGAATGGCTCCCTCCTGTCATCTTCTCTCTGGCCCAGTGGGAGCCTGCTAAATGCTCATCCTGGCCATGCTGTTTCCCTGGTGGAAACCCTTCAGTCACCCTTACCACCCATGAGATATAGTCCAAACCCATAGCTTGGTATCCAGTGCCCTCCAGCTGGTGACAGCTCCTAAGCTGTATATGTTACCCGTACAGTCATTTGTTCAAGAGGCATTTAGCAGGTATCAGTGACCAGGCTAGGTATTGGAGTTACTATTACAGCTTCTTCCAAGCTAACCAGTCCAGAATAAAAATGATGTTAGCTAACACTTCTTGCATTCTTTCTAAACACATGGGACTGTGCAATGCACTTTATGTGCATAATCTTTCTTAACCCTTTCAATAATCTTATCAAGAAGGCATTATTTCCATTTCCCTTACATAGATGAGGAAATTAGGACTTGGAAAATTAACATAGCCCATTCAAGCTGGGAATCATGGAGCCAGGTTCTTTGCCACTAGAGCCTATGCCCCCAACCACTCAATACCAGTTTGTTTCTTTATGTCTGAAGGTACCTGTCAGAGTAAACTCACAGTATCTTTATATGCATATCTTATAAGAAATATGGCCACAGAACTCACAATTCTAATTAGCCACTAAACACAAAACTGATTAATGGCTAACACAAGACCTGGCAGATTCTTCTCCTGCTCAGAGTTCCAGGGTTGGTCACAGGATTCCTGCTGTAAACCATGATTGCCAGCATTCCAGTCACTGCCTGGATTAGTGATAATTTCCTAAGAGGAGCCTCTAACCTGGTCTCTGGCCCTCTCACAGCTGGCCCTTACAGGGTACATGGTGGGATTACTACACTGAGTTAAATTGGATTGGATTGAACCAAATTGAATTCAGAAGCAGATAGTCTTCAGCAGAGGCTGGGATTTAAATTCACTGTTATCCTAATCATCTTGTGGAAGATAATACTGCCTCGCCCATAAGCCAGGCTGAGCACTTAGGTTGTTGAGGATAGTATATTTTAAGGGGGTTTTGTTCAGGCTGGATAGCATTTTTGTTGTTGTTGTTGTTTTGTTTTGTTTTTCACAGAACATTGGAAGTAGATCTGAATTGTGCATGCTTCTTTGATGTAGTTTTCTGATAAATATTGGAATTTGAACAACCTGGGTTTAAGAATGATCTGTACCACTTGCACTGTTGCTTTACCTTGGGCAAGTTATTTAACCTCTCAGGGCCTTTCATTCTTCATGTGTCACTGTCTCATGGGGATCTTGTGAGAATGAAAATGAGAAATTGAATATAAAATTCTTACTACGCACAATGGTAAAGAGTGCACAGGCTTGGGTGATACTTAGAATAATTGTCCTTTTCCTATCTCTTCTCCCCATGCTGAACTGCACAAGAGTGGATTGGGAGCAGCAACAATAAGGAAAGGCAGAGGCAGAAATTGGAAAGCATGGTCTTCAAGAAAATTGGCCAGATCAGTGCTCTGGAAATGGCGAGTTCCAGGTCTGTGTCCCAGACAGTAACAGAAAGAGGTAGGAAGTTGAGAGGGGCTGAGACTGGAGAGGTAGATGGAGGCCAAATTATTGGTATTTTATTCTGAAGCTAATGGAGAGGCATTGAAACATTTATAGCAAGGGAGTGACATGGTCAACTTTGCATTTTTGAAAGACCATTCTGGCTGGAGCTGCTTATTGTTGCAGAAGCCAAGGAGAGACAAGGCGGGGATTAACAAAGCATCAGTGCAGCCTAGGGAGGAGCAGATTTAAGAGTGCAAAACTGGGTGTGAGGAGCAAGCTGACAGTGGAGAAAGAGGGCAGATGAGAGGACAGGAGGACACACAGCAACACTCAGCTTTTCTGGGAACTCTGACTCCAACAGAAGGCAGGTATGGAGTTGGATGTGTTGACTCCAGCATGTCCAGCCCTTTGTCATCCACTGTGAGTCTGCTTGGATCTCAGGAGACCCTCCAGCTGCCTGCCCGCCCTAGAGTGGACCTGAATACCAGTCTGCAAGCATCACCCCAGAGTCCCCACCCTGCCTCATTTTTCCCTATTCCAAAGGCTAGTCCTCTCCTTTTGGCTATATTGAAGATTACAAAAGTACTTGAAGCTCTGATCTATGCTGACCTTTACCAGTGCTCTCCTACTCCTACTCTCTAAAGCCCATAAGAAGGGAAGGCTACTGAGACTGAGCAAAAGAGTTGCCTTGAAAATAGGGCCTGTTCCCTAGGTCAGGGGATCAAATGGATCCTTGATTGTGGGCCTTCCAAGAAGTCTTGGAGCATTCCTTTAAGGTAAGTGTTAAAGTGTTAAAGTCTTCCAACTTCTTCACAACATGGATACTGCTCAGAAACAAATAGAAATTTCTTGACCCCACTTTCACAAACTGTAATTCATTGTCTTGGGGGTGTGACTCAATCCACATTTTAAGTACTCACTCTAGGTCATCTTGATGCAACAGTCAGAGACCACCTTTGAGAAATTTTGATTAGAGAAAGATAATCATGAGGGGCCCCAACATCTCACTGGCAACACTACCGACATTTCATTAGTCCCTTACCATTCGCCAGTGAGGTAAACCCATCATGGCTTACAGTTTGGGAATAATCTGAGATCCAAAAATACTTAGCAACTTGCCCAACAACACACAGCTGGTAACTAGCAGCCTCAGAATTGGAACTCCAGGAGGAGGCTTCTGGGGCCACCATAGCACCACTCCCAGCACAGAGGAGGTAAGCCACACATGTGCCAGCAGCATCCCCACCCTGTTGAAATGAGAAGATATGTAAACAAGCATCAAAACCAGACTTCCAGATCAGCTACAGCAATCCCCAAAAGAAATGAGATTGTACACCCTGGTACTCAACCACCTGGACTCCCTGAACTGGCAACAAAAGAGGATCTGGAAAAAATGCCATCAGAAATAATTTCTCACATAACAGCAGAGATTGTGTCCATACTGCAAGACATGATTAATAAGTCTAGAGAGGACACAGATAAAAAAATATAGAGGAGCTGAAGAACATGATGGAATCCCAACAGGAAACAAATGGAATCCATAAAACAGATGCAAGCAGATTTCCAGGAAATTAAAAACTCCACTGAAAGTCTACACAGCAGAATGAGCCAATGTGAGGACTGAATTTCAGGCATAGAAGGTAAGATTGCAATTAGTGACCAGGAAAAGAAAAATTTCTTTAAAATTGAAGGGACCATGAAAATCAATCCAGCAGCTGCTAGACAATGCAAAGAAGAATAACATAAGACTGATTGGAGGCAGTGAAGAAATAGGAGAGAGTGCAGATGACATAAAAAACTGTTCACAGAAGTGATGGCAGAAAACTTCCCAAATAGGGGAAAAGAACTTGACATACAGATAAGTGAGGCA
>NW_004624764.1:16829027-16942366 GCF_000247695.1 Heterocephalus glaber | reverse complement strand
GGCAAGGGTGAAAAATAAGAACCAAGAGAGATTATGTAAAGGTGCAAATTTCCAATGATGAATGTCATTATATTGTATACCTAAAATATACGAATAAAATTAAATTTAAAAAAAAGAATTGGAACCCTAGGTCTACCTGACTCTTTTACACCAGCACATGGCCAACTGAGAGGAATACAGCACCGGTTCATGGGTAGTTAATTGTCCATCTTGAGGGAAAAGGTCTTGATAAGTGGCAGACACCTAAACAAGGGGTGAGTGCAGAAGTCAAGCCTTGTCTGGGAACAAAGATTCTTCTTGTACTTCAAGTTTAGTTCCCTCCCTGGGGGTGGCCACAGGCATGTACCTTAGGAGCTAGACATACATTAGCTAGAGGTGTCCTTGAGCAGAGGTTTGAAGTATGTGATTCTGAATCCTCTTTCAAGCCTCTGAGGAGTGAGACAGAGTTTTGACAAGGTGACTCCCTGAGTCTGGTCCTCATGCCAGCCCTCATCTTATATGGTTGTATCTGTGGCCATGAAATTAGTAGTAGTTCAAGGTAGGAGGGTTGAGAGAGCTGTGGATCCTGAATCTTTGATCCTTCATCGAATCATTTCTGAATTATGAGACAACTGAGAAAGCATGTTCTGACCCCTGGAGGTAGGTTCCTGAAATTCTCTTTATGGCTGTTTGAAGCCTATGCCCAAGGATGACTTCTTCAGTTAGACCCAGGGCATTCATAGTGAATCCTCCTTAGACCAGTGTTCAGAAAAGCAGACAAGTTTTTAAATGTAACCTTGCTGCTATTGTCATCCCAAAGTGTGAGTCTACAAAGGGATGCTAGTCAAGACAGAGGTGATAATATTTCATTTCTCTTCAGTCTAATAACTCTCCAGTGGAAAGACCCTTGACACATAGGGAGCTTTAGAAAGTATGAAATTACAGATGTTGTTCATTGACACCCCGTTTTTAAAGCTGTCTCATTAGACTGTCCATCTACCCTGGAGTCATTTTCAGTCTCCTAGTCTCAATTAGTCTCTAGCCACCCAACTCCCCATCTCCCCACCAAAGTTCTGCCATCCCCTTGTGGAAACCAGGGCCCATGTTTGACTCTGAGCTCTCTACTCACCGGCTGTTTAATCTTAGGCAAATCATTTAACCTCTTTGAGCCTCAAGCCCTGTTGGTGGGATTATAAATTAGCAAGACTTTTTTGGAAGGCAAGTTCATGTAATGATTAAAGTATAAAATGTCCATACCACTGTCAGGAATTTATATCAAGAAAATGGTGAGAAGTTGGTGTAAAATGATACCTACAAAGATGTTCACTGCAGTGTTATTTATTATAGAGGGAAAAAGGCAACAGTTTCTGTGCAACATTAATAGTTCAACAAACTGTGGTGCATGTGGCTGATAAAACATGGCAATTAAAGTTACAGTTTCAAAGGACATTTGAAGAAATTGAAAAATGCTTAATATGTGATAATAAGTGAAAAGTCAGGATACAAAACAGAATATATAGTATAAAGTAAAATTTTAATACACACACATATATAATAGTCATAAAAAGGGGAAAATGGAGAAAAAAGTTAACATCCTTAGCTCCGAATGGAGTATTAATGTATCTTTTACTTTATGTTCTTTTGTAAGTTTCTGTAGATTTTACAGCAAGGCTATATTACTTCCTGGATAAAAGATAAAATATTTTTATACATACTTTTTTGGTGTTGGGCACAGAACCCAGGGTCTTACCATGCTAAGCAGGCACTCTCCCATTGAGCTACTGGCCCAGCCCCTTAAAATGTATTTTGATAGCTCCCAGCACTTAAAGGGTAAAGACCAAAGTTCCTAATGGGATTTTCAGAACCTGACCCTGTCCTAACTCAGCACCTTCATCTGCTGCTTCTTCTCCCATCATCATCAGCTCCCCTATAATTTCCAAATGCCTTGTTCCTGCCACCCCAATCTACTTGCCATTCTGTACACACATCAAAACTATTTATCCTGTCACATATTCATTCTTCCTGCTTTCCCCATCCAGAATGAACTTCTCCACATTTTTCAAGATCCAATTCAGACATCTCCACTTCTTCCTTGACTGTTAATTGCTTCCTGCCCCTGCCCTTTCCCCTAAAGAACACTTTACATATACTTAATTACTTAGTTTCTGTCATCTCCATTTTCCTTTCTCCAAGATTTTGTGAGAACCCCAGGGGTGGGGGGGGGAGACTAACTCTGTCTTGGAGAGTACGGAAAGAATTCACAAGTTAGAGCTTTTGAAGAATGAATAGGAGTTTGTCTGCTAGACAAAAGGCAGTAGACATCCCACACAATTCTGCATTGTGCTTCCAGTTGGCAGACCCATGCACCTATTTCTCTTACAACCCTTATCTCAAGGCCTAGTTTGATGTATGTGGGCACATATCTCTCTGCCACCACTCAGTGAGGTAACCCAGTGCAGAAAATTTCCCTCATTTGCTTTGGAACATTCAGCACAGTGCCTGGCACGTACTTCCCACCATGCATACATTTTTTGTCCTAGTGTATAAAGGGCTAAAAGTAGTGATACAATAATTATCTTCCTCTTTGTCTTAGTGCAAATAGGGAAAGGGTCATATTTATCACTGGCTTCACTAAGGGCCTAGAGACACTGACTGGCTTCACTAAGGGCCTAGAGACACTGACAATACTTGGTAGTCTGTTGATTTTAAGCAAATTAAAGAAGTTATTCACCTAGTAAGCATTATGTAGATATCCTGCAACATTTGGTCTTTCCTAGAGTATAAGTATCCCACCAGGATGAGCTTTGCTTCCCCTTTAAGCAACATCCCACGGTTTCAAAGTGATGCTTTTGAAATAAATCCTGCTTGAGTGATGTTTCTCTTGGACTCATAAAATCTTTATGGCAGTCTTGCCTCATCTTATAGACTATGAGAAGGAAGAGAGAGCCAGAATCACTGAGCAAGAAGTGGGGAATGCAGTATTTTCTCATATGTGGGTCACACATTTAATGTAAATAGTTTTAAAATGCAAATCCAATACTGACGACACATTAGCACACACACCGAAAAATTCATAGCTCTGTCCAAAGTGCTGAATCTGTGAGTTAAGCTCGCTTAATCTCAGATTAAAGAGTAGGTGGTATGGAAATGTGTTCATTCGGATGGAAGGTTTGAATGTATTTAAAAACTCAGAAATAGCTATACAAGGGATAAGAATACAAGTACTGGCAGATATAAAACAACAGCTTAGTGCCCCCCACAAATAAAAACAAATAATAAATTGGTAAAGCTAAGCTCTCAACCTAACTATGCAAAGGACACTTACTTGTGAGCTGTGCCTTCATTCAGCACACATCTTTTGAGTGTCCACTGTGTAATAGATATTGTGTTATGACACTGAATTACATAAATCGTAAGCTTTGGTTTCTGTGAGGTCACAATCAGTGCTTGCTCAAGCACTGACCAGCTGTTGATCTTTCAAGCCTCAGATTTTTCATTTAAAAATTTGAGATAATAAGGTGATTGTGTAGATTAAATAAGATAGTGCTTTATACAGAATTTAATATAATGTAAGCTTTCAATAAATCTTATACTTTAGCTTTAGGTGTGAGGCACTGTGCTAAGTTCTTTGTTTACAGGGAAGGAAAATGTAGCTCAGAAGAATGGGGCTAGGTAACTCACTGAAGTCTATACAGTTAGTTGGTATTGTGTACAGAATTCAAAGCCAGTTTTTTCTTTCTTGAAAGCCAACATTCATGATTATGGTGATGCTGGTTAAAGCAGGAATTGGGGACAGACTGACCAAACCAACCATACAAGGAAGTAAGGCAAAATCTACCTTTGTCTGGGCTGGCATTTTTGAGAAAGCAAAGTCTTAGGGAACCAGGTGGGCACATAACACAGGTACTCCTGTGAATTTTAGGTCAGGGCCGCTCATGGGTTAAGAGAAACGGAGAGTACAAACCCAACCCTTGAAAGATCAGGTTCAAATTGCAGCTATCTAGAAAGTTTCAAGGGGCTTTCATCCCATGGGAAGCAAGAATGAGGATCAGACACAGGAGCAGATCAGGCAGGCAGGTAGCTCCCACTTAATCGGGACTGTTAGCCACCAAGGCTGCAGAAGCCTGGAGGACAAAATCTCACTCCATTCTAGATAAGGGCCAGGGGGCAGAAGACTATTTGAAGACTCCACTTAACAAGAAGTGAAGGGGCTTTTTTATGAATTGCCTGCCAGAGGCTCACTGGCACCAGGATGGGACAGATTGACCTAAAAATGCACTCAGCAAAGGCTGGACAACAGCTGGTGTCTTCATAACCCTGGTCTCCCATGCTGCATTTAGAGTCCCTGGCTGGGCAAACTCTTTGATTGTGCTTGTCTGTGTCCCACAGGGTAGGGACAGTGGGGGGGTCTGAATTAGTGACAACACATTGTTATCTTGGTGGTAAGGTTGTGTTTTTTTCTTTTATTCCAAGATCTTATGATTCAGTCCTACAGAGTCACATAAGTAAATATTCTCTTTGCTTTCCTCGCTGTGGAAAACAAGGCTATGGAGCAAAGCCCCCCACCACCACCACCACCACACACACCACCCCCAGGCTGTCCCATAAACAATGGGAGTTATTTGGATTCCCTTGAGAGAAATTGGAAAGGTCACATTTCAGTAGTGTTGGTGGCACTTGCTTTCCCCATTTGTGACAATCCTCTGCCATCCTGGGGCCTCCCTAAGGTGCCCTTCCAGCTCAGACCTACCATGGGTACCTTTCAGTCACAGAGTTCACCAGCCATCGAGCAGGTAAATAGATCAATGAGGGCTGTTCATCCAGTCATGCTCCCTGGGCCTCTGTCTGCTGCTTTCAGTCCTTGCTGCCACTGTCAGATCAATGGGGAGCAGATGGCTGTGCTGTGTCATAATAATGGCTCCTTTGCAGGAACTTTGCACCATCCCTTTTCAAGCTGAGGAAGTCAGGGGCAGCCATGCCCAAACACTGGTGGCTCTGGGGAGGCCCATGTTACCTTCTGATAAGTCAGCAGGGGGTCTCTGGAATGGCCCACATGTGGCTTTCCCACATGCCTGTGGTGCTGTCTGTCCCCGATCCATGGATAGTAGCATTGCTCCCATCTCCCGCACATGGGTCCTGGCTTCAGCTTCTGCTGCAGCTGAAGGGAAGGCATGGTGTGTCCAAGAAAACAACCTTTGCAGGAGTTTCAGGTTATTTGAAGTGCCTTGCCTTCCTGCAGGAATAGCCTCATATGATGGCACTGGCTTCGGAAGCAGGGGGGTTATTGAACAAGTTCACAGGGCAGAAAGTGATAGAGCAAAGCTCGGTTACCCCTTCTTCCAGCTTGTTAGTACACATAGCCCCAAATGGCCACTCCTAGCTCTAGGGACTCAACTGGCTGACTCTGCTTCTGTAGTTCGAATCACATTATCGACAGAGAACATCTGGTTGGCTTTGCTTAAGTGTCCTCAAGTGTCCCTTTCTTGTCCAGCCACTTGATGCTATGAAGAAGCAAGTTCAGCAGGCACAAGCGTCCCTTCAGGGAAGAGGTGGAGGAGCAGCACAGTCCTTAGAAGACGGCCCCAGCCAGGCAAGAAGGTGGCCCTTGTACACTAGTGTAACCTCTTTTTTTCATCTTTGATCTCTCTTGGGAGGTAATAGAGAAAACTACTCTTTTCACCTAGCTCCTTAATCCTAACTAAATAATGCAGATGGAGGCCAAGGACTCATGAAGAGAACTGGAGAGCAACTCCAGGTTGTCCGCACAACTACAGTGTGGCTTTCATAATCTGCAAAAAGGAAGCCTGATAAACACCAAGGATTACCATGATTATTATGAATCCTCTAAGTAGCTAAATTCCCCAGATTCTCAGAGTCATAATGCCTTGGGATTCGGAGATGTAATTAAGAACAGATGAGCCTCAAAGAGATTGATGGTGGTGATCCAGGACTGCAGCACACAGCAGAGAGAATCTTGAATGAGCTCTCAGCCTTCGTCGCCCATATGTGGTAGTGGAGCTAGGACTGAAGGGGCCTGAGGCATAAAGGACCTTGGTTACTGGAATCACTGGACCCAGGAGTCCTGGATTCCCATCCTCCCAGAACTTGTGACACAACCTATGAGCCCACACAACAGGCTGGCAAGAGGCAATGCTGAGCAGCCTGGAGCTGTACCCCACAGCCACAGTGAGCCGCTTTGGCCACTACAGGATTGGAGACTGGCCCTGTCTGCCCCACTTCCGGTTGGCGGCCATTTGCCTTCTGCCCACACATCCATTGGGCCAGAAGAGGGCTGTGCCAAAGTGCTGGGTCATCTCTCACCCTCTTTGGCTTTTACCCATTTTCCAACATTTTCACTGACTTTAATACTGAAAGGTGTAGAAATAACCAATAAGGCAATACTTCAAATATTTTATTTGATCTATCAACTGATTATCTATTCAGTGACCTGAATCTGTATTATCTGTCATGCCAAGAATGTTTTGACCTCCTCAAAGGAAATGAATGTTCTCACCTGAGCCAAGCAAGCAGCTTAAACCCGTCCTCAAGCAAAAGTCTCAGACCTAGGAACTTTCAGGACATTAAATCTCCATCAAAACAGGACTAGACTCTTGAAGGTCATGATTTGGAGCAGCACAGGAAGGGAAGGAGCCCCAGAGCTACCATGAGAGGTGGTAGAATGAGGGGACCGAAGCCAGAGTGCCTGAATTCTGCTACTTGGTAGCTGTGTGATCTCAGACAAGTTGTTTATCCTCTCTGTACCACCGTCCTCTCACCTGCAAACCAGAGGTTAGAAAAGAATCTCCTCCTGGGGTTGCTCTATTAGATGCATTAGTACCTGTAAGGTGCTTAAAACTGTGCTTCGAATGCAAAAAGTGCTCAGGGTGATATCTGTTTCCCACATATTGTGCTCTATCTTCTCATTTTATTTGCACAAGAAGCCTGGAAAGCAGATTTTTGTATTCCCATTATGCAGAAGTAGAAACTGAATCTCTGGTGTTCAACATATTGCCCCAGCCCACATGGCTAGTAAGTGGCAGGGATAGATCCTAAGTTGAAGACCCCTGACTCTGAACCCTACATTCTTCCTCACTTCACCTCCATGGCCAGTCCCCCTCCTGCTCACCCTGGCTTCCCACAATCACAGTGCATCCAGCCAGTCCCCCACTGGCTCTGGGTTCCCATTGGAACTCCAGTGGCCCTGGAATCTCAGCACCACTTCCTAGCTGGGACAACTTGCACAAGGTACCTAAAGTCTCTGAGCTTTAGTCTGTTTGTTTTCTGTTAGCTAGCACAGAGTAGAGACAGAGAACAGTGGCCCCACATGGGCAGGCCTTGCCCCTCCAGGATACGATTGCACCCACACTGAAGTCTTGGGCTTCTCTGGCCGACTGTCGATGATTCACACAGTGTCAGTGCCTCACAGTGCTGTACTTTGGCCATGTGGATTAAGATAAAAACAAGTCTATTCCCAAATCATATCTAAACTCAGACAATATGAAGAACTTTATCCCAAATATTAAAAAAATGAGCCTCTCCCTCTGCATCCCAGTTAATGGGAGTGACACCAGCTTCTGTACCAGTCACAACTCTAGTCTAGCTTTAGTCCTCTAGATTAAATGTATTAAATACCGAGTCATAGAATTAGACTCCCTTCCTGGCACCATCAATCTAGGGTAAGCTCTGCTTCCTTGAACCCTCCCCAAATCACCTAACACGAGCTCTATCTTATAGTAAGTTTGTTCCAGCACCTTCTTACTAAGACACCCACACTTATCTGTGATGTGCACCCCCTCATCAATCAGTGAATCCAACTTTGTTCAACTACAGAGGGTTCCTGGTGGTCTTTGGTTGGGAGATGGTGTGTGTGTGTGGCGGGGGGGGGGGTTGACAATGCCTCTGGAATTAACTGATGATGCCTGAGAAGCACTTGCAAATAAGCCTGGTACACAGTCAGTAGCCAATACATGTGAGAAATAGCCATTATATTTATTACAAAAAGTGTCCTTTCCCTTTGAGCAGAACTGGGGAGCCCCCAAGAGCTCTCTCGTTGATATCAGGCCCCATCTTTTCTAAAGTTCATGCAGACACCCTCTTGTGTTGACCCTGGGTACTCCAGCATTCACCCGTTGCATGTCCCAGATCTTTAACTATAGCCCTCAAATCTATGAAAACCTCTGTTGCGCAGGGTATTTGCCCCCCCCCCCGCAAAAGGACATCCTCTTAAGGTGTTGACGAAGCATAGGGGGAGCAGAGGGACTAAGCAGTGAAGGGATGATGGAGCTTCTGCGCCTTGGCAGGGGAGATGCTCTGCAAATGGAAATTCCCTCGCCTGCTTGCCAGGGCTGTGCAGGACAGAGGAGCATGGCCAGATCCTTTAGTGAGAATGTATTCGCAGCTGCACAGACGAGGGGCAGCCCTGGGGACAGGCAGAGCTCGTCCATGCCCACTGCTGCTAATTGCACATAGTGCATTAACAATACAGAGCCACATCTGTTCGTTTTAACATGGGTACTGGGGAATTTACGTGGTTTATAATGACAGGGTGTGAGGAGAGGAAAATGCTTATTCTGCCTTCGAGCCAGAGTCATGGCTGCAAGTGAAGAGCTGGAGGTGTAATTTTTATGCACATCCAACTCCCTGGGTGCCAGCCAAGCCCTTCCATAGAGGCACCAAGGGATACAGCTGGGTATTTCTCTGGAAATACCTAACTGCATAGCCAGTCAAGCAGAGAGTATACGTTCAGGTGCCTGGGAATTCTCTGGACCTGCTTTGGTATTGGCAGAGAGTTCCTCAGCAGGGGGACTCTAAGTGACCCTGGGACTGCCAGGCATAGGACAGGAAGATCAACCCACCTCTCCTGATTCAATCATTCCAGCAAGTGTAAACTGGGAACCTACCCTGGTATCTCAGTTCCTCCTCTGCAGAATGAGGTGTTTAAAGCACCTCTGTGGTTGCTTTCTTAATGAAGATAATTACACTAAATTTCTTCAAGCAGCATCAAGCACAGCATAGGTATTTAATAAAAGTTTGCAATTATTATTTTATTCCACACAAAATGTTGTGTTAAATATTAGGGCACTGGTATAAATAAGGCCCTCGCCCACCAGCTGGGGAGACAAACAATAATTATGATGTAATATGCACTGACTTATGTATAAACTATATAAGCTATATGGACCAAATATGAACTTACCTAAGCTGTTATAGGAACACAGAGGCAGCCAGGAGGGTCAAAAAGGGCTTCCTGGAGGAAGGGATACCTGGCCTGTGTCCTGTAGGATAAGTGAAAGTTTCCCAGACATAGAAGATAGAAATGATCCTGGCCTGGAGTAGCATATGTAAAGGCCCTGGGGCTCTAGAGGAAAGGATAGTGTTTCTAGGGAAAAATTGGTCTAACAGGATCTCGGGGTGGATATATTAGACACCTACTGCTGTGTCATAAATTACCCCAAAACTTCATGGTTTGAAATAATATTCATTATCTCATATTTCCTATATGTAAGGCATCCAGGTGTGGCTTAGCTTGGTTCTTTGGGCTTTGGATTTCTCCTAAGGCTGCACTCAAGGCATCCAGCAGGGCTGTAGGAAACTCAGAGTTCACCTGGGGGAAGGATTTGTACCAAGCATATGCACATAGTTGTTGGTTG
Organism: Heterocephalus glaber; assembly: GCF_000247695.1. Next base: position 16,932,737 of record NW_004624764.1, on the reverse strand, counting down.
TCTGCAGGTACAAGTTCCTCCATACTATGACAAGAGATTGCAAGAAACTGTGAGAGTCTGTGACAAAAGAAAGAACCCACACCTCAAGTTCTTTCCATAAGGCAGGTTGGACACAGCTGTTGACCTCATCTGTGTAATCCAAGAGAGAGTAAGACAAGAGGGTGCAGTCCTTGATAGCCTAGCACCTGAAGTGAGTCACTGGGTACAGCCCACACAAGGGGCAGAGGTCATGTCCAACCATCCCCAGGCACAACCTGCCTGCTGATCCCCAATGATTCACATCCCTTCCACCTACAGAATACAGCCACCCTTTCCCCAGGTCTACAAACATCTCCCGTGGCAGCATCAAAGTTCAGACTCACCATCCAAATCAGGTCCAGGTGTGGATATGGCTTGAGAAAGTTGCTTAAGCTGAATGTGGCAATGTGTGAAACTAAAGAGAGAAATGATCTGCCCCTGTGATATACAACATATAGTGTTGGGATAGGTTAGGACAAAGGCTATAGACATTCTACTCACAAAGAAGTACTGGTCCATAACAGTTTTGAAATCTAGCCAGAAAATTTCCAGAAGTTTCTTGATTAGGTTTCAAAGCCTAAAACAGATTCTTCATGACTCTTAGCTCCACCTTCTAAGTCCCTGGTAGCTCAGTCATGTGTCTTTTGTTTGTTTGGTGCTAAGGATTGAATCCCGGGCCTCTTGAATATTAGGTGAGTGTTCTACTGCCGAGCTGCTTCCTCAGTCCCAAGGAAGAATGTGTTTGAAGCCGACTTGGTTCTTCAGCCTGCTTCCTGCTGAAAAATTTGAGGGTCCTGTGGCCTTTTTTATGTTGTGCTATCTCGGTCTCTTTCAGTCCTAGTTATCAGTCTGAGAATAGTTTTCTCAAACTGGGTTTCTGTAAATCTCACTGAGATTCCCTCTCTGCACAAAAGCCATACCCATAGCTTTGTTTGAACTAAACCCTTTTCTACCCAAGCCCTTACATCTCCCAGAGTCCCTAATGTTTGGTCTGGAGACCTTCAAGGCCCACTCTAACCTCTTTCAAAGGCCTTTATGTGACCCTTTGATGTTTCTGAGGTCTTAACCGAAGGCCACACAGTCACATTCTTACCTTTATCTCCAGACTGCCTTTCTTTGACAAAGTTCAAAAGCCATTTCTTAACTTTATCATCTTTTGCTATATTGGGAGCCTAAGAACCATCAACACTAGCAAGTCCTGGTCCTTCACGTTGGACACTTTCCCCTCTCCTCATAGATCATGTTCCACACTTGGGTTGGACATCTCCATAGCAAGATGACTACTGTATGAGATGCACATTCTTCTTGCCACATAACCACAGACAAGTGTTGCTAAGATTTCTGCACTACCTAGCAAGGGTCCCCTTCTACCAGCCTCCAATGATGTGTTCCTCATTTCCATCCTCAAAGTCCACCTTTCTGTGAACAGTTTCTGTGAGGCAACTGGAGATTTTATAGCAATTTCCTCAAAGAATTTGCAGCCTCTGCCCACTGCCTGGTTCCAGAGCCACCTTACATTTTTTTCTTTTAAAGTATGTGTCTCAGCACTATCTTTCTCTTGATACTTAAATCTATATTCATTATCTATTCCAGTTTGTAACAAATCACCTCTAGCTTTAGAGCCGTGAAACAACATCTATTAGTATCTATGTGTCAGGAATCAGGCGTGTCCTAGCTGGTCTGTCACAAGGCTGTGGTACAGGTGTCCCCTGGGGCTGCAGAACCTCAGAGCTTGCCTGGGGAATGATCGGTCCTTTTCCAACCTTCCTCTCAGTCACTGGCAGGCTTGGGTTCCTTGCAGACTGTTGGCCAGCAGCCACCCTCTGTCCCTGCCACATAAGCCTCTCTGTGGGGCCACTTTCAACCTGTCAGTTTGCTTTAAGCAAGTGAGAGGGAAGAGAAGGGAGAACCATGGGCTTTTATAGCTTAATACCAAGTGACATCTCATCATTTTTGCCTCGTTCTAGTCACTAGTATCGAGTGTCTGGGTAAAGTCCATACTCAACAGGGGTCTACACAGGGTATATGTACCAGTATGGGGCACTGAAAGCATTTCAGAATCTCAGAAACAGTCCATCTGGCGAGGTCCCAATGGTCTCATGTTGCCATGTCAGACTCTTGTAGGTGACAGGCAGCCTCTGAAAAATTTCATTGCTGAAGGGGAGATTCTTGGAAATACAGTTCACAGGCTACAGCAGAGGTCAGGGCCAGCACCATGGGCCACATGGCTGAGCTCTCCTGCTTGAAGCTGCTTTTGTGTGTTCTTGCCTTCTAAATCATTCTTCAGAGACCAGGGCAGGCACCCCCATTCCTAGGGCACTTCTCACACCCCAGACTTCATCTACGCCGACAATGTCCATGACAGTCTATTTATTCTCAGCACACCTCAAGGGCATGTATTACTTGTAGAAGTGTGACAAGAGGTGACATGATGGAACAGAGGGGGTATCAGTGCCTTTGTGACCTTATCATTATGACCTCACTCCACAGACATGATGTCTGTCTTGGAGGCCAAGCAAATAGACTTCTTTCCCCCCACTTGATATGTTAAGTGAAGGCTGAAAGCAATGGTAAAATCCCATAATGGTTCTGTAGCTCAGATGCCAATCAATTGTTTTGCAACCAAGATCAACTTCCCTGTTGTGATTTGAGGGAAACCCAATCAATAAAATATACTCATTTCCCTCTCCAGTGCAGAATCAGTTGGCAGATGATGGAGAAAGCCAGATGAGGATCACGGTGTCACTTTGATTACTGAGGAATCAATTGGAAGGCAGACTTCAATACACAGTGCAGGGAGAGAAGGAGAGAGGAAGAAAGGAGGGAAGGAAGGAGACCCAGTTGGGCAGGGCCTCTCAAGCTCACCAATAGTTAAGACTACTTCCTACTTCCTCCAAAGAGTGAATGAGAAGGATCCTTCTGTGGTTCTGGGACCTGCAGCATCAGAGACACTTGGGAATGATAGAAATGTACCTTACAGGTCCAACTTCCAGAAACACTGAGTCAAACTTGGGGGAGGATGTACCTTATTAGGGTTCTAAGCCCAGCAGAACCACTGATCTAGAGGAAATTACCTCTCATGTAAACATGAGACCCAGAAGAAAGTATTTCCCTGAAACATTCTGCCACACATGGTCCCCACCCTATTCCTGGGAAAATAAATCACAGACAGAAAGTTCCCCCAGCTCCCATAGTTGGTTTTTAGTTTGTAGCTGCTCCTAGGGACACCAAGTGGAAGCTCCTCATGATCTCCACTCCATAGGAAAGATGTCATGGGTCTGGGGCTTCCCAGCACTGCCTTTTTCTCTTGTATTCACTGCAGGGGTTACCATCCTCTCTTTGGTGTTTGATAGTCTATGAAGATTAGAATGACCAATAAGACCTCAAAGATGTAAGCACATGGTTTACTGCTGAAACCCCTCTGTGTCTCCCTGTGCTACTTACATTTCAAAATGAGCCCCTCACCAAGGCCTGAACCTTTCCAACCATGTCTCACTCTTGTCACATTTCCAGTCACTCTGGCCTCTCTCTGGCCTGCTTAAGATGCTGCAACCAATCCTGCCTGAGAGCCTTTGCACTCGATGCCCTGCTGCTTGAAGGATTCTTCCCTAGGAACTTGATGTCTCTGGGCCTTTGTCCTTTAAACCAAAATGTCATCCCACAGAGAGCCTCTGGCCACCCATTCCAAGTACCTGCCACCCTGACTGTCATTGTTTACCTTATCACCCTGGTTTATTTCCTTCAGACCATTTGACACTATCAAAAAATATTCTGGTGTGTTTATTTGTTGATTTATTTATTGTCTGTCTCCTCCCTAGGATCAGGGCCCTTGATGTTTGCCTAGCACCAGAACAGTCACTGGCATCTTGTAGGCGTGAGATTTACATAAATATTTGTTGAATGAGTGAATACATTAACGTTACACAAACAGAGGAGAGAAGGCTCAGAGTGGAGGGATTTGGGCATCAAGACAGTGATGAGTCTAGAGGCTTTGCTTCCCAAAGCAGAGCACCCGAGCCCTACTGAGTGGGCCTGGGAGTCTGCCACCATGCCAACCCCAACCTGAGCTCCAGGCGCCTCACCCCACCCTATCTCCCTTCACTGTCATTACATTACAGGCATTAGAAGCCAGCAGATGCATACCCTTCTGTTATCTTTTCATTTTCAGCACAGGCCCTACACACTGTTTTTAAAACTCTTGAATTACCACCCACATTCACATAATTAACCACAAAGGAAACTAGAAATAGGTGTCACATGGGCGGGGGCCTGGCTGTGGGTGCCTCTTCCCAGAGAGAATGGTGGGCATCACACAGCCCCTGCCCTCCAGATGTCCACAGTTTGGGCTGTGGCTCCATGGGAACTGCTGCAGAGTGGTTACCTCCAAGGACAGGAAATTATAAGGGCAGGATAGAGGATGGAGGGAGAAATAATGCTGAAGATGGTCTCTCCTAGAATTATGACGAAGCTAGCATTTATCATGCAATATATTAGTTATCTATTGCTGTGTAACAAATTACAAGCTTAGTGGCTTGAAACATGCTTTTATACAGTTGAAACATTTCCACATCTACACCTATGTTTATACAGCTTCTGTGGGTCACGAATGGCTTAGCTGGGTCCATTCTTCGAGGTCTCACAAGACTACAGTCAAGGTCATCAGCCAGGGCTGTGTTCTTACTTGGTGGCTTGACCACAAGAAGAGGCACCACCCACTTGTGTAGCTGCTGTGGCCTCTAGTTCCTTGCAGTGGCAGGACTAAGAGTTTTCGTTTTCTGCTGACTGTTGGTCTGAAGCTGCCCTCAGCTGCTGGAGAGTCCCCAAAGTTCCTTGCTACATGGACTTTCTGAAGTCGGCTGCTTGCTTAATTGAACAGCAAGGGGAATCCTCAGGGCACATTGGCTAACAAGATGATGAAATATTAGATATCATTACATAATCATGGAAGTGACAGCCTGTCTCGTTTGCCATACTCTATTGGCTGGAAGCAAGTTATAGGTCCTGACCACAGCTAATGGGAGAGGATTATATAATAGCGTCAACACCAGGAGTAGTGGATCACAGAACAGCTACCCTAGAGGGTGTCCACCATAGTACATGTAGGCAGAGGACTGTGCCAAATGCTTTTTGACATGTGTCATATCATTTAATCACTGAAACAATCTATAAGTCAGGCATCATCCCCATTTCCCAGATGAGAAATGTGAGGAGGCTCATAGGAATGAGGATTGACCAGAACTGGCCAAGGTCCTGCCGTTGCTCAGGTTGGAGCCACCATATCACAGCATCAAGTGAACTTGAACAAGCTTAGAGGCTGAAGGGTCAGCATCCTTATGGTGAGGAGCAGAGGCTGAGAGAGGCAGGGGAAGAGAGTAGGAAGAGGAGTGTGGCTCCCTAGGAAAGGTGAGACCAGAAGGAAAGGATAGGTGTAGATGGCATTTTGGGAAAGAAAACTGAGAGCACTTACATCCAATGATCTCTGTTTTCTCAATGAAGCAGAAAATGAGGATTTCCCCTGAGAAGGTGGAAGATAAGCTGAGGGGAAGCAGAGCCAAGTTGGAATAGCAGCTGTGGACAATGGGGATAGGAATTTTTTGCCAGCATAAAGGCAGGTTGCCAAATAGAGCAAGGCTACTTCCTCCATGAAGACTTTGGTGATGGGATTGGTGGGTGGATCCCAGTCCCGCCACAGCGTTTTGTGTGTTCACTTTTAGCACCATGCCTGGCAGTGCTGTGATTGATGCCAAGACCATCTCTGTCATCAGAAGGAAAGTTCTTATGGGGCAGGAACCTAACACTAGTCCCTGTACAGCCTCCCCATACCCAACACAGCGTGTAGTATGGGGAGATTCTCCATGAACGGCCTGATTGCAGACCCTGAATTTCCCAATCACTCCACTGTATGACCTCTCATCCCTAAAGACTCATGCAGTTCTAAAAGATTTTTCAAACTATGTTTTTACTTTTCCTTTGAAACGTAAAAACCCCAGTAGTGAGTGGAAAGTAGGGTTAGAAATGGAGTTGGGATACTCTGTCGACACATAACTGGGAACAAAAAAAGATCAGTTTAGCGTTTTGACTCAATCTTTTTGATGCCAGGAAGTAAAAAGAACCATTTCACAATATCTCATTTCAATCCATCTTGATACTGTCCCATATTTTATTGCCAGAAAAATCCAGATACATTACAGACACAATACAACCCCATTCATCTAAAATTATTAAGTAGCAGAAAACTTACAGAAAATGAAACCTATGGGCTCATCTTCAGTGAAAAGCCCAGGAGAGTGGATGCCAGGACTATCTGCCATCACAGCCTCACTCTCTGGCTGTGAGAAGAAAATGCGGGCTGCATCGTCCCTCAGCACTCCCAAGGGAGCCCTGAGGTCTGCTCTGATTGGACCATTGCTGAGCCAGTCTCTGGTCAGGGAGATTCTGACCTCTGATCAAGTCTTGGTGATGTTATCATTTATACCGTTTAAACCTTACTTACACTTTCAGTTTCTCACACCAGAGAAACTATTCGGTATTTACACATGTGTGTCCTGGTTATTTCACTTAAGAGTATGACTTCAGTGTGCATCCTTTTAGCTATAAATGTCTGTACTTTCTCCTTCTTCATGGCTGAGTGGTACTCCATTTTATAAAAAAACCACATCTTCTTTATCCAGTCTCCAGTTGATGGGCACTTGGGCTGTTTCCAAGTTTAGGCTATTTCAAACTGTGCCGCTATAAACATGGGTGCGCATATATTGCTGTTGTATGATTCTTTTAATTCTTTTGGAAAGGAATTAAAGAAGTAGGGGAAGTGGGAAGGGTAGGGGAAAGGAACGAAGGGAAAAGAAAAAATGAGGAAAGGGAAAAATGGAAACAAAGTCTCTGTAAATAGGGAAGGGTGGAGGGGGTGAAGGGAGGGCAGGGAAAAGGGGAAAAATTAAGAACTAAGATACATCATGTAAAGGTACAAGATGCCAACGATGAATGTAACTATATTTTATACCTAAAATGTACCAATAAACTTAATGAAAAGAAGAAGGGAATAGGAAAGAAAAAAGTCTTGGTGACAAAGGGAGTCATAAAAAGGAGTAAGGTGCTGTGTGTGGCCAAGAGGGAGAGGAACAAGTGTCAGGTGGTCACGAATTCAATGAGGTTACGTATTTGGCCACAGAACAATGATGAGGTCCACCTGGAAGCTGTAGTCAGAGACCTTATTTCACCAAATTACTGTAGTGCCTAGCTAGGGATTTCATCTCAGTCCACTCAGGGTAGCTGAGCCTTACAGGAGATTCAGTATCTGGAGTGAAACCCCTGGTCATGTAGGTCCACGGTCCCCATGGTCCTGCCTATGAGAGGAGTTTCCTGCTGGGTGTCTGCTCATGCTTTGCTTCTGGGGCCTCACCCACCTGGACCTGAGGGGTCCTCCCACCTGCATGACCCCTTGGAACCAGAAGGTCCTACACCTCCCATGAATCCTTCATCCTGCTCCATCCCATGTGCTCAAGCCAGCCCATTTGGACACCACCACCCTCTCTTCAAGAACCAGCCTTGGGCCGGGAATTTAGCTCAGTGGTTCCTGTGCCTGCCTCGAAAGCGCAAGGTCCTGAGTTCAATCCCCGGTACCAAAAAAAACCAAAAAAAGAACCAGCCTCCCGAAAGTCACTCCCCAGCCCCAACCTTTCCACCCAGCAGCCAACTTCAACGCAGCCACAAAGGCTTCCCTAATGTCACTCATGACACCACGGCCAGGCAACGCAGTTCAGCAACATTTTATTTTTCCAAACTGGATCCATCAGTTTTGCCTGCCTTGGGTTTTCCCTCTGCACTGGCATCTAGCCAACCTTCGGAGGTTCTTCCTGGCCTGGCATTTTTTATGGTAGGTTTCAAGACCCTTGAAGTACTTAGCTCTCTCTGCTCATATGGCTGCTTTTCCACCTCTGTGGTTGCAGACCACATCTTCCCTGTGGCCTTCGCCACCTGCACCACAGACCAGTTGGGGTTCTCCCTCTTCACCTGGGCATAGTGGTCTTGGCAGAACAGCAGGAAGGATGATGGAGGCCGTCTGGGCGCCTGGGGGTCCCACTTTCTTCTTTTCCTTCTCTTTCCGACATAATTCATCATTTCTTTCTGGTATCGGGCTTTGTCGAGTTTTGCCAGGGCTTCGTACTTGGCCTTTTCATGCTTTGAGACGGCCCTCCATTTTTCCAAACACTTTCTAGAGAACTCTTTAAAGCCAAAGTAGGTATTTGGCTGCTGCTCCGTGCATTTGTTTCAGTAATTCAATAAAAAGTGGATATAAGAAGAAAGGTTCACCTTGGGTCTTGGCTGTACTTCTTTTCCCATGTTCATAAAATCATGTTGTCCTTTTTTTTTTCTGGTTTCTGTCATTTGGACAGTAGAGACTTTTGTCTCCTCGCACCAGGAGCAATCTAGAAGGTGCTCTGCTGGCAGTGAATGTTTCTCTCTGCAAGAGCTGCACTCAGAGGTCTGCCTTTTCAGTGGTGGTGGCTTTGTTGGGTCAGAGGAGGGAAATTGTGACATCACCCATAAACTGGCCAATCCTGGCCAACACTTGTAAGCATTTGCATACAGGTGCTCTGATTGGTTGGTTGCTCCATGATCTGTCTGTATCTCTCCAGAAAGATGATAGTTTATCCAAAGAAAGCTGTGGAGCAGCTGCTGCCACTGGGAATAATTCTCCTTGGCTTCCTTGAGGCAATGGATTTTGCTCAGCTTCGGGGGTTTTAAATCCCTCAGGGGTAGTAACAAGGGTCTACCTTCCTCACTAAGAGATTGTCAGGTTGCCCCATCCTCCCTTCCAAAGACAGGCTGATAATAAAGAACTGGAGGAGGTGGCTGGCTCAGAGCTGTCAGGATAAAACGTGAAATCTTTCTGTTTGCCTTGAACAGTGGCAGCTCACGCCATACAAAGGGTTTAGTAGTAATTCTAAAAATAATCAGCTATGACAGCTGTGGCTCGGTTGCTGTCAGGACAAAGTTGTCTAATTTAAAACCGGAGCACTTGGGCTATGAGTCTGAACCCTTCATTTCTCTGAAGAAATTTGAGGGGAAGGATGGAGGCTCCTTAATTACACTTGAGTCCATGAAATTGAGAGCATTCTTAAGCCCATCAGGAGGGTCCACCCTCTCCTGTGAAGGATCCCCATTACTTAGGGTTGAAGCACAAGCTTCTAAGAGCTCCATTCAAATGAGTTGACTTCTGGCTTTTGGTAAAAGTAGTTGCAAATATTCCCTGAGTCTTCCATTTGGAGGGAAAAGAAAGGCATCGTTTGTTGGCCTTTGGCCCCTGCAACATACTCATGTGAGATTGAATTTAATACAACTTCCTGCTAGATAATAGTGCCAAATGTACAGGACTAGAAAATTAAGTTTCAGTAACATGAAAAGTAACAAGTTCAAGGTCAAACAGTCACAGGTGGGAGTGTGAGCTTTGAGAGCTGAAGGCCTGAATCAATCAAACCTGTGCTCTATCTTGTCTGCATACAGTTTCCAGCAGCTGAGCATGGCAAGGAGGCTTGCCTAACTCCAGATCCCAGTGGGAAGTTCTGCCAAAGCCATTCACAGGGATCTAAGATTGACTTCAAATTTTGACTTATGTAAAAGATGGAAACCAGATAGAGTTCCCAGGCCTGAGTTCAAACCCCACAGTTTTCGATAGCTGTGCCCACCTAAAGCATGTTCTTCCTCCCTATGAGCCAGTGGATTCTCATAAAGTAAGCATTTCCAGGAAATCCCCTCCAGGAGATATTGCCTGTATGATATCAGATGGCAGTAGAAGTAGTCTGGGTTAGTGGGGTTGGGGGTTCTTGCCAATGGGAACAGATTGCTTTGGGGACATTAGTCAACCTAAGTAGTTTGTTTTTTTTTTAAACTTTTTCTTCTAAGGAGTCAGAGGTTGGCTCACCTGTTTGAACTTGAGCAAGGCTGTAGAGATGAATGGGACACAAGTACTTCCTGAAATTCAAAGATGGGACTTGAGGAAGAACTTTAGCTGAAGTCTACACATATTAATCAGACTCTGCTCGGGCAAGCATGCACACACATACACACAACACACACGCGTGCATGTGATCGTACACACAGCAGCTTATCTGTGCCTCTGTGCATAATCTTCCATTTATCTTCTTGGGATAAGAACCAGGAAGATGAACCAGATAACTATCTCATGGCTGGCAGATCCATGATAAAAGCAGAGGTGAGTGTTATGCCAACCCATTGGCTCCAGAGCAAACTATCAACTTGCAGACTTACCAGGGAAGTCCTCAGTGATGGGGGGGGGGGGCTTGGGAGTGGCAATATACCTGGCTCTCTAAGTCAGTGTTGTGTGCTGGTGTTGATTTGTCCTTCCAGTCTCCCTTTCCACCCTTTTCTACTCAGCTTTCTGCCCTGGGAAATGACCCCACAAGGGCCACATCAAGGGGCAGGGAGACCCCAACAAATCAGGGGTGGATTACGGTGAGGTTGAGATATTTATTCTCCTGGCTCTTCCTTGTGGGTCACCTAGAACTGGCTGTTCTCCCTGAAGTAGGGAGGTCTCTGTTCCTCTGAAGATGTACTCTATAAATGACTCTCAGTCTTAAATTTCATTCTCTTTCCCTGTCCCTTCCATCCTAGGTTGGTCACAGTTCCACTTTTGCTGGCTCTGAGTACTCTGTCACTTCCCTACATTCCATGACTTTCCTATACCCTGCACTCACCTTTGCAGATCATCTCTTTATTAAACACTCCTCCTCAAATTATTTTAATTTGAGCGCCATCTGTTTCCTGCTGGGTCCCTGACCATACTACCATGGCTCTGGCCTTACACCATGTAGGCATCTGTCCAAAGCAAAAGGGTATTGAGCCTCTAAAGACCCAAGTGCCACAGCCACACAGTCCAGATCAGAATGCAGAGGCAGTGCCTGCCAGGGCATGGGCCTACCAAGGCACATGGCTTGGGAAGAGACATCTAATATCCTGCATGGAGAGATGACCTTTAGGCAGGGGTCTGGACACAGAGGACCAGATAGTACATATTTTAGGTTTTGTGGGGCACAGAGTTTCTATTGCAAGCCCTCAGCTCTGCTGTTGTAGCTCAGAAGCAACAACAGACAATGCATACACAAAGGAGTGTGGCCTTTTGCCAATAAAACTTTATTTACAAAACAAGCCATAGACTGGAGGTCATAAATTTGTTGACTCCTGGTCTAGAGATGGGCTCAGTATTTTTAAACATGTTGATTGCAGTCTACAATTAAAAATAAAATTTATATCATAACTCATTTACATACACATACATAGTTAATATTTATCTAATGATAAATATGTGCCAGCTTGTTCTGAGTACACTGTGTATATCATTTCATTTAATCCTTATGACAGCCCTATTTGCGGAGAGGTATTTTTACTAAGTGTAAAGACAAAGGTAGCTAAGCTTAGAGAGGTCACAGAAGCAATAAGTTTTATGAATCTATACTTATTACCTGAGTGATAAACTCATTTTCTCTCATAGTCTCCTCCAATTTGGGTAGATTCTCGGTCTTTCCTTCTTTTCTCAATACCTTGACTCTTGAAAAGATCAGGGGTTTGACCCTGAATTTGGGTTGTCTAATGCTTTCTCAGGATTTGACAGGGGTAAGGACGAGGGTGACATGCTCTTATTGTGGCATCATAGAAAGGGGTGTGATATCAGTGTGACCCACTACTGCTGCTGTCCACTGAGACTGTTCGGTTGAGGTGGTGCCTACCAGCTTCCTTTACTGTGAAGACACTCTTTGTCCACTTCCTGTCCCTAAGTCCAGCCCACACAGTGAGAAGAGAGTGAGCCAGTGCTTTCATTCCTTTCAGTCTGCTCATGGCTTGATCATTACTCAACTTCGATCACAGCTGTAAAGAGCTAGACTAGCCCAAATTCATCCAGTAATAAATGACGAAGCTAAAAATTTGAATTTGTATCTGTCTGTCTCCAAAAGCTGGAAGGCGAATTTATGTTACTGTGACCAAAGAAACAGGTACTCATGGTCTGCAAGGGGACTTGTGTAGACAGAGTTTTTCAGATCAGTCCACACACTGTGACCCATTAGTGGGTCATGAGATCAGCCTATAGAGTGTGCCATAAATAACAAAATAGAGGAGACTAAGATGTGACAACTAAATTCAAATGCATAATGCTAAATTGGACACTGGAACAAAATAAAAAGTGGAAAACTGAAAAAATATGAATAAGGCCCCCCAGGCAATTAGAAGTACTCTGCCAATGTTGATTTCATAGTTTTGATGCATGTTCCTTAGTTATGAAAGACACTAACCTTGACAAAGCTGGGTGTCCACAAAATTTGTGTACAATCTTTCCAGCTCAATTTCTATTTCAAACTACAAAGGTTTTTTTTAATCTCTTAGATGATAATATTCCTCCAGTATCAAGACACCCTGCTCTTGCTGTGTCACCTCTAGGAAACGTAGTGCCAGATTTTCCCGACTGCAGCAGCCTATGCTCTTGGCATATCTTTGGCAATGAGGCCCACACTAGGTACCTGCTCACCTGCTCACCATTGCACAAGTCACCTAACCTTGTTGACCACCCTTAACATTTCCTAACAAAGAAAAGCCACTGCTCCAAAAGGCAGGGTAACGAGGCAATGAGCAGAGGCGGCCCGATGTGCCATCACAGGACAGTGAAATCCATACACAGTTGAGGGCTGTTGTGATTTATGCCAGGCAGTGTGGGTGCAGCTCTCCCTCACCCTTCTCCAGATGGCCCGGACACACGCATACACAGCACACAACACTCAGCTGGAATCATTTACACTCTGAAAAATCCCAGGGCTCAGGCCACAATAACAATAGCCTGAATACTGGCACAGGTGTGTAATGAATGGTTTGAAGCTTCCTCTGTGGAGTGAGACTCACTCGTTCAACTGCTTCTTGAGCAAGATGTCTGTGGTAGGTAGAATAATGCTTCTCCAGTAGTGTTCACATCTTAAGCTCTGAAATTTGTGAATATGTTACCTCAGTGGTCAAAAGGAACTTTGCAGATAAGATTATGATAAAGATCTTGAGATGAGGAGGTTATCCTGAATTATCCAAGGGGATCTTCATATAATCACCTGGTCCTTAAAATAGAAAGGGCAAAAGTGTCAGAGTCATAGAAGATATGATGACAGAAACAGAAGATCAGAGTCAGAGGGATATGAAGATCCTCTTTGAGACAGAGAAAGAGACCACAAGCCAAGAAATGAAGGCACCCAATGGAAACTGGAGAAAGGCAAGCAAAAGGATGCTCCCCTAAAGCTACCAGAGTGGGAACAGCCCTGCCAACATCTTGACCTTGGCTCAGTGAAATCCGTGTTGAACTTCTCACTTCTGAGTTGTAAGACAATAAATATGAGTTAAGCTACTAACTCTGTAGTAATGTGGTAAAGCAGCCATAGGAAATGAACGGAGGATCTTTCTCATCCAGCTGGTGGTCTACTATTTTTCCTGCAGAATTCTTAAGCCCTGTTGGTGTTAATAAAGATGAAAAATCTATACCACCATTAATTGGATTAGATGAGCATAGAGCATGATCTACTCGATTTTACACACTCTTCTTCACTCTCTTGCTGACTCATTAAGTTACTAATTCACTCATTTGCCTACCAGTTAATTTACTCTTATATTCTTTCAGCTCATTCACTCACACACATCTCAATAAATAGCTGTGGAGTTGCTGGGATAGTGTGGTCATTTCTTTGGTGGCCACTGATGAGCAGTGTTTGAGGGGGTGGCTGTGTCTTAGGAACACATCTGAACTCCTCTGGATCTCTGCCTGTAGAAGGCCAGACTGGGACAGGGCAAGGCCATAACCCGCCAGACTTAGGTTCTTTGGCATTGACCTCATGCTAGGAACTGATAATCAGATGATAGCATGATATTTCAATTAAAGTGATGATAATACTTTCTCAGTAGTGGTGAACCTATGGCACACTGGCCACAGCTGGCTATTTGTTATCATTGAAAGCTCTAAAAGGTTCATTGTCACTGCTTTAAGCACATCACCTCTGGAAGTCTAGAAACAAATTACTTTCCAAAGCCATGCAGCAGTGAGTGGCAGAGCCAGGTTTCAAGTTTGGGTTTGTTCAATACCTAAGTCCATGTGTTTCATCTGTACTTGTAGTCTGGGACCTCCCTTGGCTGGGGCCAGGGAGAGGAAGAAATCAGGAAGGATCAAGGCCAAGTACTTCATGAAATGGACAAGTGAAGAAAAAATAAGTTGTCTACATCTCAGCATTTAAAGGGATTCAGGTGAGTCTTTTTCCCATCCAGGTTGGTCTTCATTCCAGATGTATCTAGTTGATTTATCTCTTAATTATAGGAGGCTCTTGGGCCAGCAGATAGATAGATCTGGATGACCCACAGAGCTTCAGCTGTACATGCAGGTATGCACAGACCATAGGTCCACTCATGAGGGCAGAGGCTTTCCAGAGAGCTCAGATGAGTGGTCTAGAGGACAGGTGGACAGAAAATGGAACAGATGATCAGAAACAAGAATGAGATCTTCAGGTTAAGGGTTGGAAAACCTAGTTACCTCTGGCAAGATATGGAACAGATCTAGAACAAGACCAACTCTGGGGAGACAACCACACAGCTTTATGTTCCCTCCTCATCAGTTGGAAGGTGGCGTGATCTTTCAGTCTAATCTCTTGACTTTCTCCCAACCACAGTGAATATCTTTGGTCTTGTCTTCCTAGCCCTCATCTCTTCTTTTGAGCACATTTCTTCTTTTGCAGAACTGTCCCCAAACCAGCCATGGTGTCCTCACTGGGACCATGGCCTTGACCCTATGAATAGGCACATTCCCTAGCCAACACAGTTAGACACACACACACACACACACACACACACACACACTCCCATGGGCTTTTTAAATTAGAAGCAAGGGCAAAGATCTTCATGTTCTCTCTGTTGATAAAGGTATGCAGGTGAATCAGGGGGCTGTTATTTTTGCAGTATATCAAGTGACTGGAGAGATCAATAGGTGAAACAGGAGGATTTATTCCAAATTTTAGGTATACACTGACTTGGCAGACTGATGTCCAAAGGCTGAGCCCAGAACAAAGGAAAAGTTCCAGTTTTATACCTGTGTCTGAGGGGGTGATCTTTCTAGTGGTGCAAAACTGGGGGGAGGGGAAGGGAGGTTACAGAAGTGAGACAAAAGCAGAGAAAAATAATCACACAGTGATAGCCTTGTGACTTAGCCTTGAAGGAAGACAGAGCCTTGTGAATCTTATGATGTGATTATTTATATATTTGGGGGGGTGGGGTACCAGGGATCAAACTCGGGACCTTGAGCTTGCGAGGCAGGCACTGGAACCACTGAGCGAAATCCCCAGCCCACCTTGTGAATCTTGTGAGAACAAGATGATGTAAACTTTGTTTACAGGACATAGTTGCTGATTTTATCTGTACCAGAAGAAGGAATTACAGCTACAGGGGTGGAGGGTAATCTGAGGTGGGGTGAACTGCTCAAGGTTAGGTAAACCTTGTTTTCCTTTAAATCCTGCTTTACTATGGGTGGGCACAGTTCCAGCCTCAAACAACCACCATTCACAATAGAATGAGACCAACAGACAGAGATAGGGACAGAGAGGGACTTGGGGCATTTGAGTTCTTGGTTCTAGGCATCCCTCAGGACAACCACAGCTTGATCATCTTATGAGTTGGCTACAGCAGCCAATAATCTTTTTTGTATTCTAAGCTTATTTGGTTTGGATTTCTGCCACTTAAAAATATAAGACATTATCCCAAATGTGATGGAAATGAGTAGTACAAGAAGACAGGAGCTCTTCTCTCCACAATTTTTTGGGTCTCTCTTTCTTATCCTCTTCCTCTACATGGTCTGTTTCAATGCCACTGTACTGATGACTGGATCCCTGGCAGCTATTCAGATAGTATGTGCACAACACTGTCCTACATAGGCCCTTGTAGTACTACTGTGTTTGGGGCACTTGCTCTGTGCCAGGCACCATGCTAAGAGCATTTATTCACATCTCACTTAACCTCTTAATAATTTGCTCTATAAAGTATGTGCTATTGTTTCATTATTAAATAGATGGAGAAACTGAGGCCAAAAGCAAGTCCATTTTACTTATCCAAAGTGAGCCAACTAATAAGTTTGGAGCTGACACTTTCCAGGCAGGTTCCTTCTAGGGCCTGGACACTGAGTCTCCACCTCAAACTACTTCTACTCTATATGTTAGTCCCTTTGCCTGAGAAACTCTCTTGCTGCCTAGAGACATGGCATGACCAAGAGAGGTAGCTGCTGTGTCTTGAAACCTTAGTGGGAGCTCTCTGAGTACCACTGCACCACCTGTCACCCTCATAATAGTGTCATGGGGCTGTGGGTACAGAGCATCAAGCCAGCTCTGCAAGGTTACATGATTGGTGAATGGTGGAGGCAGGATGAGAAGCTAGCTTTGTACCTAACTGCAAGAAACCTTACTGACCATAGCGTGGTTAGCCACCACTCAGCAGCCAGCTGAGAGGCTCAGTCATCCAGCTGGGCCTCAGGGCTGCCTTCTGGAGAAGATCAGAGCCTGGATAGTGCTCAGACTCAGAATGGCAATCGAGTGGCAGGCAAACACCAATGCAGGCGGCTCCTCGATAAGCCATCTGCAAACACTTTCTCTGCATGAGAAGTGTCATCCTGCTCTAATCTCTGGAGCCCTCTGCAAGGTGAGCCTGCCACCTTCCCTGGTAGAGCAGGTTCCTTCCCTGAGTCATGCTTGCCAGTGACAGGAGGACAGTGAGGAAGGCTGAGGAAGCAGGAGCTGGTGGAGGGAGTGGTCTAGTGTACTGGCTAATCTGGGTGTGTCAGTGTCCTGCCTTCTACCCTTACCCTGTTCTGTCACCAGAGTGGATACAAGCTTTCTGGATTCTCTTGGAAAATTTACACTGGCTGCTCTGGAGTTTGCTTGGTCCCCGTGTCCTCTGAAATAGGGTACAAGGAATTGATAAGATCCCACTCCTTTTCTCACAGCTAAACAAGGGAAGAAAATAGTTCACATTTGTGAGGCACTTACTGTGTGTCAGGTGCAGTCCTTGACATATTACAAACAGGGGCACAGCTGTTCAGAGGATTCTGTTGCACAGACAGGGAAATTATGGCTCAGAGAAATTATTTCATATGTCCACATTCTCGTGTCCAGTAAAGAATGGACCCTGGATACAAAAGAAGAATGGTCTGGTTCTAAGACACACCCCTTAACTCTTAACCTTCTCAAACCTGTCACCTTTGTGTAGGAGAATAAGACAGGTGATCAACCAGCCAGGTGGCACCTCCACATGGGCAGAGACCTGAACCATGCAGGGGAGAAGACCAGGCAGGGTATGAGAATACTGTGGTCACCAGACTCTGAATGCCTGCATCCTGCCCTGGCCATCCCTCACTGGGGATGAATATCTTGTGGTCTGGGGGCTACTACCCTCAACCTCATGTCTAACCTGCAGCCATATAAACTTGGGCTGGGGACAGGGCACAGCCCACTCAGGGCCCCACATCTGGTCAGATGGATACTGCTCTGAGAGTCTGTCCCTAGCAGGCTAGAGCAGAGCCTGGAGGGAGAGGATGTACAGGTGCAGGACCTCCATAGAAATGTGATGGGCTGAGATGGGGAGGCAGCAACAGGAATGATAGAGGTGATGCTGGGGCACCCTTTCACAAATCCCTCTGTTAAAGCCAGGTGCATGGCCTCCTCTTCAGACTGAGAGTTCAGCCCCTCTCTCTATCAAGTGACCTCAAAACAAGGCCTCAGGAACCTACTTCCTGATACAATCCTCTGATTGGTCCAGCTTGGGTCACACGGCTACCTTGATCCAATCAGCTATGTTCTGAGAGCCACATGATGCATTTCACTGCCACTTTTAGGGAGCAGTGGATTGAGGGAGGGAGACTAGTCTTCAGAGGCATCAGAAAAAGGTAGAACTGCCTGATTTGGAGATAGCAAATGAGAGTTGGGCAGCCCTGAAGGGTGGCTGGGGTCCACCACAAGCCACCTGGTCCAGAGGTTAGTCCCTTGTACCATCCTTAGACCCAACCTTGTCCTCTCACTTCAGCATCACAGGTGCATCCAATCCATACAGGCAAGAAGCCTCTTCCATCAGCCCTGCCAGCTGAGGATAGAAGAAAGTGGACAAGCATCCCTCAGAACCTTCTCAGTGTGTCACCCAAGCACATAAGACCTGGGATGTCCGTAACAAAGCTGTCCTCCCTCCAGTAGTTACAGCCAAGATTCCTGTCCCTCAGCGCTTCTGGGCCTAGACACATGTCCTCCAGAGAGCCTTACTTCTGGAGGAAAAACATTTACCTGATGTGGTTTGTGTGGGCTCCCTAGAGCTCCCAATTAGCTGAGCAGGAAAGAGCTCTGATAATTTGTTGAGTTTACTGCATTGCTTCTGGGAAAAAGGAACATTTGCCCACATTGATTACCAGATCCCATTGTTGTTGCACTTGGGGTAGATCTGCATCTGAGGAGTCCCCGGGAAGAAGCCAGCAGCTGGTAAGTGAATAGGGAGTGTGGCACCTGGCTCAGGGATTGGTGTGATGGGTAAGAATGGCTTCCAGACAGGTGTGGGCAGTGCCCTAGGAAACTGACATGCACCCAACATAGTATCTCTGCCCCCACCCCAGTTTACTTGCTCACTGTCTCTTCCTCCATTTTCCCCCACACATCCCTCTGCTTTCATCAGCAGGGTTTCATTCGCATATGCACCCAATCATTTCTTTTTCCTCTGAGCAGTGTCTATTGAGCCCTTTCTTTGAGTCAAACACTCTACAAGATACCAAGGAAGGAATGATGAACAAGAAAGACAGCTGCAAAATAAAAGACAGATAATAATAAGAAGGGAGACAGGTCTTTCACAAATGGGAAAGGGATCAAGAGGTGGGGGGGCGGTGAAAAAGGAATTAGGATATGTTATATACATGTACCAGCTCCATACAAGGAATATAAACATTATGTATTGCAAACATGTACTAATAATGGTAAGTAAAATTTTTTTAAAAGACTGCTGTCATGTGCAGGGGCTTTTAGCTCAGGAACAGGCCCTGAATCATGCCTGATGAGACCAGCACAGAGGAAGAGAAGGTGCAGGGAGCCCAAGGGGTGTACAGGAAAAGCAAACCTGACTTGCAGGGAAGTGCAGACTTCTTACAGGCAGTGACTGCTGCATGAGGAGGAAGAAAGGAGGTACTTAGGGAAAGGGTTCGAATAGATGCAGGTAGACAAGGGGAATTTGGCAATGAGGTGAATTACTGATTGTTGGAAACATCCCAGACATACAGTGATTGTTGGGGTTCAAACATTAGGCCTGGAAGACTCTGAAGTCATTCTCAAATCTAAGATTTGAAGATTATCTGGTTCTCATTCTCCTGATTCCAGACAAAATATAATTAGAAAAGATGCCCATCACTGGAAGCAAGAAATGCCATTCGTTCATTTGCTATTCACCCAGTCATTCCTTCAAGAAGCAGGCATAATAAAAGTTCCCTTTACGCTTCTCCACCAAAGTCGCTCCCCGAATGAGCCAGTGCTCCCATGGCCTCAGAGCACCCACTGCCAGCAGCCCCCACTCCCCACTGCTGTACGCTTCTGCTCCCTCCAGCTGAGCCGTACACTTTCTGAGAATCAATTGGGTATGTTGCCAACTCTCTCCGTGCCAGTCATACTTGTTATTGTAATTATGTGATTTAAATTAAACATCACATAAACTGATGAAATATGAGTGTGAAAGGAAATACAGTTGCAGCTATGGAAACTCAATTGAATGCTTTGGAACAACTCCATAAAGGAGAATATCTAAAAAGAATTGCTTTCTAAATATTAGGTGTCCATGAAAGAAACACCTTCTCCCCACAGGATAAGTTCCATGGGGACAATGAGGACTGGACACATATCCCTAGTATCTGGCATACAGTAGGTGCTCAATACACATTTGTTGCCCTGGTGACTGCTAGCAAAATTGGAAATGGTGAATGGAATTCTGCTTGTAATTAAATAAGACAGTGTGGAGAGCAAACCCATGGTCAAAGGGAAGCCCATGGTCCCACATTAAACCATCTGGCAATTAAATGGGGGGTGAAATATTTTACATTATAATGAAATGTTTAAGCTTGTATGTGTCCTTTTATGATTCCCTACTGAGAAGTTAAATTATAATTTACCAACTACATCATCTGTGAGGCTTCCATAATGGTAGGTCAGTGACTATTTTCTGTAAAGGTCTTGAAAATATTTTTGGCTTTGTGAGCTATCATCTCTGGCACAACTATTCAACTCTGTCATGCAACATGGAAGCAGCCACAGATGCCATGCAATACATGCATGGTTGTGGTTGTGACCTGGTGAAACCTAACCTTTAGTAACAAGCAGCAAGCCATGCTTTGCCAACCTTTGTTCTCTGTACTGATGCATCCTGTGTGCCAGACATAGTGTAGTGTTGCTGGAGATACTGAGACAAAATAGCTGCTACCCTAGCTTGCAGAGAGCTTCCCTTTTGATGTGGAGATGTTTATGTCAGAAGATGATTTCAATGTGGTATATATCCAGGATAATGGTAGGCGTGTGCCTGTGCTGCCAAGGGACAGGGAGATGGAGAGGTGGAAGACAAAGGACAATTGGCTAGGTTTATAGGATCGATGATACTTTGCCAGGTGGGGCAACGGAAAAGGCCATTCCAGGTCAGGGAGCAGAATGTCCAAAGGCATGGAGGCATATACTTGCTGTGTCCTGGGATGTAATCCTTGTGTGTGGCTGGAGATCAAACTGAGTGTCAGTGGAAATGGGAGGACATTGAAAGTTTGGGCTTTATTCTGGAGCCTAATGGGTTTGCCCCTCACAGATGGATTTCCAGTAAGACAGAGACTTGATTCAGAATCCCCAGAGCATGAAAGATGGTTAGGAGGTAGAGGGCAGGTCAGAAGGTTATCTCTGCAGGCCAGGTAAGAAGTGATGAGATCTTAAGTTGACTACAACTTGACATGGTGGGTATGCAGAGGGAGAGTCAAGGGTGATGCCTGGGTGAGTAATGGGAGCAGGATAACTGGCTGAGGGGAAGGTTTGACTTATTCAGAGCATAGTGACCAATCCCAAGTACAGATCAGATAGCCAGGAGTGGAAGCAGTATAGAGTGCCTCAGGCCTTCAGAGATGTGGGCACAAAATGTGGGCAGGTGCTGCTAGGGAAGAGTCCTGGAAGACTAAAGGGTCTCTTTTTAAAGGTAAGCCCAGAGCTAGGAGACTCTAGCAGTCTGTCTTAGTTACTTTTCTTGTTACTGAGAAAAAATACCTGATACCCAAAGTTAAAGGAGAAAAGGTTTATTTAGCTCACATTTTGTAGAGGTTTCAGTCCATAATCAGCTGGCTCCAAGGCAGGGTGCCACTGCAGAAGGGCATGACAGAGGAGAAACAGTTCATAGCACACAGAAGGAAGCAAAGCAACAAGAGATGACCACAGCTCTTTCTATCCCTTATCTTATCCAGGCTACTTAGGACAAGTAGCACTCACACCCTTTGTCCTAGTCCCCTTGAGCCTAGCACTGCACCATGATTCAATCCCAGTGTTACACACTCTAGCTCCAGCCATCTCTGAAAAAGCCCCACCTATGACCAGGTAAGGCTTTGGGGGGACATCTAGACACAAGCCATAACATTCTGCCCTGTCCCCCCAAAGGCTCCTGCACATCTTATTATCCAAAAGGCATTTAGTCCATCTTCAAGAGTTACCAAAGTCATAACTGTTTCAGCATTGCTGAAAAGTCCAAATTCAACATCTCCTCTGAGATTTAAGGCAAACTTTTAGCTACAAGCCCCTGCACAAATGCAAAGAAAGTTAAACACTTCCAACAGTCAATGGGACAAGGTAGACATTTCCATTCCAAAAGGTACAAATGGGGGATAGCAAGGAAGGGGAACAAAGCAAGACCAAAATCCAGCAGGGCAAACATTAAATCCCACAGTTCCACTTCCAGCATCCCTGGCAATGTGTGGCAAGTTGTGAACTCCAAAGGGCTCGGGTGGCTCCACCCCTAGGGCACTGCAAGTGGTTGCAGCTCCTATGACTTCTCTCTTAGGCTGACTCCACTCCCTTCTTGGAGTTTTCCTCAGATGATCCATGTTGCTGGCTTCTCCAAACTGCTGGGGTTTCCAGCACACCTTTGGCTTCACACGCACAGCTTCACACACTACTCTCTCAGGGGCACACTGCCTGGCCACCCAGGCCTTCTTTAGAAATCTGGGTAGAAGCCTTCCTGACCACAACTCTTGCATTCTGCATGCACCTAAAATCAGCACCACGTGGATTATGCCAAGATCTGCCACCACCTGGAGCAGTAGCCAGGCTTCGTTTTCTCTTGCCTGTATGGGTGCAGTGCCTGTGAACCAAATCCCGAGGAATAATTTCCCTAGGCTGCCACCATTCTGGAATATGGTGCTCAGGGGCTCTCTTCTCAAAGCAAAGTCTTTCACTTTTGGAATTTTGAGGCTGCAAAGGGTGGAGTCCTGCTGCTTCTTGTGATGCCCTCAGGCCATCTTTTCTATTCTTCTGTTCCTTCTCAGCAATCAATATCTCCTTTGCTCTTTCTTTACAGTTCACAACTTTGCTGGAGTTTCCTTTTGGCCAAACTCAGAATGTTTTGAATCATTCTGCTGGGCTCTTTGCTCTTGATTCTCAACATAAATCTGACTAAAAGCCCCCAACAGTAGCCATGCCACCACCTCATTAGACTGCCTTGGAATTTCTTCTGCCAGATTAGTCTGACACCCTTAATCTCAGTCTCAGGCAAAGTCTCTAGACATGAGCAAAATGCAGACAAACTTTCTGTGAAGGCATAACACACACCATCTGGAGTCCAACAGCCAATACAGTCCTTCCTAGCAGAAACCTCCTGAGTCTGGTCTTGGCCAGCAACTTTTCTATCAGCATTCTGGTCTTCTGAGCTCTGACCATAATCTCCCATCAAGTACACCCTAAGGTGTTCCAGCGCTCCTTTTTCAGGCAGCATCTGTAAACCTTTCCTAACTCTTCCCCTTGCCACAAGCCAGTTTCAAAGGCTCTTGAGCCACATGGCCAGATACAGTCACAGCAATGACCCCACTTCTTGGTACCAAATTCTGTGGTAGTTTTCTTGTTGCTGAGACTAAAAACTCAACACTCAAAATTAAAAGAGGAAAGGTTTATTTAGCTCACATTTTGTAGAGGTTTCAGTCAATAATTGGCTGGCTCCAAGACAGAGTGGAACATGGCAGGGGTCATCACAGAAGAGAAACAGTTCATGGTGCACAGAAGGTAGCAAAAGCAATATCTTATCTTATCCAGGCTACTTAAGCCAGGTAGCACTCACACCCTTAATCCTAGTGCCCTTGATCCTAGCTTTGCACCATGAATCAATCCCAGTGTTACACACTCTAGCTCCAGCCACCTCTGAAAAAGCCCCACCTATGACCAGGTGAAGCTTTGGGAGAACACTCAGATACAAGCCATAACACAGTCCATTTCTCAAAGGGCAGTATGTTCATTCCAGGTATTCACCCAGTTTTTGGAAAATGTAAAACATCATGGAATTGTCTTGCAAAAAAATCATGGAATTTCCTTGACTTAGTGTAAGTCCCAGGAATTCGGCTGTTGGCAACATGGTTGTGAAAAGCGTCTGTGATGAGACTGAGTGGCAAGGCTGAGTCAATAAAGGCTGGCTTCAGGGATAAGGGGAAGATTAGGTAGGGAATAGATGCCCTTTGCTCACCACTCACCATGACAATTCCAGGATTTTCCTGATGGTGTCATGGTGTCCTCTCCATCCCCTGTAGCAGGTGGGAATGGAAGAAGGGCTGAGAGTGCAGACAGGGTGGTAAGCATCTCCCATATTTCCCATTTTTCCAGGCCAGCCTTGAGGATGGAGGGAATGTTTATATTTGTTCCTAGGATGAAGAAAATCTTCAATCCTCCCTCAGAGCTGGGTGATGCCCAGAACCTAAGTAGGAGATGCTGCCCACCGTAGGTGCTCTCAGAGCTCAGAAGCCAGATTCTTATTACCAAGGAGTAGAAGCAGCACAGGGACTGTGACATCCTGCTGACTCCTAGAGATCATAGGCATTGCAGGGGCTCCCCATATCCTGGAAGCATGGGGAAAGTGGCCCCACTGCAAGCCCAGTAAGTACCTTTACACACCATGAGCCTGTGAGTGGATCAATGAAGCTTCTCCCGTGGCTGTCAGTGTTCAGGGATGCTGGGATTGCAACCACAATCTCCTTTGTCTCAGCTTACAATTAGGCAGCAATCCCTTGAGAGTCACTGTTGTCATCTAGTGCAGCTGGGGTATCTCTCAGCACCCCCAACATCCTGACTGTACCAGAAGCATCTGAGAAGAAATGCCTTCCACCAAGACTGCTCTGAGCTTTCCTATTACCAAGAGAAAAGCTTAGAGCTTTCTGCCCAAGAACTCAAAGCCACTTTCCCCATAATCAACTACACGCATTAAAGGCAGTGATTTTTTTAAAATTCTCTCTAAGCCAGATTCCATTAATGAAGCCCCATTTAACAGAAGTCAATTTACCAAAAAGAAAAAAAATTTTGAGTGTAATTGCTTAAATACATTTTATGTTGCACTGCAATAGCAATTTACTGGGCCAACTCGGAATTCCCCAGACCCCCTACAGAGAAGTTAATGTGGACAGAAAGGTTTGAAGGGGAGTCTCTCTCTGTGTTTCTCTCCTTTAATTATGATTCTGAGAGGAGCAAAATTAAACAGGATCTTGAGGGGAGGAAAGGAGAGGAGGGAGCAGAAGCAGAATGGAATTCACCCTTGGCTGTTCTACTGCCTTCCTGCATGCTTGCACATATGTGACAGTATAATACAATGGCTGAGGACATAGGCTCTGAGTGAGATGGCCCGAGTTTGAATCCCACCGTTGCCACTTGACAGGTGTGTAACTCTGAGCAAGTTTCCTTACCTTTCTAAGCTGCCAGGTGGTACAATGGGAAAAGCAATATAGGGTAGCATGTACAAAGGGAGAAACACAGCAGAGCAATGTGTTCCAGTACACATAGCACTTGTGTTTGACTAGAAAATTGTGTGGCACTCACACACTCAGGATGGAAAGGCAGCCAGGAGTCAGACCAGGAAAACTCCGTTTGATTAAAGGCTTGGAGGAAGGGAAGGGATAGGCCAGCTGGAGGTCTGAGAGAATAACGAGCATAGCAGGCAGAAGGAATGTCAAGTGCAAAGACCCTGCGACGGCAGTAGGCCAGCAGAGTCCATTTAGCTGGACTATAAAGAATAAGAAGAGGAGGAGGCAGGAGAGGTGAAGGCAACTAGTTTGTTTTTTTCAGTGCTGGGATTGAACCCAGGGCCTTCACACTGAGGTACATACTCAGCCTCTTTTTAAAATTTTTATTTTGAGACAGGGTCTTGCTAAATTACTAAGTTGCCCAACCTGGCTTTGAATTTGTAATCCTGCCTCAGCCTTCTAGAGTGCTGGAGTTATAGGCATGTGCCACCATGCCAGGCACAATTGGCTTTTTTAAGGTCTTGTGAGTCATCAGTAAGATTTTTTTACTCTGATTATTAGAGCCATCAAAGGCTCATTTTGATTTGTTTTTAATTAGCTCTATTAAATTATAATTTACATAAAATAAAATCGCCCATTGTAAACCTGCAGTTATTTGGAGCTTTGACAAGTGAGCACCTCCCATATAGTTAAGATCTCCTTTAAGGTATGGAACCTTTCTATCATTGCTTTGTGCTCCTTCCCAGCTGAGCAGTCTTCACCTTCGCCACCTGCTTCTAGCCCTTGCAGCCACTAATCTGCTTTTGCTCACTAAAGAGGATCGTACAGAACATACCATACCTATTCGTGTCTCACAGCATACTGCTTTCGAGATTCATCCATGTCATTTCCTGTACTAGTAGTCTTTCTCTTTATTGGAGGTTTTTTGTTTGTTTATTTGTTTGCAGTACTGGAAACTGAACCTGTCACCAGATGGGGCCCAAGCCAATTCCCCAAACTGGTGCTAGGAAACCTAGACTCACTTTACCTGTGGGGCAGGGCTTTCATGACAGTAAAAGAATTTTCAAGAAGCCTCAGTGAGAGGAATAAAGAGGTTTAGTGGACAGAATTTAAAGTACACACTCAAAGGAAAGAGAGAGCAGGCTCTCAAAAGGAGGGCTGCCTACAGTCCGGAGCTGGGAGTATTTATGTGATTTGGGGAGTGGAAATCTGTGGAATTTGTGAATCTATAGAAAATTTAGGCTTGGTTTACAGGAGAAAAATGATGGCCCATCCATGGTAGAAAGATAATGGCTCATTTGACCATTGAAAAGTTAGCTCATTTCATAGGAGTAAGGTAAGGGGTCAGTCCACTTTATTTTTTTTAAAGGTAGATGATCTAAAATATTTTGCCTAACAACATTCTTTGAATGCTTTGAATCTGTTTCTCTATGTTAACATCAAGTTTCTACCCTTTGGCTTATCAACTAAACTAATATATGGATTTATAGTATCTTTAAGAGATTTGGGGTGTGGTGGGCCTGGAAGAAAAAAAACAAACAAGCCTAAGAAGCACAAACAAGCCTAGGAAGTACAGATATAGATAACCTTGAGTAGCTTTGTGTCCTGAAGTGGCAGTCTTCCAAAAGTATCATTTTAAAATTAGTTTTCCTTTTCTCTTTTTTACCTATCTTATTTCTCCTATCCTACCCCAAACTTAGGGTGCTTGTACTGAATTAGATCCCTACCCCTTTATTTACTTTTGAGAAGGCTCTTGCAAAGTCACTAAATTGCCTGGGCTGGGAATCAAATTCGGGATCCTTCTGCTTTAGCCTCCCAGGGTGCTAGGATTACAGGCATGTGCCACCATGCCCAGTTTATTGGAGGGTTTTGAGCAAAGCCCGGCACCATCTCAATGGCAGAATCAGGTGAGGATCATTCCATATAGACCCCCAATTCTTTGATAGGTCCCAGAAAACTCTCAACTGCTCAAGATGTATACCTGGAGAAGGAGGGGCAGAACAGAGTAAATATGTATGGGCAACTCCAGGCCCTTCAAGGTTAAGCCTTGGGAATGAACAAATAATTTTCAGAATTGCTGGAACTGGAAAGGTGTGGAAGAGATGGGAGATGGGAGCCTTCCCTGAGGGCTTCCCCAGGGTATACCATGAAGGTGACAGCATTCCTGCCTGATTGGGGGGGGGGGGGGTATCCTTGACCTCCAGCTCTCATCTGGATCTTTCCGCTCATCCTGCTCTTGAGACCCCAGCATCCTCTCCTCATTCCCTTTTGCAGTAAAGAGCCTTTTGGTTCTGAATTATTCAGGTAAATTCTCCCTATTTCTACTTCTCTTATGTAAATAGCCTCAAAACTTTGTCATTGAGATAGAATTGAATTTGGCCTGGAGAAAAAAAAAGCCCTCAGTGCCATTTGTGACTCCTCAGAAAACTTAAATGACTCACCCTGTAATAAACTATTTTAAATGGGATCTGGTGAAATACGGTAATTGGTTTCTATACTAGTTCCTACCCTAGCAATATGGGTTATATTCCTAGAGTTTGGTATGTGTCAGCATTTTCATTTTAGTAACAGTTCAGTTTTGCAGGGTGTGAAACTCCTTGGCTAAGTCTTTTGTTTAATACGTGTTTATAAAGTCCCACTATGCTGGATCTCTTCTGTCTGCCCCTCCAAATGCTCTCCCTCACCTTTTCCCTGCTCCATTCCTGGGGCGACTAGCCTGTGGAGAAACATCAGTGTTCCCCCTTTTTCCTCTGCCTTCCAATTGGCCTAGATCAACAGGAGCATCCACACGAGACTGGAGGGGGCAAAGAGTGAGTTCTTGGTATATTCATGCCTTGCTCTTTCCTGATAGGGTCTTCACAAACCATCTGAAGCCCTACTGAAGATCTGGGTTCTATATAGTGGCTTTTGCCAAGCTGCACTGTGTTAAGGGACATTTCTTCTCTCTGCTCAGAAGGAGAAGGACAAGGAGTGGCAATGAGCTCCCTGTTACTGTTTCCAAATAAGAGGTCTTGTCCAGGTTCTTGATATCCTGAACAAAGAATTGAGCAGGACACCTAAAAGGAGCAGCAAGATCAAAGATTTATTGAAAAATGAAAGTGCACTCCACGGGGTAGGAGTGTGCTCCGTGCTGAGGGTTTAAGTAGTAATGTTTGGGGGGAGATTGAGGGTCGGTCTGAGGGTTCGTCTCTGCCAGCGAGTAGCTTGGCTGTGTCGCTCCTTCGTGTGGTGGGGTTTTTGACCTTTTATTGCCTTTGGAGGAATTGTCATGGTGTTCAAAGAAGGGGGGTTTCAAAACAGCACTGCTAATGACATGATAATTAAGGTCTACTTTGGCCCAAGGGTTGTGGAAGACTACTGGGCATATACCAGGAGACTTATTGTGTATAAACTAGGTTGTCTGATTACTTTCCTCCAGATGTCCTGGTCTTGGGCTAATGTTTAACTCGGAAGGTGAACATAGCCCAGACAGCAAGCTCCAAAGCAGGCCCTTCGTTGTTCCATCTGGCATTTCCTTGGCTACCTCCTCCCTCATTACCAGCCCCAGGGTACTGCCTCCCTTCCCCCAGACTCCCCTCGCCTTTGTAAAGAGTCATTCATCAAACTCCTGAATAATCCTCTTCTGACTATGCCACCTGCTTTCTGCAGGAACCTTTATCTGTCTGCCTCGTACCAAGTCTGGTGTTGGGTGCTGGGAACTAAGATGAAGAATAAAACAGCAGCTGGCATTACCAAGAGCTTGCTCTTGCCAGGAACTGGGCTAGGGTCTCTTCTGTGCATTAGCTCAGTGAACCCTTGCAGCCTTTTGAGGGAGAGGTTATTATTGTTCCCATTTTAGAGATAAGATCACTGAGTCTCAGAGGGATTAGGTGATTTTTTTTAAGGGGGCACTGCTAATTCCTCCAGGACCTGGGCTTCTAGACTAACAGACCACATTGTGGCCTTTGAAGAAGTGACTCAGGGAAACACATGCCTGGATAACTGGATTAAAACTGGGCTAAAGTGTTGTTCCTCCTAGAGGAGGGGAAGGAAGGTTACATTCAAGAGGTTGATACACTCCTGACTCCAGACTGGGTTCCATGCCCAGTTTTCTCCTTTACTCCCACAGACCCTTCAGGCTGGTGTCATTCTTGTCCTTAGAAAGGTTGAGTAAAGAGTCCAAAGTCTCACTGAGGAA
Organism: Heterocephalus glaber; assembly: GCF_000247695.1. The sequence goes on along the minus strand of NW_004624764.1, from coordinate 16,903,506 downwards.
GGGCAGATCTGAACCAAGATCTTTAAGGCGTCAAAGCCAAGAAAGGTAGAAAAGCTCTTCTGGGATATGACATTCCAGGGACTCTCCACGGAATCCTTTCAGGTGACAGGATGGTGCAGCAGAAAGGACTATACAGGTGGGTATATTCCAGGCCCAGAAGGCAAAGGCCTTGAGAAAGGCAATTCCTGGAATGCTTGGGGGATATAAGTAGAAGTGCTAACCTCTGGTCCTCTGCTGTCCTGGGAGCCAGTCCCCTCTCATCTCAGCTAGCCCAGCCCTGGAGCAGGGGACCAGAGCTGTGCTAGCCTGGAGCCTTCCAGAAGCCTGGGGCCTGTGCAGCTCCAGCTGGCTTCTCTGGGGCCTCATCCTACCTCTCATCTCAGGGATCTTGTGGTGGGATGAGGCCCCCGAGAAGCCAGCTGGAGCTGCACAGGCCCCAGGCTTCTGGAAGGCTCCAGGCTAGCACAGCTCTGGTCCCCTGCTCCAGGGCTGGGCTAGGGCCGAGCTTGCCTGGGGAATGGGGAGACACCTGGATGACCAGACCACCTCCCAGCTCTGCTCCCTGACCCCACTGTGTCCTGTCCCCACAGGTTCACCGGAGCCAGCCTCCCAGCCCCTGTCATCAGCAGCAAGAACTGGCTACGGCTGCACTTCACCTCAGATGGCAACCACCGGCAGCGTGGCTTCAGTGCTCAGTACCAAGGTAGGCAGCGCCAAGACCACCAAAACTCCTTTGCAGGTGGCAGAGACAACACTGTGTCCAATGTGACCTCAGGGCATCCCTCCCTCCCCATGGGTTCCAGTCTGGAGACCCAGGGCTCTGCTTCTCTGCATCTCTGCATCTCCCTGTGGTCCTTTATTCCAGGGAGTAACATTCTTTGGACGGTAGCCCCTGGCTGCCCCTTTTTGGGCTAGGCTCCTCTTACTAGTGAAACACCCAGAATGCCTTCCTCGAGCAACACACAGTGCTAGGCACTGGACAAGCATCATCTAATGTCATCTTCACCATTAGTTACACTACCAGGTGCATATAATCGCCATCCCTATTATAGGAACAAGGAAGCTGATGTTCAGAGAAGTGAAGTCACGTTCCCAAGGCCACCTGACCTGCTGCCTTTGAGCCAGAGCCACCGTTTTTGCCCGCTAGCTTAAAGCTGTTCTCTGTACACAGCAGGGAGCATCCCACACTTCTACCTGTTTTCATTTTACCTAAGACACAGCTGTATTGCAAACACAAACAAAATCACTTTAGAGAGCAGTGGTGCTCGTGTGCTCCAATCTGGGAAGAGAAGTCTAATGGCAAGAGATCAGACCAGGAGTGGCAGGTGGAAATTGCGGATAAGCACATTTCAGCTCCAATAATGAAGAATTTCCTAGCCACAAGAGCCACCCACAAAAAAGCAGCAAGTTAATTCAGAAAAGGGAAGACTGCAACCAGAGATCTGACATGCCAGTGAATGCGTAGGAATGAGAAGGGCTTCCTTCTCAACCTGGAGTTTATTAAAAACGCTCAAAATTTATAAACACCAAGGGTCAGCCTCATGATGTGCTCATTAAGTCTGTAACTGTTACTAATCACAAGTTGCTATTGGTTTTGGTAGATTTGACAATATACTTATATCGTGCACCTATTAAGGACAAGGCCCTCTATGAAGCCTTGGGACTGAAAGGCCAAGTGCCTGCTGGCCCACCCAGAGCCCCCTCCTGCAGGTCCCTGGGGCCAAGCTCTCCAGCTAAAAACTGGAATAAAAGCTGCACTAGAGGCAGAAGCATTACCTGTAGGATCTAAGGCTTTTATAAGTTGTCTCAGTCACTCAGGGCCTGGGGTAGAAGGTCACTTTTGAAATATCTACAAAGTAAACAAGAAACCCCCTGGTCAGAGGAGCTTTCCTGGAGATGTTTTGTCACTGCTGAAGCTGGGCCTTTATGTGGGAGGTACCTGTCTGCATCCCTCTATTGTGTTTTCCCAGATAAAAAAGTAGAGCTGAATGTTATAATGATTTAAATAAGTGCTGGGTGTTTCTCACATTTCAAGTGACTGAGAGGCCATTTGTCATTGTAATAGGTTAAGGTTTGATGCCAGGCAAGAGAAACAAGAACCCAGACCAGGCCGTCTAGATCACACACTGGTTGCAAACCTACTGTGTGCCAGGGCCTGCACATGCATTGTCCCACACAGCCCTCCTCATAGTAGAGGGACATATGTGGTTTTGTTTGAATTTTTCCAGCTGAGGTTCAGACAGGTGTGTAAAGAGCCCAAGATCACATAGCCCATAAATAGTGAAACTTGAATTCATTCACAATCCTATGAGTTTTTCTGAAAACTCACAGTGTCTTTTCTTGTGGTGCTTTTTTCCTTATGATCTCCCTTTTTCTGTTTGACTGATACACACACACACACGCATGCACGCATTCACATGCCCACATATAACTACACACAGGCAACTAAAGGGAAAAATACCACCAAAAGGTACTTACTCTTACTAAATGTAATGTACTCTGAAATTTTCTTTTCCTTTTTTTTGTACCAGGCTTTGATCTTGGGTCCTTGTGCTTGCAGGGCAGGTGGCAGAACCACTGAGCTAAATCCCCGGCCCTTCTTTTCCATTTTTAAATGCTAGCTGTAACCTTTAAATTAATTTCAAAACTCTGTAGCAGGGGACAGCTCACAATCTGAAAAACCTCATTTCATTCCTGGGCTTCTTGAAAGCAGATCTTACTTCCCCTAACCCAGCCCTGCACATGGGGTTTGCATATCTCTGTGTGCCTGTGTCTAAGGTGGCTGCTGAGATTGTAGACACATGGCACTTTGGTCCTCACTCCATCCTAACTGTGGTTGCAGAGAGTAGGTTTATTGTTAGGCCCATTTTACAGATGAGGAGAGAGAGCTGTGGAGAGCATATACCTCATGCTCAGAGTCTCATTAACAGTATACTGGGGCTCGATTTGAAGTCCAGCAGCATTAATCTAGATCTGCAGTGCTTCATGACTATGATTGTGTTAATCTATGGTTCTCCCCTGGGACCTACTTCTGGTGTTTTCCAGAGGGAAGGTGTATGGTGCAAGCATGTAAAATGATCATTCAATAACTGAGTTGGTGAATGGAAGGCAGGTTTCTCAACCTCAGCACTATTGATATCATAGGCTGAAGACTTCTTGGCTTCAGCTAAAGAGGGTTTAGTGAAGGGACATTTTACAGAGATGAGGCTGAGGTCAACAAAATCCACAGGGATAGTAAGGTTCACACCCAGGGACCTTCACTATCACTCAGATGTAAGGGTTCGGCTACTGAGTAGCAGTAGCTGAAGCCATGGAAGAGAGGCCTCCTGGCAGACCTGAAAAGCTATAGCCCACCATACTACATGGCCACAGGATCAGTGACCTGACCCCTCTCTCTACTCCCTCATCCAACCTGTTGTGGTTCCCACCTGCCAGCCCAACAGGAAGGCAGCAGCAGGGAGCAGGGGTCCTGCTCTGCCTGCCCTGTGCCCTGGGAGTCTGGACAGCATTACCAGTGGGCCCCCTTGCTTGCAGGAAGTTCACAGAGATCAGCCCTCTGGGGCACAGAGTGAGGCAAATAAATCTAAACACTGGGCCCTGAGCCTTGAGGGGCAGGTGAAGAATCATCATTGGCAGGGGATTAGTTTCACTCATGCTCAGCTTTAGAATATCAGAGACTCAAGTGATTTATGGCCCTTCAGAGAGAATAATTACCAACTCTAATTATAGTGACGGATAGTTTTTCTCAGGAAAACAAAAACCAAATTAAAATTAAAAAGATAGATAAATGACCCACAACATGACACATTCCATCCTTGTCTTAGTCCAATCAGAATTTAGGGCTTTCATGTCCAGACAGTTTCAACTAATACTCATAGTACCAGAAGGTCTGAGTGCCAGTCGGGATATGCCTCTAACTGGCTATCAAGTGATGGACAACGTATTCCATTTCACAAACATTCTCTGCATGACATTACAATGTGACTGTAGAAAGATGAACATAGCAAGGCAAGGCCCATCTCTGCTTTCAAGGAGAACAGGCTAAAGAGGGCCCAGACATTGATCTGTAACTTCCATACAGCCTAAGAGCTGTAATAGAGGCCTGATTAAAAGTTCTAGGACTAGAGATGAAGGACCAATTAGTTTTGCTGGAGAGACTTAAGAAAAACTGAAAAAGAACAAGAATGAGAAAGAGGCAGTCATTTAAAGGATGGTGTCCAAAGATGCCAGACAGACAGCTAGACAAGTAGGGAGAAAAGACAAGACAACTTAAAACTGTTAGCAAAACCACAAATATATATGTGCATGTGGAATGCAGCCCAAATCCAGCATTCCACCTGTTTTTGAAAAGCCCTCACACTGAAAATGGGTTTCACATTTTAAAACAGTTTAAGAAAAAAGAAGAAGAAGAATATTTCATGACACATGAAAATTGTATGAAATTCAAATTTCAGTATCCATAAATAAAAGACATTGGAAAACAGCTATATGCCTTCATTTCCACTTTGACTTTGTCTTTGATTTAACACTAGCAGGGTAGAGCTGAGCAGTTTGTGACTGGGGTGGTAACCACAAGCCTAATATATTTATCACTAGCCTCTTCACAAAGTTTGCCAACATCTGAGCAAGTCTGCCATCCAGAGCAAACGTAGGCAGGGAGGCTGCAAGTCCAGATGCTGAAAGGTGAGGTAGAGATCAAGTACTGGAAAGCTCAGCAAAATTGGACTTCAGCCATGGATCATGGATGAGGGCAGAGCAGACATTTGGAATCAGAGAGGAGACATGATCACATTTCCATTTTAGAAGGATCTTTGCTCTAGGATGAACACAGGGAGGATACTTAAGAGTCTTTGAGCATTGTTATGGCTTGTATCTAGATGTCCCCCAAAGCCTCATGTGGTCATAGGTGGAGCTTTTTGGAGGTGGCTGGATCTAGAGTATGTGATGCTGTGATTAAGGATGTGATCCTGGGATTGATCAGTGGTGTGAAGCTAGGATAAAGGTTACCCTAAGAGTGGTTAGCCTGGATAGACTGTAAGAGACTGAAAGAGGGCTGCTGTTGTAGCTGTTTGCCGCTTGCAGCTTGCTGTTGCTGCTGCCTTCTGCCTGCCATGAACTGTTTCTCCTCTATGATGCCCTTTACTGTGCCACCCTGCTTGGAGCCAGCCAATTATGGACTGAAATTTCTATAAACTGTAAGCCGAAATAAATCTTTCCTCCTTTAACTATGAGTGTCGGGTATTTTGTCTCAGCAATGAGAAAAGTAACCAAGAGAAGCATACAGAGATAAGGGCTACAGTTTAAACAGTAGGAGTGTAGTTGAAAAGGAAGAGACAGACTAGGAGAGAAATCTCCCAGGTGAACCATGCTGAACTCATGACTGATTGGATTTGATGAGTGTGGGAGGAGATGGAGTAAAAGAGTTGAAGGAGTCAGGGATGAATCTTAGGTTTCTAGTTGGAGTAAGTGGATGAAAAATGACATTGCTAACCAAGATGGTCTGGGGCAGAGACAAAGATAGATAGGAGATGAATTATGCTTGAGATATTGATTCTTAGTTAATAGGATATCAGGGTTGGAGGACTAGCTAGTAGTCACTTGGCAATGCTGTAGGTCTGCAGCTCAGGGAAGAAAGACTTGGGTTATGGATAGAGCTATGAAAGTTTCAAGCCAAAGTAGAAGCTGAGATCACCATTCCCCTCCCCATATATATGGATAGATAGATAGATAGATAGATATAGATATCTGTATAGATATATACATATATATAGATATAGATAGATATAGATATATATAGAACATGACAGAATGGAGCCAAAAGAGTGGTTTTCAAAGTGGGTTCTCTGGAGAACAAAGGGGCCTCCCACAGGTGCTTTGATAGGGGAAAAGAGGGTGATATACTGCCAGAGCAGTTCCTCTTAGGTCTAGTCTGTGTGGTATTTATCCAAGAGTTCATTAAAAGGTTCTTGGAGGAAATTTTTAAAGTTTGAAGAAAACTTTTAGGTTCCCTTCAGTTATGGAAGACCCACTGAAATTGTGTCATAAATCCCTCTGCCTCCATTGAGGAATCTTTCCAGTCCTTTTCGGGCTGTTAATTGCTTTCTTGATTGGTTTTTTTTTCCCCCAAAGTCTACAAGGAATGATGATGAGAAGAGCCTTTCTTAAATGCACCCAATTGCTGATAAACATAATTATTGAGGAGTTTCCCTGACAAATGGACAGGGAAACCCCAATGACCACTATGACCCTCTTCACCTGGAGACAGGAAATGTTACTAACCTCAAGAGCTATTAGACATTAAAAGAGATCCTGGTAAATACCAGCCACATGGTAGGTGGTCAGGAAACAAAACCCTGACCTCTATATCTCTATGTGGTGAAACTTTGTGCAGTGAGGGAAAAGGACCTGGCTCAGCTGGCTCTTCCTCTGACACCTGCTCTTTGCCTCACCCACTCACCTGATGATCATTGTCTGGCTCCTGACCCTCCCTGCAGCCAAATCTCAGCCGGGCCCTGCTGTCCCGCTCACTGCCTCTTTTGCTAAGTCAAGCCTGGTGAGGAGATGAAAGATATTCCTCAATGAAAACCATCAACAACTCTGCCTCCCAGATGCCTTGTGCTGTGCCTCGATAGAACACACTTAACCATTTGAGAAGAGTTTGCATTTATTGAGGTTCTTGAGGCCTTTTGTCATACCAAGCAAGGGCTTCCATTTTCTATGTGAGCACGCTGCTTTCTTGCTTATGGCTGACACGTAGACTCAGGCCAGAAAAATGCCTCAGGCATCCCACAGTCCAAGCTTTGGCTCCTTTGTCCTACTGTGGTTGGCCCGCTGAGGTGCTGAACTGTTTCCAACCTCATTCCCAGTCTCTGAATCTTCAGGGGCCTCTGCACAGATTGCACGGTTGTTGATGTCTGGCTCAGAAGCCTATGGCCAGGTAGCCACAAAGCCAAGCTTCAGTTAAGAAGAAGCCTGTTACCAACACATAAACACAAAATTACAGTACCTCTCACCTCATCAGGTTGCACATGTGACCCATCCTTTTGCCAGGAAATGATTTTAAACCATACATCCATTCAGTCATCAACTAGGAAACTAGAATATTGGGAAACTTATGTGCTCCTTGCTGTGTGTCAGTCCCAGGGTGCCAACATTCAAGCTCATTGGGCAATAGCTAGAAGAGGACATGGCATAGCAGTGTAAGTAAGGACTCAACAAAGATCTGAAGGAAGTCTTGAGAGGGCAGTGACTTGTACTTGAGATGTGGAGAGAGCCACAGGAAGGCGGTAACATTTGCATATGCCCTGGGTACCAACCAGGAAGACGTAACCAGGCAGAGAATAGGAGAAAGACATCCAGGTAGACAGGACGGTATTACCCAGTAGCTGAGGGCTAGAGATTCCCTCAAGCAGCTTCCCTCTTGTCATTTTCTCCAGCTGAATTATCTGAGGTTGTTAGTGAAGGCCACCTCGATCCATTAAGAATGGCAAATTAGTATTCCAGGAATCAGAACATGCCACTCCCCAATCCTGCCTCCCCCCACCATGTTTCTCTTCTTTAGGAATTCCGGTGGCTACAAGATCTACTATAATTAACAAAGAAGTCACAGCAGTGGCACCCAACGAGCACCTCTTATAACCTTTGACAGGGCAATGATTTTTCCGCCATATTAAAAAAAAATCACTAAGCATGATACATAGCCAGCTTCTGAGAAGCTTTACATAATTTTCTTAACTATCACTGATCCTTCAACACCTGCATTCATAGGAATGGTTATTGCCAGAATTGGTTGTGTTCTTTAATTATTTCTATACCAGTCATTTGCTCTTCATTAGCTGAAGGAGTGAATCTAAGGAAGGAGTGCACCAAGGAGGTGCCTACATGATAGCATTTTTTCAATAGCAAATTTGGTAGCATTCATGATATCTGTAACTATTTCTTTTCATTTCCTTCCACGTCACATATCCCATCAGTCTTCAGCAGAGCCACTCCATCTGGAGTTTTTCCAGATGTTCATTTAGTCTTCGTTTTTCATCAACACTAGTAGTTACTGCTCAATGATTTCTTGCATATGTTTCTCGGTCTGAATCTTGTCACCTTTTCCCTGCAAAAATATGACATCAGTTTTGGTCACAATGATCAACTTTTCCCAAGTCCATCAGGATTTAGGGGCCAAACTCTCTTTTCCAAAAATCCCATACCATTGATAACAGTTGATAACATCATTGGTTCTTTCTACATTTCTAAAACTTAGAGTTTGGACTGATGTAACCTAAAAGACAACTTTTAGCCTATGTAAAATAAGTGTAGTAAGAGCATCTCTAGCAATTAATGAAGACTTTCCGTGGTCATTGGCTATTTCAAGAGTGAGCCCAACACGGTGGACCTTGGAAATCCTAAGCATCTTAGAAGTCACCTCTCTGAATTTTGGATGTTATTCAAGTAGTGAGAGTTTCAATCTTGGCCAGTCTCTGTGCGTTCAGTTTCTAATTTATCACCGAATGGGTTGAGGGCCTTTGCTGGGATGATACTCTTCCAACCTCTGTGATGATAGCAGAAATGATGCAGCTGTCTTTGTTTGCAAACACTGTCACAAATTGAGCGATCTCTTCAGGGGTTGTTGCAGTTGCAGGCTGCTTCCTAAATTCAGTAATTATAACATAGATGTGCCACTGGTCTCTACTGGATTAACACCTTTGTAAGCCTTCTGTGGTGACTGAGCTTGCCAACACAGCAGCTCGTGGTGGTGCTACCCTGGCCTCTTTCTGATCACCTCTGATACCAGTAGTTATATGTTTATCCTGTGAGTCAGCTGCCACATCATCTTTGTTACTTTGAAGTCACCCTAACTCTATTTAAGAATCACTCTTCTCTTTGGCTGCACAAGAGAGGCTCTAACATCCATTAGACCAATACCTTGAAGCATTAGATCTCAGGGTTCTGTACTGAATTTTACGTCTTTGTTACAAATCTGAGAGTTGAGGAGCCAGTGTTCCAGACACTGGCCCCATCTGGCAAAGGACTATGGTTAGTGGAAACAACTCTACTGAAAAAGTGGCCAGGCAGCAAGACTGACCCTCAACACCAAGAGCAGAACAGCATGTAGGATGCACATAACACTTTTCAAGTACAAAAAAGGAGGAAACCAGATTTAAGGTTTCAGAAGATTTTTAGAAGTTGGACTAGAGAGGGTGATCTGTGGATAAAACCCAAGCAATAGAGGATGAATTTAGGCAAGAGTGCTTAGAAACTTGAAGGAAGGATACATGTTGGAGAAATGTTATAAGGGTGAACCAACTGGATCTGGGGACAGAGTAGGCACAGTGAGGAAGAAGGGCTGGTCCAGCTAGCAAGGCAGCCACATTGCAGGGGTAGACAAAGGTAGGAGAGGGGTTTGCCTTATTGGAGAGAAGTCTGACTTCGTTGGGACAAAAAGAAGCAACTCCCTGGAAGAATATGACTCAAGGGCCCACCCACTTCTTGACTCCCAGAGCCTTGGGGACAGGTCAGGCCATGCTCCCCCTAACAATTCCCTGTGCCCTGTTAGCTCAGCCCAGTAACTCATTCTGCAGACTAGAAAGCCATTCGTATTCCCAGATTCTTCTAGCTAAATGTGTACCATGTGTCCCACTAACCTTTACAACAGCGGGGAAATGTCTTGTAATTAACCAGAATATAAAGGATGAATGGAACAGCCTGGCAGTCTTCCTGTAGTCATTATCATTCGGAGGAGATGAATGTACCTAGTAAGATTTCCATCAGCCATTTAGAGCTTGCATGCTTCTCTTGGGAGTCCTGACTTTGCTCACCTACGGGGAAAAAGTGTCTAGTATATGTGTGTGACTTGCATTTTGTATGTGACTGTTTGTAGTTGTGTGTTCATGTGTGTATGTGTGTACGTGTGAGGTTGCTTGTATACATGAATGTGCATGTATACATGCATATGTGTCCACACATACGTGCATCAGGGCATGGGCATTTGAGGGAGACCAAAACATGAGACCAGCCTCAAGCTCTATTTCCTCCTCACTGCATTGCTGGTTACCGAATCCTCTTTTTAGAGAGACCAGTGCTTCAGTGTAATATCACTGGCACAAGGCGAGCGGTCACTTCACAATGAATGAGTGGACAGACAACATGAATAAATGCACCCTAGGAATTCTCTAGGTTCTTGCTATTTTGTCCATCTGCTGGCTTTGACCTTTCTTTCTGGCTGGGCCTCCCAGTGATGCACTCTGGAAATCTAGAGGGAGTCCTTCCCTGTCCTCTGATCCTACACACTCACTCCACCCTGATGTGCCAAACCAGCTCATCAAGAGCCACATTTTGTGGCTGATTTCCTATGATGCTCCATGTCCATGATGGCTCACCCCCATCTGGGCAGACCGTTTAAAAAATACTTTGCTGTATATAATTCAGGGTGTGTCTGCTTTCCTGGGATCACCCAGAATGTGAGGCCCTGGCTTCTGGAGGTAGTGGTTAGATCCCAATGTCCCTGGTGATGTGGATCTTGCCTAGATCTACTTTCCTGGCCCACTATCAGTTTCCACGTGGTGTGAGCCAGCTGTGGGCTCCACCTTCCCGAGCCAGAACCTAGGTCAACTGGCCTGAACGTACATCTTTTAGAAATTGTGTTATTCATATGAGGAACTCCAGCCCAGGGAAAGGTGGGCCCTGCCTCTCACAGGCTAACATGATGAGGACAAATACTCTACCTGTGGATTCTAATTTGCATCTCAGGACTGTGTAGTACCCAAAGGCACCATGGGTGATGCAGATTCTGAGACCCAGCTCAAAAGAGCAGTCACAGTTTATATGTAAATTAAGCCCCACCCCCAAAAGTATTCCAGATTCTTTCTCTGTCCATTCTCATCACCATAACAAACTCCACCCTATAGTAAATAGCCAGAGGTGAAAGAGGAAGAACAGAAGTTATCTCTAGAGTGACAGTGTCACCCACTACTAAACGCAGCCCAGTGAACAGCAGCCACAGAGCCTGGGTTAGACAGTTCTGCCCAAGGAGGGACAGGTGGGGAGGATGCTCACAGAAATCAGGATTCCTTGTAAGGCCATGAGAGGGGAAAGGGCAGGAGGCTTTTCCTCAGAGCAACTTGGAGAAGAGGGGAAGAGGGGCTTCCTCTTAGCAACTCTTTTCATACGTGCCTCCATCTCAAACTGCCCATCAGCAGCATGCTAATGAATATGGCATCCACGGTGCTCTAGCCCGGTCCCAGCGACAAGGAGACCATGAAGACCCTGACTCCACCCCTACTTCTTGGCCAGATGCTGAGCCATCTCTGCAGACTAACCTCACATGGGCTGCCCTGGGTTACAGGGACTCCTGCCTTATCCCTGCCTCCCTGGAGCATCAGGGACAAGAGCTCAAAATGTTCTCAAGGTGCTGGGGCCACTTCACTTTTCCTAGGGATGATTGAATCAGTGGAATTTTTTTCCTCCTATTTCACTGTATTAGCTAGGTTTGAAGAATGCATGTTTCCCTACTAATAGCCTCTTTTTGATAATGGGACCACGGTAGTGTTCACTGGAAATTTTCCTGCTGGATACACAGAGAGTAATAATGCACATTTATAAAAAGAGGGTGAATGTGTGTTGGGAGGCTATGAATCTGTGGTAGCAACTGAATTTTACCAGTCATTGTGCTTAGACAGTGACTTGCTAAGGTGACCTTTGGTGAGCCTTTTGTTTAGCCACAATGGGGGAACTGGGAGACCTCCATGCACACCTGACTGCCATGGGCTTCGCTTTTGGGATTGGCATGTGTCATGAATCCAACCTGAGTTTTCAGGATCTAAGCTGGGGAGGGGGCAGGTGCTAAGGAAGATCAATGGTGCTTCTGGAGTTGCTTTGAGATGAGAAGGAGGGAGCTCAGCCTACAGCCAGTACCTCAACCATTTTGAACCCCAATTTTATTTTCTATCAAAAAAAGTATAATAAATACAGTCAAGGTTGTTGAAAGTTTTAAGAATCAAATGAGATGATTATTGAGAGCCCACTATATATGTACTGTGTACTATTCTAGGCATTGAGGATGCAGTAGCAAATACAAATCTTTGCTTTCATGGGACTTACTTTGCATTAAGGGGGCACAAAACCCCATAAATTATACGGTATGTTAGAAAGTTGGGAAGGTGAAGTGGGGAGGGGGCAAGGTAGCTGGTGTTGGAGTTGTTTTAACAGAGTGGTCAGTGGAGGCCTCTAAGAGAAGTGAGTTTTGCATAATTTCTTCAAGAGAAAAAGGCAGCAAATCATACAGATAGTTGGAGGGAAGCATTCTAGGAAACTGCCAGGCTTAAGCAATATTCTTGGCATCTTGTAGGAACATCAGGAAGTCCCACGAGGCGGAGAAGAGTGATCGAGGTCAAGGAAAGGGCCAAAGAGGTCGTGGGGAGAGCAGATTGGTCCTTATGGGCCTTTTAAAGACTTTGGCTTTTGCTCTAGGAGAGAAGGGTTGCTGCCGAAGATTCAAGCAGAGATATAGTATGGTCTGATTTATGTTTTAGCAGCATCCATCTGGCTCTTGTCCTGAGAGCAGATTATATGGGGGCAAGGGTGGAAGACAGGAAGCCATGGCAATGAGGGGAAAGTTTGGGAGACTTGGACCAGTGTGATAGACATGGAGGTTGTGAGAAGTGGTTGCTTCTGGTGTGTTTTTGGAAGAATTTGCTGACAGGTCATATGTGGGTGAAATGGAGAGGAGTCACAGTAGCAGACTTAAGTAAAGAACTTGTAAAACACCCAGGGTCCGGCCCATTGGATGTGCCTGGTCTCAGTTTTCACCACTGGTGGGCATCAGTCTTAGCAGAGCTGAGTCAGCACACAGGGGCCAGTTGGAAGATATCACAAGGGATCTGGGATTGGATTAAGTCCTTGGAGACCAAAAGAATGCCCTGGGGGCAGGGAAGCCAGACTAAAGGAGCTTGACAAGTACAGAGGAATGCTCGGCCTTAGGAATTTTAGAGTTTTCTGGGCTGATGGCAAAGTCCTGATGAGCTGTGGACTGGACTGAGTGGCAAGTTCAAAGCCATATTTAGTCCATTAGGTACCCACCAGAGCCAGGCCCCATTCTGCAGTGAGCTCCAGGACTCAGCTTCCTCTGTCCACAATGGACTGGCTGATGGAGGGTAAGCCTGGCTAGGCCAACTGGCTCTACTCAGTATGTCTCTCATCCTCCTGGGATGGACCAGCTACACGTTTTTGCAGTGATGGCAGAGCTCCAGGAGAGCACACCGAATCTGCTCATCCAGCCTTTGGACAAGTCAAGGTCTCAAAATTTCCAATGGCTAAGCCCAAAGGCAAGGAGTAGGGAAATATACTCCACCTCTATAATGGGAGGAACTACAAAAATCACATCACAAATCATATATGGATACAGAAAGAGATGACAATTTAGGGTCATACCCTAATGCCCTACACCCTGTCAGGACTGGCTCAGAAACTGGGCAGGGCAGAAACTACAGAGGAACAGAAGTGCAGGTGTGGGGTGAGGCTGTGTGTTAGCCTGCTTTCTGTTACTGTAATAAATACCTTAAAAAGAAGAAAGATTTATTTTGGCTCAGTTTTAGCAGCTCCAGTACATGATCAATTGCTCCCATGTTTCTGTGGCTGTGGTGAGGCATTGCATTCTAGCTGGAGTGTGTGGCAGAAGAAGCCACCCACCTTATGATGCCTGGGAAGCAAAAGGGAAAGGAAGAAGAGAACTAGGGTCCTAAAATCCTCTTCAAGGGCATAGCCCCAGTGACCTAATATCCTTCCACTAGGCCCCACTTACATAAGGTTCCACCACTTCCCAATAGCACCACAGGCTGGGAACCAAGTCTTCAGCACAGAGACCTGTGGGGGACATTCCTGATCCACATCATGGTAGGCTTCAAGTCTTCATGAGAAGTTTGTTGTGGTGTGAAAGTCTTAGACACCTGTGAGAGGCTGCTGAAGAAATCTCAGAGGCCACCAGGTGGGAAAGCACCCTTTCTGCCTCTTCTAGAGGGCTGGCCTTCGAAGCAGCTCTTCCTCCATGTCTGGGACCCTGCTGTCCTTGAAAATCCCTGCCCTGATTATCCTCCCACAGAATGTCCTAAGCTAGGAGAGGGGGTCATTCTAGAGGGACCTGGTCACAGAAATCGACTCAAACGGTCTTTCCTCTTACCTCCTCTCTAGTCAAGAAACAAATTGAGCTGAAGTCTCGAGGCGTGAAGCTGATGCCCAGCAAAGACAACAGCCAGAAGACATCTGTGTGTAAGTGTCTGCCTGCCCGCCCGCCCACTGGGCCTCATGCTCTCGTCAGACCCGCCGGCACTGTGACTGTGGGGAAGCCAGATGATGCTGGATGACTTCCCTTCCCCCACTTCCCTCCATCCTGGGCTCTGCGCATGGACACACTGACCCAGTGGCCAGCGAGCAGCCCTGGGCCTGTCCTTTGCTGTCTCCTCCTCCCATTGTCCTTTTCCCTCTTCCTTCCTCACTTCCCATTCAAACTGCAGTCCAGGGAGTCATTACTGCTACATTTCTCTCTTTATTTTTCCTTTTGAATCACTTCCACCTGCTAAGATAGTCCACTTTCTGGCTCCTTTTCTAGGAGTCAATAACCCTGGGCTGGGATGTAGAAGGCTGCAACGGCAGGGACCCAATTCCAGCTCCCAAGGCTGGATTGGGAAGGGGAGGAAGGGACGTGCCAAGTAACCTCTTCCAAGGGTCCTGGACCTGGCTGGGCAGAGAGAGGACTAGAGGAGGCGGAGGGCCTGCTTTTTGGGATGACAGGGAAGTTCTGGGTCTCTCTTCTTGGGCACAGGGAAGATTCATCTTCTCGAGAACATGTTTCTGTTACCAATGTTTGGAAGATTAAAAGAGATCTGGTGTTGGGGAATGATATGGAATGTCACCCTGGGAAATACCTGATGAGAGCCTGGGCTTAAGGAGCTTTTGAGCAAGCACGTTGAAGGTGTGGGTGGGGTAAGTTCCTGGCACAGAAGTATGGACTTAAAAGCAGATAGGATTTTCCAGAAGCCCAGCATTTTCTTTCTGGAGGCAAGCACAGGAAGTCTGCCTAGTCCCCAGTGACTGGCCTTCTGCTTTCCTTCGCTTCTCTGTCCCTCTCCTGCTTCTCTTGCCTTCTCCCTCTCCCCATGTTCTCCTCCCTCTCTTCACCCATCTTCCTCTCCACCTTTCTCTTTCTGTACCTACCTGGCTCCCCACCCTTCCCTAGCGCCCTCTGTGCATCTCACCTCTGTGTATTCACTTTTCTTCAGTTGCTGGAAGTACTTAATGAGCAGTGATGGAGAGTGGCCATCAGGTCCCCAAGCTGTGCTGGTGGCTGTAGCCAGGAGAAAGACTGGGGCAGAGGCAGCTGGAACCTGGTCCAGACCAACCGAGCCTGCATATGGGGACTTGCTCCATTCAGTCAAGTCCCCCGAATGGGGTTGGTATCACTGGCTGTTGGGTATAGTTGGGGACCAGCAGCCCTGGTGGCCCTGGCCTGAAGATCCTAGAGATCCTAGATGGCATAAGGCATCCAGGAGACCTTGTTTCTATGCTTAATTAGGGATTCAGGGGAGGGGAAAGCACTAGGAGAGCCTAGGACTCCACTGAGAGGCTCAGCCATGACCCCAGCCTTCACATTCTTTCTGTCTGTAGCCACAGAGACCAGATGAACTGAAACCAGCACAGTTTTATTTCAGAATTCACATCAAAGCCTCAGGCAGACTTAGGGGAATAGCCCTCATTTGAGACACCAGGTATTTACCCAGTTGTGTCTTCAGGTAGCCATGTTACCTCAGACACCAGTGTCTCAGTTTCCACATCTGTAGAACGGGAATTCCTCCCAAGGGTGCTAAGACTGGCCTTCCTGACCAAGGGCTTGAGAAGGTCATGAACCATCTGAGAAGCTGCATGAGATGTTGGGGGCACTTGTTCTGGAGAGAGGGTCTGTGGTTTTCATTAACTACTCAAAGATGCCCAAACTCCCTCAGAAAGATGAAAAGTCTAAGGAAATAATACGAACACTCTTCTAAAAAATGTGTTTCTTTTTCTACCAACAAGGAGGTATTAATCTCCATTTTAAGATTTCCTCTGGAAACAATGGGTGTAACTCACACTGCTCAGAGGCTGGGAGCCAAACATCTATAGGTGTCCACCCTGTGTGCTCTGCCCCTGTCCGTGGCCAGCTGTCCTGAGCTTAAGAAGAGAAGAGGACTCTGAGGATTCCCTTTACCACAGTCCGCAATTCTCCCAGCCAACACTGCTGGCCACCCACCTGTCTGTCTCCCCTCAGGGAAGGTGTTGCCTTTTCCTTGCCATGGGGGCCCTCATAAGCTGGATACGGATTATTTTTGTTCTTGTCCTTCTGGAGCCAACATAAAATCAATGCCATAAACACTAGTCTTTAAACATGTAGTGAAGTCTGGAAGTAAATATATGAAAGGCAGAAATACCTCTTAACTCCATAGTTAAGAGAGTAAACTGTTCACTGAGATTGAAGTTTGCTTGTTTCTTTGGGCCTCAAAGGCCTCTATGGGACTCTCATTACCTGCCCAGTCCTTCCTGGAAGAGGGTGCTGGCTGGGTGTGGGCTGCATCTCTTCTGAGTGTGTAACTTCTGGATGGTGTCAGGACCTGGTGAGGGGCTGGCTGACTAGAGGGAACCACTGGGTCCGCTCTGGGTGTCAAGGGTGTGTTTGGTGGGTGGGCAATGTCATGATTCTTCCTCACCCATCAACCTTCTGCTCACTCTGCCTGCTATCTGGGCTGTGTTGATACAGAACGAGGGGGCAAGACAAAGGGGTTCTGAGTGTTCTCATTGTGCTGCCAGGGTGCTGTGTGGGTTCTATCTGGTGGTCATCAGGGACTCTGGGATGGGTACCGTCCATTGATGGATTGGGGAGACAGGACCTAAAGAAGTTGGGTGCTTAGCTGGAAGATCCCCCTTTAGTCCATCACTGAGGCTGTATGATGAGGCCATCAACACAAAAGGCAGGCAGGATATTCAGGATGGTCATCCTCACTGCTTAGAACAAGCTTCCTTTCTGAGAGAAGGCCCATGGCTCCCACCTCCTGCCCATAGGAAGCCACTGTTATCTTTTTCCTTCCGTTTCCTGGACAATACCAAGGTTCACCAGAAGCAGAAGCTTCCTCTGCTTTGGGGATGACACTGTTGTCGCACTGTCCAGCCTGAAGTTTTCTGGGTTGGTGGGAATGGTGGCTTTGTAAAATTGAGGATGTTAAAGCTCTGGAGATGGAGGCTTGGCATGGAAGGGGATGGGGCAGGGGACAAGCATCAGTGGGAGTGACTGGCTTTGACTCGGCAGTGTGTGGTATTGGAGAAAGGTGGACTACTCGGAGGCCTTATGCATGTTGCCATACAACACAGAGGCTACCCAGCATCTCCCTTGCACTTGCAGAGCATCCAAACCCTCAGGTTCCCTTCGCCGACATAACCTGAGCTACAGGGAGACCTGAACAGGGTCTATGCCAGGCCTCCACCTGCAGGAGTGAGTTTCAGCCTCAGCAAGTCTAAAATGGGACACCTCACTTATGTCCATCCACCATCACATCCTCGTAGGGCCTCAGGCCCAGGAAAGCCTGTTCCCTCTCCTCCTGCCCTAGTCCTCCATGAGCCTGTGTGATTCTTTCTTTGCCATATCCATTTCCAGTGTCTCCTGTCCACCCTACTACTGGGTTCTTGACGCTGAGACACTGCCTAACTGGTCTCACAGGAACCAGCCTAGCCCTGAGCAATCCAGTCTCTCAGGCCCTTCTGACCCTCAGAACTCTTCAGAGGCTCCCCACGATATTGAGGTTCAGATCTACTCTGAAATCTCACCTCTCACTTTGTCACTCTTCACCCTCTTCCATAGTGAGCAGCTTTCAGTTGTTTTCACCTCATGCCCTATGCCTGTCTGTCTGCCTTGTCACGCTCTCCCCATGTGTCCAACTCCTACCTCTTAAGAAGGTCCGTGGTAAATGCTTCCTCCTCTGGTCAGCCTTCCACACTTCTCTCAGTAACATGAGACTGGTCCTCCCTCTGAGCATCCCTTCCTCACTTCCTCATTATGATTCTGTAGTTCATTTCTATGTTTCATATCTTTAGTGGAAGCTCTTCAAGGACAGTGTTCACATCTAACTACCCTTGGCACTCCCATGGTATCCAAAAGAAGGCCTTGTGTACAGTAGGTGCTCAATGAATGCTTGCAGTGTGCCCGTGCGTGGAAATGAGTAACTGGGTGAGTGGGTGATGGAGTGCTTTGCTCACGTTATGGGACACTGGGTGGATGGGGAGGGACACGGGAAGCTCAGAGACTGTTGCTCCAAATTCCCTCTAACCCCTCATCCAGAGGTTGCAGTTGGAATTATGGGATTGGTGAATCCTTGAATGGAACTTCTAGGCCACAGCTTTGCAAACCAGAAATCTAGAGATGTGAGAGATTCCTACCTCAACAGTATGAGCATCCAAGAACAATGGCCAGGCAGGGAGCAGAGGCTTGGCTGCCCTCTGCACCATGTGTTATCCGCCGCCCCTGGACCAAGCTTGTGCTCTAGCCCAGACAATTGTGCATATGGTTTTTATAAACAGAACTCCTGTGTTGGCTGGTGTCAGAGCATCACACTACCTGCTGGAGCCACCAGAGGTCCCATCTCCCCTCAGGGCCCTTGGCCAGTGGCATTGGGTGGGGTGGAGGTGCTCTGGTCACTGCTTACTCTACTCTGCCTTGACAAGTATCTGATGGGAATAAATATCAGCATTTGAACTAAAGTCCCTGCTTTGAACTTCAAACTGCAGCTTTCTCTTACATTCTTTACCGTTTCTGATCATGCATCCACCTTTTATTTAACTTTGAGTCATTAATCCATTTGGGGCTGAGGTTGGGGGGCTCATTTCATCTAGAGTCGCCAGATCAGATCTGAAGTGCAGGATGGGGAGGTCACCAGGGTCTGTGGACAGTCTACCTCTGGCCGCTGGTGTGGGATGAGGGAATTGGGTGGCTCTTGTTGCAGAGGCCTGTCAGGGAGCCCACATGCTCTTGATGAATTTCACTTGGATTTTTCTTTCAAAGGAATTTGTCAAAAGCAGCTCTCCACCTTGCACAGCTAGGAAAGCCCAGTCCAATAGACCCCAGCCATCGCCACAGCTCCCCTGGACCAGGGCTTCATTCTGTCTCTGCCTCCACCCCCTGCCCTGAGACATTGCCCCAGTTCATACCTTCCTATGACTATCCATCTATGTATGTGCTGTTTTTTTCCCTTGTAGTAACTCAGGTTGGTGTGTCCCAAGGACATAATATGTGTCCAGACCCTGGCATACCTGAAAGGGGCAAAAGACTAGGCTCGGATTTCAGGTAAGATCTATTTGGGAACTTTTTTTACTACAAGGAGGGTGGGGTATCCTGGCTGGAGGAAAGACAAAGGCTAGCTGGCCTTCTTGGAGGTAGGATGAAGAAATGACATAATGCAGGAGCTGATGCTTGCTGGAAAGAGCTATGACCTTTGACATTCTCTCTGGGACTAGTCCTTGAGACAGTGACTATGCCATATGGGGGTTGGAGTGGGTGGAATCTGTAAACTGCCAGCATTACCCAGAAAACCTATATAAATGCAGTACAAAGGTCTGCCATCTTTGGTAATGACATACCAGCAGGAGACTCATATCTGTAATTACTCATGAGACTTCAGGGCCTCTGGATGGTACATTTTCCAAGTTTCAAACTATCAAAGCACCCTCCCATAATCCTCCATTTTCTTTACAGTTTGTGGGTATCATCCACCCACTCTTAGCTGCCCTAATTGATACTTATCTCAGAGGATCACTGTTTTGCTCACAAAGTCACCTTTTAATTCAATCCTAAACCCATTAAATGATCCCAAAAAAGATGAGGAGCAGATGTTCCTTCCAATGGAGATTTTGAGTTATAAACAGTGGAGCAGAGATTAAGTAGCAGCAGAATAAATAACCTTCCATGTAGGAGGAACTAGGAAGGACTCCAGCCAGGAGCTCATAGGCCCAGGGACCAAGCTTACAGACACACCTTGTCTCCTAGGTTAGGATCCAGTATCCAGTTCACCTGCAACGAGGGCTATGACCTGCAAGGGTCCAAGCGGATCACCTGTATGAAAGTGAGCGACATGTTTGCAGCCTGGAGCGATCACAGGCCCGTCTGCCGAGGTGAGGGCTCCCGGGGAATGGAGGTTTTGCAGAAAGCTGGGTTGGGTCAGGAGGATGAAGCCCAGCTCCCAGAACCTGAGGCCCAGGGTCTCATCCAAACCAGTTTGTTTTGCTCCCTTGTTACTCCCAGAGCCTCAGGTCATGCATTTATTTACTAATTAACATTTTTGGGCACCCTATCTGTATCAAGCCTGTACTAGGACCAGGACATACAGAGGTGAGGACAATAGACCTGCATGGACTTATAATCTAATGGAGCAGAAACATATGAAGCAGGTTGCTTGCTCGTTGCAGAAAGATATCACAGCCACAAAAGGAAGGTACCTTGAATACCTCTATTATAATACACATTTGTCCAAGCCCTCTATCCCAGTGTCCTTGTTTCTTGCCCCACACTCTGTAATTAACATAGCTGTCATTTCTGAAGCAGTGCTTTTAGCTATATGGAAGTTGCCATAGTATCAAAAGGCTTCTCCATGGACTGCTTACAATCCCATACCTGATATCTTGTTCTCAGGTCCCTGCTACTCATATTTCAGGTATTACATGAACCTACGGTAAACTGGCCTAGTCTCTATAACCCCCATTTCTCCCCCACCCAGTACTCTTAAAAGGTTAGACCTGAATGTGTTCCTTCACTGGGGCAGGACAGAGCTGCTTCTGCAGTAGAGAAGCCCCTGAGCACTAGACTGTTAAATACCATTAAAAGCCAACCCAGTCCTTTTGGGAGACTAGGTCTGTTGACCACTATACAATTAAACTCTGGGTCCTTCCAATGTGAGAAGGAGATTCTTCCCTTTCTCTGGATCCTGGAATGGTAAACTCACCTTTTTTTAATGTGCCAATAGGTAATATGGGAGAAGGTCATGAAAATATTTTCCAAATAACCCTTAGATTTATACATCCTTACTCAACTTCAAGATGATTCAATGATTTATAATGTACTTTGCATTTCCACTCATTTTAACTGTATTATTTCAAGGATTCTACATAGGTACTATTTTTTTAAAGTCAAACAAATGAAAGAAATCTTAGTATAATTCTAAGCAATTAAACTAATCACCTGTTTCCCTGAACCTATTTTCTTATGTTCAAATAGTACCTACCATGCACTGTTTTGGGTTTAACGTGACAGTCAGATGAAGTTGGGGATACGGAAATATTTTATGAACTCGCAGGTGCTAGAATAAAAACAAATATTCTCATGCCTAGATATGACCACCTGTGCCAGGAAAGGACTTCTGTTTGCATCCCCACTTACAGCAAGGCCTGGCACACAATAGGTGCTTAATAACAAGTTGAATGAGTGATTGAATGAATGCGTAATTGAGTAGCATGCCAATCCAATTGCAGGGAGCCAAGGCACCAGCTGTGTAGAGAGGCATCAAATTCGCCAGTCTGAGGACGGAGGGACCCTTGGCTGACCAGTCATTTTAAAACTCCTTCTGAGAAGCCAGTGGTGGGATCTGAATCTGATATCTCACCAACACCTTTGTCCTCTTAGTAAAAAGAGGTTGTTTACATGAATAGGCCCAGGGCAGGGTAGGGCTAGTGTTTCAGAAGGAAGCTCATAGTTGAATAACATGCTCTTTTTTTTTTTTTTTTTCACTACACATGATACGAGCCACATTCAAGTTATCTCTAGTGATTTTGACCCACCAGACTGGATTCTCTGCTTTCACTGAGCACTGGGCTAAGCTTTCTTACATTCATTATCTGATTCCGTCCTCTGCCGCTGTGAAAGTGTGGAATCATAGTTCAAATCCAACTATCATCACTTTAGTTAGGTATCCTTGGCCAATTTCTTCAGCTGTTTGAATATTTTTCCCTGCTAAATGGCCATGACCCTAGAACATTATTTTGTGGCATTACTTTGAGAACCAGATGAGGCAATAAACTTGAAAGTGCTTTTAGAAGCGGTGCCAGTGTGAGGTTTAAGTGCACATGCTTAGTTTCACTTGGTGCACACTGTTGGTACGTAGCTTCCTCAAGCCCTAGACATCAGGCTCTGGTGGCCATAGATCTTTTCCAAAGCCACCGTCTTGTCCACTCTTACAGCAGCCACGTGATTTGAGTGTCACAGAGACTTTGATCTAGATCACAACTCTGCCACCTGTTAGCTGGCTGGCCTTGGACTGGTTCTTTCATCTTTTTTAGCCACAGTCCCCTTGGTTGTAAAACAAAACCTCCCCTGCCTAGTGACTGTGAAGTTAAAGAAAAGAATGTCATAGAAGGTGGCCAACACCACCTGAGATGGAGTGTGAGATCTCAGCACAGGCTGGCCCGCGGCCTTCCTCGCCCTCCTCTGTTCCTCTTCCTTGGGCCTTTGTGAGATGATACACAGAGGCCAAGGCACCCAGGTTTAGACTGAGACGATTTTTCCTGGTCTTTCTCAAAGGCCAAAAGAAGAGATCGGTATTGGTTTCAAAGGTGTCTTCACTTTGGCAGTCTTGAAGATTTTTCTTTTAGTATATGTGCTGCCGAAGCGAGCACGAAGATTTTTCTTTTAAAATCTTTTGATTTTAATTAATTGGAACTGCTATTCTAATTGTGATTTTTAGGAGAGCTTAGGCAAACCCCATCTTAAGAATTAAAAAGAGACAAAAGTCTTTCAATTACAAGAAGCTCCTTTCAAAAGCGGGTTACCAAAAGGTCACATTCTAAAAAGCATTGATCACCATACATAGTGGTATTGTTTTTCATCTAATGCATTTAAAATATAATTTGGCTTTAAATATTCATTTTTCCACATAATTGATTCTAATAAAACACATAGCCCGGCAAATAATAGGTTCTCAATAAATGTTTAAGGATCACCTGAATAAATCAGTGATTGAAATGAATGAATAATATGGAATTGCGCCTTCATCTTGAAATTGGAAATTAGGTATTCATAGGCCTCTCTTTTTTCCCCTTCCACTAGAAGAAATCTTGCTCATGCAAAAGAGATTGAGAGCAATGCAAAATACTGGTAAACTAATTCCGTGCAGCCCCAGATAGAGGTGGGATGGTATAGTATGGGGCTTTCAAATAGACCCCAATATTCAGGAATAAGCATTTGCAGAAGCCTGAGACATAGAACAGACATAAATGGAGCTTCTCCACTTAGAGGAAGGGCAGGTTTGGAGTGTCCCCTTCCCCATCACTCTCAGCAGCCCCTATACCCTGGTCGCCCTGGGGCTCTGGATACCGAAGTTTGTAAACCTCTGATATACAGTGGACCAAATGAGCAACCAAGAGACCTAGTTTCTTGTGGCCCCAAGTTGGTGCTGGTGGGAGGTAGGGACTGAGTATCAGCTCCAGATGAATTACTGATTCACAAAGTAAATCATTAAAGAAAACAGGATATTATTTGTCCTTTGTGGCTAAATCTTTGTGTGTACTTGTGTGCATATATGTACTTCTGTTTAGAATAAAACCCTTTTTGTGGGTAGAACACCAGACTTAGGACTCAGAGACCTAAAGTTCCAACTTTGGTATTAACAAACCATAGAGCACAGGGAAAATTGTTTAAATGCTCTGAATCTTTTCTGTGGGTGAAACATGGAAAATATGACATGAACCAGACTAGATTAAATCCATGATAATTACAGGTGCCTGTCTCCTGGCTTGCTGGCCTTCACTTGGATCTGCTTCCCACCCCTTAAACACTGTTGTTGTCGAGAGTGCTATTTCCCCCCTCTCTCTCCAGTTCTCCATTCTCTCTGTCCTCTTCTTTTGTCGGCTTCTCTTCTCTCCCCTCTTCTTCTCTGTCCACTCAGGTGGAGACTGCATACTGACTGCAGTAGAATACAGGCCCATTGTTCCAACTTGTCCCTGAGTCCCTTACCTATATGTGCTAATGACAAAGCTCCAATTTATTAAGCTATTTATACTTTTCTAAAGCATTGCCCTAGGCATTTTTCATAATTTCTTTATGAGGCTAGTGGCAATAACCATATTTCACATTTAGCTGAAGCTTAGAGTGGTCAGCCAACTTACCCAAGGGCACAAAGCCAATCAGTTGAGCTGAGTTTCCAATGCTGACTCCAAAAGCTGTAGGCTACATCCCCTGGAAAATTGCACCCGGACATCCTTCTGAGCCAATATACTGGACAGAACCATGCAGAACAATGCCTCTTCCTCTACTCTCCTTTGGTAACTTTTGTTTTGATGTAGTTTAAAACTTATAGAAAAGTTGCAATTAATGTTCAAAGAACTCCCATATACCCATCACCTAGATTTAAACAACTACTTTTAAGGAGTTAATGGAGAAAAAAAGAAGCGGAGGAGGGTCAGAAAAGTAGGAAAAAGCCAAGAAGCATCTATGTTTCACAAAGAGAAAAGGGTCAGTGGGGTCAGATTCTCCAGAGAGGTCAAGTGTAATGATGATTAAAAGTAACCAGTGAGGGGACCGGGGATTTAGCTCAGTGGTTCCTGTACCTGCCTCGCAAGGGCAAGGACCCGAGTTTGATCCCCGGTACCAAAAACAAAACAAAACAAAAAAAAACCAGTGGGGTTAAGTGGCTCTGCCAAATGTGGGGTGTTTGAGGTTGTCTCTAAAGGGATTGGCAGGGGGCTGAGGATAGACAAGGGTAGAAGATTGATTTGAGCTGAAATTTCAAATATGGTAAACCATGAATCTGTGGATGCCAGAGTAGCCCCAGGATTCAGAATGGAAACTTAGGGATAGAGGCAGGCATTTCACCAGGCAGATATGAGAGTGCCATGACAACTGAAGGTACAAATGAGTGGTTTTAAAGTCCAGACCATGCAGCAAAGAGGGTCAGAGGGGATTGAGAGATGAGAAGAAATGTAGGGACCATGGGGCTAGAGGAACCCGGGATGGATGACAACAGGTGAATCAAAACCAAAGCCGTTCTGCTGGGAGCATAGGCACTGGGGAAAGAATGGATGATTAAATTTATTTTCTGAGAGGTAAGACTTTTCTGGTTCCCAGGACAGCAGGGCCCTGGATGTGGATGCAGACAGAATTGATCTTGGGATGGGGAAACCAGGAATGTCAAATCTCATGAGAAGGGGATGGTCTCTAAAAGAAAAGACTGGGCTGGGGATTTAGCTCAGTGGTTTCGCCCCCTGCTGCTCAAGCGCAAGGACCCGAGTTCGATCCCCGGTACCAAAAATAAATAAATAAATTAAATAAAAAATAAAAGAAGGGGTCACTCCTCTATTAGAACAAGAAGAAAAAGATGAGCATATCAGCAAGCAGAGTTGCACGTCTGAGGGAGATAGAGGCTGTCCCTGCTAAATGGCTTGTTTTCTCTAAGAAGACTGAAGCAAGGTCCTCAGCTGGGAATAAAGGGAGGGCAGGGAAGGGTGAGGATCCAAAGCTTAGAGCAAGCACAAAAGGGTATGCGCACAATGAAAGAGTGAGCTAATAGAGCTAAGTGGTAGGAGGTGCTGGATTTTTTTTTTTTTTTGAGATGAGTAATCATGAATTTATAGTGACATCAGTCTTCCTTCTCGTGTGATTTGTTTTTCTAGCGAAGCACAATTGTGTGGGGACAAGTA
This sequence comes from Heterocephalus glaber, assembly GCF_000247695.1. The sequence goes on along the minus strand of NW_004624764.1, from coordinate 16,877,826 downwards.
TGGAGAGTGGAGGTGTAGAATTCTACCACAATCGGTGTGTTCCAGGAATTTAGAGGAAAGGGAGGCAGGGGACTTGGGATAATTTGTAAGAAAATGACCATAATGGGGGACCATGGGTTCTAAGCTGAGAAAGGACAGAGGGAAGAATAGGAAGGTGCTCATGAATTGAAAGAAGATATCGGTGCCAAGGTAGTGAAGGTCTCCATAGGTTGAAGATGAGTTCTGGGGTCTCAGAAAATATTTCTGGAGAGAAATACTGGTAGGGGAAGGATCTCAGGGGCAGAATCTCCACTGCATAGTGCTGCAGAGGAAGCAATGGCCTGGAGAGAGGGAGACAGATTTCTGTAGAGGCAGGAATTGGAGTGGGAGGCTCTGAAAGATGTGCACAGGGCAGCCAGGAGGTAGGTAGTAGGAGAAGCAAGGAAAAGCAGTTTGGAAGAGGGTGGGAATAAGATTTGAAGAGAAGCTAGGAGACCAAAGGCACTTGGCATGTGTCTTGCACTTGGAACAGGTCCCTTTCTTTGGTGCCAGCCTGCCTCAATGCTGGAACTGGCTATGGATCCAGGCAATGTCTCCCTATGGTCTGCTGAGATAGTGTCCCGTTAGATGGTGTAATGATGTCCAGAGGAAGAGTGGGAGTGGCTGCAATGCCCAGCCATGGAAAGTCTCAGAGAAATCTCTCCTGAAGTGTATCCAGAAGACCCTTTGATGGTAAAAGGCAAGTAGAGAAACATACAGATAGGTTCGTTCATTTATTCCAACACTGAGCACCTACAATTTTGCCAGTCCCTCTGGGTCACAGAGAGGAGCTTGCATCTGTTGGTGGGATCTTGGGAGCAGGCTGCTCAGGTAGAAATCTGTCTGTCTGTCTGTCTGTCTGTCTGCAGAACCCTTGACTTCGCCCCAACAGCACAGAAAAAAGCTAATGCTCCATTCAGATCCTTCTTTAAGGTGCTCCATACTATCTGCAGATTGTAATATTTTAATTAAACTCTCCCAAGCCCTTAAAGTGGTAAATGCCTTTTTGACCTGTTCTCTCTAATTACCTTCAGCATGTTTCAACAGACTGCAAATACCATCTAATTCTTGGAAACAAGTGAAGGATAAATTGAAATTAGAGCTGAGGGCTTTTAGTAGCAAAACCTACCTTTCCAGAAAAGGTGAAAGATGTTGTTGGTGGAGATTTGTAAGGATTTGCCACAAGGCTAGGGTTCTGACTGCGCAGGGTTTTTGGTAAAGATGAGATAGAATCATGGTTTTGCTTTTGATTATCTTTCTCTAATTTACTTAGTAATGTCAATCTTGAGTGTGGTTGGGAGAAAATGCCCATGTGAAGAAATAAGAAAAGGTAGACAGAAGCTCCTTAGCTTTGAGCGAAATCTCGAGCATAGAGAAGGGGTATAAACATGGCATTGAGTTCGATATTCCTGGGTTGCCTTAGTGAAATATTGACCATGTCCCAGGCCCTGGGATGAGCCTTCACATCTTTCGTCCATATATGTTCATCCTCACCTACATCAGTGAGGTAATAGCACTACCCCATGTGACAGATGAAGAAATAGAACCAGAGAGGTTTTCTAGCTCACCCAGGTTTAAACAGCCAGCAAATGGACTTTGATCCAGGTGGCTAAGTTGGTAAGCCCCAGAGCCTGGCCTCTCTTCAACCATACCATGCTGCCCCAGGGCCTGTTGTATCAAATATAGTCTGTTAATTTAAGGGTGATTCAGCACAGAATTAATGCTGAGAGAGTAGTGGGGGTTAAAGCTCTATTCATTATTTGAATCATTGTTTGAGCTTAGGGTAGGGGAGAAGCAGATCCTATGAGTGCAGACAGCAGTGAGCCACTGTAGGATCAGCTCACAGAAGGGATGAGCACCAGAAGGGAGGGAGCAAAACACCCTTTGCAATCAGACCTCCAACAACATGGCCTCTGCTTGATTGGAACTGTCCTCATTCCTGTTTCCCACACTGGCCATGGTCCTTCCGAGAGGAGAACAACATCAGACATTTTTCTCTCCCCACAATCTGGCTGGGCTGTAATAGCCACTTAATAAATGTTGGAATGAATGAACATAGAAATGAGTGCATGAAATGAGAGATTCATTATGTCTGAGAGCTGCAGAACCTGCTTCCCAGAGCCTCCTGGGGGGGTTCCTAGGGAAGGTTGATCATGGCCCTCTCCCCACATGGAGAGGAGCTCCAGGATGTTTGGGCTCATCATCGGAAACCAGGTTTGACAGCACTTTCATTTTATATACTTAAGCCTGTTGAGTTTTCTCACTCTTTCTTTACTGTTAGGCACTTTGCCTACAATTAGGATAAATTGCCATGTGGACAGCGACAGAGTAGGCTCATGGAACCCTTTATTAAAATAGCTGCTCACTAACATTGAAGAATGAAGTGGCTAGGACTCAAGCACACATTTTTAAAGAAAGCAAACAGCTAGATACAATGTAGTACCTTAACTGTGATCAATCACTACTTAATCTAATTAGTTTAGAAGCTATTTTAAAGAGCTTAATTAGATTAAGCTGTGATTGATAACACTTTATATCTACTTGAGTAGAGCACTTCTTCTAATTCACCTTGAATCTCTATGCTTCCAATCAAAAGCCTGTTTCAGGCATGAGCTGAGTGTGAGGAAAGATTTAGGAAGTACTAGAGTGGCACTGAGACCACTGGTGCCTGGCACTGAGCTGAGTTGGGGGCCTTGGGAACTCCCTTGGGCACAGGCCTGCTGGGGTGGCCTTGACAAGGACATCCTGAGACTACTTGAGGAGGCTGGTGAGGTTGTAGAGGGAGGGATTGAGGACCAGCAGAATCTGGGATGAGGTCTGACTCCTAGGTAAGCAAATTTGGGTCCAGAGCGGTACTCAGCTGGTTTCAAGTCCTGGAGTGAAAATAAGGAAACACAGGCAGGTCCACAGAGCCAGGATGGGCTGCTTAGCAGTCCATAAGTGCCTTCAGCCCACCTAGCTTTAGGGGGACATCCATGGCACTAACCTATACCCTCTTTGTGAAGATGTACTGCTTAATCTCAGGGGATTCAGGGGTTGCTTAGCCTGCCTTGGAAAGTAACTGATGCCTCCAGAGCCATGTAGTACCTGCCCTAGCCCAGTGCTCCAGGCACTGAGACTTCCCATATACTGCTGAGAACTGTGGGGAAAGGGTGCAGGAAGCAGGTCATTTCTAGGTTGGAACCATAGATTCAATCTCTTTGGGGATGGGAGTGGGAAGTGGGAAGGGGAAGTGGACCTGCTACTAAAAGGCATGTCTTTCATCTCCCCTCTGCAGCCCGCATGTGTGATGCCCACCTTCGCGGCCCCTCAGGCATCATCACCTCCCCCAATTTCCCCATTCAGTATGACAACAATGCACACTGTGTGTGGATCATCACAGCGCTCAACCCTGCCAAGGTAAGGCTCTAGGGATGGGGTGGGGGTCCTGCAGACCGGCCTGGGTTGAGACAGCTGGTCTACCAGGGATTTCAAACTCAGAAGCTGGTGGTGGTAGCTTCTCTACAGACAATGCATTTACATTGTTTTTATTAAGTATTGAGTAAAAAACAGCATATATATGACATATAAGCAAGACATGAATAGCACCAATACAACAAATACCTTTGTAGCCATCTCCCTGAGAAATTGCAGTTACCTTAGTGAGGCATGATCATCGCCAATCTCATTTCACTCCCTGCCCCTCAGAGGTGTTTATTATTCCTTTGCCTCTTTTTATACTTAGCCCTTAAATGTGTTTCCCTAAAATATACATTGTTTAGTATGGCAGCATGTGAACTCCATTTAAACATAGTTATGTTCTATGTACTGTATTCTTAATAACTTCACTCAAAATGTGTCATATATATAGTTTATTTCGTTTAGTTTTTTCTCTACTTTTTATTTTTTATTAAATTTTTATAAATTTTACAGCTATCTTATCCAAATCCACAACAACCTGTTTGAATCTTTCTTTTAATTACATCAAAACTACAATTGGAGAAGAACTGGTATATTTTGGTACTGAGTCTTTTAGTTCATGAGTGCTTAGGGCTCTAATTGCTTAGGGCAATTCTTTAATAGTCTCCAATGAATTTGTATAATTTTTCCATTACATGTCTTATACAATCCTTAATATATGTATTCACTCCTAAATATCATATACTTATTGTTGCTATGATAAATCACATCTTTTTAAATTATATTTTCTACCTGTTTCTTGCCAGTATTCAGAAATACAATTGATTTTTGCATTTTGGTTTGTATATATAACAACTATCTTGTAATTATTGTATCTGTGAATTTTTGGGTTCTCTACATGGGCAGTCATCATCTGCAAAGAATGATGGAGGCTTTGTTTCTTCCTTTCTGATGCATATAACCTTTTCTTCTTTCTTTTTCTTGCTTCAATGATCTGATTAGAACTTTAGTATAGTGTCCAATCACTGTGACAATAGTGGGCACTCTTGTCATTGTTTGATGTTTAATGGAATGTTTTTATTTCTTCACATTGACCGTGATGTTTGCCGAAGTTCATTTTATTTTTAATTTAAACATTTTCTTTTTTGAGTTGGGAAAGTTCCTTCCTAATCCTAGTCTGTGAGGAATTTCCATTAAGAATGGCTGTTGAATTTTATCAAACACTTTTATATATCTACTGATAAAATCCTTATTTTCCTCCTTTATTCTCTTAGTGTCATGAATTACATTAGCTAGCTTTTCTAATGTTAAGCCACTCCTGAAATCCTAGGAAAAATCTAACCTGATCTCTTAGCATGTATATTTTTATACATTCCTATTTGATTTGTTTGAAATTTTGTTTCTAATTAGTGAGATTGGCCTGTTATTTTTTTATCCTTCCCAGATTCTTGTATCAAGATAATACTAGGCTCATAAAATGATGTGGGGAGCGTTTCTTCTCTTTCTATCCCTTGGGGTGCTTAGTGGAAAACTGCAATAACTTTTGCCCTGAAAGCTTAGTAGAATTTTCTTTTAGCAAAACTATCTCTGTCTGGTGTTTCCTCCCTTGGAAAATTTTAGACTATAGAGTAATACCTGTAACAAGTAAAGGTTAATTTAGGTCATCTGTTTTTGTCTGGAGTTCATTTTTCTAAGTTCTCAAATATATTGAATATAAAACTGCATACTCTCTCACTGTATTTATTACCTCTGCTATTTTTGTGTTTCTGTTTCCTTTTCCATTTCTAATTTGAATCATTTTAAAATTGGTATTTTTAGAAGTTTTGCATTTTTTAGTCTTGTCAAAGAATTAGTTTTTGTTTTGGTAACTTTTTAATATTTTATATTTGATCCATAACTGTTCTCATCATTATTATCTCCTTCCTTGTATTAGATTTATTTTGTTGTTTTTTCTCTAGCATCTTAATTTTGATGCTTAGTTCACTACCTATTTAAATCTTATTTAACTGTCTAAGGCTATACATTTCCCTCTAGGGACTGCTTTGGCTACATTCATTCAGATTTTTATATTCAGAATTTCTTTTCTAGTTTAGCTCTAGTTTGTTTGTTTTTGTGGTTCTGGCCATTGAACACAGGGCCTCACCATACATGGCAGGCACATGCTATGCTACTAAACTACATCCCCGGCCCTGTTCTGAATATTTTCCAATTTCCATTATTATTTCATCTTTCAACCTTGAGTTATTTAGTAGTATATATTAACTTCTAAAGAACTCTTCCAGCTGTCTTTTTTTTTTTTTTTTTTTGGTACCGGGAATCAAACTTGGGACCGTGTGTTTGCGAGGCAAGCAGTGGCACCACTGAGCTAAATCCCCGGCTCCCAGATATCTTTTTGTTATTGATTATAAAGTTGGAATTTGGAGAACATTGTCTGTATTTCAACTATTTGAAGTTTATGGAAATGTGCTTTTGGGATCAGAAATGATCATTTTCACATATATTCTATGTGTCTTTGAAAAAATAAATGGTTCATTTTGCGGTTTTTATGTTCTAATATGACCATTACATCAAGTTGTTGTGTTTGTCTTTTATGTCTTCATTGATTATTTTTGTCATCTACAGAAGGCAAGATGTTAAACTCTCCAACTATAATAATGAGTTTATCTATTAGGCTTTGAATTTCCGTCAGTTTTGGCTTTGTAGCTTTTTCTGCCTTAGCTATTACATCAGCTTGCTTGCTTGCTTGCTTGCCTGCTTTTTTTCTTTCTCTTTCTTCCTTTCTTCATTCCTTGCTTTCTTTTCTTTCTTTCTTTTTTGTTTTTGTCTGACATTTTCTATTCTCTTACTATTGACCTTCTGTTTCCTTTATGCTTTGTGTGTGTTTTGTGCACAGCTGGATTTTTCCAAATCCCATCTAATAATCTGTCTTTTAAATAGAGAATTCAGACCATTTGAATTCTACAATTATTTCTGTTCTTGTAAAATACTCTAGAAGTATTAACATGCATACTTATTGAAGTCTAAAGCTAAATATTAATTTTGAGTTCCTCCTGAAAAGTCAAGAATCCTAGAACATTGCACACTTGCTCCTTCTTGATTCATACTCCATGGGGCATGTATTTATATATCACCTGACCTCTTCTCACAAATTACCATTGTTATTATTGAAAGCCGGTATATGTCCATTCAGATTCACATACCAATTCTGCGTTCACCATTGCTTCTTGTATCCTAGTCTTTCTCTTTGGAATTTCTTTCTTTTTGCTCAAAGTACATTTTTTCATTTTTCTATATTGATGTTTCTTAGTTCTTTATCTTAAAATGTATATTTTCTCTTGCTCTTGAAAATATATTGGTGTTTCCTGATTGATTCTCAGTTGATAGTCATAGTTTCCCTGCATGTGGAAGTATTGTTCCCATGTCTTCTAGCTTCAGTTGTCCCTGTCACTGTTTCTTGTCTTTCCTTCATATGACATCTGGCTGCCGTTATGGTCTTCTACTTGTCTTTAGTGTCCTGCAGTTTCACAATCACATGTCTAGTGTGGACATTGTTGTGTTCATCCTGCTTGAATTCATTATGTTTATTGAAGCCATGGGTTGTGCCTTGCATTAGCTTGGGAAAATGTTTAACCATTATCTTTCCAACTGTTGCTTCTTCTTTATTTGCTCTCTTTTTGCCTTTTGAAAGTCTGATAAACAATTCGTTTTTCCCAATCTACTTTCCATGTCTCTTTTCTCACATATTCTCTCTCTTATTTTGTTCACTTATTCTCTGTTCTGCTATGTATCATCTCTGTTAATCCACTCACTAAGGATTTAATTTAGTTCAAAATATAATTTTAACTTTCAGGAAGTTCTGTTTGGTTCTTTTTCATATGTTCTTGGTCATATTTTACAGTCTCTTGCTCCTTATTCAAGTGTTTAGCTACTTCAATTTAAGTGTATTAAGCCTACTTATTTTATATTCTGTGTCTTTTAATGCCAGTAGCTAAAGTCTTTGCAGGTTGGGTTCTGTGGTTTGTTCTTACCTCTCCTGGTTCCAAGAACCACTTTTCTTTCTATTTTTTTTTTTGGTACCGGGGATCAAACTCAGGTCCTTACACTTGCAAGGCAGGCAGCGGAACCACTGAGCTAAATCCCCAGCCCCCACCTTTCTTTCTTTGTTGTGTAATTGTTGACTGTGTGGCTAGAATCATAAACTTTTGTCTCTGAAAGTTCTTTGAGACCTTGGTAGAAGGTTGTTTCTTGCAGAGTTTCCATTAGCTACTGCCTTGCGCTGGGGCATTACCAGCCCGAAACCTCTTCAGACTAAATTCTCAGTATAAAGGTTTCAAACCACAAAGTACTATGAAGGCTGCAAACCATGCAAAGGTTACTTCCAGTCTTGGATTTTCAGTGGAAGTGTTTTGTCTTCTCACTGTCAAGGTCTGAGATAAAGGCAACCTCCAGGTCTACCAGAGGGTGGTGTGGCCAGTGAGAAGGCAGGCAGGCAGATTTGTAGTTGTCCCCTCTTTTCTAAAGCTCTGCTTCCTCAGAGTTTTATAACGCACTCAAGACCAAAGCCAGTTTCATGCGCTGGTCACATTCTGGGTCCCTCCATCCACTGTGCTGTAGACTCTGAGTACTCCTCATTTTGTTAGTCTGCTTAGACTGCTGCAACAAAATACCAAAGACCTTTGTTTTCTCACAGTTCTGGAGACTGGAAGTCATCCATCAAGGTGCTGGAAAACTTGGTTTCTGATGAGGGCTCTCTTCCTGAATGTAAATGGCCGCTGCCTCCTCTATGTGCACTTGAGGAGAGCTCACCCATGTCTCCTCATGCTTGTAAGGACCCTAGTCCACTCGCCTCAGGACCTCACCCCTACAACCTTATTAACCTTAACTACCTCTCCAAATGCCCCATCTCCAAATACAGTGACATAGGAGATTCAGGCTTCAATACATGAATTTTAGAAGGCTATAATTCAGTGCCTAACACTAACTTAGATATATTTTAAAAACCTTTTTTTTCCTCTTTAAATTATACCAAACATTTCAAGCTTCTTTGGTTCAAGTGCCTGAGGCCACAGAGCTGGGAACACTGGAAGCAGATCTCTTCTGCACAGCATTTTACAGAGGAGTCACATTTTATTAAACCATTTCATGGTGAACTTAGTCAGCAGGGAAGGGTGCTTCAGCCACAGAGGGTGAGAATGGAGCTAGAAGAGAGACCTACCTCCCTGAGATTATTAAGTTGTTGACCAGAGGCTCTTCCTCAGGTATAGTCAATGATGCTTATCTTCATTTTCTTTTGAACCTGAAGGAAAGATATCAGAGAAGCCTAAGTGAGACCTGAAGAGCAGTTAGATTGGCCCCCCAGAAGGCCTAGGCTTGGCCAGTTTGTGGAGGTCAGTGACGTCATATTGTTTCTCCCTGACATGTTCTGCAAGAGGCCACATCAGCCCGGGCTCCTGAGGCCAACCCCTCTGAAAGGCATGCCTCAGGTGCAGAAGGTTCCCAGCATTTCCATGTGTCCTTGGTGGGCTTCAGAAAGTACAGGGGGAGCCTAAAAGGGCTAAAGGAGCCCATCCTGAAACCAGGGGTGGGAACCCAGGGAATACTGAGTGTGACTAGAAGGAGATGAGCTGGAAATTTGAAGTCTAGGACTGAGGCATAGAAGCTGCCTTCCTACAATCCACATGAAAAACAGAAGCAGTTCCTCACCTCGTTCATGCACTGCTCCACAGGTGAGCCCTCCCTGCATCCCAATCTCCAGCAAAAATGTATGGTCTCTCTAACTTCTCAGTATGTGTTATGAGATAAGTATTCATTTGTTCACTTCTATAGCTAATGCTTCTGCCCTTGAGCAATGTGCACGTACAACTGAAGACAGGCATGTAAATAAAAGACTAAAGTATGGACAGTACTGGTTGGGTATGTACATGGTGCTAGGAAAAACCCAGGAAAGTTTTCGCCAAGGAAGTGCCATTTAAGCAAGGTAGTGAAGGAGGTGTAGGCTTGGAAATCATTGTCTCAGAGTGAGCACATGTGCAAAGGCATTGAGGTTTGCAATAGCCTCTTGAAAGTGATTCAACATGCCTGGATAGAGATGGAAAGGTAAGCAGGATCTAGATCATAGTGAGCTCACATGCTTGGTAAAGAGGTTTGTTTTATCTCAGAATGGAGGACTTTAAGGCTAGAAGTGTTAGTCTTTGTTAATAACAATAATAGCTTTTATTGTATCCTATACAAAGGGAATCTCTGAGATGATCCCTCTGTATAAATGATTTTATTTCATTTTCTTAATAGCACAATGAATTAGGTTTTAATAGACCCACTTGATAGATGAAGGAAGTGGATCATGGACAGGTTAAAGGTTAGGAGATAGCCACTGCACGCAGCCAGTAAGTGGCAGAGCTGGAATTAAAACCCAGTCTTTCTGGCTCCAAAGTCCGTGTACTTAAATAGCTGAGCTGTGTCGCTGAATGGAATGAGGTCTTGGAGAAGAAGGGAGGGCCAGGGCTGTCCACACTGGGGGCTGGAGTGCCGTCTTCCCTTCTGAACCGAGCAATAAGAGAAAGTCTGAGTTTGGGCAGGATTACTCTAGCATCAACAGAGAGGACAGAAGGAGGATTCTCAGGGGAGCAAGACCAGCTAGGAGACTAAATCATTTATTTACCAGCCAGGAGCAGTAGGGGTGTCAGCCAAGGCTTTGGAGATGTGGAGGAGGAAAGAGAAGAGAGAGATGTAAGGGTGGAATGGGACTTCATGGCTGATTGGTGCAGGGATCATGCGTATCTCAAGTGACCAACACACAGCAGGTGCTCAGTGTAATTTACTTAATGGACAAATGATTGATGACTCAGTAGACTCTGTGGCTAGGGACTGATGGGAGACTTTAAAAAGAAATACAAAGAGAAGAGCATATTTTGTGGGGATCAAGAGAGAAATATGAATATAATGCCTTTGAAGAATCTATGGTTTATCTAACAGCATTTGGACACACTGCTTGGAAACCCTGGGTTCAAGGGAGAGATTTGATTGTCATCTCATCAATGCATGGGTGGGAATACAATCCTAACAAAGGGACAGCGTCCTTGGAAGGAATCAAGAGGACAAGAAGATTCAGAATGGATCTGGGAACTCTCCTTGCAGGTGAACAACACAGAGAAGGAGCAGTCAGAGAGGCAGAAGGAGGGCATGACAGAAACCCAGGAAGTCTTCCACTAGGACATGTGTGATCATGGCAGTTATGAAGGAAGGCTTGGTGGAACAGACCCAAAGGTGACCACTGACTTCAGCCTTGGCAAGAGGCCTTTCACAGCGGAGCTCTGGGGGAGGAACACATAGCAGCGGCCGGGGGTGGGGGGGATGCACAGGTGGGCGGTGAGGCACTGGGGGCCAGAGTGCAGACAGACAGCAGTATGAGCAGTTTCATGGTGAAGCAAAGGAGGGAGAATAGGCAGTAGCACATGAGAAGGGCAAATGGGAGAGGGAGTTTGCAGTTACTTTCAGGTGTTTATTTAGAATACTGGAAACTGGAGTTTGTGTGCCAGCGGAGGGCAGAGCAAGTAAAGAGGAAGAGGGAAAACATGTGAAAGAAGGGAAGTCCCAGGGCAAGTGAGAGGGATATAGGGATGAGCATGCAGGGTCCCCTTTGCAAGGAGCACTGAGGCTGTCAGGCGCAGTGCTGAGTGTTTTCATGAAGCAATACCAAGTGGGACACCCGTGCCCTTGGTCTCCTCCTAGTCAGGCAATGACTGTGTATCCCAGAAGTCTGCACACGTGTGGCCAGAGGGAACGCCCCACCCCTTGGAGGCTGTCTTCTAGCTGTGCCCAGGAGGGAGCTAGGATGCCCCAGGCCCAAAGAGACACGAGGAGTTGCTCTGGTGTGGGATGGCCACAGCTCTGCTCTGAATTACCAGCAGTAACTGAGCACCAGAGACTGCATAACGCGACACTGAAGAGGCAAGAGCTCAGCCAAACTGGGGAAGTATATCAATAAGTTAGGAATAAAATGAACCAAAGTACTTCACTCTGTCTTCCCAGAAGCTTGATAGATTCAAAGAAGAGAGAAGAGAAGTTTCAGACAGACCCAGTGATGTTGGCCTCCTCCACATGCCAGCTCTGCCCTCTCTGCTTGATTAGCATTTATAATACTGATTTAATATTAGTATAATATCCACCTATAATAACGTTTCCTAAATTTGGCCAATCATCAGAAATAACTGGGAAACTTTAAGGTTATAAATTCCCAACCCTTTCCCCAAAGACATGATTCAGGGGATCTTTATTGAAAGAGCACCCTGGTGGCTTGGACCAGCCAAGCTGACTTAATAAATCCCAGTCCCGTGCCCCCCCACAAAGCACAGTATCCCACCCCTGAGGCTTCCCTTGGGCAGCCCCAACTTCAGCCACATTGACCCCTGCATCATAGACACATCTGGCCCTGCAAGACCTCTGCCTGGGCACAGCCTGTTCTGCTCTCCTGGGAGATTCAGTACTCTCCCGAAAGGCCCTCTCACTCCACCAGGTCTTAGTCTTTCCTGATCCCTCCAGAATTCCATCAGCACCTTTTCTTAGTATGCATAGCATGCTGTGCAGTGTTTAACATCAGTTTCCTCCAGAGTTCTGAGTACCCTGAAGGCAGGGATGGGCTTTTGTTTATGACTCCCATAGAGAGCACAGAGATTTGGACATGTTGATAGCTGATGGAGAAGTTCCTGGGATCATCTCCACCTGTGTTGGGCCTGAGGTCCAGGTCATGGTCCTGGGGCCTCCTCCCCTTAGGATCATTGAGCTTAGGACCATTGGAAAAAGATGTCTATGGTCAATACTGAAACCCAGACCTGCTTGGGGCCTTTAACCTACACACATCTGCCTTTATTTTGAACAGCACATTTGATCTGATTGCATATGCACCTCAGGATTTGATCAGGAAAGTCAATCCACCTTTGCTAGAAAAGAAAGGAAAATGGGACAAGGGAGAGAGAGAGAAAGGGCGGGGGGAGGGGGGATGGAGGGGCCAAGGAAAGAAGAGGGAAAGGAAAGCTCATTTCGTGGACTTCAAGCCAAATCTAACTATTTTAGTGCTTCACTCCTGGAGGATCATTAATGTCATTCTTCCCTTTGTAGTCCCAAGATCTGAGAAATAACTCTCCAGGCAAGTGACCACCCACCAGTGCAAATGTCAGAAACACATATTGGTCCATTTGTTCACTCACTTAATCATTCAACAAACATTGGCTCACATCTTCTCTGTGGCATCCACGAATGACATGCTGGTGATCAGAGAGGTGTCCGCCACGTGCCTCTCATGCCCACTTCTCATGGGTGAGTGGCTGAGAGGGACCTTTTCCTTCATATAGTTATTTTCACTTCTCAACCTATGTGGGTATCACTCACTGCTGGAACTGGCAGAGGCCCTGGTGTCCCCGAACACACTTCCCGATTGCCAGAGACAAGCCCACTCGCTGCAGGACTGTGCCCCTCATATCTGCCTCACCTCCTCCTCTGGTCCCAGCACCCGTCTCACTGTCTCCTGTGCACCAGACTGTGGGCTTTGAGAGCAGTTGCCACGTTCTTGCCACCTGTGTGCACTTCTCCAAGGCCCATCACTGGCGAGCCTGTGCTGACTGTTGGGTGAATGGGCAGATGGGTGCATGGATCCATCAGTCAATGAGTGATGGAGGCAAGGAATGCACGAAAGGGTTCACTGCCTCAGATCGAGCAAAACTGAACTGCGGTCATGGCGGCACTCTCAGAACGTCCAGAAATCCTCAGATTTGTTGCTGGGAGGAAGCACTGGAGCCTCCCTTCCTCCCCACTCTCCCCCTTGCTCCCCCCCCTTCTCAGGCTCCAGAGGATCCAACCCAGCCTCCTTCCTGGAGCCCCAGGGATTCATTCTTCAGCCAAACCCCAACAGGAGGAACCTGGGCATCCTGTGCCCAGTCACAGCGAGCTCCCTTTCGCCCACGGGAGTGGTCACGCTGGTACAGTATTAGTAAGCCAAGGTCAGCCCTTGGATGCTCACAAGTGCCCTGTGGCAGAGTGGGTGGTTAAGACTCCAGCACAGCACCATGGGGGCCTCTAAAGAGCTGAGAAGAGGCAGGCATAGGCATGAGCAGCCTGCAGTTTCCAAGCCAGGGTGCTGAATTGCATCCTGAGGGTGAGGAATTGGCGGTCTCTCTGGGGTGATGAAAACCCTTCTTCAGCATCTGCAGCCTGTAGGTCATGAGTGTAGGTCTGTGAGTTGCAGACAATTCCACAGAAGTTTAAACAACACACAGTTTGTTTTCTCCACCTACCAAAGTCCAGTGATAAGGAGTCCAGGGTTGGTTTGTTGGTTCCCTTGGTGTCTCAGGTAGCTTGTATTTTCCCTCAGCCATACTTGCACGGAGCTCTCATCCTCATGATCACAAGAAGGCTGCTCCATCTCCATCCTCATATCTGTATTCCAGAAAAAGCAAAAAGAAAGATGAGAAAATAACTCAAGATTCTCAGCTTCATCCCATTGCCCAGACTTTTGTCACATACTCACCGTTAGCTACAGGTTTGGCTGGGTACATTGCCACATTCCCCCAAAATTCTGGGTTCTGTTAGGAAGGAATAAGAAGAAGAAAGGGACATTGAAAAAATACTATCTATATATGTCACAAAATATCAGAATAATAACTAGATCAAAATAGATCTGTTTTGGTTGAAGCAGCTTTGCCCATTCTGTCACAGTCACCTCTGCTGGTGGTCCCCAAGGATGTTTATGGAACCTGAGTACCTAGGAACCTAGTTTGAAGATCATCGCTCTAGGGCAGAGGTTAGCAAATTATTTCTATAAAGAGCTATATAAAAATATTTTAGAGTTTGGGGACCACAGGAAATATTTGCTGCATATTCTTTGTTGTGAGTTTTTGGAGTTCTGGTCTAAAATGTAAAAACCCCTTCAAAATTCTAGGGGTCATCTAGAAGCAATCTGGGGGCCAGATTTGGCCTGAAGAGTGTAATCCCCAACCCCTGCTCTGGGGATAGCAAGGCACTGAGTTTGGGAGCAGAGAGAAGGATGGGCAGCAGAAGCTATTGAAGAAAAACATCCATCAGAACAGGCTCAGTCCTGATCTCTAATCTCAGCACTCGGGAGGCTGAGGCAGGAGGATTGTCATGAGTTTGAGGCGAACCTGAACTACACAATGAGATCCTGTCTCAAAAATGAAAAAACATAAAAGGTGTCCCTGAGCTGTTGGCTCCTCTGCAGCCTCACCCAGACCTCCCTCGGGCCCAGCCTAGCAGGACCTGAGCCCCATCCTTTGACTAGTCCTGCACAGCATTCCCTGGGGCACTGGGAAAGATCCTCCAAGCCCCGCCCCCCAACTCTCAGGACACATGGCCATGTTCTGAGGGGCCTGGTCTCCAGTCCCCCTCTGTACCCTCTCTTTGCCTCACTCTAAGCCCTTCTTGCCTGGTCTCTCTGCCTTGGGTCCTCCTCCCATGCTGAGTCATAGCTCCCTATCAGCTTGACCGTGAAGCCCAGACTGTTCACTCTGGCTGCTGGCAGAATCCAGCGGCAGCCTCATCCAGGCTGTTCTCCTGGTCCTACTCTCCCCTCCTCAGCTGCCCTCCCTGCCCTTTCTTCCCCTCTCTCTGCTCCCAGCAAAGCCTGCACCAAGTCCACAGCCTCCTCCACCCTGCCAGGCCTGGCACATCCACCTCTTCCATGCACCTCCTTCCCTTTGGCTCTTCTTTGAGATCCTCCTGCATTGCCGTCTGTGCCATGTCCTTGGCATTTAGATTTGTTGCTAAATTGTCAGGCAAGCGAGATAACTTATGGGAAGCAGTTAGCTCAGTGCTTGGCACATGGCAGGTGCTCAGTAATTATGTCCTGGATGGTAGGTTTATTTATTCATTTATCTAATGGGCTTAAGTTGGGTGTCTGAGCTGTGTACAAATGTGCCTCTTTGATGGCGGCTCTTTCTCTTGCTGCCATTTCTCCTGCTTCAGAAAGGTGCTTTGTGAGCTTGATTGATCTGCATGTTGGTTAATGAGTCATTATAGAATCCTGTCTTTAAACAATGGCCAAAGCGGAGGAGGAAAAAAAGAAAAAGAAAGCCTCAGTACATTGTGCTCTGGGGCCCTTCCCAGAGCTGCAGTGCCGTGTATGTGGAACAGTCCTCCTGGTATAATTAGCCCCCACCTTGGGATCAGTGCCCTGAAACACAAGTCGAATCATGGTGGCTCTAACCAGTGATGGGAATCACTTTATGGCTCTGGGTTCTGGCCTTCATAGTAATATTTTCCCATAATAGGCCTAATTATCATACACTCCCATTTTGGAAATGGCTTGGTGAGCAGGCTTCTCTGCCCCAGGTCTGGCTGAAAGGGGCTAATGGGGTGACAATGCACAGCTAGGACCCCTAATCCCTGGAGTGACTGGGTTCCTTCTGCAGAAGTCACCAGCTGCCTTGTGATATTTTATGTGCAGCAACTGTTTGCTAAGCAACTGCTAACATCCAGAAAGAGCTCAAGGGAGTGTTTGAGTGGCTAAGTCATGGTCCTCGCTGGGATACACTGAGGTATAGAGCACAGTGACAAAGAGCCTGGAGAGTCCCACTCTACCACTTAGCTACATGAGCCTAGCAAGTTGCCTACCCTGTCTTACCTGGGCTTTCCAGTTTGTAGAATGCAGGTAATCAAAGTAGCTGTTGTTGTGAGTCTTACCTGAGTTGCTTTGTGTAAAGTGCTCAGGACAGATTTAACCACATGGTAGGTGTCAGCTCTTATAGTAAAGCAACCTCGTGAGATGGTCAAAGGCTATAATTAAGTCTCAGAGAATCTCCTAGTGCAGGAACCAGCAAACTATAACCTTTCTAGCTTCTCACTTGTTCTGTAAATAAGTTTTACTTGACACGGCCTCAACCATTCATGTATACATTGTATATGGCTATATTTGTGTCACACCAACAGAGCAATTTGTGGTCCTCAGAGAGGAATACATTTCCTAGGATAGCTGAGTTTGTTCATACAATAAGGGATCCCAGAGCCAGCAATCTGTCCATGCTGAAAAATCTGGAAAGGCTTGGAAAATGTTCGAACCCCCTGGCATATGCCTGGCAGGCTGCCAGGCCCTGGTGGTAGAGGCAGTAAGGCCTGGCCCCTCCCTCTGGGAGTTGGTGGGGTAGTGAAGGAGCAGGTCAACTGCTCAGTCACAGACCAGCAGGTACGTGCTGTGACAGAGAGGGGAGGAAAGTGCTTAGTCAAGAAGAGGTTGGAAGCCAAGAGAAAGAAAGGTGCCCCACAGGAATTCTATACTGCTTGGAATGTAGAGCAGAAAGCAAAGGAGCAACATCAGCCTCCCCGCTGGGGAGTGAAGACCATCATCAGATGGAAGAAAGGTGGAAATGGACAAAAAGAGCCCCAGATTAGACATTGGGAGTGGGTGCCTCTGTGTCCTGTCTTCATGAACGGGCACAACTCATCGCCCAACTTCCCAGGCCAAAAACCTCCAAGTCATCTTAGATTCTTCCCTCCACCCCAGCTCAGCCATCACCTCCACCCACTTACAACGCTGGGCTGGGGATGTAGCTCAGCAGTGCTGTGCCTCCCTGGCAAGAGCAAGGTCCTGAGTTCGATCCCTGATATCAAACAAAACAAGACAAAAGAGGCTAGGCCCCGACCTCCCCTCTGTCCTCCATGGCTCACCTGCCTGGCTGCAAAACCTGGCATCTCCTCCCAACCCCACCTCATTCCTGCCTACTGGTCACAAGTGAGCAGCCAGAATGGTGGTGTCCTCTCCCTCAGTTTTGTCTCCTTCCCCCAGCTCCTTGTAAGGGAGGAACAAGAGACCTTTTGAGTGAAGACCTACGTAGACTTCTCAATTTCTGGGCTTCCCAAGTGCGCCCTCGCATGGAATGCCCAGCCACATAGTCCCCAAGAGTGAGGTAGCTGGCAGCTGTGCCCCTTTGTAGACCTGCTGTCAGCAGACACTGAACATCTTGCTCTGATGTGTTCCATCTCAGCCCCAGTTCAGGCCCTGACTCCTCAGAACATCCCTTCCCTCTCCTAGACTCCCGCTTTGGTCTGACAGAGGCTTCCTTAGCCTTTAGAATTCCCTCAGATGGCACCACCAGAGTGGCCTCCCATATTCCACCACTGCAGGCTTCTCTCCTTTCCTCATTCCCCGCCTTAGCACCCACCTCTTGATGTTGTGCTTATCAGTTTACCTCTCCAACCTCTCTTCTCACCCGAGGCAGAGACAGCGTCATGCTCACCGTGGAAACCTCCTCCCCAAGTCTGGCATACGGCGGGTGCTTAGTACGTATTTGTGGAAGGCAGGACTAAAACAAATGAGGAAAGAAAAATCTTGTTGAAATCTCTTTCTGAGAACATTCACTTATTAAACAAATAAACAAACAAAAAATGGAGAAAAACAGGCCAGGGAGAGGCTGGGAGAAGCGTCTACAGGTCCCTAGGGCAAGAAAGCTGAGATTCCACATGTGGCCTGAAATATCACCACCAACCCCATGGGGATTTCTGGGTATTAAAGCATGAAGAAAGAGTCCAATCATCTCACAGTTAGCCAGATGTGCCCGGTGTTGCTGTGACAACCCCAGAATTGGCCAGATGTGCCATGAACATCTTCAGAGACATAAGGGCCCCCAGAGACTGGGTGGCCTGGAGAGAAATAGTTCATGCTCATGAGGGTGGCAGTTTGTGCAGAATGGTGTCACCAGCGACTCCAGGCATCAGGACATACAGATGAAATTTCCACCTGGACTTCAGGCTCAGGAGTCTTCCTCGAAGCCCCTGCCAGTGATTAACCCTGTGCTTCCTCCTCAGGTGATCAAGCTGGCTTTTGAGGAGTTTGATCTGGAGAGGGGCTATGACACCCTGACGGTCGGGGACGGTGGGCAGGATGGGGACCAGAAGACAGTTCTCTACATGTAAGTGAAGCCCTGCATTTTGTCGAGAGGCAAGGACAACCAGGGACCTTGCTGGGGGTGGTGGTATGGGCTTTCCAAGTCCTGCCTGCTTCTACCTGCTCCTGTGAAGACAGTGTCCCTCAACACTCCTGATTTCAGTGACAATCCCTCTACCTCTCACTACGCCAGCCAAGGGGAGCTGAGCACTGGCTAAATCCTCATGGGGATTCACATGAAAAGTGTCCAGAATGAGCTGTCCCTTAGGGGCAAGTGGAGGTTTGGAGTGCAACCTGGAGCTTTCCATGTGGTTACCAGCGCCTCTACAGGTCCTGTTTCTCCACAGTAGTAGTTAGTCCCAATCATACACACCCATGGCTGCCTGACCTTCCTTCAGGGTCAGAACTATCTGGAACCTGGGTGGCTTCAGTGACCTGGGATCATATAGACATAGTGACCATGGTTCCTGAGCCAAGGATGGCCAGTATGATGTGGGGTAGTCAAAGGAGAGAACAGTATCAGGTATCCAGAGGTTCTGCTATGTTGGAACTTTGCTTTGGGGAGCATTTGAGTTCTCCTCTGCCCACCGCTGTAGTCTGACTTGAGACAAGGATATCTCTTCCAGAACATGTGGCCCAAATGCAGAGACAGGCAGAGTTTGGCTTCTCCATATCCCCCAAGCTCTTGCAGTCAAACTGTCACTCTCCTTGAGTGCCGTGGTAGGGGACACACCTCTAAACATCTCTCTCCCGACAGCCTGACAGGTAATTCGGTCCCAGACCTCATCGTCAGCACCAACCATCAAATGTGGCTCCTTTTCCAGACTGATGGCAGCGGCAGCTCTCTGGGATTCAAGGCTTCTTATGAAGGTAACTGCTCTTGGGAACCCGATAAACTCACCCTGGCAGTCAGAGACTTGGGGTCTAGATTTAGAGTTAAAGCCCTGAGTTCAGGTCCACGTTTAGCCCTGTAGTAGCTTCCTTTCCACAGGCACATTCTCTCAACAACCCTCTGAGCCCTGGTTCCTTCTTTGGTCAGTGGGCCCCTGTGTTGTTTTGGGGATCATCTGGGATAAACCTCTTAAAATCCTGGGGACCCAGTGCCAGGCACATACATCAGTTCCATGCTTAATTCATACCTGGCTCAGGCAGACTTTTAAGAGGTCCTGTAAACTTGCTGAGCCTCACTTATTGTTACAATCTTTGCAGTAGAGACTCTAGCTTCCCAGGTGGTCCTATTTGGGTGCTGTGAAGTTAGTAAGTGACTCTCCATAGCACTAAGGACAGATACACACTATTGGCCTGAGGAGAATGCAGACAAGAGTCTTCATCTCTTGCTGGGAACAGAAATTAAAGGAACTTCAAACACTAGGTTCAAGAGATGTCTCCACCATCACCCTTCTATGTACTCCCAAACTTCCTGTTGGCCAATGAGCTAATGCCTGTTCCCACACAAAAAAAAGGAAGGACAAGCCATTCCATGAGTAGTTGTTAAGCTCTGTTAGCCACTAGACACTAAACCAGACCTAGGGCAGCAAATGTGCCAGAGCTAGGCCTCACCTGAGTGGTTTCCTCTCTAGTAGTAAAGCAAGATGGCAGCCTACACAGCCAGTGGGAGCACAATGAAGGGACCAAGAACACGTTATCAAGGAATGAGCCCTGAAATGATCCTGCAGTTATTACAGGGATAGGAGGCAACGTACAGGGGCTGAAAAGTGCCTTTAATGTGGCTTATACACTTGCTCTCTCTACCCAAGTGTGCCAAATGGTCTCTCTGTAATAGAACCTGAACTGTTTCCAAACTGGGTACCCAGAAGGTGCTATGCCTGACCTGACAGTCCACACAAACTGGGTGACTCAAAACAATAGAGATGTATTCTTGCATTATCTGGAAGCCAGAGGTCCGACATCCAGGTAACAGCAGGGAATGTCTGAGTAGCAGACTTCCTGCCTCTTCATGGCTTCTGGTAGTACCTGTCAGTCCTTGGCATTCCTTGCTTTGTAGCTACATCTCTCTAGTCTCTGCCTCTGTCATCGCACACATTCTTGTTTGTCTCTTTTTCCTCCTCTAAGTACACCAGCATATGTGATTAGGAGCCCACCCTACTCTGCTGTGGCCCCGTCCTAACTTGATTACATCTACAACTTCCAAATAAGGTCACATCTGTAGATACAAGGAGTTAACATATCTTTAACAAAAGGACAGGCCATTTTCCTTATGCTAAAGCTACCATACCACAGTGTCTCCTAGGATAAAGATGAATGTTGCACTAAGACAATTTCTAAGCCATGTGTAAGTAAAGCAGAGCCACAGGAAGATACTACGGGTGATAAATGTTGAGTGCAGATTCTGGTTTCCTCACTTTACAGCTCTATGGCAGGTCATGGAACCTTTATGGGCTCTTCTGTTTCCTTCCTCATCTGTGAACTGAAGGCAATGACATATCCTAGGTCACAGGGACATCTATAAAGACTGTGACATAGTAAATGTGAAAATAAGGGATGTTGGAAATTGCAAAGCAATGAGTGAGTAACTGAGCGGGTACATCCATCATTAAATGAAGAGATGGTATACAGTTACACATAAGCAGCTGTCGGGCCATGGAAAAAGCCTCAGGCAGAAATCAAGAGACCTTGATTCAGCTCCTAGCTCTGTCCCTCACCACTTTGAAAATGGGACAGATTTGGAAGCAAAGTTTCTAAGTTTCCCCTGCTGCTGAAAGTCCATGTATATTTAGTAGTGAATATTCTCAGACATGAGGAAGAATGACCTTGTGTCATCTGCATGCCCTTAATATGTCTGTGTTTGACCCATGGTTTGGATAAGGCACCAATGACTTGAGCCTGAAAGAAGTGATGATTAGCAGACAGAGTAAATAGAGCTATTGGCTAAATTAGCAAGATAGATAAAGTACAGATAAATATCAAAAAATTAGGTGCTAGACTTTTTCCTAGGGAGTTAGTTGTGCTTTATTCTACCCCAAAACAAGCTCCAAAAACTGAGCTTTGATGTGGGGACCTCAGCTTGGGATAGATAAGGAAAGGATTGAAGCCAGTCCCTGTGAGAAATGTTTGTGACTCCTGAGTGTTTATTTGAAAGGAGAGAAGGCAGACTCAGGAGACTGGAAAGCTGTGTCCAAATATTTGAAGGGCTGTCACCAGGAGAGAGGAATTTGATTTGTTTGATATGATTTCACTGGTAAAGAAAAGGACGGAACATTTGTTGAGAGCCTACTGTGTGCCAGAAGCTTTATGTTCATTATCTCAGGGTTTCAAAGTGTCATGAAAAACTGGGGGGACCCCCAGGGACACTGATGTGGGGTAGGGGATACCTAGCAGGGAGGGCTCTGGCCCTGCCTCTATTTTTTTCTCTTTTCTTCTCTTTTACTCCTTGTCAACCTTCTTTTAGGAGAGAATTCATAGCTAAACACTGGTTTGAAAACCACTGCTTTATCTCCTGCAATGTTAGCAACTATAGAATAGCTCCTATTTTATAGATGAGGCTTCTGAGACTCAGAGGGGTAGAGTGACCTGCCTGAGGTCACACAGAAATCTGGGAAGGGGGGCAGAGCCAAGGCTCTTTTGCTTTAAAAGCTCATGATTTCTCCCCTGTAGTAGGAGTCTCCTAAAGTTACAGAATTTCACTTCTTTATGAAATCTTTATAGAAGCCAACACTTTGCCCCAGTCAAATGCAACATATATCATAATCCTGGATTCCATGTCACTGGAGTTGGAGTTTGTGTTCATTCGTTCATTTCACTCAGGCAACGTGGATTAAACACCTGTTACGGGCCTGATACTATACCAACCACTGCAGTCATGATAGTGAACCACCAAGACATAGTCTAGAAATATGTCTTGTGCGAATGCTGGTCACAGACTGGTTATCAGCAGGACTCCTTCTTGGGCCTGGAACAAATTAAAAAGGACTTTCTGCGGGCCGGGGATTTAGCTCAGTGGTTTCCCCACCTGCTGTGCAAGTGCAAGGACCAGAGTTCAATCCCTGGTGCCAAAAAAAAAAAAAAAAAAAAAAAAAGGAAGGATGTTCTGGTATTGAGAGACCTTACTAACCCTCCTGGCTGAGTCAGGTTCTGCCCACAGGCAGCAGGTTCCATGAAGATAAAACAGACTCAAATTGGAGCAGCCCAGGTGAATCCCTCCATTATGCCAGCTGTGTGACCATGGGGAAGTCACATGGTTTCTCTGAGCCTCAGTTTTACCACTCATAAAATAGAGATAATAACTCTGACAGTGAAATGAGGTCATAAAAAGCTCCTTGCACAATTCCATGGTACGGAGATTGTACCTTCCCCTTGCAAGTCACCAAAGTCCCTCTGTACCCAAACCTTCTAGTTTCCTTGTCCTTCAGGCCAGGTCCAGTCTGCCTCATGTGGCTATGCTGGCTCCAACAGCCCCTGGTTCAGATCCCTGCCTCACTGGGGCAGTCCCATGGGGCTCTTGCCCCTGCACTGGCTGAGTAATATGGGGTTCACTGTGGAGTGATGTGGGGTGAGGAGGCAGAATACAGCTCACAGAAGGCTGTGGGGCATCACAAAGCATTTAAACTTTATCCATGGAAGAACCTGGGAAGGGAAGAGAGCCCACTTGTACCTTCTTGTCCCCTCACCATGACTTTTTAAAATTTATTTAAAGAGTGAAACCCAACCATCTTATCCCTTAATAATGAAAAGTACCCTTTGCTGCAATAGGGTGGTGGGTCAAGTCCTCAAGCACTGAATGTGATTCCTCTCTCACCTCCATTGTCTGGTTCCCCACCACTTTGGGCTTCCCCTGCACACCCACTGTGTGGCTGCTCACTGCCCCTTCACCAGCTGTGTCCTCAACTTTCACCCCACTTATTCCGGTAACTTCTGCAGTTAGTTGGATCTACTCCCATGGCTTCAGCTCCAACATGAACTCTTGTAACTTCCACATTTGTCCGCATGAAATTGCTGCCTACCATTATCCCTGTTCATGGCCGCCCCTCGAACCTCTCAAACCAACCCATCTGTTCTAGCGAGCCAGGGCTGCTGTAACAAAATACCAGACTGGGTGGTTTAAACGATAGACATTTGCATTTTCTCAGTTACAGAGGCCAGAGGTGTAAGATCAAGGTTTTGGCCAGTTTGGCCTCTAGTGAGGGCTCTCTTCTTGGCCTGGAGACAGCCATTTTCTTACCATAGACCTGAACAGTCGAACAGTCTTTCCTCGGAGAGAGCACGAGCTCTCTGGTGTCTCTTCTTATAAAAATGTAAGTCCTGCCACATCAAGTCCCCACCCTTATGACCTCATTTAACCTTAATTAATTCCTTAGTGGCCCCATCTCCAAATACATATATTCTCACTAGGGATTAAATGCCCCAAGGTATAAATCTGGGGGTACATGTTCAGTTCATAAACAACACCCAAAACTATGTTTATCACTCCACCCCACTCCTCTGACCCCTTCACCTTAGCTGTGTCCCATTCTTGAGGAAGAGCCCTGCCGTCCACTGCATTGCCAGGCCTCGTCTTCCCCCCCCAACTTCCCCACCTCTCCTAGGCTCCCAGATCCTATCAGTTCTCCCTCAGCAGCATCCCACGCTCTGTCTGGTCCTCCCTTGCCCTTCTTCCACTGTCCTGACTGACAGCACAACCCTCCTACCCGGCATACCCCTCACCCACCCACCACATGGCTCACAGTGAGCTTCCCAGAATGCACATGTGCACAGTGCTGTCCTACTTACAAATAAATAAATAAATAAATAAATAAACAAACAAACAAGCAAACACAGACAGACTTTAATGGCAATGTCTCATTGATTTTAGGGTGAGATAACAATCTTTCACATTCTGTCCCAAATAATCCATGATAATAATGCCAAACTGCATTCTGGCTCCTAGGATTCCATGCAAAGCAGAGATCACAGTTGGTTAATCTCTCCAGTCCTACAAACCAAGCCCCTTTCTGCCCAGAGCATGTGTTCAGAAAAAGCTTTCCGGAATTGAATTGCAGAGGCTTCACACAGGCACAATCAGGAAGCACCCTCAGTTTTCCTTTTTGGTCCACTTTACCACCTCCCCATGTTCAGTTACCAAGAGCCCATCCCTATTATCCCAGTAGAGCAAACCCAATTCATAATCTGGCTCTTCCATGGAGCTCTGGGCCAGTCCCTCCTCATTCATGAGCCTCACTTTCCTCATCTGTGAAGAGGGGCTGGTAACTGGTCATCCTGCCAATGTCTCCTGAAGACTCATTGTACCAAAGCTGCCAACAGTGAACCTAGCATTTACGAAATGCTAAGTTGAAAACTTCTCCCTTCCCTTGCCTTCCCAGGCCTGCAGCTCTTCTGATCTGTGCCACTGCCCAAACCATCACTGTTATTTCTAAATCCATCTTGCTCCTCTGTTTCTCCCATCCCCTACGGACTTCCATACCTGATAGACATCTTGGCCCAGGGATAGGAAGGTCTCTGAGATGCAGATGTCCTACAGAGCAGCATGAGACATTTGAGGGCAAGGACCTCTCACCTCCACCCCTCCCCACTGTTCCTGGCCCCAATTTAGGCAAAGAGATGCTATCTCAGGACAGGAAGGAGGCTCTGCAGCAGCATCCCTCCTCCCTCATTAAAAAGCTTCAGCCCCTGTGGGAAAACTGGGGCATTTGCTTCCTAGAAAATTTTCAAGTTCTGCTTGTCACAATCTGAGATTGGGCTGGGGGAGGAGACTCTGGATCTGTCAATATCTAAGCACTCTGAGCCTAGAAACTCAGTCTCCCTCCATGGGGGCGGCCAGCTGTGGGAAACGCATTCATAGTTGCAATTGCTTTGCTTCCCAATAGAACAAGAAATATTTAAGGAACAGGCAATTAGCACTTACCAGAAACATTATAAAATTACACACAACTTGCTAACAAGTTTTTGCATCAATCTGGAAGTCTCCTGGCTTCCTGACTGGAGCCTGGAATCTGGCAGTCTGACGCTCAATCTGGGAGGCTGGTCTAGGGGAGGGAGGAGTTGGGACTCTGCCCCTGGAAAAGTGGAGGAGCAGGGCCATACAGATAATACACAAAGAGTGCTCAGCAGTCCAGGCATTCCTGTTAGAAATGATGTCCTCTGTGGACCCAACCTTTTCTAAGGCCCTGTGAGGCGTTGCAGTCACTATCAGGACACTTGCTTGAAGGATGAATAGGAGATGCTGGTCAGACTTCGCCAAGAAAAGGGACAGATTCACTCTGAAAGCCAAAGCGTGGGAAGGCTGAGGCTAAGATCTCCAGAGGAATAAATTTTGAGAGCAAGTAGGGAGAAGAGAATCAATACTTGCTCTGCACAGGCCGTGTCCACATCGCCTTCTCCAGCACAAAACTCTGGCAGTGGGCACAAGTGAGTCTCCTGAAATAGATGGAGTTGGAGCCAGGCTTGAAAGGAGGCCAAGGGCAGCAGATCAGCACCATGGACTCCACTCCCTTTTGGACATTGCCTCTCTTCTTGCCAGATGTCAACCAAATGGCCATATCGGTCTCTCATCTGCTATGTTCAGCACAACTCTATTTTTTCCTAGTTCCAATAAACCAGGGGGCTCAGACATTCCAGCTCTGGCTGGAAATAACACCAAGACACTCACTGGGTTTCCCCGCTTCCCTTAAAAGTTTTCCAGGCAGCAGAAATAAAGTTTAGTTAAGTAGGAGCAGCAGCCGTCCCCTCACAGAGGATCCAGTGGTCCAGTTTATTCTGGCCCCTAGAGGCTGGGCCAGAAAATGGCAGAGGATGCTACAGCACTGAAATTGAGCAGAGTGTAGCTTGTTCATGAGATATGCTCTAAATTCTTGGGCTTTTACAAATGATAAACTCCACTGTGGGGCTAATGCAGACAGCTTGGAGGCAACCTAAATACTCTCCATGTCCATATTTACCACTGTTTCTTAGCCTCTTCCAGCCAGTGACAGACTTGTGACAATATGATGGAGGAAGGATAGGGAGTGAAGAGCACCAACCACTTCATCTAGCCATACCTCCCTCCCATTCATGACAATCATGTGCAGAGACATGCGTAAGCCCCGGAGTTACACATAGATCCACAATCTTTCACCTCCTGGTAACTTTCCCACCATCAGAAGTAGAAAAGTGGAGTAGGTTGTGGTTCTAAGGAGGTCAGGAGATCCAGCAGTGCCCGGAGTGCCATCTTGGTGCACTTAAGATGTCACTTGAAGGAGTTTGTGATGATTGAACAGTGGACATGGTGGGCTTAGTATGCATAAAGCACTGGGCTTAGTTCTGGAGATACAAAGAACAGAAAGAATGCAGGAGCTGACGCCCTGCAGGTTAAAGCTTACCAAGTGGCCACTCATTCTGCCCACCCTTTATGGCCTTCCTCAGAGTATCTCTTGATGCTTCCTACTTGAACTTCCTGCCACAGTGAACTTCTGACTCTTCTTCAGACACTGTGTACCCATTCTCCATCCTACCATCCTTTACCCTTTCCTCCTCTTCCCTCTAACACTTTCTGGGTGCCCTCTCCATACCCAGCAATCTACCAGAAGCTGGGATACAGACATTTCAGAAACTCCACTTGGGAGCCTTGAGAAAGCTACCATTTGTCAGTGAGAAATGCATATCCAAAATTACAGCACAACTGCTAGAGCAGAAACAACCAGGGAGGCGGGAACCAGAGAGACAGTGCTCCTGAGTCTGCCTCAGCAATCCCAGGGCGCCACCAGATTGGGATGCACTCGCTCTGACACTGAAAGATGATTCTTTGCCTGGTAGGCAAGTGGGGGTGTTTGCTTCGGGAAGAGTATACAGCAGGTTCCCAATTCAAGCCTCAGGAGAGCCAGTGGGACTCTGCAAACAATGGTAATGATAGTTACAATAAAGAAATGCCCCCAGTTACATGCCATATGCTGGCTATTTTGACAGTTGTCTTATAAACCCATTTGATCCTCACAACAACTCTGAAAGGTGGTGTTACTATTACCATTTCTATTTTGTAGATGACCAAAGTAAGGCTCTAAAAGCATAATTAAGGTGCTGTGGGTCTAGATGACTTAGTCTAAGAGCCAGGACTTAGATTCAGGACTTTGTGACCTCAGAGATCTGGCTCATCATCATCGAACTATTTCACTTCCCTACAGGTCCCTCAGTTTTTGTTTGTTTGTTTAGCAGTACCAGGGATCAAACTCAGGATGTTGCACTTGCAAGGCAGGCGCAGTGTCACTGAGCTAAATCCCCAGCCCCAGGTCCCTCAGTTTTGTTTTGTACAAATTTCAAGGACACTGATACCCAAAGATGAGATGGGAGGTGGGGGAAGGGTCCCACCATCCTGAGGAATTAGGCTTCTAACCTGTTCATTCCAGTAAGCCATGAGAGAACCATTGAGCAGGGGTCCATATGATCAGATTTCTACTTCTGAGTTACTTTACCTTCCTCTGGGGAGTGTGGAATACAGAGGAGAGCAGGGGCACCACCAGGTCACTACCGGCATACACTACCAGATGGGAAACTGAGGTATGAACTCAGGCAGTGAGAGAAAAGATGGAGAGCAGGGCGTACAGGGTGTTTAGGAGGAGGGGAAGGAAGGGTAGAATCTGAGTTGAATTCCAGGACTTTGGTCCAGCATTCCAGGCCTGAGGCTGGAGCTGCCTTCTCTGCTAGCCCCCAGGTTGTGTGGTCAGGTCTACACCTGCTCCATTCCCCTCATCATTTGCGTTGGACGTATGCCTCTACCCACTTGTCTGTGAGTTCTCTTAGTGCAGGGGCTGTGGGTCAAGCAGATCAGTGTCTTTAATGCTTAGCATGGTATTTGGCACAGTTTCCAGGCAATCAATAGTAGCTGAACTCATGCATTAAACAGAATATTCTGTGTCCTGGGCAAAGTACTGGGTACACAGTGATCTACAGTACATAATCGACACCTGCTTTTATAGGGCTTTCCTCAAGGGCGTGGGGGAGACAAGAGACAAGTAGGCCCTCCTGGTGGGCAGCTGAGAGGGAGGATGCCAAGGTAGGGAATCAATTTAACCCTTGCCCAGCCAGATTTTAAGTGCCAAAAGGGAAGATGTTTGCCATTCTTTTCTGCCATAGCCCCTAGGCCTAGGACAATACCAGGAAAACACTTGCTGAAAGACTAAAATTGAAAGACAAAAATTGATCAGTGCTATGAAGGAAAAGGATGAGATGCCAAGAAAGAGAGGAAAATGGGCACCATTCCAGGTGTGTGGGCAGGGAGAACATCTGGGAGGAGGAGACGGTTTAAGCTAAAGTCTGTTACAGTGAAAAGCCAACTGTATGGAAGGAAAAGGAAGCACTATCTCAGGCTGAGGGGACCATGAAAACATGATATTTTCCGTCAAGAAAGGCAGCAAACAGTGGCCAGGTAGGACAGCCATCTCCCTCCAAGCCATGTGTCCCTTCCTGGAGCACATCAAATAGCCAGCGAATTTATGGCCACACACGATGCACTGCCTTCCATGCAAATATTGTCATAAAAGAGGATTCCAATGTAGTTAGAAATTGAAAAATCTGGGGAGAAGACCAGGAGGTGGGTCATTGATGATAAGGGTAAACCAGCCAAGAAAGGGGAAAGCAAATAGGGAGAGCCTGGTCAGGATGGAATTCTGTGGTATCTTAGAAGCAGTCCTCATCGGCTTTCCTATTGCTTTTGGCAGGAAAAAGCAGAAAGAGAGAGAGAGAGAGAGAGAGAGAAGGGAGAGAAAGACTTATAAAGTGGAATTATATTAAACCAGATAACAGGAAATTGCATGTGTGATCTTTCTCTAATTCTAAATTCAATTTATCTATTTGTAATTTTGAATTCTGACATCAGACTTGGTCGGCACCTGATCAGGAGCCCCACAGGGCAGTGGAGCCCAGGGAGCCCTCTGCAGGAAGGCAAGGACCTGTGTTTCCATCCGGGTTGTTGGCAGGCTTGGCAGGAAGGCCCCAGCCAAAACAGGTGGTGTCAAGGGAAGGAGCCAGCCACCAGGCCTCTCCACCTTCCTGGAAGAAATTGCCTAGCTCTCGACCTACCTGCTGACTTTCTTCTCCCCACCTCCCAGCCTGTGTTCTTCTCTTTTGTTTTATTTACTTATTTTTATTTTTTGCAGTATCAGGGATTGGCCCCAGGACCTTCACATTGGCCTACATCCCCAGACGCTGTCCTTTTTACATTGTTTTAAAGACAGTGTCTTGCTAAGTTGTTAAGTTCCCCAGGCTTGGTACAAGCTTTCAATCCTCCTGCCTCAGTTTCCCAGAATGCTGGGATTACAGGCATGCACCACTATGGCCAGCTCCCATTCCTGGACCGCTTTGTAAATGCACGGTAAAACCAGACTCCCCTTGAGGTTGCCATGACACAGTGGCCCTCTCCACCGCTGGCAACTCCGGCTGCCTTTCCCGATACACTTCGTATTGGAGAGGTGGCTCCCAAGCTCCCTCCTCACTGCATCCCACTTGCACGACCTTCTCCTTTGACCTTATCCTCTCTTCAGCTCAGCTGCTTTCTCCTACCTCGTATCGCTCATCCCTCATCGGTCTCTCCCTCTTCCTCCACTCCGGCTCCAGCTCAATCTTGTCATTCAGCCTTCTGAAATCTCACAGTTACACATCCTTCTCTGGGGTCCTTTATTTCTCAGCTCATCCATTTGTCACTCCCCCATTCCTGCCCATTATCCTTTCCTTGGCCTCTTGGATTCTCCCATTGCCTCTTGCTCTTTTCACTTCTTTCCTTCTTGACCTAAGCCCCTTGGCTACCACTTGTTTGTCTTTTGATATTTAGGTACTACTGGTATTGAACCCAGAACATTCACACTGAGCTACTTCACCCAGCCCTTTATTTTTTATTTTGAGACAAGGTCTCATTAAGTCATTAAGTTGCCCAGGCCGGGCTCAAACTCACAATCTTCCTGCCTCAGCCTCCTAGAATACTAGGATTACAAGTCTGTAATCTCCATCATGCCCAGCTACAGCCACACTTTTAACAATAGCCTCAACTCCTTTCCTCCATTGTCCTTCCATTTCTCCAAGCCCAGCCTCAAGTCTTTATGAACCAAGTTTCTAAGGGCAGATGGGACAAGACACCCAGCCCTGATAGCTCGTGTCCCTACATGTGAATTATCATCACCTTTGGGGTCCATGAGTGCATGGCTGTCCATCTTGCCTTAGTCTGCTGTTCTGCAAAGTGACTGAATTGTCAACATCCAGTCCTTGTCCCCATGACCTCATCTTTACCAAAGATCTTGACCTCATGTTCCACCTAGAAAACAGAGCCTGCATCACCCAGGACCTCCCTGCTACCTCCCTGCCTGAAAACTCACAGCCAGCTCTTCTTCCCAGATCACTCTGCCTGGAGGGAATAAGAGTCCCTCCTGGTCACTAAGGCCAGTCCTCCAGCATTCTCAGGGTCCCCTGCCCCCTGCCTTCTCTGGAGCCTCATGCCACCCTTCTCCATTGCTCTATTTCTTCTTTATATCCTAAGTTAACTCTTTAATCTCCTCTCTCTCTCCCCCCCCCTTCTTTTCTTTCCCCTAGCATTTAAATATGTTCAAGATGCTTAAAAATAGTTTTAACTACTCTCCTCTTTTCCTCCTCCTCTTCTACCTTGGGTAGTAGCCCCACGATGACATTCAGTCTACTCCCAGCTTCAAGAGTAGCCTTCCTTGGATGACCGACCCACTTTTGGGTCTACCTAGAGTTCCCTGCAGCATTGTGCCTGTTGATCTTCTCAAAACTCCCTCTCCTCTAAGCTTCTGTGACTCCACTCCTCCAGGACTGTAGTTACCATATAGCTGCTCCCTAAACTGCCCCTAATGTCTTGTGCAAAACCCACACCTCTTCTCAACCTCCTTGGGTGGTCTCATCCTTCTTGTGGCTTCTTTTACCATCTGTGAGCTGACTTTCAGATGCTGCATTTCTAGACCAGACTTCTCCCCTGAACTTAAGGTTCACTCACGTAGCCACTTTATACTAGAAAATTCCCCTTGGAGGTCCCACCACAACTCAAAACTCAGTGTGCCCTAGTGGTGACCTCCATTCAGCCCTGCACCTCCTCCTGCGTTCTCGTGTCAGTGAAGTCATTCCCTGTGCCCAAACCCTTGAGCCCTGGTGGATCCCGCCCCTCTCCTCTTCTCCTGTCTTCTCACTGATGCTGTGGCCTGTGACTTTTTCCTCCTTCACACCTCCCAAGTCTTTCTGCCTCTCTCCATCCCCTATGCCTATGTGCCATCCAGGATGGCACTAAAATATCTCCCAGACCATTGTGAGCCTTGGACTAGAATGTTCTAGACTGAGTCACAGCTTGCATCTCCCTGCATTTCTGCTGTGCCCTCAGCACAGTGGCTCAACTCAGTGGGCACTCACATGCTTGTCGAGTGAATGAATGCTTTCCCTGCCTCAGCCTGGCTGCCCCCAGACTATTCTCCAGGCAGTGGTCAGAGTGCTCTTTCTCATACACAAAATATCAAGTGCTGAACTGAATGGAGTCCTTTATGGATTCCCCATTTCCCACCATGTAAAGTTCAGTATCCTTAGCAGATGGCAAGGCTCTTTCCTGGTTGGCCCCACCCACTGGTGCCTTTTCTAACTTTTCTAGCCTCATTGCCCAACACCTTGTAGAAGCACTTGTACTTGCAGAAACCAGTGCAGCACAATGATTAGGAGCATGGTTGGCCGTGCAGCCCAAGTCTGGGCCTCACATCCACCACTTCCTAGTGACCTGATGTCTCTGTGCCTCAATTTTCTCATCATTAAAAAGGGGAAAATGGTACCTAGCTCTCAGGGCTGCTGTCAAGGGGCAGTGAGTCAGTATGTGTCAAGTGCTCAGTGTTTCCTGGCAGTAGTGCTAGAGTTACTAATTATACATCTAAAATCAGTTCTGATCATAAGTATGAGGTAGCTATTGGTACTGATAGATTGCAACCCTACAAACAGTCCTAGCTCTGGGACGTGGCGCGGGCTCTTCCCTTACCCTGGACGGCCCTTCCTCCTGCTTCTCACCTGCTCATCTTGCACTTTGCTGGCTCCTTCACAGCCTCTCCAGGCCTCAGCTCGGACATCACCTCCTCCAAGAAGCCCTCCCTGACGCAGGGTTGGGTCTCCGGAGAGGTGAGCGAGGCATTCACCTTGGGCACAACATTTTAACAGTGGGGCCAAAACCTCAGTAATTAAGATACATAATGTTTTAGGGCAGTATTTTTAAAAATCGAGATTACTGCAAAATATTCATGATAAAAACTTGGGTAGGTCGTAGGCCAAGTCATCAAAGTGGAAGATCAGAGCCAGTCTTCATTGTAAATGCTGCTATTTTACTTTAATGTGGGCCAGACTTACATGCATTAGTTGTGATTTTCTTAGGGGGAAAAAAAAGCTATATTGCATTAAGATTTAGTTGCCTTGATTTCTGAGTCCTTGGTGTTCCTCAAATTTCGTGTGTTCACTCCCTGTTTGAGTTAGATGCTTCTCCTGTGTGCTTCCATTGCACAAGTCACTTGTGTCCTAAATGCCTGTTTTCTGGTCTGTCTACTCCTTAGTGACAGAGACCATATCCAGATTTCAAATGCCTTGCACAGGCCTGACATGGAGTAGAGTGCTCATCACATGCCTGTGATTACACTGTGGCAGGAGAAATTAGGTGGGTGTGGACAGGGTTGTGCCTATACAATGGGAGGTTGCCAGATTCCTTCTTCCCCCTGAGGATGCTTGTTCTCTTCACCCCATTAGGGTCTCAGACTAGCTGCTGAGGCAGGGACAGACACACATTCCGCACATGCATGTCTTCTACAGTATAGTGGGACTTCACCAGAAACTTTAAAACTGTCCTCAGCTCTCCCTTAGACACCAGGAAACTTCTAACAGGCCTCAAATGTCTGCAGTGACAGAACTTGCATTCCAGGCGCTTAAATCCCAGGCAGCATGAATGAGGATATCTGGAAGAAAGAGGGCCCTGCTGCTTACTTCCCCTGGTCAACTTGGCACAGGGGCTCCCTCTTCCTTCCCTTCAGATGTTTGGGACTCTGGGACCTGGACCCGAGGAACCACCTTTCCCAGAGTGCCTCCCCTACCCCACCCCTGAGCACGCACAAGGCCAGTTGCAAAAGCAGGCTCATATATGACCTCAGCAGGTGTGTGTATAGATGGGGAGCCAAAGGGGGACACATGAGACCAGAGGTTGGGGGGGCTGGCTTTACTTGAGATTCAAAGGCCCTTTGATTGAGAACACACACACACACACACACACACACACACACACACTGTCATCCTGTACCCCACCCTCAGCAGAGCCCTGGAGGTTCTGGTTTGCAAGGTAACATAAATATGACCGTCAAGAGCCTCTCTCTAGGTGGCAGAGCCATCAGCTACCCTGATTAGCCCACAGAAATCTCCCAGCTGTGGCAAGAAAGCTTTTCCAGAACCACCTGTGCCAGGGTCACACACAACAATTTCCAGGACCATGGCTTCCAACAGCCCATAAAGATGTAAGTAGAAAAGACAGGGTCCCTTTGGCCTGAGCATCTCGGGAAAGTGTCTAACACACTCCACTGATGACTCCGGATCCCTCTTTCACAAATCTCAGGACTCTTACAATCTCACCTCACCACTGGGCACCTTCTTCATGACTTTCTGTTTTTCCTTTTTTTAATTTATTTTTATTTTCGTAGTGCTAGGGTTGAAATCAGGGCCTCATGAATGCTAGGCAAGTGCTCTACCACTGAGCCACCCCTGGTTCCTGTCTTTCCTGTAGGAAGCCCTGCTCCCCAGCTAAGAATCCCCCCTTCATCCCTGAAGCACAGGTGGAAGTTGGAGTGGCCGGGCAGACCCTTTCCAGAAGCACCTGGGTCCTGACTGACCTGGTTCCTGGCTGAATCCTATGAGATGCCCATCATACTCAGCTCTGCAGGGGTGGCTCCCTGTTGTTGGTTCAAGTGAGCTTTAAAAATGCTCTAAACAAGTTATTTGTTTCATTTTACCTGTTACCATCTCAAACTCAGTTTTAAAAAGCCTTCCACAGCACTTCTGTAACAGAAGGCAGCCAGTATTGATCACCACCAAGTCTCTGGTTTGTGACAGTGCCAGCTGCCTCTTCACCTGTGCCTGGCTTTGCCGCTCTGGAGTGGCCTGCACTTATGCTCCATCCAGGGACCCAGGGACAGTAATGATCAGATGCAGGGTCCAGTTTAGTCAGGAAGCCTCCAAAGTCTGGGACTTCTCAGCCCCTGGAACAGGTAACCCATTAAGAATGAAGATCCACTTTAAGTAAAAATAGGCAAGCATCTGGAGTACCATATGTGGACCAGAGTGACAGACATGTGTCAGCTGAAGGACCCTTTGTCCACCAACACTGTGTTCAAACATGAATCTCACCTCCTATAAGCACAGTAAATATCTACCTGTGTACCTCGGAGAGCTGACTCATTGGGCGAGGGGGTGGGGATGGGGGTTGGCAGTAGAGCATGCATGGTGGATCTACAGCTCCAAAGGGGGTATCAAGTCACCTGTTGTCTCTGTTTTCTCATCTTCCTGTCTTTCAGAGATCGAGCAGGGCAGCTGCGGTGACCCCGGCATCCCTGCCTATGGCCGGAGGGAAGGTTCTCGCTTTCGCCATGGTGACACGCTCACGTTTGAGTGCCAACCTGCCTTTGAGCTGGTGGGGCAGAAAGCAATCACGTGCCAAAAGAATAACCAGTGGTCAGCTAAGAAGCCAGGCTGTGTGTGTAAGTGAGCGGGAGGTAGCACCGCAGGGTCTTCACCAAGAGGCAGGGGCCATGTCCTGCCCAATCCGGGGTCTCATCCCTGGGCACCGTGCAGGGTGTGTCAGCCACTCTGGCTGGTTTCTTCTGTTCCTCAGGATGTTGCTGGCTGGGCCCTTGTTTCTAGCAGTGATGTAGATTATAACACTGGGAATGATTGCCCTTGACCTTTGGGGACCTTTTCAGACCTCATACCTTCCATGGTGATCCTTAAGAGCAAGATAGAAACCTGGGCATGGCCCACAAGGCTCAGACCCCGACACTTCCTCCTCACCCTCATTACGACCACTGACACTGTAGAGTCAATTGGGGCTCCAAGGACCTGCATGTCTGTAAGGTGGTCCATACTAGCCTTCTGGTGCTGTAGGACACCACACCTTGCAGGACATGCATTTCCTACAGTTACTGTAATCTCTTGTTGGATTTAGGAGTGATGAGGACTCCAGCTGTCTTTGGATGGTTGACCTTTGGGGGAGGGCTTGGATCATCCTATGGAGGAGCCCTTCTTCCTTCCTTCCTCTTGGACAGGCTGGCCATACTTTGCGATGTCAATGGTACTGGAAGTCTTGTAAGTGTGAGGGGCTATGGGCAGCAGGGGAAGCCAGGCGTGGTCTCTGTGTAGAAGTCCAAGGTCCCACCTTCTCTTGGCTGTCACTTTGTCTTCCAGCCCTTAGC
Source organism: Heterocephalus glaber (assembly GCF_000247695.1). Next base: position 16,842,132 of record NW_004624764.1, on the reverse strand, counting down.
ACTCCACCTCCTCTGGCTCTTTCAATGTGTTCCTCTCAGGGAAGGGCAGACAGCCTGACCCTCTGGTCCTTCACCCACTTCGGTGGGCTGTTCAAGGCCTCTGCATTCTGCATACCACAAAATGATAGGCCCATGGGGCCGAGGCAGGGATAGTCTGGGAGACTGTCAGTATCTCTGTGATGATGAGAGTTTGGGACATATGAGCTGGTGAGTTGGGTCATACTACAGTGATTATATTTTTCAAATGAAAAAAATACTACTTTGTCTGAAAAGGCATTTTTGATGACTTGTAAGTTTATTTGTGTAAAAGTATTTAGAGGTTTAAAGGTCAAATCAGTCTTAAATTCAGCTTGAACAAATCAGCCTTACTGAAAGAAAAAAGTGGAATTGCAGGCCAGGGATTTAGCTCAGTGGTGCCGCTGCCTGCCTCGAAAGTGCGAGGTCCTGAGTTTGATCCCCAGTACTAAAAAAACCCCCATCAAATCGTGTGATATCTGCCCACCTTTGCTCCTCTGTGTGGTTAGAAAATGATGTTCATCAGTGTTAGCCCTTAGCATGCTGGGTGCCTCAGGAGAGGAGGGGCGGGAAAGTTATCAGGGACCCCCCCTCAAGACAGCAAGAACAAAGGGTCTGACCACCAAGCCCAGGCAGGAGTGAACAGAGCAGGACTCTGCAAATGCTAGCTGCCCACAAGGCCTGAGAAGGCAAAAGTATAGATGGAGCCCCAGGTAAATTTCTGAAATTCGTCTAGATAAAAGAAGACAGGGAGAACCAGAAGACGGATGTGTTTCCAGAGTGGAAAGCTGGTAGGACTGAAGCTGGAAGGACCAGGACAAAGTTCCCTGTCCTCACAAGCTGAGAGATGTAAGGAGCAAGGAACATGCTTTCTGGGGCTATCACTCATGTGAATTTACTTGACCCTCTGCCTCTTAGGAGTAGTTTTAGAACATTTTCTAAAACCTTCACTAAGGGCAGAAGACCTTGAAGTGCTGCTCAGCAGGCCCTTGGTTTCTGGGAGCAGGACTGATAGCCTCCAGCAAGCTGGACATTACTTGCAAATAGCTGACAAGAAGAGAACAGAGCTTTCCCTGCAAGTGTGGATCAGTGCTCTTGGTGGTTTCCAACAAGAACGAGGGGCCTGGGGCTTGTTAATAAGATCTGTGAAACAAGTGCTCTGGAGCCCTGTTGTGGCATTTCTTCTTCTGGACAATTCTGGGATAGAGGAGGGTGGCATCCCCAGGCACTTCCATCACTCACCTGTGTCTGGATCTTTGAGTGTAACAGAACACAGCTTGACTCTCAAGGATGCTGGCTTCAGTGGTGGAGGGCAGAGAGAATCAACTGTCCTTATGCCTCTGAACCACATAGCAAGGTCACATTTTTACCCCGTGAATATGAGGGACTGGCATCTGTCTGCTCTCTGCTGAGTACCCAGCCCCTAAGCTGATGCTTTCAGAGGTCCTCGGCTTTGCTCTCAGAGACCTCACTGTCTAATTTGTAGTGTGGAGATGATGATAAGAAAGGTCTGAAAATTACTCCATAAAGTGGATCGTTACAGAGCAGGTCATTCTTTGACTCAGGGACAGTTCTGCTCCTGACTTTCGACCAACTACATCATAGTGTGAGATCCATAGAAAAGGGACTACATCTCTAAAAGTTTATAAAAATATGAAATAGGAAGGCTGTCTCTGTGTATTATAGAGTGTTCATAAATGCACACACAAATCCACCTCTTGCAAAAGTCAGTATAAATGTGTTAAATTTTACCACACATGCATCACAGTAAATATTAATGCAATACTTAGCGAACAATGCTGCTGTCTCCTTCTTAGGAGTTAGAAAGGGATTGGGAAAATTATTTTGATGGCTCAAAATTTTGAACAACTGTCCAAAGAAACACAAAGCAGTACATTTTTCTTCTCTTGAAACATTTTCTCCAGAACAGCTTCTTACTAGGGAATTGCCCTGCCAAGACCACACAAATACAGTATTCCTTCATGTGCCCAAACATCTTCTGTAGCAAGCAGAGACTTCAGAGTCATTTGATTGCCTTTTGAGCTGACCTCACAGTGGTAGAGCCTCAATAAACAAGTCTTTTTCCACGTAGGTTTTCAGGATGATGATGTATCTCACAGTGAAAAGCATTTTGAAAGAAAAGATGAAGCCAGCTTCTTCTCTCTTACTCTCACGTCCTCCTTGGTTAATTCACATCTCCGGAGACCAATGCTCAAAATCTGTCAGAAGTAGAACTGCTTTCCATCCATTCAGCAGTATTCACTGAGTGTCCACCCTGTGCCTGGCACCAAGTGTTAGATTCAAAACAACTCAGTCTCTTCCTAGGAAATCTGCTCAGCCTAGCTGTCCTGCAGACAGAGCGTTGGCCAGGTCATGATATTCTTTACTATCTAAAATCTCTGCCTGTTTAAGCCTGGTCTTACAAAAAAATAGAGAGCCATTCCCATGCAACCCTACCCAGTCATTCCTCCACCACAAGAGCTACAATAGGAAGGAAGATACAAATAATTCTGAGAGTGGTTTACGCAGTACTTGATGCTTTGTTGACAGGCTAGCAGAGCACTTCACACTTCATAAGGAAGCCAGGAAACCAATTATCAGTCCATTAACAGCCACTTTCAAAAGAAGTTTCAAAACAGACTTCACCAGAGATGTGCCAGGACAGCAGAAATGTTCACATTTGCTTTCCGTTCCTTCGCCATTTTGTAAAGCACCATAAAAAGGTGTGAATCCTAATTGCTTGGCTCTTAATATATATGGTACATGTGTGAAATGGGAAGGCAGGGCCTCCTGAGACACACAGTTTAAGTTACAGATCAGCTGCTGAATCTTGAATGGCCTGGGAGGGGACATTGGGTCCTTAGGTACTCAGAGAAAATGTCACAGAGGATACAGGGCTCAGGCTGGGCTTTGAAGTGTTGGGAGCCAAAGGAAAGTGTCCCACACAGGATGCTACAGGAAATGGCCCTCTTCTAGGGTCTGGTGCCCTTTTCCCTGGATTTTTTCCCACCACATCTCCCGTAAGTATGTGCCGGGGCATGCACACATACATGCACATGCACACGCACGCATTTCTCCAGAAAGGAATGGATTTGGCCAAAGGATCATCATGAAGTTGGTCTCTCCTATGGATCATTACTCAAATGTAGGGTTTATTAATCTTGTCTATTACTATTTTAGCCCAGTCTTTTTGGGTGAAGCAGCCTTGGGCATGGCACGATGCTTAAGCAATATTACTATTCTCCACCCACTGAGAGCCAGTATCACCCATCCCACAAACCAGTCGTGACAACAGAAAACATTTCCAGAGGTTACCAAATATTCCCTGACAGAAAATTTATCCTAGATGAAAAATCACTCGTCTAGAATAACTTACTCTCATCTAATATGAACACCTCATAGGTTTGCATTTTAAGTAAGGCTGTGATTAGTCTGTAGCATTATGGCAGTGAGAAAGTGTGGGGCAAGAGAGAATGCCAGTGTTTATTGAATGTTTTACATCATTGGGAAATAGGAAAATTCCCTATAACTTTGTATTTATTCTTTTGGCTTATGTAAAGTCTGTTCAAAATATATGGCGAATGTTTAGATTTTAATTTTTTTTTTTTACAGTAAAAGGCCCATTGCCATTAATTGCCCTCAAACTACTCCCTTTGCTTCAAACACATTTGTCCCACCATCCTTACTACTTTCTGAAGCATTTCTGGAAGTCCTCTCTTATGAATGTCTTTTACAAGATGTGATTAAAAAATACAGTGAGTGCTGCTTCCAGGGTCCATCCAATGGAAAGGCAGGCTCATACAAACACTGCAGCATGTCCTCATCCACCTTATTTACCACATCTGGCACCTTGTGACATCTGGCTCTTCCTCAGAGTCAAAATGACCATGACAGATAAGCTTTGTGCATCAATTTAGGACACAAGGCAGCCACAACAGCAAACAAAAGACATTCATGAAAGAAGGCTTCCAGAACTGCTTCAAAAAGTGGCAAGAACAATGGGATAAGTACGTTTGAAGTAAGAGGGAAGATTTTGAGGGGGATTCATGGCAACATGTCTTTTACTGTAATAATTCTTTTTAATTTAAACATACACTGTGCTTTCAATCATACCTTAGAATGAAAACAAAAGTTCAAGATCAGGTAACTAACTCAAAGGCTAGGTGACCTTTAAATGTTGGGCTAGAATTTGAACTACAGTGGTACCTTAGTTCACCAACTCCATTCTTTCCATGATTCTGGTTGAAAACCAAATTGGAGGAAAGGTAAATGAAATTCAATGGTTAGGTTCAATGTTGACCTTATGGGGAAATTTGATGCGGTTCTCATTCAATTTGGTCTGTGACCACAGTGATGGAAAGAATAAAGTTTGTGAACCGATGTATCACTGTAGTCATTAACAAAGCAGCAATCTGAACCCCAGGTCCCTACTCCAAGTCCTACACTTTTTTCCATGGCACCAGATTTCTGGAATCTAAAGATGCATCTGTAGAAAGAAGGACAAAGAGCCCTTAGGACAAAAATGATAGAGCAGAGTACAGAAGCACACTGCAGTCTGATGAGAGTTAAACAGATTTATGAAGGAAAGATTTGTGACCATTATTGGTCAGTCTGCACTATGCTGCTGATGAAAGCATTGTCTATTCTTTCTGCTTTCATTTCTTCCACGCATCCACTTATTTATCCATCTTGATTTATTGAGCACCTACTATATACAAAGTCAGGAGCGTAAGGGGGTATGTTGGTTCCTCATCATATTCTACACTGGAGGGCAGGGGATGATCCTACTCAGGCTCAATCAAGCCACGCCCCATAAAACATGCTGTAACTCTATATCAAGAAATATCTGCCGCTTAAGGGCCAATAAGCATCACAGGCTTTTGTAATAGTCTAATATTTTAAAATTTTAAATAAATGTAATGATTTAAATGAATTAAAAGTTTTAAAGAAATAAAATACTTGATCTCCTTCCCTTAAGTGAAAAGTGTTTTCAAATTTTTAACATTTATTGGTGTATGTTTGCAATTCAGATTGGGGAGGTTTGCTTTGGGGAATTGGTACATGTGTATAATATATCTCAATCATTTCTGATCCTTAACCCCTCCTTACCTCCACACCCCAGATCCCTGTCAATTCTTTTTTTGATTCTTACCCATCTACACACATCTTTCATGTTGTGTTTTAATGAAAGTGAATATGACCATTTTGTATGCTGTGTTTTAAAGTCCATTTTATGTTATATATCTTATGATATGGCCAGGTGTCTTTCATACTTACCCTCTTTAAAGGTCAATGGAATATCCTGTCTAGTGAATGGACCATGACCTATTCAACCAATTATGTTTAATTATTTTATATAAGGCTGTAATTAACGTCCTCGTGTAGATGGCTTTTTTCCCCTTCTCTTAAATTATTTCCTTAGGATAAATTTCCAGGAGTAAGATTATCAAGCCCATGTATGAACTTTTTTATTCTTGATGCATATTATTAGCATCCCTCCCTCAAAGGGTTGTACCCTCCCATAATGCCAAGCAAGAGCTGTAGAATTAAGAATAAAATTCATATAATGTGAGGCTTTCCTATCCTGAAACACATCATATCTCTTTTACGTTCATCTACTTTCACTTTTCTAAAGATAACAACTTTGTGGTTTTCCTCATATGGATCATATATTGCTTGTAACCTTTATGCGCTTCCCTCAAGTTGAAGTATTTGTGTGGCCTTTGGAAATGTGCTGATTTAACAAGTATAAGTTGAATGCATCTCTCCAGCAAACCCCTGCTGACTTCTGTAAAGCACCCAAGGCTGTGACCAGTGCTGGGGATCCAGGATGCATGGGGCACAGCCCTTGATCTTTGGGAGAGGAGCTCTCTCCATGCAGGGACAGACACAATTCTGTAAATTGAAATGGTCTCTTAGGGGTTAAAATGTAGTTTTCAACAAGAAGCCATGGTGCTGCAGATACATTTGGGTTCTTTCTTTTACCTAATACATATTTGTTGAGCATCTGGTGGGGCAGGCATCAGAGTGGGTGCTGAATAGCTTGCTATAGCTCCTCATCTCATAGAGCACAGACTGAACTTCATCCCTGTTAGAATGGTGACCTGAAATGCGGGGACGGCATTGGGGCCTGGTTGGAGAATAAGACGTGCCAATGGCAGCATCGGGTTCTGAGAAGATGGGCTGTCGGCCTCTGCAGAAGGGAGATGATCTGTGGATACATGGATGCATAAATACATGCACACTCGTATGAATGCGTGCATGCACCGCCAGTCTGGGTACCTGGGTTTGCAGGGATTCCTGGAGGGGTCGACACATGAATATGAGTAAGAAGGATGATGGGGTTCATTGGAGGAGAGGCTGAGTAGCCACAGGCCAAAGAATGTCCTGTTGGGGTGAGAGGTGTGAAAGAAGTGCTGAGAGTGCTCCAGGATTTCCACCACGGGACACCGGGTGGGGACTTACTCATAGCTTACAGGAGCCAACCTGAGTCCAGCCCCATCTAGTAGGACCATGAATCTGTGCGTTTATCAATCCCTAAGTGGTAACTGGCTAAGTAGGGCATTCCTATTTTCCTTTCCAACTTGAAGGCAGTCTTTCAAGTGTGTGGGTAGGAATTCTATGTGGTCTTTGATATACATATTTTCCCAATCTTGTTTTCCTTTGTGTGTGTATGTGTTGCTATTTTGCATTATACAGTTGTTTTGCATTTTCATGTAGACAAATCCCTCAATATTTGTGATTTCTTTTCAAAGCTAACAAAGTTATCATACTGCCATGGTTCTGAGAAACAGTTCATTCTATTTTTAGGTTTTTGTCAGTAATTTGATTTTTAAAACTAATTTGTTAATACATCTGGAGTTTATTTAGATGAATGAATAATATTGTCCAAACTTTTAGGCAGTTTTCCAACATAATTTATTAATTCATTTCCCTTGTGATTTGAGGGAAATGGATTGTTTTATCACATACTGAATCTTCAAATGTAGTTAAGTCTATTTCTTGAGTCACCACTTTGTACTGTTGCTCTGTATTAGCCCCAGTATTAAATAATTTTAATTGTTGTTTATAAGATGTTCTAATATCTAGCAGAGCTAGAAATGACTCCTTCCTCCCTTGATTGTTTTCTCTTTCAGAATATTCATTGTTATTCTCATCTGTTTGTTGTTCAAGATTAATTTTAGAATCATTTTCTCAGAGTAAAAATAAATCCTACTGGGACTGTGTGTGTGCACTCTTGTTAAACTATAAATTAACTTGAAGAAAATAGGCATTTTATAATTCACAGACTTCCCATCCAGCTATGAAGCAGATCCGTCCTTTGGTTTCTCTGCTTTCATTTTGCTAAATTTAACAGCTCTGTAGTTTTCTTCATATAGGTCACATACATGGCTAGCTACCTTTCTTCTTAAATAAGCAGGTGCTTTTTTTCACTTCCCTTCCCACCTCCACCTCTGTGCCCTGTGTATGGATGAAGCATGCCTCCATTTTCCCTCCTCTCCATGGCTGAACCCTGGTATCTCCTGAAAATGTATAATTCCAGATTTTCCAGGACAAGTGCAATTTCAGACATCCTTTGCTTTGGCCCAGAAAATATCATCACAACAGCTAGAGTTCTCTGGAGTTGCTGTTTTCACATGTTCAGAGTCTGAGTTGGGACAGGCATGGTCTGAAAGCACTACCCTCAGTACAGGGTGGTAATGGCAAACCTTTTAGAGACTGAGGGCCAAACTGCAACCCAAAACCCACTTACTTATCGCAAAGTGCCAACACTGTAATTAAACCTGAATGTTGAGGTTCCGGTTTATTTTAAAAAAACAACAACAACTCTACATTAACATCTTTTGTCTTAAAAGAAAAACATAATGACACGCATGCCCTAGGCTCACCACCACTGGTATAAGGGTGATGTTCCTGGGAATGTTTGTGATCTGGGCAGGGGCCATGATAAGGCCTATGTGAACTTCCTCTGCTTATTATAACATTCTTCTCATTTCTCCAAGCTCCCTGCAAGGTCCCACTGACCACAAGGGAACCATAGGAAATAAGCAGGGAATTTGGGGAGTTTCAGAGCCCCCTCTTTCTATTACACTCAAAAACTTGGACACTGAGAATATGTGGTCTCATTCTGCCACTGATGATGTGGCCTGCGGAAGGGCTCTTGGTGGCCTGAGGGGTCCTCTGCCTTGGCAGAGAGTCACGGTGGTGGAGGAGGTGGGGAGATGTATTTGCTTCTGCCCTGGAGTGTCCTGATACCCTAGGGTAGCCTGGCAGGGCACCCCAGAGTTAGGGAGGCCAGGGCTGGGAGGCCCGGCCCTGGGTGAAAGGGCGGCTCACAAAAGGAGCTGCCAGCATTGCCTATCAGGGTGTCCAGGGAAGCAGTCAACCCTTGTTTTACCAGCCCAGTTGGGTCTCCTTCATCATAGGTTAGCTCTATGTCTATATAGGCAGATATTTGGTGTGAGGTGGGCTTTAGGTTGAGTCGTGTCCTCAACCAAGAGAATGGGCTCTCCCCTGCAGGCTATACACTGCCCCAGTCAGAGACCACCATTTCAGAGAGGGCTTTAATCACAGCAGGGATGAGAGAATCCAAGAACCAACTTAGAACCCCACACATGTTGAGGAAGGGATGGCAGTGGGGGTGGCTGGGGTCCTAAACTTAGCCTGTGAGTATGCTGGCTCATCTCAAGCCCACCAGACACTGACTCTCCAAATCCGCCCTCACCCCACTGGCTTGTGGAGATGGAATGTCCCAACATACCATCATCCAGCTGGGTGTAGTACCACATCTGGCTCTAAGAACTGGGCCCAAGGAATACAGGTGTTAGGTGTACCTAGCCATGGGCAAGTTGGGCAACGATTGGGTGAAAGGATGGCTCACAGTGGAGGCCCCCAGCACATTTCCTGTCAGAATGTCCAAGGAAGCAGAGTCAACATTTTTCCAATCAGGCCAGTATGGGCTTCTACGTTGCTTGCTACTTCTATTTTTAAATAAGCAGCTACTTCAGGGGAAGGATGTGTCTTTGGTGGTCCTGCCAAGTCTAAAATGGACTCAAACTCAGCTAATCTTTAGACTAACCCAAAAGCATTTTAAAATGCAGAATTCCCAGCCTTGTTCCCAGAAATTCCAATTCAGCAGGCCCAAGATAGGGCCCGGGAATTGTAGTTCTAAAACCTTTCTAGGTGATCTAGATGTGGGCCAGATTTCTGAACTGCTAGTGCAGAACACCTACTGTGTGCCGAATGCTTGCAGGGACTTTGGTGTCTTCCTGAGGGATTTGGTTCCTTGACCAAATGGCAGCCCGTGTGGCATGAGCTATGGCACATGAGATGATTTATTGTGGTCATATATTGTTTCTATAAAGCTGGGCAGGCCGAAGCTGCCATAATTCAGTTGTTCTGGTGTCATGATCTCCTGGGATTTGTGGAATATTGGCCTCTGTGCTGATATCTCAGCAAGGAATGAAATGTTGGTCTGATACTTTGACATTTTACATCTTGATACCATGATTGCCTGTTTTCATTTAATTTAAATGCAGCCAAAGGTGAAGCGGAGGGGATGCTATGGACCAGTCATCAAGCTCAATGCCCAGGGAATATCAGGGGTGATTCTCACATGGTTCTGGCCCTCTCAGAACTCATATAGCCTAGTGAATGATACAAGCATGCACTTTTATGACAAAGCAGTCACTGAATTATTACAATAATAGATGTGTTACAAAGTGCTATAAGAAAGGAAGGAAATTGTATTCCAGTTGGCAGCTTCTCAGAAATGTTCTTGGAGGATTGTAGCACAGACAACATTTCAATCCAGTATGACCCAGGAATCTGTGCAGAACCAAACTGCAAACGCGGCTTAATCCACACTCAGTTCAGAGACCATGTTCCTCCAGGGCAGGGTCCTTGTCTAAGGAATGTTAGGACCACAGCTACTGGGCAGTATAGGGGCTGGGATATCTGACCAACCTATAGGAATCTAGTCATGATGGTGATCTCTCCTCATGGGGGGATGGAATATCTCTGTCCTTCTCACTTCTACTTCCACCTTCTAGATCAAACTAACAGATTCATTTTCCTCTGTGAATGTTCCAGACCCTGTGTGTGCCTTCTCCTTGTGCTCTCCCATGCTTGACTGTGGAGCTGTCCAGGCAGACACAAAATCTCTCCTACAAGGGTCTGCCCTCACAGATGCTGGCTTCCAAGCAGAAGTGTGAAGTTCTACCAGTATCCCTGCCCCATTCTTTGAGCCTCTTGGAAAATTTGTGGTTTCACTTGGATATAAGCGCCCTGGGTATGGTGGGTGCCCTTGGTTCTGTGGTTCTCAGGGGGCACTGATCACCTTTTCTAGGACTTGGCTTTCTAAGAAGGTCTTGGGTTACCCTCTTAAGCTCTCCCTCCAGTCCTTTTATACAAAAGCAATCTTCTGGGGCTCAGGGGAGGGGTTTAAGAATGGGAATGCTACCAATAGGCTTCCTTATTAATTCAGATAAGGCTTCCCAAGGCCCTGAAGGTTGTTATCTCAGGCTAACTGTGCATGGAAGATGGAATATACTGGCTCCTCTGCGGGGAAATCCACACAAACTTCCTTATGATCTTGCTGAGCAGCAACTTATATTCTTTTCCAGTCTTCAATGGGTGGCAGTTTGAAGCAGGACTAGAGGATCTGAGGAAAGGTAGTCCCTCAGCCATAGGGGACATGGAGGCCAGCCAAGATCAGCTCCTGTGTCAAAGACAGAACCCTCTGAGGGTCACTCAAGGGTCCCAGGGACTGGGCACAGGTAGCTGTGTGACCTCACAGGGGTTAGAGATACTTTGCTGAGGCCATGGAGTAAGGCATCAGGTCATCCATCTTTCATTCAAAATGTCACAGGCCTCAGAATCCTACAGTGAGAGTCAAGACTGACAAGAATGAGCCATTTAGCACCAGGGGCCCTCATGCTGCCCACAGAAGGCAGCAGCCCACATCACAGTTTGCAGTCAAGCATCAGTCATTCCTACAAATGAGGGTTCCTGGTAGAGTCTTCTGGGTCTGGGATCACCTGTTCATTCATTGAGAAGAAGAGAGATGGAGGAGCAGAGAGCAAACTGCTTGGGCTGGGGTCAAGCTTGGTAGAAGCTGTGCTGTGAGATGGGTGGGAGACACCTCTTTGGCTCCTCTCCTTGGCTGCGTGAGACTGAGAGATGCCCTGGGAAGAAGCAGGGGTGGAGACACACCATCAACAGCACAGCCGGGACAGGCCCTCCTGTTTCAGAGTCAGTAAGAACTGAAAGTGTACTCCCCGGCCCCAGGCACACTGCTACACTCCATGCCTTCCAAGCCTTATCGCTTTGGGTCTTCACATCAAAGCTGTAGTTGAGAAGTTATGCATCCAGTTTTTAGACATGTGGGAGAAGACTCGCTGAGGTAAAATACCTGCTCCTCCCCCCCTCATTGTACAGTTAAGTGAAAAATAACATGCAAACCCAATTATTTTTTACATTTGTTCCACCTTTAGGTTGGTGGCTTGGTTTGGCTACACATGTTTTCCAAAGAATTTGTCGTCTATTTTCAAGGTAAATGCTAAGCCTGTGGAGTGTAGATTCAGCTATTTCCCAGGAGCTTAGCACACACTTCACACTTTGTTTCATAAGGTGTCAGAGTCTGCTCCTTGAGCAGGTGATATGAGACCCTCAGCCTGAAGCTGAGGAGCACATGCTTATCCCAGTTCAGAGTGTGGCCATGAAGAGGGTCTGGAGGAGGGCCACCACCAGGAATGACTAGATGACCATCAATCCAGAGGTGTGGCAAGAATCATCTGTGGCTGCAGGATAATTCCAGGCAGTGGGTAATTCCCAGAGACCATGCTACCGAGCAGGTGGGTGATTAATACCAAGAACCTAGCCTTTCTCTAGGGGACACAGGGAGCAGGGTCCACCTAGAGGAGAAAAGAACTTAACAATTGTTAGACCCTCACCTGTGAGATTCAGCAGAGGGTCCCAGTCCCAGAGGGTTCTTGATGATGAGGGAGGAATTTGAAGCAGAAGCTACTTCCACGGCATAAAGATGCTTTTGTGGGCAGGAAATAAAAGGGCCATGAGTGAGGTGACCATATATCCCTATTTGCTTAGTACAATCCTAGTTAACACTTTTTGTACTAGGTAATTATTTTTATTTATTTATTTTTGTACTAGGTAATTATTAATCGTGCCACCTTTCATTTTCTGAAGTGTCCCTCATAGACATTGTATTATATGGCCGCCCTCACCATGGCCAGACAGACTTCATGCCAAGCAAAGACCTGGGCCTCGGCTGAGTGGTTTGGATGCCATGGGAGACCCCCGAGAAAAAGGTCTATGAGGCTGTGTATGACTAACCCCTTCTTATCTCTCTCCTTTATTGCACATCACTCTTCCCCTTGAAACTCTTTCCTACTCAGTGCCTTTGCACTTATAGTTCACTAGGTTGGAATATCCCTCATAATGCTGGCTCCTTCTTATCATCCCTTAACTGTCACCTTACCCTGAAGACCAATCCTTCACCTTTTATTTTCTTCATGCCCCCTTACATATGTATATGAGGCAACTTTTGCTGTGGTAGCAACAGCATCAAGATCTCAGTAGCCTGTACCTAGAGCATTCTGTTCTCTTGGCAGAAGGCAAAAGCTTCAACAGACAGAGGCAAACCAGCCAAGCACATTGAAAGCCTGCTTGGAAATGCCTATTCCAGGTCCACTAACATTCTGTGGGGTAAAACTCATCACAAGACCAAGACCAACATCAATGGTGTTAGGGATGGAGAAGGTCCACGTGAAGGGGTGTATGGCAAGGACAGGAAGGGAGCATGTGATTGTGAACAATAGTACAGTTTATTACAGTAAGTGTCACTTATTTCATTTGTTGTATTACACTCTTATTTTACTGCAAACTCCCTGAAGACAGAACTATAAGTGTCTTGTTCATTGTTGTGTCTTCAGTGCCAGTCATACAGAAAATTCTTTTTTTTTCCCCCATTAACTTTATTGGTACATTCTAGGTATACAATATAGTTACATTCATCATTGGGCTCTTGTACCATTACATGAGTCTCTTGGTTCTTATTTTTTTCCCCTTC
>NW_004624764.1:16748263-16828292 GCF_000247695.1 Heterocephalus glaber | reverse complement strand
GGTAAAAGCTATCAGGAGACTAGAAGTAGAACAGAAACTTCTCAACAAATTAAAGACATGTACTCCATACTTCCAGCGAGAACACCTTGTATGAATGGAGAAGATACAATGCTTTCTCCTTAAGGTGGGGAACAAGATACAGCAAATTCTTAATAAGCACTGGTTTTGTATCTTTGTCATAGTTATTATTATTCATATTAGTATTGGTATTATTATATAGACAAAGCCAATGTGGTAGAAGTGGGAGTGGATTTGGTTTAGAACAGCTCCCCATCCAAGCCTATTAGCAGCAGGATTTTACTCTTCAGCCCTCAAGATAATGGAATTGTAGCCAAGACTGGTATAGGTATAGGTAGACATTGGGGTGGGGGAAGCTTGATATACACACCCCTTGACTACAGCTAGAAAGGATAAATACAGGTTGGGAAGGACCCATGCCACTCGATAGAAATCATACTTAACAGTTTTTCACATGGACAAGAGGAGAGAACATTCTAGAAAGTTAAAATAGTCTAGATAGAAATACAGAGATGAGGTTGGCCTTGTACGTTTGTAGAGCTGCAAGTGGTTTAACCTAACTGGAAAAGAGTGTTCACTGGCTGGGGGATAAAGATAAAAGAGCTTAGCCTTAGGTTATTGAGAGTCTTGAGCCCCTTTATGAAGTCTAGACTTTTTCCTCTGTGCAGCAGGGAGTCTTTAAAGAGTTTTAAACAAGGATGTAACAGAACAAAAGTTTGTGATTTATAAAATGGATTCTCCATACTGAGCCAGTATAGAGGATGGATTCAAACTGAGTGAGATTTAAAGTGGGAGACCAGGGAGCCTATTACAGTAGGAAGAAGACCTCCACTTGATAGGGTGTGAAGAGGTTGTGACAAGTACAAGAGATATTGACAAGATAAAATCAACGGAAGTTAGTTACTGATTGGTTGTGGGGATGAAGGAGAAGGAGCTTTACTTAGGCAACTAGATACTGTCATTCATGGAGGTCAGGGATGAAGGGGGCGTTCAGAAAATAGTGTAATTTTGAACATGCATCTGAGGTACTGGTGGGATCCCCAGGACAGATGTACATCAGGCAGTTTTGTTTCAAGTCTGGAATATGACAGGAGGGTCTGGGCTACTGGTATTTATTTGGAAGGCAATGGTATAAAGGAGAAGAGAGGAGAATGAGAAAAGGGCCTGGCCCGTACCTGGGTAATGGCAGGGCTGAATCATTTGTTGATGCCAAGGAACATTCTAGGTCCTGAAATCTAGAACCACATTTGGGGAAGAAGACCAGGAGTTCAGTTTGGGACATGTTTTATTTAAAATCATGTGATAAAGTCCAGACGCTTTTCCATGACCTAAAAGACCTTTGCCATTCTCTACAACTTATCTCCTGTTTCTTGCTCCATCCACCACCATTCTTCTCCTGCTCTGGCTTCCTCTGTCCGTCATATACACCAAGCTCATTCCCAGCCCTGGGCCTTTGCACTTGCAAAGTTCTCTCTGCCTGTAGTGATCTTCCTTAGGACGGCTGGCTCCTCCTCACCAGAACATAGTTCAGAGGCCACTTCCTCAGACAGGCCATGTCTGACCCCCTGACTGAAAGCTGCCCACCCACATTCCATTACTGTTTTCTCCTTTGCCCCTCCCTATTTTGTGTCACCTATTAGAAGTAAACTTCACAGGGACCGACGGCTTGCTTATCCATCCATCTGGCTGCTAACCCCTTTTTAGAACAGTGGCTGGCACTCAGCAGGTGCTCCATCACTCTACTGAACCCCGGGCTAGGTGGAGACAATTCAGAGAGCATTGCACATAGGGCTCTGGAACTGGAAGAGAGGTCAGTGCATGTGGAGTGGGGTACCCTGACGAAAGCATGTGATGTGAAAAGATAGCTCTGAAAGAGACCCTTCCTGTTCCAAGACGTAAAAGTCAGGTTGAAGAGAAGAGCTTTCAAATGACTGGCAAGGGGCAGACAGAGCAGGAGGTCATAGCAGAAATGGGTGTCATAGAAGCAAAAGGGCAGTGTTTTGGGAATGAGGGAAGGGGCAGCTCTGCTGAATGCCACGCTAATTTGTCTCAGGTCATCGACATCCAAATCCTGCCAGGCCAAGAAATGAGGATATGAAAGAAAAAATAAATCCAAAAACAAGTGCAGAGCATGGCTTTTGAATCAGTTTATATCAAATATGAATTTAATAGTACATGCAAGGTACTTGGGAAATACATAGCCAGTAGTCTCCATTTGTCCTTGATACTTCTTTTAGAATTTCTGTACATTTCTAAAACGCATCCTTGACGTTGCCTCTTTTTACATTTATGTTTTTATAAGTACATGTTTGCGATACATAATGAATGCATTCATCATGGGGAGTTGGTACATGTCTATATTGCATCATAATCTTTTTGTCTTCAGTATTCTCATGCAGAACTGGGGCTAAAGTTAGTCGTCTTTATGACAAGGAGGAGGCCTTCCAGGTGACTAGCTTCACCCGTGACCCTTGTTGCCGTGAGACTTCCCCACGGTCTCCTTGCAGCCATTAAAGCTAAATGATAACTTTCACCAAGCTCCAGCGCCAGAGATGATGTCAAGATAATGGCGTTAGAAATTAACATACACTGAGCTGAGCAAAAAGAGGCAAAGGAAATGTGAGGGTGGGTTTGTAAAACCTCTGCCTTCAGCTCAGCAGTAGCATTAATCAGCAAAGCGACCTCAGTTTGCTGATCCAGGGATGCACAACAAATCAAGAACTATCTGATTTGGGAACTTCTGCTTGGGTGAGCATTGCTAGAGAAAATCACCCCAGCAGGCAAATTGACTCGGCTGTAAGTTCATGTTCACCAATCTCAATCAAACCTGCAACAGTGCTTGGCAGTCCATCTGTGTTTCTCAAGTCAGCCTGGTCTCCACTCCTTCATGCAAACCATCCCAAGCATTCTATAGTCTCCTCAAACCCTTCCCTCCCCTCATACTGCACTTGAGAATAACCTTACTTCTGCCTCACAGGCAACACACTGGACTTGCAAATACCAAAGACACCAAGCCTATAAACCTATACCCTCCTTACTCTTCCTCCATCCTCTCTCCCATTATGATAGAGAGATGAGCAAGCCTTTCTCCCACCAAAAACCAAGCCCGCTTGTAGATTGATATCAAGAAAAAAATGTTTTAATATGTCCACATTTAAGCTTAAGGTCAGAAGCCTTCAAATACTTTTAGCACCACAATAAAAATACATTTTTACATTGCATCTAATACACACTTGCACATAATTAACCATAGAGTTCGCAAACAATTCTCACCTTTTCTACCTGTAATGAACTCACATTTTTTTTTTCTGTTTCCTTCCTTTTGTTTCTGTGTTTGTTTTTAACATCCTGCTCATGACCTACCATATCAATTTCATGACCAGTCAGTCTCTACTGGGTGGTAAACCACTGATTCATACATTTTGCTACCGATTCTGCCTTACCACACACATTCTGCATTATTCAGCTTTCCATTACTATAACAAATACCTGAGATAATTTAGGAAAATTTTATTTCAGCTCACAGTTTTGGAGGTTCCAATCTGTAACTGGTTGGCCTTTGCTTTGGTAGGCAGCACATCATGGCAGGAGCAAATAGTGGAACAAAACTGTTAATCTCCTGGCAAGGAAGAAAAAGAGAGAAAGAGAAAAGAAGAGGCTGGAGTCTCCAGTGATTTCTCATAAGGCCCCAGGTCTGGAAGGTTTTACCACCTCACAGTAGTGACACTTTTGAACCAAAGCTTGAACATACGGGCCTTTTGGAAGACATTCAAACTATATGCCTCCTAGAACTCATCCTTCTTCTGCAGATTCCTTGCTATGAACATTGACATTTTCTCCGGTGTCTCTTGGCTGTTTTTGTTAAGAAAATAAAAACTTCTTTCATCACAAGCACACCTCCTTGCAGGATCATGGAAACTCTTTCACATCTAGACTTTTTTGACAGGTTCCCTGTCCTTGTTGTGTGCACACCCCACCTCCCAGTTCTCTGTTAGGCCACCCCATTCTGACTTTGGGTCTCCTACTCCTCTGAAACTGTCCTCACTGAAGCCACCAACAAGACTTTCCTTGCTGAAACTTGCTAAGTGTTCTTCAGCCCAGAGGTTACTTCAGCTCAGAGTCCCCTCACACAGATGCCCTTCCTCTGCCTGCAGGCCCTTCCCTTGTCCCTGTAGCGCTGCTCGCCATGTTTCTGGTTTTCCTTCTACCTCTTGACTGCTTAGTCTTCACCTACTCAATAGCTCTGTTATTTTAAGTTTTTGTTTTCCACATCTTCATTGACCTAAACTTTAGTTTTTCTTTTGTTAGTTGCCTCTTAATTTCCCTGTCTAATATTTCTATTTCAAGTGCTTTGCTTTTTGTTGCATTGTAGTTCTTTATATATGACATATTAATATTCAACTGTAATAACATGCAAATATTTTCTCTCCATTTATTCCTCACTGTTTAACTTTTCTTTATGGTGACTTTTGAAATCCAGAAGTTTTCTATTTCTTTAGTTTAAAATATTGTTTCTCTTACACTTTCTAACTTTGATATAATGCTGAAGTCTTTCCCAACCTCTGAAATTATACACATATTCCTTATATTTCTTTTCTAGTATTTCTTTTTTTTTGTATTAAATTCTTTTATTGGTACATTGTAGGTATACAACACAATTACATTTCTCATTGGGAATTGTACCTTTATATAATGCATCTTGGTTCTTATTTTTTCCCCATTCCTAGCCCTCCCTTCACGCCCTCCACCCTTCCCTATTTACAAAGACTTTATTCCATTTTTTCCATTTCTCATCATTTTTCCTTTCCCTTCTTTCCTTTCCCCTGCCCCTCCCACTACCCCTACCCCTTTGGACCTTTTCTTCCTATTTTACATTATCGATTATTCATTCTAATCATTGGTACATTTTAGGTATACAATATAATGACATTCATCTTTGGAAATTTGCACCTTTACATAGTCTCTCTTGGTTCTTGTTTTTCACCCTTGGCCAGCCCTCCCTTCAACCCCTCCAGTCCTCCCTATTTATAAAGATTTTGTTCCTATTTTTCCATTTTCTCATATTAATCCCATTCCCTTCTATCCTTTCCCCTAGCCCTCCCACTTCCTTCCCCTTTGCCCCTTTTCTTCCTATTTCACATTACCTATTATACATTTAGTCCTTATTTACACTTTCAGTTTCTCACACTAGAGAAACTATTCGGTATTTACACGTGTGTCCTATTTATTTCACTTAAGAGTATTGCCTCAATGTGCATCCACTTAGCTTTTCTAGTATTTCTGTGGCACAAGGAGTGAGGTGTGGACCTAGTCTTTTCAACAACTGGTCAACCATTTGTCCTACTGATCAAGCAACACTTTCCCTGCAAATTTGAAAAGACCCCTAACCATATGCTGAATTCTTACATTCTTGTGTTTATTTGTGAACTTTTTTTCAGTTCCATTGATATCTTATTTGAAACCAATACTACATAGATTTTTATTATTGCAGCTTTATAATAAATAGTAATGTATTGTACTTACTATCTGTGTTGGCAAGCTCTCCCTCCATTGGATGGAAGCAAGTATGGTTGAGATCTTGGGCTGTGGAACCAACCTGACTGGATCATTGTGCCAGCACCATCACTTACAGGCTATGTGACTATGGGCGGGTTATTTGAACACTCGGACTCAGCTTCTTCCTCTGTAACATGGAATTAATAATAGTACCCATGACAGATACTGCTGTGAGGTTTAATAAGCTAAAACATATGACACTCTTGGAATGCCAGCTAGCACCTCATATGTTATTCCTCATCTGTCTCAAAGAGAACATGACTACTTTAATCTTTTTATTCCAATAGGTGGATCTTATAATTGTTTTTCAGTGCCAGGAAAAGTATGGGGTGGATGGTGCCTGGAATTGGCTTAAATTTATACCAGACTTGAGGTTAATTGTTTCAAACAGAAATGCTATCTCCATTTTTAAATTTCCTTTTTTATCTATCAGTAAAGTTTTGTTGTTTTTGTTATATAGGTTATGTCTGTATTGTTTTATGGCTGGATTTGATTTGCTAGCATTTCACATATAGGATTGTTTTTCCTCATTGTTCATATGTCCATGCATGAGTAGGTGGGTGTGAATATGCATATCATACGTACTATTATTATGGGAATATTTGTATCAAAATTAATTTAAATAGTTTGGATAATATCTGCTTGTTTAAGATTTTAAAGTACTGGCCATGAAACCACCTACTTCCTAAACAGTGTCCAGTTTCTTCATGATTTTCCCTTCAAACTAATTTTGATAATTCAAATTTGCCTGGGAAATTCATTTTGTCCAAATTTCAAATATGTTATTCAATGTTATACAGTCTATATTTCATAATTAAATCATTGCCTTAATTTTATAACCTCCTCTCATATATATACTTCTATATTCTATATATATTTCTTGTGTAGACAAATCTATAATTTCTGTTTTATTTTTCTCTTTAGAAGCCAGCTATTTTTTCCTGTTGATATCTCTCCTGAATTTATTCTCCTTTCTTTTCTTACTCCTGTTCAGTTATTCTCTTTGTAACTTTTTGGATATAAATACTCATTTCATTTATTTTTGCTCATTATTTAATAATGAATGAGATCATAGATTTTCTCCTTCCTGCAGCTTTGGCCTAGGATCATTGTTGACAGCTCTATTTCCTGTTTGAATGCAGAATGTTATTTATTAAGAGTCTTATGAGTTTTCAGGTGATTTTCTTTGTTCTTTCATTACTGACTCCTAGTTTATTTGTTCTCCAAGCAGAAAATGTAGCCTGGTAATTTTATTGTATAGCAGAAGTTATGGAGATTTCCTTGTAGCATACTATAAGGTCCAGTATTGCAGGATTCCATGAGAACCTTTAAGTATGTTGTGTTTCTTAGCTAAAGGCCACAGAGTTCATATAACACAGACTCGCAATATTTTTCAGACCCTTCTTTACTTTTTTAACTTCATATTAACATATTTTCATGTATCTGTTTCAGTGCTTTGGGGCATATATAATCATAACTATCAAGCCTTCCTTTGGGAATGTGCCCAGCTTCCATGTTTTAAATATCATATTTGGCTTTTGTTTTAGGTCTTTGTCAGGATTAGTGAAATACCCTTCACTTTG
Organism: Heterocephalus glaber; assembly: GCF_000247695.1. The sequence goes on along the minus strand of NW_004624764.1, from coordinate 16,821,135 downwards.
TCAGGCTACACCTGATGTAATTAGCATTTTGAACATAACAAAGCTGCCTGTACCCATTTCAAAAGAAAAATAGTAACAGAGCTTTTCAACAATCCCCCTTTATATTCTACTCAAGATCATAGTAAATTCATATTAGGCACACTAATTTTACACATCTGCTTGTTAATGAGTTTTTTACCTTTATTATTTTTTTAAAATCTGAGCTACTCAAGAGCACGGGAGCACAGTCTCATAGCCAAAATCCAGGCGCACTATCTGGTAACTGCTTATGAAGGGGGAGAGTACCTGTTGTCTCTTTTAAGCTGGATGATTGATAGTAATGAGATCAATTACAACTTTTGTTATTGTTATTCCTCATTTGGGATACCGGAAAAGCAAGCTGTTTCTATTTTCTAATAGAAAAGTTAATGTAACATGCATATATGATTTTCCAGAGCAAGAAATATTAAACCTTTATGGTGCACCTCCCTATCCTGCCCTTACTGGGACAGATCTGGGTTATCTTTTGAGATGGAAGACAGAGCTTTCTAAGGTCATAGTCTCTTGTTAATAGTGTTGGTTTAGCAACCCCATCTCTTTCCAGGTACAAGAAGAAATGTTTATCAGTAGCTGTCCAGTAGGCTCTTGGCTTGAAAAATGAATCATCCAGGAATCAGGGATAATATAACATAAAAGGGTCTGATGTTAATATTAACACTACCTTTTGTTGTTGTTGTTCACATTTGCTTCTGCCAGTAGTACTTAAACTCTGGCTGCAATTTAGGTTTACCTGGAGAGCTTTTACATGTGTGATGACTGGGCTCACCCCCACCAATCAGATAGAAATCTTTGGGACCCAGGCATTGGGAAAGTGTAACCTTCTTCTAATGTGAAGCCCAAGCAATCTTGGCCCATTCCTTTCCTTTTGAATATACGGAGTTACTTTGTTTTAGCTGTGTGTCTTGTCTCAAGCTGAGGGTTATATTTTAACAGGATATTAACCTGCCTGCATTTATTGTCATAAATGGTATTCTGTCTCTTCTTTTAGTATCTTACTTTACAGTATTATATGTCCTTGTTTTTTTCAGTTTTATTCTTTCTTTTTTTCTAAATTGACTGCTTTGCTTTTTCCCCTTTTGATAATTTTGAAGATCAGCTAGTTCATATTCTATTACTAATTATACTTAGCATCTTTTAAAACATGCTGTAACCTATATTTCTCTAATTAACCACAGAAACTATAAAACAGAATTTCTTGCAAGATGAGGAGATTAACATATCTCCTAGCTCCAACTTTACTCTTTATATCAGTATAATCTGAAATATTTTACCCTTGGGTTTGGGTGGAAGTAATATCTTACATGTTCTCTTCCAAGGAATATTTGTTACATTTGCAATTCATTTTATAACTATCTTTATAGCAGTTATTTAGATTCATTACTATATTAATTTATATACTTTTTGCTAATCTTTTTTAAAATTTTTTATTAACCACAACTTGCCCATACTTGAGTTTTTCAGTTTGATTCATCTCTTGGCTGGATAGAAAATATCTTCAAGTGGTATTTTATGAATGTAATATGAGTACTGCATTTTTTGTGGTCTTTGATATTTAATGACCTACTGGGTCATTTCCTTTTCTGCTCTGAATTATTTAAGGCCACAGCTGTACTCTTTTTAAGAGATATGCACTGAGGACCACACTCACAATTTCTCTCTAGTTTCCAGGACTAATAAATCTACCTATTTTTACAGACTCTAGTCCATTCTATTGCTTGTCGATTGTAGCAGGATGGGGTTGTGAGGTCCCCATGTTTGTGACACCATCTTTTCTGATGGTAGCAGCAATTAGATACTTATTGATTCCTTCATCAAGTGTTGGTTGAGCATCTTCTACGTGCCATGTTCTGTGGGAACTATTAGGAGCTCAGAGGAAGATTTCTATTCTCACAGAGTATCTGTGCCTATGTTGGGAAGAAGGTTGGCCAGGTCATAAAAACAAAACAAGTGGGACGGGGATTTAGCTCAGTGGTTCCACCGCCTGCCTCGCGAGCACAAAGACCCGAGTTTGATCCCCGGTACCAAAAAAAACCCAAAAAAACAAACAAGTGAAAAAGACAAATTGAGAAATAAACAGCCTTACACAGGTACCCAAAATCTAAAATTGTGCCTCTTGAAAACAGCGATAAAGAAAAAGAATAAAGTCTTAGAGTGATGAAGTTGGGAATGAGGACTCAAGGACTCAGATGTTATTAATTAAATTCTCCTCTGTAGCAAATGTGTTTGCTCACATGCTTACAATGCTTCTGGTCACTTTCCCTCTGAAACTGTAGAATTTTTTCTTTCGTCCATCCTGAACTGGTTCAAAAGGCCACACAACTTGCCCCTTCCTGTCTTCAAGGTCATTGTCTTTAGGCATCATTTACATCATGCTCCCAACTGGACTACCAAAAGCTGAACAGAGTGTGACTGTGTGTGACCATAATTCAGTGCTGATATAATGCTTGAAATAAATAGATGGATACCTAACAGATTTAAGGAGCCCATAAGAATTGCACTGTCAGATGTAGTGGGCGGCGCAGTGTTATTCTCACACTGAGAGACAAAATGGAGGGGTGGCTAACATCTCGTTCCCTGGAGTCAGATTGCTTGGATTTAACTTGTCACTGTCGTTCACTGGCTATGTGACCCTGGCAAGTTACTTACCTTCTGTGTGCCTTGGTGTCTTCATCTTTAAATGGGGTTATCAATAGTGCTTACCTGGGAGTGTTATGTAAGAATTAATTTAAGTAATTGTTGGAAGTACTTAGAATGGTGCCTATACTTAGTAAACCCTCAATAATATGCAATAATCAGTACTATTAACTTTATCTTGCATTGCCTGAAAGTTTTTCATGTCCTTCTCTCTCCTTGGCTCAAATTCTTTCTATACTTAAAAAACTGCAGGGATTAGATGAGACTGAGTAAGTCTTAGGGACCAGGCTTACTTTGCTGAATTTGATAAGAGGGTTTTTAGCAGCAGGTTGGAAAAGAAATACTTCAGGCAGAAAAAGAGGAAATAGAAAGGGCAGGAAAAATTAGGAAGAAATTAGGCCCAAGGAATCACCACTTCCTTTGTTTTTTTTAGGTTTTTCCCTCTTTGACAAACATGATTTTATTATTATTTTTCATCTTAGCTTCATTATAATTAGCAAGTCAAATCCTATACTCACTAAAGCATGAATATCATTAACATGAAACATAAATATAAATGCTATAAAGGGATTTAAGTGATTACCCACATTCACTTTTGTCTTCTTTGTACTTTTATATATTTTAAAAAAAATTTAGGATGACTCTGTAACATTTTTGCAATCACAAAAATTAAATGCCATTTCATTTTGAAAAACAATATCACCCAGAAATCTACTATCCTAATACAATTTTTACTTGGAGGCTCATGTCCAATCTCTATCCATATATAAACAAGTATTTAATAGCTATCATCAAAAGTACACGTATAATTTTATGATCTAATGTTTTACTTAAAATGATATTTAACAGTCTTTGCACAAGGTCATATTTATCACTTTAATGATTGCGTTCAGACTGCATCACATTAAAGGTTATAATTTACCTCACTTTATTGGGCTGACATATACATTGCTCGCATTTTTCCCCATAATAGAATTATGTCATTATGAGCATCTTTGTCCATGTAGCTCTTTTTCTTTTGAATTAATTTCTACAGATTACTGACTCAGAGTATCTGTGTAGTTCTGTGACTCTTAATGAGAATTCCTATGTTCCCTTCCAAAAGGATTGTATCAAATTTACTCTGCAGCCAGCAACGGATGTCATTATGAGTTCCCATGAAGCCTCAACCATAGTAGGTTTTATGGGTTTTTTTCTTTATTTTTTCTAGTGACATTGACTGTTTTCCTACTAATTCTATTTTATCTTGTATGAATCCTCTGAGCATATACTTTGCTCACCGTGGGAATATTTTTACAGAATTATAAAAGTTTTAACTTGATATTGATATTTTTCCCTGCATCATTGTTGTTGCAATTACTTTTTGCATTCTATTTTTTCCCTTTTTAATTTTGGTTTAGTATTGTCTGTATTTCCGTGTACAGCAGTTTCAGTGCCTCATCCTCCTTCCAGCATCTGTTAGTAATCAACACAAAAATGGCCTAAAAGAAAAGGGCATTCTAAAGAGTGAGTCCTGAGGGTGAAGTATGGGAGCGGTAAGAGGAAGTGGTCAGGGCACAGAGATGGGACCCAGTAGCCTCTCTCAACCAGTTTCTGCAGAAGCTTTGGTCTCTGAAAGAGGCGCTCACCTGGCACCTCATTAGCATAGGGTTTGTTGTGGCTTGAAATTGTCAGAATCCCCATGGCTACTTATCATTTCCCATCAAAGACACTGAAAGGAGAAAAGTGGATTTGCATTATCTCTGCTGGGAGATTGCAACCACTATGTCTTTAATAAGCTTCCTTTCCTAGTACTGCAAACCAAGCTAAAAAGTATTGGGGATTGTGACTGTACATTTAAGTCTGAATGATGGTTTTTCCCAACACAAGTTACCAAGAGCATGCAGACTGACACTGCCTGGGGTGAGCTATTGAAAGGGAGAGGGGCTAAGAGAAAGCCAGCTCCACCATAACTGCTGTTAGCCGAAGAGACCCTGCCAGCACTATGCCCAGCATGGTATCCAGCGTGTCCCCTGCCTAAAGCTCAGAGCCCAGCCAGTCCAGCCAAACCCTGGTGCACCTTTTCTTTCTATTGCTCTGTAAGCTAAGAAAATGTTCCCCTGCCACCCCTTGGTGGCCACGTAGAAAGTTGGGGATGCTCACTCACCCTCCACTGCTCTTCTCTTGCAGTTTCCTGCTTCTTCAACTTCACCAGCCCCTCTGGGGTCGTCCTGTCTCCCAACTACCCAGAGGACTATGGCAACCACCTACACTGTGTCTGGCTCATCCTGGCCAGGCCTGAGAGCCGCATCCACCTGGCTTTCAATGACATTGATGTGGAGCCTCAGTTCGATTTTCTGGTCATCAAGGATGGGCCCACTGCCGAGGCTCCGGTCCTGGGCACCTTCTCGGGCAACCAGCTCCCTTCCTCCATCACAAGCAGCGGCCATGTGGCCCGTCTTGAATTCCAGACTGATCACTCCACAGGGAAGCGGGGCTTCAACATCACTTTTACCAGTGAGTCCTCCCTCTGTCACCTGCTGACCATTCCTCTGAGTGTCCACTTGGGAGGGTGATCAAGGGTGAGCCCATGGAGGAGTGTTGGTTGATGTGGGTGGGCCAGTGCCCAGCCCCAGGCTTGGAGCTCCCAGAACAACTAGGAAAAAGCATAAAGCCCTGCCTGCTGGGTTGGCTCTTCTTTCCTGTGATCTTGCTCTCTGTGAAGCATTTATTTCCATAGGCATGGTATATGATGTAAAAGGAGTGAGCTCAGAAGCTCATTTTGCCCTCCCACTGCCCACTTCCTACAAAGCCCAGCTAGAACGAAGGAGGACCTAAGGGAAAGAAAGCCTCTGACATTCTTTCATTAGCTCCTGAGTCCCTCTGATGTGCTCCTCCAAATCCCAAAACACTGCTTCCTGTTGACTTCTGGTGTTCTGCTGCCTACAGGTTGCTTTGTCCAGATCCAATTCCCAGAGTCAAAGCACAAAGGCTTGGAGGTGGCCCAGAGACTTATTGCAGCCAGCTGTTAGAGCATTTTCTCCCAGCTCCTCTTAGGGCTACAGTCTGCAAGTTGTCACCTTCAGTTGCAGTTCTAGAAACAAACTGAATCTCAACAGAGGTTATTTTCATTTCTATCTTGTGGTCACAGTGGGCAGGGAGGCAGGGCAGAAGCTGGGAGACTGGGAACAGCAAACCTCTAGTGACAAGAAGAGGTTATCAAGTTATAGGAAATAATGAACCTGGTGAACTTGGCCAATAGTTGGCAGACATGGGGGAGGTGGTTAAAGCTGGGTCTGTTGAGCAATTAACTAGCTCCTTTCCCACAGGCTGTGTGGGAAATGCAGTTTCCTAATTCAGGCTCTGCTCCATACCCACATATATGCACACTTTATCCCTCTGGGGTTTTTCAGCAGAACTCATCTCCTCCCAACCCTCATGCCTAGCTTCGGCATCAATCCCTTGGCTCCTTGTCCCACGCATCCCTAAGGCCCAGCTAGCCAAAGTGTTAAATGCTGCATGGTAGGCCATTTGGGACCCTAGATTCCAAAGCATCACCCAAGCTAAGACCCTGTTCCCCTCACTGACCTTCTCTGGGTTACCAGACTTGTTGGAAACCACCTTTTCAGGACGCATCACCTCCAGGGCTTTCTGTGCCCATCATCCAGTAGCAGGAAGAAGTAGAGCCCAGTTCTGTCTTTCCTAGTCATCCTATTGGAACATGCACAGGCCTGGTTTTGGGCTTCTCTGTCCTCCTACCTGTTTTCTACATGAGAACATGGGAAGGAACAGGTATATATTCCTTACCTTTCCATCCTCACTACCCAGCACAGGGCCTGGTCTGTAGTAAAGATCAGTAAATTCGTAGTGAATGGAAAGATCCATGAAAGATTACATGTTCTTTTCTACCCCAGCAGAAGTGGAAAGAGCAAGGGAAGAGGAAGCCCAGGGAAGCTCACTGACCCAGGATGTGAGGGCCAAGAATTCACTAAGGGGAAATTTGAGACAAAAATGGAGACTTGCTGTGTCCAAAGGAAATTAAATCTTTTTTTTTTTTTTTGGTACCGGGGATCGAACTCGGGTCCTTAGCTTGCGAGGCAGAGGGTGGAACCACTGAGCTAAATCCCCGGCCCCTAGGAAATCAAATCTTAATAAGCCTGAGCTTGACAAGAAAGAAGCAGATCCAGTGTCTTCCACAGGAAGAGGCCCTAGCCAGCCCATAGGGCAAGCCTCATGTGCAGGGCAGCAGACCCACCTGAAGATCAGCATTCCCTGGCATTCCTCTCCCAGGTGTCTTCACCATTGTCAGAACAGCTCAGATCCAACATGTGAATACTCATTAACTGGGACGGGTCAAAATGGAAATGTTAATTACCACCCAAAATCCCATGTCTAGAAATGAGCCTTGCCAACATTTGGTGAATACAATTTCAGCAAGCAGATATTTTTCTATACAGATAGGCAGCTGGATGGAGAGAAAGAAATCATTTTAAAAATCTGGACCCCGTCCTGAGCCTACTAAATCAGAATCTTTGAGGGGACAAGGCTCTAAGACTCTACATTTTTACAGTAGAGGAAATGGAGTAGCCAGTGAAGCAGGCGTCCTTATTTGGGAACCAGCGCAGTCTTCCCCTGAGGACATTAGTTTCCTCCCTCATCTCAGTCAGTGACCATCTTGGCCAAGTTTGATTTTACCAGGTTTCAGGTTGCTCAGCTTCTCTTCTTGCTTTGCCTCTTGTGACCCTGTAACAAGGATCAGTGGTCCGGTTCCCACTCTTAGAGCTCCTGGAAGTAAAACTAATCCTTCTTCTACATGGAGCATCGTGGACAAGGATGACAGTAACTGCTGTTTACTGAGCACCTACTATGTGCCAAACATTACTGCTAACCTCACAGTGATACTCCATTGGCCAAGATCTATCCCTTCTCCAGTGCCAGGACCTGAGGTTCAAGCAGGTACACAGAAGTAGGTGGGGCTGATATTGACAAGAGATTTTGCTCCCAGATATTACAAACAGCTCCATATCCCTGCTCTACATATTCATGTGCATGTACATGTACACAGATGTGTTTGTGCACACGTGTCTATTGGTGTGTGGAACTGACAGGATTTTGAATGGAAAACCCCTGGATTTCTGGGCCCCAGTCACCACTTTCCTCCTCGCCCCGTATTTCTGCTGGGGCAACTGCATGGTCATTTTCTAATGAAGAAGGGTTGGGAGACCGAGTCTGGGCAAGGCCCGGCATGGGGTCATCCCCATTGTCTTCACAGCAGAGGCACGGTAGCCATCCACAGTAGGAAGGGTTACAAATCTGCACCTCTCCTGCCTTCAGCAGGACCCAGCAGCCTCCAGGACCACTTCTGTTCCTGAGTGTGCACATGTTCCCATCCCTAGGGAGATTCAGGGGCCTGTGCACATGGCATATGCCATGCAAACATGGAGCCTGGTCTCCATGGGAAGGTCACCATCCTTAAAACATCAGGGATATGCATGAGGCCAGAGTCTACAGGCATTTTCTGTGAAAATGTTGGCTCTCCTGGTGGAGGAAAGCTGGGAATGTGCTGGTGTAAATGTAGTAGAAAACAGTATCATTCCAGGCAGAGAAGGGAAGAAGAAAGGGAATTCATCTTGAGGAGAACTTGCTATCTATAAGTGTCACACCAAACACTCACCTCTTCCACATTCTTAACAACTTTCATTGTATTTCTCTCTCAGAATGACCCTGCAGGTGAAGCTTGATCCCCTATTATAGGACAGGAAACTGAGGCTCAGCAAGATTACATAAATTGCCCAGGACCGTGTAATAATAAGAGGCAAAGCTCGATTAAATCTGCAGTGTTCTGTCTCTGTCCTCTCCCTGCTCACTGCATTATCGGCTGCCCAGGCAGAGTGAGAAGCATCCTTGACAAGAGGCAGGGAAAGAAAGGGAATGGCTTCAGACAGGGTTAATTCCAGGGCACCTACTTTATGATGCTTAGTGCCTATTAGTGTCACAGGAGTGAGAACCACCTCCTCTGCAGCATAAATGATCCCATAATTGTCTAAAGTCAGGGAAGCATGGAATGAATTTGACATTGAGGAGGGGATCTGCCCCTCAATCACACTGAGCCTCAGTTTCCTCATTTGTAAACTAGGGTAGTATGTACTTGACAGAATTGTGATATGATGTGAAGGAGCTAATATGAGCTCACCCTTAGCTCACTGTCTAATGTGTGACTATCCATTAGAATGAAGTCGGATTAGGTGCTCAGGAAGGAGAAGGTCAAGTTTAACAAGCATTTGCTTTGTGCCCAGTGGGGCATATCCATGCTGACCAGCAGTCCCAGCTTCTAGAGCATCTAGCTCTCCCTCCAGCATGACATGTTCTTGGGGTGTGGTGGAGGTCTAGGGCTCTGCCTGTTATCTACTCTAACTGTGTCCTTGACCTTCACCCACAGCTTTTCGACACAATGAGTGCCCAGATCCTGGTGTTCCAGTAAATGGCAAACGATTTGGTGACAGCCTTCAGCTGGGCAGCTCCATCTCCTTCCTCTGCGATGAAGGCTTCCTGGGGACACAGGGCTCAGAGACCATCACCTGCATCCTGAAGGAGGGCAGTGTGGTCTGGAACAGTGCCGTGCTGCGTTGTGAAGGTATGTGCCCATGAACTGGGCGCCGTGGGTGTCAGTCAGAGGCTCAGCAGGGGGACCGAGTGGTCCTGAGGCTCATCAGGGGGACGTGGTGGTCCATTCTGCATCCATCCATCCTCTTCTCCCAGGACCCAGGGCCACCTATAAACTTCATGCTGGAGCAGCAGGGTCTTTGGAGGATCAGTTTATATAGGAGTTTGAATCAAGTGCAGAGATTAAACTGACAAATGCTAGTTTTGGACTGTGAGGCATCAAACTTATTTACTTTTGGCTGGGAACTCTCAACATCACAACCATTGGGAGCTCCTGTTTCTGGCTCCTGCCCAGGGGAGCCTTACAGCCCCGCCTGGGTTTGGCAGTGCTGTGAGTTCCCCGATCTTTCCAGCTGCCTGCCACTCTTCCCTTCTCCACATACTCATTTTCCCCAGTTCCCTAGACTCTCTCCCTGTCCCAACCTTTGTGGCCCTGTTAAATGCTGCCTTAGTATCCTCATGGTCACTCTCCAAGCAACACAGGAGAACCAACCAGAACAAGCACAGCTCACAGCAAGTGCTGGGCTTAAATAGCAACTTCTCAGTCGGCTCAGAGAAGAGCTTGAGTCTATGTCAGAAACCAGCCCTCTGCTCCACCAAACTGCAGGCATTTAAAACACAGACGAAGCCTCTGAGGGCAGCAATCATGCCAAATCTGTACCAAGCACAGCACCTGGTGCAGAGTTGGTGCTCAATAAATATTTGGGAAAAATGGATGAATACTGTGTATCCCAAAGGTCCCTTAAGGGCAGTAATGATGCTTGAGGGGGCAGAGGCTGTGTTTCTCTCTGAGGGCCAGAGAGCTTTGTCTCCTGTCCTGTGAGGGGCCAGGATGGAGACCAAAGAGACCTCTCTGTTTATGCAGTTTCAATCCCAAATCTGAGCAGCCAGCTGGCCACAAGTGGGAGCGCCAGGGAAGGAAAGGGGCCCACACCTTAGAGAGCACACTGCTCCGAGCTGATGGGTGGGTGTGTGGGGAGGAGAAAACCATCCAGAATGCACTGCACCTGGTGAGATGGAGAGGCTTCCAAATTAGAGAGGTCTGGGCTGCAATCCTGGTAAGTTGCCGTTTCTCTGGGAGTCTCGGTCTTTTCCACTGAAAAAGAAAATAAAATAAAAACAGGGGTGATAATAAGCTGTGTATGTCAAGGCATAACTTTATGCCTTTATCTCAGGTATAAAGTGAGCATTTATAAGTGTTAGCTATGTTTTTACTGGTGTGTACACTCAGGAGGTTAGGGAACCTTCTTTGGCCTCATATCCCCATACCCAGGCATAGTATTTGACAAAACTGGTAAATAAATCACTGAATGAATGAATGAGTGACCTCTTAACTCACAGTAGGTTAGCGACTTGACCACTATGTGTCTCAGTTTCCCATTAGTGCAGTGCTGGTGACTCTGGGGACCTCCCAGCAGTGTTACTTGGGAATATGCACGAGTAACATGAATGAGCAGCAGTGCCTAGTAGAGGTAGCACTCAGTAAGCACTGGCTGTTAGCATTATTTCAACTTGATTCTAGCCATGTCCTTATGGGACCAAACAATCAGTATTCACTCCACTTTGGGGGAAATGCTCTGTGCTTGGGACAGTAGGCACCTGAAATGAGGGCAGCCTGTTTTGAGACCCTGACTTAGCACAGGGGGAGCAGTGGCCAAACCCCAAGATTGAAACCCTGGGAAACTTCCCTTCTCCACCCTTTCTTCCTTTTGTCTAAGCCTTGGGAGGACCCTGCTTTGTGATTAGCATCTTTGTCTTTTCCATTTTTTTTCCAGTTTTGTTTTTGATTAAGTGTCCCCACCTTGTGGACAATTAAATGCAGAAACTAATAGTCTTTTATAAAATCTTTTAATATATGCTAAGAGCCACTTAGGTTTTGAGAGGGTGTAATAGGACATGGGAGAAAATGGTTTCTCCTAAATTTAGAAAGGAGGAAGATCTTCAGGCAGATGGAAAGCAGTGGTGGGGGATGGGTTTTCTTAAAGGGGCACCAGGGAAGTATTTTTGACCTTGCAGGCCATAATTCTGCCATCATCATGTGACAGCAGCCTTAGGCCACATAAGTGACTGGGCTGGGTTTGGCCCAGGACCGACCAGTCATTTGATAACCATAGATCTAGAGGTCAGAGGACATGGGGGTGGTGCTCATATGTTTAAAATCAAAAATGTCTTAAGACAGACTTCCAAGGAGTGAAGGCCGCTACCTAGGAGTGCCTGGTTATCCACACCTTCATCTCTTCCTTGTCTTCTTTTTAAGGAAGAACCAAATAAGCACACCCCACCACGTAAGTGTTTCACATGTCACCTCTTCTTACCCAGGAAAGAGGTGTAGTTATCCCTCTGGGGTCTAGGGTTTAGATCACCTGCCCAGCGTCCCCCCAACTTGAAAGTGACGAAGCCACAATTCACACCTGGGGCCTTGGCCATCTTGTCACTGCGTTCTTGCGTTATATCACTGAAGAGAATATGACATCAAAGATGTTTGTGAAAAACTTCAAAGCTTCTGCAAATAGAATGAAAGGTGAGCTTTCGCTTTCCACGTCCCAATAGAAAATTAAAACAGAAGGAAACATATTGTCTATCGCAAAAGACAAAGAAGACAGGACACCGCATAACAGCTCCAGAAATTGGCAGCATAAAGCAAAGTGACAGCAATGAGACAAACGTATCAGTTATGAAAATAAAGATAATTAAACTCCCTATTAAAAGACAAAAACTTTCAAACTGAGCATAGGCAAAAATGTCCTGCTTATAAGAAATGCACGAGAAAAAGAACAGATGATCTATAGTCAACGTATATTCCATGTTCTCAGTGCTTAAGGGAATATTTGTGGTTGTAAAACTTTTAAACAATGCACAAGTATGATAAAGTTCAGAGTAAAAATACACACAGAAACATTTCCAGTCCCACTCCTCAGAGGAAAATGGTGTAAGAGTTTGGTATTAAAAAAAACTCCATATACATCACATGCATTACTTTTACAATCAGAAGGAAGAAGTCTTGTAGAAAAGAAAAAAGATCATCCCTCCTCACTTACAAGAAAGTTAAGTGATGGTTGTAGTTCATGTAGGTGTCTGAGAAAGAATTTTAGGACTCTTACTGTGTTTCTCACATTATCTCAGTTAATCTTCTTGTCACTCTTATGAGAAAGATATTATTATGGTTTGTACATGAGAAATTTTAGAACATCAAGGCGAGTTGACTTGCCCCAAGTCACCCATTCATTAAGCACTTATTTTGTACTATACACTAGGCCAAGTGCTTGCCCCACATTGTCCTCTTGAGTCTTCGTGACAACCTTACGAGGTAGGTACTCTTATTATCACTTCACAGAAGAGGACACTGAACCAGAGTGGTTAGGTCACTTGCCCAAGACACAGAGCCCAGTGAATGGGAGTCACAGTTCAAATCCACATACTCCAATTCATCACTTTTAGAGCCATCACTTTTAACCCCATGTAAGTCCTAGGTTCATTCTGCTGTCATTCTGTCACGGAGTGATGGGGGTGATAGGTAGTAAGGAGCTCAGGTGGGGAGTGGAGAGTCAGGGCTGGAGGCAGTAGGAGGCCACACTTCCAGGAGTCGCTGTGGCAGAGGAAAGGGCTTTCACTATATCTGCTCGTTTATACTGACAGCCTGTGTCCCATTCAGAAGCAGCGGTCAGAGTGGGCATTCCCATGCCCCTGTAGTAGCTAGAAATGAAGGCTCTGCGGGCAGAAACCCGGTTTAATTTCTAGCTCAGCCACTTCCCAGCTGACGTTCCCTACTGTGTTTCCTCAACTGTGAACAGGGGCCAATACTGTATTTATCTTATGGGCTGTGGTGAACACACAAGTACCAACCAAGTACACACAAAGTCCAGTGCCTGGCACACTGGGAGGACCATTTGTTCTCTGCATTATTCTCTTCTGTCACCATTTCTAATCCCTCTTTCCTTCACACAGCTTTAACATCAGGGGTTGGAGAGAGGGGCTCACTCCTCACCAGGGATGCTAACCCCTCATGGGAAGCCAGCTGGGCTGCCATAATAGAACTCCACAGACTAGAAGGCTTAAACAGCCAGCATCCATTCTCTCACAGTTCAGAAGGCTGGAAGTCCAAGGTAAAAGGGCTGGCAGGGTAGACTTCTCTTAAGACCTCTCTCCTTGGCTTGCAGATACTGTTTCCTCTCCAGGTCCTCCCATGGCCTTTACTCTGAGCACATGCACCCTAATATCTCTTCCTCTTCTGATAAATACTCCAGTCCTTTGTGATTACAGCTCCATCCTTACGTCCTCATTTACTTTGATTTACGTCCTTCAAGACTGTTTCCAAATACAGCCACATTTGGGGTTCGAGCTTCAGGCCTATGGATTTGGGGAGGACACATTTCAATCCATAGTTACTTTCTCATTGCAAGGACAAAATAACCAACACCCACAACTTAAAGGAGCAGAGGTTTATTTTGGCTCACAAATTGTAGAGGTTTCAGTCCACAATTGGCTGGTTCCAAGGCAGGGCAGCATGGCAAAGGGACATGGCAGAGGAGAATCAGCTCATGGCATGCCTGGCGGGAAGCTGAGGACAATCAAGGGAGGAAGAGGGAGATAGATGATAGATAGATAGATAGATAGATAGATAGATAGATAGATAGATAGATAGATAGATATCCTTCCAAACCACACCCACAGTGACCCACGTCTTCCCACCAGGCTTTAGTCTCAACATCACACTCAGCCCTAAATCCATCAGTGGACTAATTCAGTATCACACACCTATGATCCAGTCACCTCTCAAAAGCCCCACCTATGAGCATCTAGACTCTTTGAGAACATCTAGGTATCTACAAACTATGACAGTCTCTCTACCTTTTAACCAGTATTTCCTCCTTTCAACAAATATTGATTGAGGAACTACTATGTGCCAGGTACCAGCTTAAACACAGAGTCTTTTATCTTTTCTCCTCCTACCATGTACAAGCATGCATGCTTCCCTTTTTTTTCACCCTAGTATTTTTTGAATGGAAAACTTCAAACTTAGCCCCAAACAAAGAGAGCCATCTAACCAGTCCTCACTCCACTTCAGCTCTAAAACCATGACCTATATTGCTTCATTTATGTCCTTTTCTGTTCCCCACCAACTGTCACTTTTCCCATCCTCCTTCTCCTGCCCTTCCTCCTTCTTTAGCATCACCACTCTGCTCACTCTGGATAAATTTCAGGCATAGTATTGTATCTATAACATTTTAGAATGTATCTCTAACCAATAAAAAGAACTCTATAAAATAAAACCAGAATGCTCTTATCTTTAAAAAAATGTTTTTAAATAACTACTTAATATAATCAAATTTCCACAGTTGGCTAATACTTTCTTTGGTAGTTTATTTTTATAAATCAGAAACTTGGTTAGTTTCAACATTACAATGGGCTGATCTCTCTCTTTTTTTTGTACCGGAGATGGTACTTGGGACCTTGCGCTTGCAAGGCAGGCAGCAGAACCACTGAGCTAAATTCCTGGCCCTGGCTCGTCTTTTTTAATCCATAGGTCTCCACCTCTGCCCCTTGTGTTTTCTTTGCTTTTTTTCTTTTTTCTTTCTTCCTTTTTATTTTTAATTGAAGGAGTCAGGTCATTCATTCTGAGAATTCTTCTGTAGTCTGAACTTTCCTGATTGCTTCTCTGAGAGGTTGTTTCACATGATCCCCCCTCTCTTTTATTTTCTGTAAATGGCAGTAAGATCTAGAAACTTAATCAGTTTCAAGTTGCAGTTTTTGGCTGGAACATTTTATAAGCAGGGCTGTGTGTTTTCACCGGAGACATACAATGACTGATTGCATCTCTTTTGGGGACATTAGGAGCCACTGATCATACCTTAGAGATTGCAAAATGGTAGCATTTTATCGTTTCTACTTTTATAAGCTGGAATACTTAAAGAAAAGTTGTCCTTCTCAACTATCTGTGTACTCTAAGGTGTAGTCTATAAGGGAAAGACATGAGAAAAAATTATTTTCCTTTACATGTATTTAAAGCCATTGTAATTATTATTCTAACTGATGTTCAGATTGTCCCATTAGCTAACAGGAGCCTTTTGAAGATGACTCAATCTCATCTTGTACATTTTAGGCCCCTGAACTAGCATCAGTGGTTTCTCCAAGAAGCCCTAACTCCTTTTAGTGGAAATTGATGTTTAGAATCTGGACGCTGAGGGTGCTTATCACTATGGAGTTAGTCTTTGTTTCTAAGCCTTTTTAATGAACACAACTAGGAAATGCTTCTTAAAAAATACACCTTGGGGGCCAGGGATCTAGCTCAGTAGCTTCACCACCTGCTGCGCCAGCGCAAGGACCCGAGTTCAATCCCCGGTACCCTCCCCCCAAAAAAAACACCTTGGGTTCATTTCAAAAGCAAGAATATTTTTTATTTTAACTTTCTTGATACATATCTCCTTTCACTCTTGCTGAATATCCAAGCTCCCAACAGCATCATTATAATTTCCTATATCATAATATATACCAAAGAAACTCAGAGTAGAATTATCAGTACTACTGACAACAATATGATTATGAAAATAATACCATTCATCATCATTATCATCATCATTTTCAGTTATTTTTGTTCTTGTATCCTACTAGGGATAGGTTATCAAATTACTGTGTTTGAAAATCTTTGTAGCTAGTTTCTGCATATGTGATTATATTACCAACTGACACAATATTGTATTCATTTTGAGTTTTAGAAATCATATTGAATTTAATTTTTCTTTTTAATTATGTAAAATATTTACATAACTCCAAAGTTAAATCTATAAAACAAAGTATATTCTGGGAAAGTGTAGCTTCCACCCCTACCCTTTCTACCCTGTTTTCTCCCTCTTTGCATGAGTAATACTGTTAGTTTTTGCTTTACCTTTTCTTTGATTGTTAATCTGAGTGAATATTACACATTACTATTAATTTAACTTTTAATATTACTTCTTTGTTAGATAAAGGGAATCATACTTTGCCTACTCTTCTGTACCTTACTTTTATTCACTTAATGTATTCTGGGATTGCTCCATGGCATTATTTAGCATGTTCTTTGATTTGTTTTATAGCTACATAAACAGTTCATTTTTTTGTTTACCCTAGTTTATTCAGTCAGATCCTTATTGTTGAATGACTTTTCCCATTCTTTTGCTTTTTGCTGTTAAAAATAGTGCTGTCTTCATAGCCTTGTACAAATATATGGACTTTTCTTCACATTTTACCAGTACATCCTTGGGATAGAGTTCTAGAAATATAATTGTTATGTTAGAGAGTAAATGCATGTGAATTTTGCCATGTTTCTGGCATCTCCAACTTCCTGGGGTCTCCACTGCACTTTTAACTTCACTCTCATAGCTGTAAGAACCATCCTCTTAGGGACACACTGCCTGGCCTTCCAGGCCTTCTTCTGAAATCTGAATGGAAGTTCCCTGACCTCAAAACTCTTGCCTTCTGCATGTCATAAAACTAGCACCATACAGATGATCCCAAGGTCTGCTGCCAGTTCAAGCAGTAGCCAGACTCCCTTCCTTGTACCATGGCTGCAAAGGCCCTCTGTATGCCTGGATGACTGAGTACTGTGAACAGAATCCTGGGAATCAATGCCCTGGGTGGCCTTTCTGGAGCAAGGTGCCCAGGAATTCTCTTCTCAAATGAAAGGTTTATAGCCCTGCACCCTTGAGCCTGTGGTGGGTGGAATCTTGCAGATTCCTGAGATACCCTCAAGGAATCTTTCTTACTACTCTGATGCAAATTACTTGGCTTCTTTCTAATACTAATTTTTTCATCAACCAAGCTCTCCTCATCCAAAACTATATAGGCCCAATTTTCCAGGCCCCAACTTTATAAGAGCTTCCCTTCTGGCCACCAGCAAAAAATTTTCAAATTATTCAGCTCTGCTTTTTGGTTCCACTTCTCATGGTAGATACGGCTAAAAGTCAGCAACAGTACCTATCCCACAGCCTCAACATTGGCCTGCCTTAAAATTTCCTCCTGATTAATTAATCCACCATCCTTAAATTTCAGTCTGCTCCAAAGTCCTTTATGTGAGAGAATAACACACATGATCTCGAGTCCAAAAGTTAATGGAGTCCTTTCTTTTCAACTGAAACCTCCTCCTGAGCTTGCTCTTTGCCAGTATTTTTATCAGCATCCTGGTTTTCTGAGCTCTGAACAGAATGTCCCATCAAGCTCTGTTTACAGAATTCTAGAGTTTCTACAGTCAGCATCTCCAAACATTTCTCAACTCCTCTCACAAACCACTTCCAAAGGCTTCTAAACTGCATGGTCAGGTATATTCAGAACAGCAATCCCATTCTCAGTACCAAAATCTGTCTTAGTCACTTTGCTCATCAGTGGGACAGAATAACTGACACTTACAACTTGAAAGATAAGAGGTTTCTTTTGGCTTATAGTTTCAGAAGTTTCTGTCCATATTCAGCAGGCTCAAATGCAAAAACTGGCAGCCGGGGATTTAGCTTAGTGGCACCGTGCCTGCCTCGTAAGCGCAAGGTCCTGAGTTTGAGCTCCAGTATTAAAAAAAATGCAAAATTTGGCAAAGTGGAAGGGCCTGGGTTGCTCACATCTTGACAGGAGGAGCCAGGGATCTGTCATCCCCCTGCCACTGATCTGCCTTCTCCAATCAGACCCTATCTCCTAACAGCAGTTCAGCTCTTAACCTTTCAAAAGCCTTGCCTATGAGTGCATGAGGTCTTTGGGAGACATCTGTAACAAGAAGAAGGATACAAATTTCCCTCTCTGAAGATTTCAGATAGGGTTTTATTGATATGTATGGACTGAATGGAGAGTAATGCAGCAGGCAATAGTGACTGTGTAGTCTATAGCTTCCTGGAAATTAAATGAGAATATCCAGCAGCCAGAGCCTGTGCTGAACTGGAACCAAGAAAGAGTCCCTACTCACTCCCAAGTCATGGTACCTGCATGAAAACATGAGGATACAGGGTCAGGCAAGCCCCTCCTCACCTCCAAGGTCTAACATGTCCATTAAAGAAGGAGAGGGGCATATTAGAAGGTGCAAGGAGATGGTAGATAGGTTTTGAAAACTCGACTTTTCCAGAAGTGACAGTAAGCTTATGTAATTTATTCTCCCAATGTTTAACATAGGTGCTATGTAATTACTTAGTTTTGTTAAGTCTTCAATTCATAAAAAGATGGGGGTAGTAATCCCCTTCTAAAAAATGAAGATGATAATATGTGTGCTAACAGGCAATTGTCACAAGGATAATCCACATTTGGTCCTGACATGTATTAAGCTCTCAATACACTTGAGCTCATTACTGTCTACCGTGAGTGTAGTTTGTTGTGCACATGGGAGGATTTAGATTCAGAGGTCTTGAGGTTAATCTCAGCTCTAACTTCATTAGCTTTGATGTCCTTAATCTAGTGTCTTAATCTACTTGTTCTTGATTTTCTCCTCTATAAAATGGAGCTGACTTCCTTAATGTGTACATTTAGATGAGATATACACATAAAGCAACTAGAAGAGTAAGTCATCAGTGTGAATTGACTACACCTACTGTGATTATTATATTATCTTCTTTGTGTTAAATTTCCTATTATAACTTTATATTGAGTGCTTGACAGCTATTTTAGATAATTCCAGAAGGTTATAAAAGTGAGGGAAGGATGAGGTTCATTCGACTGTATCTTACGAAACTGATTACCTATAGAAATCTATAAAACTTTGCAAAGAGATACGTGCTGTGTAGCTCCTTATCCCCATCTCAGTACTGTTCAGGAGTTTTGGCCTCTGTTAGCTCTTTAATAAGACAGCCCAAAAGAAGCAGAGGTTCTTTTCAGATTGGAAGCTGCTTAATTTATGATCCTTGGTTCTGAACTGTCTCACCTGAGTCTGAATCCTGACTCTATGACTTGCAAACCCCAGGTTACTTAACCTCCATAAGTACCAGCTTTCTTAGGAAATAATAATAGCACCGACCTCATGGGAGTGTTTGCTTTGAGAAGAGTGAACATAATGCCTGGTGTGGAGGCAGCACTAAGTCAATGGCAGTGGTGCTGACAATGAGACAGCCTTCGTGATGGGTGGCATCATCATTTTCATCATTAGTTTTGGGAAGCTGTCAGTGTGAGCTGGGTTAAGCTTATTAATAGACAAATCCTAAATCTCAGTTGCTTAAAAACAGTATTAGAGACCATCAAGCTATGGGTTCATTGGGGAATCTGCTCCACAGAGTCACTTCAAGACCTAGGCAGATTAGACTTCTATCTTGACATCTATTTCCACAGTCGCTGAGTCAGAAGGAAGAAACTTCGCAAATTTTGCACAGGCTCTTACCCTTCCCACATTGTCATGATATGTATCCCTTCTTCTCTCGCTGAGCTAAGTAATCCCTTGGCTTTGTATAATTTCAAAAAGGGTGAAAAACGAAGGCCAGAATATGTCCTGAAGAAGGAGCACTGGAGGAGCTCTGACGACTTTTACCAGGGCCAGAGTCTGGATGCAGGATGAGGCAGGAGGGTAGGAAGATGCAAGTGCAAATAGGGAAGCTGAATGACAGGAGGAGTGGGCAGAAGGAGACTGAGGGGTAAGAAAACAGGCTTCGGAAGACCAGAGACGGCCGGGAGGCATGCTGAGACCTGCTAGTGGCTTGTGGAGTTACCTGACATGGGCTGCATTCATCTGTCCTTTTGCTCATTCATTTATTCATCCAGTCAGTAGTCGTAGAGGGACGGCTGTGTGCCAAGTGCTGTGCTCAAGACTGGGTAATTGCAGAAGACAGAGCACATGTAGTCCCCTAGCAGAGCAGAGTCCTGGACACTCATTTCCTGTTGTAGCTGAGAGGAAGCGGGCTGGGCTGATGCCTCTGGCTCAGGCCTGACAACTGAGTGAGGCACAAAGAAAAAGCCAGTGTGACCCAAATATTAGCTGTACTCCAGCCCTTCTAGAATGACAAAAGGACTTTTTAAAGGATTCTTTTCATTTCTCCCTTCTGGCCTTTAATAAAATCCCAAATGATGTAACTAGACACACTTATAAAAGTCCCAATAATCAAAGCTCACAATTTATGTAATTTTCCGTAAAAACAAAAACAATCCTTGTTGGCTGACACATTTTATAGGAAGGTTTTCTGTGTTTTTATTCATTCATTGGTCTCCAAGAAAGCTGCTTCTCTCCTCTGTTCCCTAGCTCCCTGCGGTGGTCATCTCACTTCGCCCAGTGGTACCATCCTCTCTCCAGGCTGGCCCGGCTTCTACAAAGACGCCCTGAGCTGTGCCTGGGTGATTGAAGCACAGCCAGGCTACCCCATCAAAATTACCTTTGACAGGTGCTTGAAAGGGGCTGATGGGGTGATGCATACTCTGTGGGAGGGAACCTGGAGTAGGCCAGGGACTGGTATCCATGCTGAAATGTCAGCAAGATCGGGGAACAATGGAGCCCACTGCTCTTTGTGGAGACAGATCTCACTGGCTTTGTCCTTGGGCATGTTTTGTCCTGTTAGGGGATTGTGTCCAGGGAACAGATGGCTAAGATATCACTTGGCACCCAAACCTCTTCCTTCTTCTGACTATCAAGGGAGGAGAGTGGTAGATAAAGCACCATCAGATGTTGAACAAAGCATTAGCATCTGAGAAGCAACCTGCTCCTTATTTCTTACATGATATGTGGCTTCCCTGATCTCTATCCCAAATCCTGCTCTATTGCCCACTTTGACTCATACTCAGCTTATCCTCAAGGGGCTTGGGGAAGTAGGAAGACAACTATGAGCACAAACTTCTTCCAGAAAAAGTATTTGTGGCCTGGAATAAATCTTCAAACTTTTCTGTAGAGGGCCAGATAATAAATACTGGGGACCACTTGCAGATCTCTGCTGCATGTTCTCTATTATCTTTATTTTCCCTATAATCCCTTTATAAAAGTAAAAACCAGTCTTAGCTCTTCAGACCATAGATCAAATTTGGCCCTGCAGCTTTAGTTTATTGACCCCTCACGTAGAACATTGTGACCCCCATGAGGCTAGTCACTGTGCCTCTAAGTCTTAAGATAGTTCACAGCTCAGGCCATGGAGATGATTGGGAGGCTGTGTCAGGTCATGAAAGGAGGAAGAGGGCTTAAACAGTAGAGAAAGTCCTTCCATATCACTAAAAATGTTCGCAAATTATATTAAAACATCTCAGCCTGCCAAAATCTGGTTGTCCAAAGACCTGGGTCAGGCAGGGCTTTTGTCATCTGCAAATTAATAAGCCTTGGGTTTCTCAAGAAGTCTTCGTTTGCATCACTTGGCAGATTCAAAACTGAGGTCAACTATGATACCTTGGAAGTGCGAGATGGACGTACATATTCAGCTCCACTGATTGGGGTTTACCACGGGACCCAGGTCCCCCAGTTCCTCATCAGCACCAGCAACTACCTCTACCTCCTCTTCTCTACTGACAAGAGTCACTCGGATATTGGCTTCCAGCTCCGCTACGAGAGTGAGTCTTTGTGGGAAGGTGCAGAGAGGTGGGTAACAAGGCTGACCCAGGAAGGTGAAAGGATCCCGTTAGGTTGTTCCCTCTGGAGAGTGCTCCCTTGTTCTCAGCATCTCTCGGGGACCCTGGGAGCTAAGAGTTGCTTATGACCTTTATGCTAGATCAAATATCCATACCTCTCACAGCTTTCTCTGTGTGTAGCTGAGTGGCCCCATGAGGGGTACTCTGGGGACAGTATTTGACCATGAACTTGAAGTAAAATAACATCTCATGCTCACACTCACTCTGTCATCATCTTCTGCATTCATCCCCTCAATTTAAGGGATCAATGTCTCTTCAATTATTTGTAGACTGAAATAGAAAGTTAGAATTAAGAGCACCATGAGTACAGGATCATTTTCTGACTCCTGTTTATATCCCTACTTCTTAGCACAGGGCCCAAGCCCTAGTGGACACTCAACTCTTGTTTATTGAATGAGTGAGTCAAGGAGAAAATGATCAAGCCACCTTATCTACTAAGAGATAGGCCTTCAAACTCTCCCCACAAATTCCAGCAATCTCATTTAACAGATTTGTGAATCTGGGCCTCTCCTCCTGAAGTCCCTCTGTGGGAACAGTGCATGCTGTCCTTTCTAGCAATGGCCTCTCTTTTCTAGCAATAACACTGCAGTCAGACCACTGTCTGGACCCAGGGATCCCTGTCAACGGGCAGCGGCATGGGAATGACTTCTACGTTGGTGCTCTGGTGACATTCAGCTGTGATTCAGGCTACACATTAAGTGACGGGGAGCCACTGGAGTGTGAGCCCAACTTCCAGTGGAGTCGGGCACTGCCCAGCTGTGAAGGTGAGGCACGCCTTACCGGACGCTGTAGGAGACAGTTCCTTCCCTGCCTTGAAAACCCAGGAGGGGGAAGGACCACTGACTGGCCAACCCCATGAATGAGGGTTGGGATTTTGAGTAGAGATGGGATGTTGGGTCTCAGAAGGATCATGAGCTCCCAGAAACACTCTGGTCTTTCACTGCCCTCTTCACCCCTGCAGCTCTCTGTGGTGGCTTCATTCAAGGATCCAGTGGGACCATCTTGTCTCCAGGGTTCCCTGACTTCTACCCCAACAACTTGAACTGTACCTGGATCATCGAAACATCACATGGCAAGGGTGAGTGTTTAGGCCTGTGGCAGGTATTAGAAAGTGACCAAGGTGATGGCCCCAAGTCCCCAGGTCATAGTGACCTCAATGGGGATTTCCCTATATGGTGACATACTTAGTCTCAATTTTTCTCACCAATGAGAAAACTTCCAGAGCCTTCTCATCTCTTTGAGTCACAGAACAATAAATGTTCTGTTCAGTAAATGTTGCTGAGAATCTAGAATTTCCATGCTGAAAGAGATCTTACTGGTTACCAGCCATCAAATCCCACTCAGTGCAGGAAACCTCTCTACACTGTCTCCCACAGGATGGCCACACGGCCTCTGTCTACACACCTCTTTGGTGGTGGGGGTACCAACTCATTCCTCAAAGGGCGTTTCTTATCATTCTTGATAAATCTGTTCTCTCCTAGCAGTCTGTTGAGTGTCTCTGAGACCTTCATCTCTGGAGGGACACAGGATGCCTTTGCTCCGTCTTCCTCATACCCACCCCTCACATTCTGAACACAGCGATTCCCTTCCTATATAAATTGGCCCCTCCTGAGGTGGCATGCACTCTGATTCCTCAACAGCCTGCACCATTGCTTCAGCTTCCCTGGCAAAAGTGGCCTTTGGCAGTCCAAGTTCAAAGTAATGGTGCTGGTTACAAATGAACATCAGTTAATACACCCTTTCAACCGACACATATTCATTAAATGTCACCCGTGTGGCAGACAGTAAGACTGGGGATTGGCAGGAATTAGGCAGATGCAGCCTCTACCCTCAAAGCTTATTCCAAAGTTCATCTTTTCCTCTCTGCACTTTGCCAAGTACACTAGTTAATGCCAAGGCTGACTGTAGAGGTTTTGATTTCCTTTGTTTGGGGGTGGAAACCGGGCATCTATTTCTTAAGAATACCTCACCAGTAATTCTGATGCTTGCCTCTAATTAAGAACCTCTGATGTGGAAGTTTTGCAAAAAATATAAAATAAAATAAACCCAGGGAAAAAATTAAAGTGGAAGGATAACCCTCCCAGATATTAAAGGGTAGTGGGCTAAATAATGCTCACAGTATGGTGTGAGTATAGGAGTGGACATCCAAATCAGTGACAGACAGTAAAGGTCTAGAAAGAGATTCTTTTGTGTGTATGTGCACACACCTGTGAACATGTGACAAGGAGACAATTTAGTATATGATTAAAGTGTCACTTCACATAAACTGAAGAGAGGATAGATTATTTAATAAATGGTGTTGAAACACTGTGTTTGACCACTTGAAAAAAATATTAAAGCCTACTCCATACCTCATTCATTAGCCACGTGAATTCCAGCAGTAGGAAAACAGGACTGTCTAACACCAGCTGGGGATATGCCTTCGAGAGTAGCACTGAAAGCAGAATTCATAAAGGCAAAGGCTATAAGAGTCAATTGAATAAAACGTAACAAACTGAGGACCACCAACTTAATGCCTAAAGAGCTTTGAAAATGCTTCAAGAGAAATAGGCTTGCAAAATGAGCAAAGGCTATAAAGTAATGCTTCATAATTAATGAAAGACAAATTGAAAAACATCAATGGCACCAATAATTAACAAGATGCAATTTCAGCCAGGAACAAAGTGCCATTTCTCTCTGCATTATCTGTTATCAAAGAAAATCATAACATGGTGGCAGGGGTGGCCTGCAAGTGCTCTTTCTGCTGACCTGGTAGTCGGAAGTGGTTCGTACTTTCCAGGGGGTGGTTTGATGACAGTAATCAGAAGCCTTCAAAATATTCATGACTCTAGACCCAGCAATCCCACTTACTGAAATTTACCTGAAGAAACTAAGTAAAACTATACATCAAGATATAGCTGCACAAATGTCCACTAAGGCATTTATTTATTATATTGAAAAATCAAGAACTCTTCAAATGTCCATCAGTAAGGAAATATGAAATAAGCATGGTGTAGCCATAGAATGAAATACTAGGCAGCTATTAAAATGAATAATAGGAAAGAATCTTTACAGATAGACAGAAGGGATTACAATAAATCATTAAGTAACGAAGTTTGACAAAAGAATAGGTTATGTTTTTAAAGCATAAACAAGGATATTTGCACGGAAAACAGTCTGAAAAGATCTACCCTAAAATGTTAATACAGTGAGTACCTGACTTACAAGCATTCAAGTTGCAAACTTGCACAAGTGTACTATATAAAAGTTACAGGTGTACTGTGTAAGACTCATTTTGTTAGATTACAAACAAATTCAACTTGTGAACTTTCTCCTGGAACTAAACTCGTTCATAAGTCAGGGACTTACTGTACTGGTTTACTCTTATTCTCATCTTCTACCTTTTTTTTCTAATTTTGAGCAATAAATATATATTAAGTGTAAAATATATTATTTATTCAAGAAAGAAAATTTGGGGGGAAAAGTCATTTCTAGTCCTTCCATGTGTATTTAAGTGTTTCACCTTGGCCTTTATGAGGTCAGCCCTGGCCAGTTTGGCCCAGAGCTTCTCAGACCAAACCGGGGCCCTCAAGGCAGTCAAGGCAGCCCCCTTAATTTGTGAGGGAAACCCCAGCAGTCATGATCTTCTGTGTGAGTAACTGCACTCGTCGGGCTCGGGCTGTGTGCTTCCCAGTCCTTTTCTGTGTTGCATTGCCTGGAAGTCAGTGCAGCTCGTCAGCTACTTTCAAATGCTCATTGAATACCTGCACTCAGGAGTTTAGGGCCCAGTGTAGAGACAGACAGCTGAACCCAGATTGCAATGTATCTTGGCCATTGTGTGATACAGCACAGAGGCAGAAACATCTGGAGGGTTAGCCAAGGGGTTAGATAGGTGATCTGGAGTTAAAGCATAAATTTGTCTTCAAGGGTGAACAGGAATTATCCAGGATAAAAAGTGCTTGGGCAGAAAATCATTAGCAGACTATGGATGAATGACTGGGTCACTTCCTGACAACCAAGTCAAGGCTTCCTCTAACCCTTAGTGTAGAGCCCCAAAGTGTAAAATAGCAAGTGAGGCCTACAGCCCTGCCTTACCTTTCTCAGCCTCATACTCAGCCCTCTAAACTGAGTCCTAGCTACACAAACCTTCATTCAGTTTCTGGAACTAGCCAGACTTTCTTTATCCTCTGAAGCTTTGCACAGTGAGTTCTTCTCTCCAGAACCACTTCCTGCCACATCCAGAGGAGCAGTAAAGATACCTGTTGCCTCTTCCTGGGCAACTCTTCATCTTTCCAGACTCACTTCTTCTCAGAAGCCTTCTCAGACCCTCCCTAACCAAGCCATCCTGCACCATCCAAACCCGGATGTCATCACACTGTGTGGAACTTTTCATTGGATCTCCTTGATAGATTCAGAGCCCTTGAACAGTCAGCTTTTTCTTGTTTCCTGCAGTTTACCCAGCTGCTGGCTCTCAGCCTGGCAAACAAAGAACTCAAAGTATTTGGTGACATAAACTGGATTTTGTGATACTAGCCCAGACCCTTCTTCTTGGGCTCTGCATATAAGATATGCCTGGTTAACAGACCATTATGCTGCTGGCTCAGATTGCTCCCCAACGTGTCTCCAGCTGGGAATACTTCAAACTTTATGAAATTCTTAGTTTGTCACATGCCCAGGGAACAGGCAGTACAGGAGTCCAGAGAGTTTGCTTGTGGAGGCCCTGGGACTGACCTCGCCTAACCCACGAGGCCACCTGGGGACAGATGAGCTGAGCAGAGGACACTTGGCGGTGCTCACCTGCTGCCTACCAGGGCTGTGACAGGCACTTGAATACACCATCTCAGTTTCCCTCACTCCAGGGACTAAATGCCACCTGTGAGGAAGACACTGTCACCCACTGTTACAGCTGACAAAAAGAGAATGCAGGGGATGCCAAGCTGCTTTGACTGTGGCCTGTGGGTTCACAGCAGGCATCTGATCCCCACTTTTCTGCCCATGTGGTGTTGATGTTATCCTTACAGTTCTGCACGGTTTACTCCAGTGTATGCATCTGTCACTCCAAGTCTGGATTCAAACTCCAACGTGGGACCTCTCTATTTCTGTGACAATGTCTTCATTTTCTCACAGTGGCCGAAAAAGCCCGAAGCAATCAGCACAGCTGGGAAACCCAGGGGTTTCATCTCAGTTGTTTGCTCACCCTTAGAATCCCAGCCAAATGTTTACTCCTTGGGAGGAACCATATTTGCATGCCAGGAGAATAGAGCCCAAAGTGAGGCACTTAATCAACTTGTTTCCGCTTGTTACTGTGTCTGACCAACTCTCTATTCAACCCTGTGTTCTAGGGAAGGGAGAGGGATGTTCATTTAGCTGCTCTCCCAATGAAGAAGAGAGTGCACATGTGTCTGTGTATTAGCAGGACAACACAATATAGGCACCACCCCCACATGTCCCCTCTGCACATGCCCACACCACTCAGGACAAATTCATCCCCCCTGCAAAGCCCCCACAACCCCCAGTGTATATAATTCCCACTCTTCCTCATGCCCCACTCTAGATTCTTACTGTTGATGCATCTGTCTCCTCCACTGAACTGGGAGCATTTTCTCAGCACTAAGCACTAGGCCCAGCACATGATAGGTGCTTAGGACCCAAGCTCTTGAACAAATGGATAAATGGATGCATCTCAGTTCCCTGGATATAGGTGATTTGCAAAGTACAACTCCCTTACCCCTGCCATCCCTCCTGGGATCTGTCTCTTCAAACCCACAGCCCGTGGAAGCTCATATACTCTGGGATCACCAGCTGTGACCAACAGAGAGGCAAACATACAAAAACTTTTAAAGTAGTTTAGCCTTATGAGCTTGGATCCACCATCATTTAGCAAAAAAGTACATCAGTGATCATCTAGAGATGTTTTTTTCTCAAGCTTTCAAGTGCCTACAAAACATGTGAGAACTTAGTTAGCATGCAGATTCCAATTCAGTGGATCTGCAGTTGAGGCCAACATCTGTTTTTCCATCAAGCACACATACTACTGGTCTGTGGACTACACTTTGATTAGCAGGTGGGCCCACCACTCCTTGTCTAACCATGCTCCTGCCCTGACACCATCACAGTGCATATTCCCATGGGCACACTAACCTGTACCTATGCCCACCCAAACACAACTGAAGCCTGGACAAGCTCAAGAGCTGCTTTAGGTGTTAAGATCCTGCCACTCCATAACTTTCCTCACTACCTGATTTTCTCACCTCCTACAACCTTGATACCTGCTCTCATTCTCTAGTTTGCGAGGCAGTATCCTGGATCAGTTCAGAGCACTGTTTGCGCAGGCAGATAACCTCTAGTCAGATCCCAGCTACCAGCCAGTACCATCTACCAGCTGTGAGATCTCAGACAAAAAAAAAAAAAAAGAAACTTCATCTTTTTTGTGACTCATTTTCCTTGGGTACAAAACAGAGATGATAATAGTTGTATCCACATCTTAGGGTAACTGACAAGATTGAATGAATTTTCACACCTTTCCTTCTAGTTGATAGGGCCTGGCTACAGAGTCACTAAAAGAGGATGGTGATACCAAATATTTAATGTTTAACATCAGTGGGTATTGTTGCTTTACATTCTGCATTCTTAAGCTCTTACGCACTAGTGGTACTTTGGTGCTTGGTAGGTGCTCCAGCCTTGTATCTTTGTGTAAACAGATGCTTAGATGCATGTCTGGTGCCTGTGTGCAGGACATTTACATACTTCCTCTCTTCATCTCTCTGATTCTCTCTCCATCTCCCCTTCTTTTCCTGCTCTCCATCTCATGTGATTTCTCTCCAGATTCCTATCTCCCCCTTCTCTGACTGTCTGCCCACTCTTCTTGGCCTTCTTATCTATGCTGTGGCTTCAAATATCACTTCTTTGCCGATGGCTCCCAGATCTAGCTCTGTAGTCTCACCTTGATCCTAAACTTGCAAATCTGCCTTCCAGCTCCCCACTAGATTATCACTGATTGGATGCTGAAGAGGCTTCTGTTCACAGCTGAATCCATGATGCTTCTGCAACGTGTTCCTCTCACTGACCTCTCACCAGGTCAAGACCCTCTCGGCCATCCTTTCCTGTCTCCTTTGCATCGGTGCCTGCTGAATGCTGTCCACCTACCTGCCTTAGGTCTCATGGTCATCTCCTCTTCTTGCCCCTTCTGCCAGGCCCCATCCTGCACATAGCAGCTTCCATTCTAACTGATCTCTCCGCCTCCTCACTCTCCACTTGTCCTCCTCACAGCCACCAGTGTCTTTCTAAAACTGAAGTCTGATTTGCTCTGATAGAATGGCTTCCTGTTGCCTCCCGAAAGAAAATCAAGTCTGGCCTCAGCCTACCTTTCCACCCTCAATTCCAGGTATTTCCCCTGCGTGTGTGCAGCCACACTGTGCTGCCCACAAAGCCCTGGAATTGACAGCTTCTCTAACCCTTGACACAGGCTGGTCCCCTGGCTGGGACACTCTTTCTGTTCCTACCAAGTTCATTCCTGTGCATCCTTTTAAGTCACAAATCGAGTGTTCACTGATTTCTGAAGCTGTCCTAGATTCCCTCTTCCTGCTGTCTCTTCTGCCCCATGGCACACTGATCTACATCTGTCACAGCACCCACACTTCTGTGTTGTAGCCATTTGTTTAAGTCTTTTATATCCCTTTGCACCTCGCCCTGGATTCTTGCCTACAGGAAGTGTCCAACAAATATACAACTATTGGTTCAATGGATTAATGAATGGCTGTGATGCATTCTCATAGACCAAACTGTAAGTCTCCCTCTCAAATATTGTCAACCATAAAGAGGTGCTCTTCTCCTTGACTGGATTTTTGGGTAATGGCAAGTTTGAATTCATTCATTTAGATTCACTTGAATGTTTTATCACGCATGCTTGTGGTTATACTCACTGACAGGCATTTGCAAATCGGAAATGCTTGTGCAGATCCAACCTGCAGCTGGACTGCTGCAGCCATCATCCCATCACCAACCTGACCCTCTGGTCTCTCCGAAGGTGTGTTCTTTACTTTCCACACCTTCCACCTGGAGAGTGGCCACGACTACCTCCTCATCACTGAGAATGGCAGCTTCACCCAGCCCCTGAGGCAGCTGACCGGCTCAAGACTGCCAGCTCCCATCAGTGCTGGGCTGTACGGCAACTTCACCGCCCAGGTCCGCTTCATTTCCGACTTCTCCATGTCCTACGAAGGATTCAACATTACCTTCTCAGGTAAAGGGTGTGAGGGGTCTCTGGGGAGAAGAGACTGCTGAGCTATTCTATCCCTCCTTCCTCTGCCAGCCTCCAGCCTTCCTAACAGATGGGTATTTGTCACTCCCCAGTCTCTGGGAGAAGCACCTCAATACCGCAGCAAAAGATACTTGACTCCGACACAAGGACAAACTTCCCTATAATGGTCCTGGAAGGAGTTAGCAGGCTCATTGGGGAATCTCATTTTTTGATTTAGGATTTGCTCTGAACATGATCTGCTCAGCTGGCTGAACTTCATAGAGGACCTCATAAAGGTCCCTCTCTACCCTAGTAATTCCACATTCTTTTCCCAATTCTACTTCCACTATTTCCAGCAACTAACAAATGAAGAAAAAGAAGGAGTTTAAAATTAGCATATTAGAGTGTTTTAGTCTCACTTGGGTTCTTCTTCATCAATGCTAATTTTGCAGTAATAGATATTTATCTCTGTGTTTGGGAACCCTGGAAAGAAAGCTCTTTTATTTGGCATTCAAGGAGAAAAGAAGACTCTTGCCTCCTGCAGTGCAGAGTCACCTATCACTCTTGTTCCAAGCTGCCTCGGGGCCTCCTGCCTATTCCAGCAGGAGCAGAGACATCAGAGGGTTTACTCCTGAGACAGGCAAGAGATGTCAGCCTCTAAGGCCGGGGATTTAGCTCCGTGGTTCTGGCACCTGCCATGCAAGCACAAGGTCCCGAGTTCGATCTCTGGTACCAAAAAAAAAAAAAAAAGAGGTGTCAGCCTCTAGGAATTGGATCATGGCCCAGCATAGCCCCCACTGGCCCTCCATGCAGAAGCCACCTGCCATGCATGTGGGCAGCCCTGGCCCTGGGACATATCCAGATAGCATACCTCAGCTCATCTGAGAGAGCCTCTCTTCTCTCTTTACCACACAGAGCCCTCAGGGACTGTGTACCAGAAAGAAGATACCCCAGGGATAAGGGACTAGCACTTCTACGTTGTCACTGGAGGCACCAGGCCGGTCCCTGGCCTGTAAATGCACCCCACCACATTTACCATCTGCCTCAAAGGCAGGATTGCCAAGTGGAAGCTTTGAGGGAAGCGCTTTGAATCATTTCCCCAGTGCAAGTTGTCCAAGGCTGGGTCATAGGCTCTGATCCTCTGGAGCAGGTTGATGTGATTGATCTGGTTCAATGCCCCCAAGAGAAAGTGCAGGAGAGTCCACAGCCCCTGAGGCCCGGAGTCCAAATGAGATGAAGGGGTAGAGGGGGGAAGAGCCTCAGAAGTCCTCCGGGGCAGCAACTCTCAGAATTGCTGTGCTCTCAGCCGTGAGGGCTCAGAACACCCGCCTTGGCCTCCCTGCATCTCTCTCAGCCTCAGCTTCCTTGGGATTCACCCATGTTTTCTCTTCACCTCTCATAAACCAGTGTGCCGCGGTCTGTCCCTGCGCCTGTCTTTGTCTCTGGCCTTCTTCCCCCGGCATTTTGGTCTATGTATTCTCCCTGAGGTGTCTCTGAGCCCAGCCTTCCCGCTGCCTTTGCAGAGTATGACCTGGAGCCCTGTGAGGAGCCCGAGGTCCCAGCCTACAGCATCCGGAAGGGCTTGCAGTTTGGTGTGGGCGACACCCTGACCTTCTCCTGCTTCCCCGGGTACCGTCTGGAGGGCACAGCCCGCATCACGTGCCTGGGGGGCAGACGGCGCCTGTGGAGCTCGCCTCTGCCAAGGTGTGTTGGTAGGTGGTCACGTGCTTTCATTTTGCTTCACTTAATGGGGGAGGGCAATTTGTAGGCAATTGGTGTGAGGTGGTGGATTGCACACAGCAAGCAACAAATGGGCCTGGGTTTGAGGATGGACTGCAGCGGGACTTTGAGCAGATGACCTAACCTCCTTCTGCTCCAGCCTCCTTATCTGTGAAATAAGGACAATGACACCTGCTCAGGGGGGGCTATTCAGCAGCCCAACCTGATCTTTGCCAAGTAGACGCCCCTGGACTCTGAAATGAAGTTGACTTCAAAACAGTCACTTCCTCTACCTTCCCACACAGGCCCCTGACTTAAGGATATCTCTTGCAGAGAAAGCTGGATGGGGCACTGGGGTTGGATTGGGGCTCAGGAAAGAGGGTTAGGTTTGCTCAAATGGAGTCTCAATCCAGGGGGTGGGTGCTTTACTAGTCCAGTGGAGGTGCTTGCCCTTGCAGAATCCCTAGGAAAACTATCCATTCAGTGGAGGAGGAGGGAAGGGCAGGAGTCAGGTTCATTTGCAGAGCACCTGTCACACATCAGGCATACTTCTTGATCCTGGAGATACAAAAATGAGTAAAATAGAAAAAGTTCCTTCACTCGTGGCCTCAGATTCGGGGGGCGGGGGCACAAACCATTAACGCGTAGATATGCAATGTGTCCAGCAGTGTCAAGGAGTGAAGAGAAAAATTAAATCAGCTTACAAAGTGCGGAGGGAAGGCTGCTCTTCTGTGAAGAGTGGGCATCCAAAGGCCTCTCTGTCAAGGTGCATTTTTGCTGATATCGGGGCGGGGGAGACTGAGAAGAGGGAACAGAGAGCCAAGGCCTGAGCCGTGAGGATGCTCAGGGTTTGAGGACTAGCTCAGAGACCAGTCTGGAGCAAGAGGCTGAGAGAACAGGACATGCTGAGAGCAGAGAGGCAGCAGGTTGGAGGTTGGCACCCAGCCCTGCCTGCCTCCCTGCCCGAACTCTAAAGAAGGCTGATTAGAGCTCCAGACTCAGAGGGTAGGGGCACATAGGGTGATAGCCTAGAGAGCTGAGACAGTCGCTGCCTGTCTCTAGTTTGGAAGGCTCATGACTCTCTGCTTGCTCACACTCACA
Organism: Heterocephalus glaber; assembly: GCF_000247695.1. The sequence continues at coordinate 16,788,251 of NW_004624764.1, read as the reverse complement.
GTGCAGGTATGGGTGAAACACAGCCTGAATTAGTGGAGTACTTACCATGCTCGCTGTTACCCACAGAACTCATCTAAAGTGAAGTATTACATAAACCCTATAAAAATACACAAAACAGATCAAAGCAGCACTGCACCTGAGACAGGAACGGGCAGCTCAAAAGTCTGTGAGGAGCTGGGTTTCTGCTCAGTGGCAGAGTGCTTGCTTAGCATGCATGAGATCCTGGGTTCCATCCCCAGTACCTTAAGGAAATAAAAAGCCCGTGAGGGCATCCTCGCCTGACTACAACTCCATGGAGTCAAGGGCTCTTCGGAGGACAGCCAAGCAGGCTGAAAGCGGTCTGGGCCTAGCTGAGCAGTTACACCAGCCCAAGGTCAAGTCTGCCTGCTCCTCCCAACCATTAGGGTCACCAAACCCCTCATCCTCAGCTTCCTCATCTAGAAAACGGTGATAACAGTGTCCATCCCTAAGGCCTTACTCTAGATGAGGGGACAGGATTTACCTAAACCAGGAGGTGCCATATAATTACCATCATTTTGCCAATAACTCTTTTACCAGTATTTGTGGATAATGACTCATTATTTTGTCAACAACCCTTTACTGTCTTAGAGAGGCAATGCTAAGACAGAGTTGCAGAAGTCCATTTTTGAACCATTAAATGATTTCAGAGCTTAGCCCTTCTCCTGTGCCCATCCCCCAGAGCACCTACCCCCCGACCTGGGCACACAGTCAGACACAAAGAATTCCACGTTCGGTTCCATGCACTGGACTGCCAACAGCTCCTCTTATCTCTGGGAAAACATCCTCAGCAAAGTGGTTCTGGGGAAACTTTTTCTTGAATGGGGTTAGTGAGGCCCACAGATGTGCACACTGCTGAAGCTCCTGCTTCATTGATCTCATTACACAAACTCATCCTTTAGCTTATTATTCCAATTACTGTTTGTTCATGGCACCTCACAATATTTTCTTTATTACATTTGTCTTCTGTTCCACATGTTATTAATAACGCAGAGCAATTATAATCACCTCTAATCACCACCATCCTGCAGCAGAGGCTCACGCGGTAGGTATCGCGGGAAGTGCCCACCCAGGGGATGCTCCCAGTTGCCACGTGCGCCGTAGGTGCAAATTGGATGATTTAGCCCACACGGCGCTACCAGGGACATTCCCAGCTGAGAAGGAGATGGATAGCCCTGGGCCCTAATTCATGGTGCGACAGGGGATGACACAGACCTTGACCTCAGAGGCCGCTGTGTTTGATGTGGATGAGACAGTTCTGACCCCAGGGGACTCTAGTCTGCAGCGGGAGACACGGCCCTGTCCTTGAGAGCCCCAGTGTGATGGAGAAGACCTGACCCTCAGCCTCAGGAGCCCCAGACTGATGGATAAGATACAGCCCCTGCCCTAAACGAGACCTCTTCTGACAGGGGCAACCGAAGTCACAGATGTCTGCATCAGTGGCAGCACTTTCCTAGGCATATGATTGCTTGTTTCTCTGTAACATTTATCTGTTTCCATTTATGCCTGTGTTTGGCTTCTCAGTGTATCTGCTCACCTCCTCCTGTTACTTTGGAAACTCTCCCAGAAGCAAGAACCATGTCCCTCCACCCTCTTGTACCCTTCCTGGTGCCTGAAAGCAAGGCTCTGGCAGGAAGACAGGACCAGGTGGCCTGGCCAGGGACTGGTCACATCTGAGCCTATCAGCTCTATGTCCTTCCTCCTAAAAGTGTAGAGTGTGTGGGAAAGATGTGGGTACTAACAAGGTGCAGAGCTGTATGCAAGGAGCCAGGCCCTGGAAAACAGTCCAAGGATATGCCAAAGCCTGTGTTTAAAGGAAGCCAACTACCAGGAACTAAGCAGGGGCCAAGAGGCATCAGGAATGGTAGAGGGCACTGTGAACCCCAGGCAGCTAAGTTGTGCTTCCTTCCCACAAGCTGCCATTCCCAGACCACAGGCAGTGAGAGCAGGTGAGCTGCATAGATTCACTTGGCACAGATGTGAAGAGAGAGAGAAAATAACACTGGCTGAGGACCTACTGTGTACATAAAATTTCATGCATTTATTCTCTACTGTCTTATGAGGATGCTCTTGTCCAGCTGAAGACAGATGAAGAGACTGAGGTTCAGAGAGTTTATATGACTTGAGTCTGTCTGCTTCAAAAGTCTGTGCTCATTCTACTGTACCCCATGCCTCAGCCTAGAAGGAGGGGAAAGGAGTGTAACCCCAGAGACAGTGGGCAGACCCTCCAGAGTCGCCCAGATGGTGCGACTGAGTAATAATGTTCAACTGTGCACAGCCCTTCATAGCCACAACTCTCATCTCAGGGCACCCGGAAAGTGTGCACACTCTAGAATCATATCTACTGAAACTGTCAGCAGCCACTGCCCCACAGTGCCTGCCCACTGCTGTCCCTCCAGTGCTATGCTCCAGCTTGCCACATTCATCTGATATCTGGATGCTTTCCAAACAGGCTGAGTTTAAAGTTCTTGAGATTACATTTCTTCTTGAGGATGACTAAACAAGGATTTATGTAAAGGCTTAGGACATTGAACTGGACAGGACCCAAGGAGCATGTTAGTTGAAAAGTAGATTTGGTGGAGGACGTGGTCACCATCTTAAAAGGACAGAGAGCATCCCAGAACAAGCATATTTTCACACAAACATATGGGAAAGGCCACGACTTAGCCCTGGAGGTTCCCACCTTTCCCCATCTCTGCTCCCCTGCCTAACACACTCCTAGCTCCGGGCAATTAGGGTTGACTTTATGGTCAAAATAACGGCATCTTGGCCACTCAGAATCCTTCCAGCCAAGGACTACACCTAGGATAAGGATGTTGAGGGGTGGTTGGGCAAAAGCAGACTTGCTATGATCATCCATAAAGATTCAAGACATGCTTCAAACCCCCCATATGCCCAGACAAATAATGAGCCTGCCATCTGGACTTGTATTTACATCCTTCTGGACCCTAATTATTTTTAGGACGGTTCATCTTTCTGAGGTCAGTGCATGCGATATTCATGCATTCATTTAGCAAATATTTATTTTACAGATGATCTGGTCTAAGCCTTGGAAATTTATAGATTCATCAAGCATGACCCTAACCCCTAAGTAGCTCACAGTTTGGGTGGGAGACACAGGCAAACAGCAAGCTTCAGAGAGGAATGAGGTAGGTGTCCTAGTACAGGAAGGCAGAGAGAAGGGCTTTGCAAGAAAGGACCCTAGGGCACCACCACAGGGTTCTCAGTGTGTCCTGCCATTGAGCTGCACCCCTCCATCTGCAGAACTCATCCCAGCCAGGTACTGAGTATGTGTTGGAAAGACAGTTATGACAAACCTCAAAGGATCACAGTGCAGTGGAGGAGATAGAGATACTAACAAATAAATCAAGTAAAATGTGATACTTGCTATAAATAACAATATAGGAACAATGGGGAAAGAATGACTAATTCGAGAGGAGGAGAAACAGATTTCCAAAGGAGGGTGTGATTTCATTAGTTGCTGAATGAAACAGGATGTCAAGGAGACTGTGCTAAAACTTTCTCCAGATCCTCAGAGGCCCTGAACTCCAAACCCCTCCTTTCTGTGAATTAAGAGCCTTGGTCTAAATTGCTAAGTACCAAATCTTTGTCTTTAGACTTGGGATGATAACTGTGCCTGCCTTAGGATGTTGGTGTTGTGACAGTTGTCTGAAATGATCCTGTGTCTATCGTGTGTTTTGCACATCAGGGGTATCTATTGTAATTCAATCTTTCTCTTTTTAGTTTCCATCTTCTGATACTGAAAGTCTCCCCCTCTTCTCACTTGGCTTCCCCTCTTCTGACATTCTCCTTGGTCATTTCTGTTGCTATGATACAAATTGAACTAATGTGGGAAACAACTGCTTTATAACACAGCGAAAGGAAAAGCTGGTTAGTTTCTATTTATGTAGGGGAGAGAGAGAGAGAGAGAGAGAGAGAGAGAGAGAGAGAGAGAGAGAGAGAGAAGGCAGAACTGTAGGTAGCAGGTATATTTTAAGTTTAAATTTGTCCTGTAGGTAGATAGGCGGACAGACAGATAAGCAAGCATTGTGGCAGGTAGGCAGACAAAAAATTTTGTCACCTTTGTAAGGCTTTCCAGAGCTGTGAGTTGCTCTGTGGATGCAGCTGATGTGGGTTAATCTGTGGTTATTGTGATTCTCTTTCCAGCTGAGTGTGGGAATTCAGTCACTGGAACTCAGGGTACTTTGCTGTCTCCCAACTTTCCTGTGAACTACAATAACAATCACGAATGCATCTACTCCATCCAGACCCAACCAGGGAAGGGGATTCAGCTTAAAGCCAGAGCATTCGAACTTGCTGCAGGAGATGTCCTCAAGGTAAATTTGATAGATTTCATAGAGTAGGTACATTACAGTGTGCAAAAGCGTAGTTACTCACTTGTTTATCTCTGTGTGAATGATCCAAACTTTCTCCTCCCCTGCTGCATCCCTAGATAGTGTCCTCACTCACCTGGAAGAAAAGTGAGGACCAAAAAGAGGGATTGGCGAGTTTGTCTAAGAATATGGTGTTAGAGTTTGCTCAGAGTCTCCCTACTGTCACATACATATGTGGTCAAGTATAGGTTGGCTGCAGAATAAAAAATAGCAATGAAATTCATTTGGAGCAGACAATAGATCAGGTTTTCCATTGTGAACCATGACTTTCAAAATGGATAATGCAGAGCTCATAGAATGGGTGTGTTTCATGTATGGGGACATTTATGTAGCTGTGTATTTGTGGATATAGATACTTTTGTATGTATCCTCCACATGTATGTGAATCTGTACATGTATCTGGTTTGGGGGTCTGTGTCTGTGCTTCCTGTGCGTATATTTGTGCAAATTTTTACTAGTGTCAGTATGTTATGATGATGGCCTGTGTGTGGCAATGAGGCTAAAGAAATTAAATTAAAGACATTGTAAGAGAAAAAAGTGACAGGACTTGAATAAAAGAGAAGGTTATAGAGAGGGAGTTGTTAAGACATTGAGCATACATATGTCTTGTACTTTTTTGTGTGCCTGATTAAGTAGCTACCTCCACTAATGTGGTGTGTGTGTGTGTGTGTAAAATGAATGAGTTGACTTTCAAGATATTGTTAAAGTTATGTCTTAATAAAATGGATAAGGAAAAACTAACCTAGAATAAGTATATTTTCATCCTAGGCCAAGGGTTATTTTTGGGTTTGGGGGAGGGGTTTGTTTGGTTTTTTTAGTTTAGTTTACTCTAATAGTTTTATTCTCTGCAGCCAGAGAAGTGCTGACATTAGAAAAAAATTGAAACAACAAAAAGCCACTACTCTTGGAAGTCCTAAGCGAAAATATACTGTACTTACCCCTAGGAGATGTTCTCTCTGTTGTTCGTGAGTTTGTGTGTGTATGTGAGTGTGTACAGTGTTTCTCACACTTACCTAATCATCTTTGAACCTGAGAGGATGTGCTTATGAGATAGAGTGGGACTGGGCGGGTGTACATGAAGTAAGGCAGAACAATCCCAATGGACAAGGCATTAGGGATCTGCCATGGGCTTCTTCAGATCTTCTTTTCAAGATGGCACAAGAGAGCTTTAGGCCCTTTTGAGGACCATGCTGTACTCATCATCTATCCTGTTACTGGAGCAAAATAATAAGCTGGCTCACAGTTTCAGAGGTTTCAGTCCATGGTCAGCTGGCTTGAAGGGAGAAACATCATGGCCGAAGAGCTTGGCAGAGCAAAGCCACTCATTTCATGGTGACCAGGAAGCAGACCAGTGAAGCAGTAGAGAGGAAAGGACTGGGAACCTGGTATAGTCCCCCACCACGACCCACTCAGACACACACAGAAGTGTGCATTACTAATCTGCTAGATGTTTCCTAGTCCAGTCAATTGACAGTCACAATTAATGGTCACACATCCCTTCAGGTTTGCCCTTGACCCTCACTCCTGTCCATCTGCTCAGTCAGCAGCAGCAGAACCTTAGAGGACACATATGGGATGGCAATACAAAGGAACCCCCTCCTTGCCATGGTGCAGATGGAAGGGATGTGAGCTGGGCAGTGCAGAGGCTTTCTTGGATAAAGGCTGTTGACCAAAACAGGAAGTTAAAGCATGACCCACAGTTGCTAAGGGTTGAAGGAACTGTGAGCAGTGGTTCTGTGCAGGGAACCTGGTAAAGCCAGCAGAAATGGTGGCTGGAGGTCACAAGAACTATGGCCAGTAACCAAGCTCCCTTCCTGGGGTGGTTTAGACTATTCAGAGTAGCACCTAAAAGTAGTCAACTCCCAGCCACACTGCCCAGGTTCTGGCCTCAGTTATGTGAGCAGATTAACAGACAGGCAGAAGAGAGACTTTTCAAGGTGGTCAGGATAAGAAAGGAGATCCTGGGCAGAAAGTCTTAAGGTAGAGGTCAGGCAAGACTCACACAGGATTCCTGTGTGAGTTTCTGAAGAAGAACCTGCCCAGACCTCAGACTTTGTCTCTGCAGCCACAGCCCAGCTCGCCCTGTTACCTAGCCTCTAAAATGGGCTTGACCTTCTTGATAAAATATCCCCCTTGCAAGTCTAGGTCTCTTTAGTCCTCAGAAAGTCAGACTGTGACTTCTGACATGGCTGAAAAGCCGTTTAAGGGACCCTGTGACCACTAGAATTTCTAGAAGGAGGTCCTGGGAACGTAGAAGACAAGGGAGATTAGGGTAGCATCGTGTCACCTTCTTGTTCTAGCTCTTCTTCTCAGCATCCTTTACCCTCCTGAGGAGAGCCTGGGCAGGAGGTAGGTCCCAGAACTGTTTCAGAACTAAGAAAAACTCAAAAGTCATAGTTTCCCAAATTTGATTCAGAACAGTACTGCAAACACAATCAGTTGCAGTGGCCCTGCTGTCAGAGCCTGTCATTTGGTCTACCTCAACAGAGATACATACAGAAGGAGCCCAGAGCATGAGAGGCCCCTGAAAAACATCTGGACTTGCCTTGGTATAATTGGCCTGTGCCCTAGAATGCCAGTATATTCTTAATCCTAAGGACTTCCCTGTTCTTCCAAAGATGCTCTCATGCACACCTGAACCCTCACCAAGAAAATATGCCACCTCCTCCATACTTTACTTGTCTCCCAAGGTAGACTATTTCATGCATCTGACTAACCCTCCAAACCTACAGTTTTGCATTCCTGACCTATGAAGTGCCTGTTTTCTTACACATGTAATCGTGATCTCTTCTTTACCCTCAATAACTGCAAATTCCTCAAGTATCACCACATACACCCTCTGACTTGTCTCCCAGAACCACTTGATTCCATTGATTTGGGTCCCTGCTATGTGATATTGCTGCTAGCTTGACATGAACAAGCTAGGAAGGGCCTTTAAATACAAGAATACAGAAAAACACCCTTCAGCTCAAGATGGCAAATGAAGCACATGCATAAACTCCCCCCTTGTGTTCCCACTACAATAACTAACGGGACTTAGATACAGGGAACTGTGGAAAATAACTCCTGACCTGTGAGATGTCAGATGTGCCAAGTTCCTGGTCTCACAACATCAAGAAATGAAGTCAGGAACCAAAGAAGGAAGTTAGGATAGTTTTACTGGAAAGAAGGAAAAGAAGACTAGCTCTTGGGTTTGCAGGAGGGGCCCCGAGTGAGTGGCCACTGAGGATCTTTGTCAAGGGTAATTTATACAGCAAAATCATAAAGTGAGTGCAGTGTGGGTCAAACTACAATCAACCTCTAATAGTACAAGTTAGTCACTTAGCTAATATTGATCCAATAGGGAAATGAGTCCATAGCAAGGATATATGGAAAGAATAAAGGCATTCCTGGAAAGGGACATGAACATGGGTCCAGATGCTCTGGTCACCCACCTATGCCTCTAATGCCTGTCTGGGCTCATGGACCAGGTGGTGATAATTACACTATAATTTCAAGTTGCTGTTTACCTCTAAGGAGGCTTGCAGGCCTGGCTATTGGTCTCCACTTTGAGGCCTGGCCCTCTTCAGATTCATCTCCAGCCACAGTTTTGATGTCTTCATCATTTGTGCTGACTTCCTGAGGGCCCAATCCCTCTCTGACTGGATATTAATTTCCATCTAACTTAGCTATCTATAATAATGCCCTGGCTGGTACCTAACAAGAGTAGTTAGACTGAGGCTCCAGAGATGATACCATGATCTCTCTCTCTCTCTCTCTCTCTCTCTCTCTCTCTCTCTCTCTCATGCTTCTCCTTCCTATGGTCTCTTTTGACTTAGCTTTTCTACTCTCCCTAGAGACTAGGGAGTATTTACATTCTCCATTTCCATTTTCCATGAGCAATCATCTGTCAACAAGAAAATTAACCAGAGACGTATGAATATTCAGTAGATAGGAAGAAGGGGACCGGTTTGAGGATTCAGGGCTAATTGCCCCTTTATAAGCAACAAAAAACAGAAACATACTTTTAAAAGCTCCTCATTTGTGTTCTTAACATGGTTTGAGAGAATATTATATTTATGGCACAAAAATAAGCAATAATGAACACAGGGCAATCTGAGATGAGGAAAGATTGGATGGATATGAAAAACATGATCACCCAATTAAACAATGGAATACAGGCAATGAACAGAGATGGTAAAACCACAGAAAAATGCAATCAGTTCATTGTATGATACATTGGAGAGCTTCTCCCACATCACAAGAGGAAATAAAAAAGGGATTCTTATATATTAATAAAATGTACAATCAATCCACAGTAAAACTTTATGTGCCAAATAACATAGCATGAATAAATTAAATAAAAACTGCTAGAAATGCAAAAATTTGTAATAAAGTTGTAGTCATCATGGAAGATTTTAATATACCTCTGTTAGTCTCTGACATATCACCAAGGTTAAAAATAAGTAAGGATTTAGGTAGCTTGAATAATAGAACAAATCCCAACAAAAGTAGTAGAAAGATACTTTTAAAGATAACAGCAGAAATAAATGGAAAAAGAAAAAGAAAAACACAATAGCAATTATCAACGAATCAATGACTTTTTAATAACTAAGAAAATAGATAAAACTGATCGATGACTGATCAAGGAATAAAGAAGTAATAAATGTGTGATACCAGGAATGAAAAAGGGAACACATCCATAGATTTAGTAGAGATTATGAAAATAAGAAAATATTTAGGAATAACTGTAATCTGAGAAATATAAAAGCTCAAATGAAATAGAAATTATTATAGATAAAAAGTACTAATACAATAAAATGAAAATTTGAATAAACCAGACACAATTGGAATTCCCCTATGTTCTCTCTCAACAGCTTCAAGCCTAGACTACTTTACAGGTATATTTTTAACAAAACTTTGAGGAACAATTAATCCTGAAATAATCAAACCACTCTAGGAAAGAAAAAAATAAAGATCTATCTCCCAACTCATGTTTTTAAATATAAAGTAGAAAGACTGATATCAAAGAGTAGAAGGTATTTATAGAGGCTGGGGTAATGGAGGAAATGGGAAGTGGCAGGAAAGTGGTTCAAAGCCACAATTACACAGGAAGGATAAGGCTTTTTTCCCTGAGATCTATTGCACAGCATAGTGAATATAGTAAATAATAATATATTTTACAGTTTAAAATCATACCACATCACAAAAATGATGCATATTTGAAGGGATGAATGTGTTAATTAGCTTGATTGAATTTTTCCACCTTGTATTCATAAATCATAACATCACTTTGTATCCAATAAATATATCCAAATATAGTTTGTTGATTTATATTTTTTAAATGAAAAAATAGAAACTATAGACCAATCTTTATGATCATAAATCTAAAAATCCTAGACACAACATCAGATTGAATGTAGTTGTGTATTAAAACAAAGATGACCAAGTGGCCTGATTACAGGAATGTGAGAATGTATCAGCAATAGAAAAGCTCATATGTTATTTATTAGACAGACCATATGTAATTGCTAGTTCGTAGGTCATAGCTCTTCAAAAACTAGGAATTTCATGTAACTCATCTAATTTCTATAAACAAATTAGAAGAGAGAAGCACACGATCCTACTAAACCATCCCAAACATCACTTGATGAAATTCAACATCCATTCATTATTTTAAAAATATTTCATAAGACTATGAGTATAACCTGTTCAATTTGATAAAAGGTTTCTACCCAACACCTACACCAAACATTATACTTAATGACAAAAGTTAAAGATTTAAGTACTTTCAATATTTAAGATATTAATATTTTTATCTATAAAAATTTTCATTTCATTGAATCTTTTCAGGTTTCCTGGCTTATACTTGTTCCTAAATATTTTCTTATTTTCATAAGATAAACTTAAAGATTCTCAGTCAATTCAGGCATAAGACCAGTGGTTCTGACATCAATACAGCAGTACCAGCATGGTACTGATGACCAAGCCATTACAATTATACCAAAAATGAACAGAAGAAGCTAAAAAAATAGAAAGAAATATAGAAAATTATCTCGTTATTTAGAAAGTACAAAAGAACCATTCATAAGCTAATCAGAACCAATAATATAATTCAGCAAAGCAGCTGCTGTTTCTATAACCAATTAAAACATGTAATCAGGACATAAAAATCTCATTCATAATAGGAATAAAAACTATGAACCATCTATGAGTATGTCCCGAAACATGTGGCTAATATTTACTGAGAAAATTTTGAAACTTCATTTTAAGGACAATATAACTAAAATAAATTTTCAGAGATGTCATGATCAATTAGTAGAAGAGGACAGTGAAGCTGTTGATAAATGTACAATTATCACTGTTTACTCTCAGTGGTAATCAAGGAAATACAAACTAAAATGAGACAACATTTCACACTCATCAGACTGGAAAAAATTGTAATGCCTGAAAAATACCAAGTGTTGACAATGAATAATATAGTCATATATGACCATCCTGTGCTGTCAGTGGGAGAGTCAGTTGGTAGATATTCCTCTTCAGAGGCAGTATCTAACAAAGTTGAAGTGTGCTTTCCCACAGCCTGCTTCTTCTTTCTAGAGGAATTCAAGGACATGTGTGGAAACAGATATGCAGAACTACTCATAGAAATGATGCTCACATTGTTTATAATTGTGTATGAAAAGCTCTTCACTTAGCATATTCACTTTCAAACCCCTTGCCTTTCCAACTCATCTTATTAGATGTAACAGATGTGCATAGATTCTCTTGGATTTCTCAGAGAGATATTCCCAACATCTACATATAATGATGAACTGGACCATCAAGCAATAGCCTGTTAGGAAATACTTGTATACAAAGGCTCAATTCCCAATAGCAATAAAAGATGTAAAAATAACCAGGAATAAGTAGCGAATTTTACTGAGAGACATAAAAAACAACTTGATTAAATGAAGCCAGACACCATGAATATGGATCAGGAGATTTAATATCACACAGGTGCATTTTTTTCTCAAATCAACTTATATTGATTTCATATAACTCAGTCAGAATGACACAAGTTTTCTTTTAGGGGCTATTTATTTTTTAATTGGGGAACATTCTTGAAGCTATTTAGAAGAGTGAATATGAGAAGATTTTTTAAGTTAAAATACAAATGAGGACTTAGCCTACTACTGCACATACTGTATTTAAATGTATTATAAAACTACAGTAACTAAAACAGTGTGGGTTGTGCAAGGGAATAAATGGGCAAATACAATAAAACAGTAAGTTTACTTTAAAAGTAAAGTTTATGTAAATTATGTATGAATATATTATGTGTATATGAATTATATATGTAATAACCATGGATTTAAAGTTGGTGGTGGGTGGACAATTTACAAACAGAATTTGATTAAATGACTAATCAACCAGGGAAGAAAAGTAGAATATTATATTATATGCCAAAATAAATTCCAGGTGGATTTAAAAACAAAAGTTCTGCAGGAAAATGCTGATTTATTAATCATACATTTATTGAGTGCTTCTTATGGGCTAGTGCACATGTTCTGGACACTTGATGTAAAACTAATTATATTGCAGATTGGGTTAATTTTATGTTGGAAACCCTTATTTAAAAGGAAAATATATTGGGGAAAAAGTATTTAATGACTTAAAAAATATGCACATCTATGAAGCAAAAGAGCAAGTTTCCATATAGTACCTGTAGTTTGATCTTTTTTTAAGTGTAGAAATAAATCTGTATAAGGAAAGAAATGCAGAAGGCACAGCCTGAAAAGATTCTTACCAAAATAGAATGAGTGCTGGACCGGGATTTAGCTCAGTGTCACCACGCCTGCCTTGCAAGCGCAAGGACCTGAGTTCAATCCCCAGTACCAAAAAAAATAGAATGAGTGCTGAACGTTGTTTTTCTTTTCTTTGGGCTCTTCTGTTTTATAATTTTTCTGCAATGAATATTTTATTATAATGATACAAATAACATTTTTGTTCCTAATTAATTAGAACAAATTAAACATACTTTGAAATTAAGAAAAACCCTGTGCCTATTATACTTTTTATTAATTAACAATAATTTCTTAATACCATCATATATTCAGTGAGTGTTCAAATTTCCAATTATCTCATAAATGTTATACTTTTAAAATGTGGGGTTTATTTGAATCAGGCTCCAGATAAGGTCCAATGGACAACATTGGGTTAGTGTCTCATGTGTTTGTTAAAATGTAGGTTCCTCCCTCCTTCTTTTTTCTTTCTTTTTTTTTTTTTGCATTTTATTTTTTGAGGAAATATTGAATGTTTTATGTGTATATAACTTATATATATAATAAACATAGATTTAAATTTGGTGGTAGGTAGACAATTTACAAACAGAGTTTGGTTAAATGACTAATCAACCAGGGAAAAAAGGTAGAATCTTAGATCGTGTGCCACAATAATTTCCAGGTGGATTTAAGGACAAAAGTTCTGGAGGAAAATGCTCAGTGAAATTTTCCACAATCTGGATTTTGCTGACTCTACCTGCCCAGAGTATCATTTCTTATGTTTCTCTGCCCTTAGTATTTCCAGTAAGATGGCAGTTGGATCCAATGTCTTCAGCTGGTCAGGTCTGATTCTTTTCAGCAAAATAGTTCTACATGTGATGGTCTGCCTTCCATTAAGAAGTACATGATGTCTGGTTTTTTCTTATTATGATGTTAGCGACTGTTGATGAGCATTCATTCCAATAAATGTTTTGATGAATAAAAATATTTTTTAACAACTTACATATGGTAGGGAGCTAACCTCTTTGAACTGAGGGGATCTTGTATCTGTTGGAACCTCAGGATCCTATCAGTAATATAAACCAATTGCACATGGGATACAGAAACAGACTTGAGCCTCTGAGGTGCCTGCCTGAACAAATGTTTGTAATATACGGCACCATTGGCTTGAAAGATGGCTTCTTTTAGAAAGCTTTGCTTCATAAATAGCAGGGTGGAAATATTGTTCCAATTTGCTGGCAGCTGGCACCACATTGTTTACCATGCACAAATATTCATCATCCATCCATAGATCCCATCTTTGATATTTACCAAAGCACCAGGGGGTCTTTCACTCAATCACAACTTCTGTTATTTGTACAATTATCTAGAAAGGAGCAGCAACCTTGGAACCTGGGGAGCCAGTTTATTATTCTGATGATTGTTGTCTTTGCTGGTGCTCAGAAGTTCAGGGGACAGATGGGAATCAGGGAGACCAGATGCCTGCAGGATTCCACCCTTGGCAAGCCCAGCAGGCCCTAGCTGGAGACCTCATTATAAGAGGGAAAGGGGAAGAGGTGAGGCTTGGGGAAGGGAAAGTCTCTATGACATCCTGGTCATTTTAACTCCATCCTTCCTGGATCCCAGGGATTGTATCCAGCAAAGTGGTCAAGACAGGTCACTGTCATGGTTGGGTGGGGTGAGGTTGGAGGAAGACCGTCTCATCTACTAAAAGGATAAGATTGAGTGCTCTGTAATGAAGAGATACAGGATGCTTTCAGCCTGCCCAGGCTGCAGGTGTCATATGGGGGTTGAGAGAACAGGAGCAGGTATCTACTAGAAAGGTTAGAGTAACAACCAGTTCCCAAGGACTAAATTCACAGGACAGATGGGCTTGGCACCAAGGAGAAATGAGAGAACATGCTCAACCTCTAGCTTCACTCTGCCACCTTCTGACAGCCAACTGCCCCTTTGACCATTGTCATCAGAGCTAAACTCTGGGATTGCGGACTTTGGGGTGAGAAGGTGTTGTCTGTAATGAGCAGTGCTGATCACCATGAGTTGGGATCTCACCTATCTTCAGGTTTACGATGGCAACAACAACTCTGCCCGTTTGCTGGGGGTCTTCAGCCACTCTGAGATGTTGGGGGTGACTCTGAACAGCACATCCAGCAGTCTATGGCTTGACTTCATCACTGATGCCGAAAATACCAGTACAGGCTTCGAATTGCAGTTTTCTAGTAAGTCTTTCATGTATCTGAATGGACAATGAAGTGCAGTTTTTCCATTTTATTCATTTATCTGAGCTTCTGCTTGCCCCACAGACATAAAGAACATAAACGTTCTTGTAGACGACTTAAAATCAATAGGTGAGTAGATAAATAAAAGGTAGTACGTCCATACAGTGGAATATTATTTGGCCACAAAAACAAATGAAGTGATGATACATGCTTCAGTCTGAAAGTGTTTCAATTTGAAAACACTAAACTGAGTGAAAGAAGTCTGTCACAAAGGCCACATATTGTATAATTCCATTTTTATGATCTGCCCAGAGCAAGAAAATCCAAAGAGACAGAAGGTAAATAGGCTAAGAGAGTTGAGAGGAAAATGCATATGAGCTTCTCTCTGAGATGATGAAAATGTTTTACAACTAACTGTGATGACAGTTGTACGACTCTGTGAACAGATGAAGGACATTGAATTCTACACTTTAAATGGATGAATTGTAGTATAAAATTTATATCTCAATAAGTTTTCTAGGATTGAAAAATAATCCCAGTGAAGCTACTCAGGTTTCCCCTTGCTTGAGCATTAGGCTCCCAGGCAGAGATTTTTACCTGTTTTGGAGGTGGCTTAGGGCAAAAGGATTAAATAGAGTCACATTTGAATCCCATTTCCATTATCTGAAGGTGGTGTGAGTTTGGAACAATTTATTTAACCTTCCCAAGTCAACAGTCCCTGTTGTAAACTGCAGATAATTATACCTACCTGCAAGACCCCCATGAATAACAAATGAGGGAAAACAGTATGTGATACTCAACAGAGGAGGAGCTCTGTATACAACTGTTTCCTCCTCCATCTTTCAACAAAATGCATTGAAACAGGACATAATGGAGCTTTTAGACATGTTTTTGAAGTTCCTGTATTACTCTAGCCCAGCCAACTACTTCAGCGAGCAAAATGGGAGGAACAGATCCTGCTAGCAACACTGTGGGGTTAACAAAAGAAGTAGAAAATCCAGCCCCTAGACCTGAAAGCTATCACAAGCTGACATCCTTCACCTATGGTAACAGGGGAAGGAGTGCTCCCTAAGACACTCTCTATGGAGCATAGAAATGTGGAAGGATCCCAAGCAGTGAGTCCATCACGCCTTGAGGAGGCGTAGTTACCTCCTCTGAGGGCATGGGCTGTGAGGCAGAAGAGGAAGGATGGTTTCTGCCACCATCGGTCTTGCTCACTCTGCCTCTCATCTTTTCTCCAGGTTTTGAGCTCATCAAATGTGAAGATCCAGGCACTCCCCAGTTTGGCTACAAGGTTCATGATGGAGGTCACTTTGCAGGGAGCTCCGTGACCTTCAGCTGTGACCCTGGCTACAGCCTGCGGGGCAATGAGGAGCTGATGTGTCTGAGTGGAGAACGCAGGACCTGGGATCGGCCGCTGCCCACCTGTGTTGGTATGATGCCTCTTGCTCTTTAAGGGACTCCTGGGTCCCCTCTAACTTGAGTCCAAGGCCTGGTCTCACTAAAGATGTCGAGGGTCTTGGGACCATCTCCCTGGACTAGATCCTCCCTCCCATTAATAGGCGTTATGGACCAATACCCCCCCTTCTCCATTTGCTCACTTTCACACCTCATTACACCAGGTGTAGAACGCAGTCAGGTGGCGACTTGCCATTGTCACACATGTAGCAAGTGGGACCAGAGCCAAGTAATGTAACATGGTGATGAAGAAATGGTAGGGGAGTCTTTTAAGGTAGGACTTTTGCCTGGATTCCAAGGCTTCCTGCAACACCAAGAACCAGTGAGTTTCCAGCTCACTCTGGGCCTCAGTTTTCATGTAGATAAAAGGGGCCCATGCTCCCTTTTCCAGGGAAATGAGAAAAGAAGACTCAGATAATGAACTAGCATTGATTTCATTCTTAAAGAACACAATAATGAACTTGCATCTACTTAAACCTAAAATTCTTCCAGAATGACAGCAGAGTTTCTCTGGAAGGCTGATGCGTGCATTACAGGAGAAGAGACAGTAGCCCAAGGCAGAAGTGTAAAATAGTACAAAATTTTGTTTGTCCAGCTTTTCACTTCTGTGCTGATTGGGATTCCCAGCACACTGCTTCATCAGGCCTTTGCCACCCTCCACCCCTTCTGCATGTTCCACAATCCCAGTGTGTCTGTGCAGCATGGCCTAATCTTTCAAGAACAAAACAACCACTGGATAAACATTTAAGAGCCTTCCATGCCCCACATACCAGAATTGGCTAGGTGCATGTCTGAGGATGTGTTGTCAGAGAAACAAAAAGAAAAAGAATAAAGCATTTTCCCTGCCCTTGGGGAGCCCATACTCTAGCAAGAATAACCACAGAAACAGATTATTATCATACAAGATGAGCATTGTAAAAATAGTGATGGGGGATATGAGAAACTTTTGCATAGGAAGTGACATTTCAATTGAGATTTGGAAGGACGGGTAAGAACTCACCCACAAGAGGGATGAGGTGGAAAGATAAATGTTCTCTAGTCTGAGCACAGGCAGGGCCAACAGGATGAGCCAGCATGATAGGAAGGATTAATGGCCACAGTTGGTCCCCTTGATGACTACAGTTTAACAGAATCTTCTGCAATGACACAACAGGGTCAAAGGCAAAAATTTTGACCTTAAAGTAGACAGACTAGGATAGTGGCCTGTAAGTACCCTCTAGATCTTCCTCTTCCTTTGTCCTTGATGTTGAGCCAATCTATAGGCAGGTCCTTTCCCTTTCTCTCTTCATTCCTCATTTTATTCCCTGCTTTCCTTCATGTGCCACACTCAATGCTAGGCATTAGGAATACAAAGAGCTCCCAGGGCAGCCAGCAAGACACATGAGACAAGTGCAGAAACAGATGACAGTAGAATGCCACAGGCAAGCAAGCCAGAGCAAGCAAAATATTAAGGAGAGATGCTGATTCACATTGGAAGACAATTGCTTTGCAGAAAGGATTCACTGTAAGATTCCTTTCATTATCAAATATGCCACTTGGATTGGACTTAAAGGATCCACACAAGCAGGGCTAGTAAAAGTATTTATCCTTCGAGCCTTGGATGCCTTCCCCATTGAGACTCCCTCAGACCCCACTACCTTTAAGGGAGTGAGGCGATGTACTTAGCGTTATGCATGTGTATTTGTACATTGGTCTTGTTGGGGGTAGAGTTCAACATGGCCTAGCAGAAGTGACTACTCTAGCTGAAAACATTCAGTGTTTCCTGTATTGATGAGGCGACTCTGCAGCCCAAACAACAGCCAGACTCTGCAATGGGAGGAAGGAAGCAGACCAGAAGGGCAAAATCTCATGGTCTCAATGTTGGTGAATTGTAGCAAGCTGGCCCTCTCAGCCCCCTCCTGCCCACCTGCCAGTACTCAGACTAAGTGATCCCATGGTGAGAGCAACTGCGATTGTGCCCCTGTGGAAGTGTTCCCACTACTGCTGCCTCCAAACATTCACTTTCTGGGAAGCAAGAGATACTTCTGCCTCTGGAATACAGACAAAAGCTCCGGCCAAGGACATGGCCGATGTCCTGCCACCATCCCTGCTCCCTCCCCCATTTGTGGGGCTATCATCCACTCCCTGCCTTGGGCCCATTCACCCTAGTACCTTTCAACCAGGTTGGTGTGTCGCACCTCAACAACACAGAAAGAGAGTACATGGTGAAGAATCAACAAAGGATCTGGTCTCCTCAGCATGCTTCCTGACAGGGGTTCCTCTCCCTCCCCTTCCTAGTGGTGCTATATAAAGCCTGGGGGCCTATGACATGCTTGATGGGTCTTTCAAAGCAACAGATGAAAGTCAGTCTCCCATCTGTGAGTCTTCTCCTATTGTTTCTAGCATCTTGTCTAATCAATTATTCTCTTTCCTAAATAGCTCTGCCATAAATCTCTTCCTCTTCATTTTCATGAAGGCTCCTTTGATTCAGGCCCATATAGTAATTTTCCTGAGAAGCAATAAGCTTCTTTCATTAACTTGATCATCCACCCATCCATTCAATAAACATTTATTAAGCTTCTATAATGTGCACAACACTATACTGGGCAGTTGGTATACAAATATAAATAAGATAAGGTCCCTGAAGCCAAAGAGCTTATAGTCTTGTGGAAGAGATCGACATTATTTTAATAATGTGTTACAGTTGCTATGACAAAAATCCATTCACATTAGAATGGGGACACAAAGGAAGATAGCATCAGCTCTACCTGGGGAGAGGAGCAGTATCACAAAGCGTTTCATAGGGAGGATGTTTGTCCGGTTGTCATTCCAAGTGCAGACATGAAGAGGAGCAGCTGCCTGCATTTAAGCAGTTCATCAGACCTGGGTGGACCAAAATTTATTGTTGGCAGTCAGGGAGGCTGAAGAGAGCCTCCTTGCAGGGTTTAAACTCTTCTAGGAAAGAGGGTGGAAAGGAAGCAATGGCATATTTACATTTTGTAAAAATCTCTTTGGTGCTAGCCAAGAGAGGATGAGGACCTGAGGCAAGGCTCTAGTGACAGGGAGGAGCTGAAGCAGGTCAAATGTGAAGTGTCAGAGATTCAGAGACTGGTGCTTGGAAGCAGATTAGACATGAGAGAAGAAGGAGGAAGAGGCCAGGGGGAACCACTAGCTTGTCAGTTAGGTGACCACTCTGTTGGTGATACAGATCTCTTCTCCTCCAGTTTGAGCCCTTTGCACACCTCTAAACTGCCACCACAGACATCTCCTCACCTGTGAATTGCAGTAATGTGTACAGTGCTGAGTCGCTCACATGTAGTCACTGCAATTCTTCCCTGGAGCAGAGCCAGCACCAACACCTTGGTGTGTGATGTCCTTCAACACTCTGCCCCACACCACTGCATATCTCGTGCCCATCCCCAGCCTGCCCTGCTGTGTCACGCCTCCACGAATGTTACACACACTCCTCTCCCTGTCTGCAATGTCCTCTTCCTCCTGTCTTCCCCATCCCAGCCCTGCCACCCAACCAATCTCCTTGACGCTTGCTCCTCTTTCTAGGTTCCTTGGAAACTAGGACCTTCCCTGGCTCTACCCACCCCGCCCTAGGGGATTTTGGCTGCTTCCTCCTCTGTCCTGCCCCTTGCTAGGAATGTGCTTGTGCCAGGGTACACAACACAGGCCATGACTGTCCCCATCTCTAACTGGAAACTTCCCAAGAAGGGACTGTGTCTTGCCCACCTTTGTGCACTTGGCAGCTGGCACAGGTTCCCTTGCTGTCAGTGCGCAGGTGCAAGGTCCTGTATGGTCTTCCCTGGGAAGCTCTGAGAAGTTCAGTCCCTGTCAGATCCTCTCCTTTAGCAGGTTTATTTATTCACCTATTAAAGTGCACAATTCATTTGTTTTTAGTATATTTCCAGGGCTGTATAATCATCACCACAATCTAATTTTTAACATTTTCCCCTTCAGAAAGAATCCTTATACCCATTAGCAATCACTTCCCACTGCTCTACCCAAGGTACCTTTTATTTCCATGGATTTGCTTATTCTGGATATTTCGTATAAGTGGAATCACACAATAGGTAGCCTTTTGCCTTTTGTGTTTGGTTCTTTTGCTTAGCATGCTCAAAATTCATCTACGTTGCAGCATGTTTCTAAACTTTGTGCCTTTTATGACTGAATAATATTCTATTGCACAGATATACCACATTTAGCATACCTGTTTTTCATTTCATGGCTATTTGGATTGTTTCTAGTTGTTTGCTTTCATGAAAGCTCCTTTCAGCATTCATGTTCAAGGGTTTATGAAAATGTATGTTTTCATTTCTACTGGGCATATGCCTGAGAGAATAATTGTTGAGTCATATGGTAACTATGTTTAACATTTTGAGGAAGTATCAAATTGTTTTCCAAACCGCTGCACCATTTTACATTTCCACCAGTACTATGAGGGTTCTAACTTCATATCCTCACCTACTCTTGCTATTGTCTGTCTTTTTATCACAGCATCCTAGTGGATAGGAAGTGGGATCTCATTGTGATTTTGATTTGCATTTCCCTGATGACTAATGATATTAAGCATCTTTTTTCATGTACATGCCTGATTTTAAATTGGGTTATGTATCTTTTTATCGTTGAGTAGTAAGAGTCTGTTTTAGGTTCTGAATACACATCTCATTCAGGGACCTTTACACTTGCTGCACTCAACCACATGGCATGAACAAGAGGGATCAGAGACTCATAGGCACAGAGGAGCTGCTGAGTGAATACTGGCAGCTCGGGCCACAGCACAAAACTCACTCTTCTGGGATTTCTTTCAGCTGAGTGTGGAGGGACAGTGAGAGGAGAGGTGTCGGGGCAGGTGCTGTCACCCGGGTATCCAGCTTCCTATGAACACAACCTCAACTGCATCTGGATCATCGAAGCAGATCCTGGCTGCACCATTGGGTAAGTGTCAGGGCTGGCAAAGCCACACTGCCATTTGTTGAGAGGAACCATCCCACCATCATTACCAGGCCCTCAGATAATGCCTGGTCCCTCTTCTGGAGACCCTGCACATCGACAGAGGTTGCCATGATGCCAAGCATGGGATGGGTCCTTTGAAAGATATGAACAAGCCAATTTCAGCCTCACTGGGTTACAGTCCATGTCCAGATACCTCTCTGCCTGGACAGCTCAGCTACAGCAGAGCAATGGTATCATGGACTCAATACCATGCTGCCCTGGGCTTGAGTCACAGCCCTTCCATTTACTGCTTACAGGACTCTGGGCAAGTCCTTTAATTCTGTGAGTCTTCCCGTCTCCTATAGAGTATGGATCTCGGGACAATGCACTTGAATGAGGCACTGCTTGTAACAAGCTCAGCATAGCACTTGTACCCTGGTGCCGTCTAAGTAATGGTGGCTGCACTTGTTCCTAGAGCTGTGTGAGCCAAGGCAAGACGCTTCCTTTACTTGTTTGCTTCCTCTTCTGTACAGTGAGGACAATAGCACTTGTATTTTAGGTTTGTGGAGGAAATAAACAACTAAGCAGTAGTGTGTGGTACTTAGTACATTTTCTCTCCAAATACAGCTTCCTTCCCATGTGAGCATCTGACTAACAGAAATTCCATATCAGAGTTCTAAGGAGTCAGAGAAGAAAAGAGCATAATCATTTATAGAGTGCAGGGCCTGTCTTATTAACTCTTCACAATAGTCCTAATGATGATGATGATGATGATGATGACGATGATGATTGGACATTGATATTATTTTCATTTTATAAATGAGAAAGAAGATGTCAAGTGAATGCATGGCATGTCTAAGTTGCAGAAGGAATCAGAAAGCGGGCTATGAACCTAGATCTTTCTGAATCTTCATGTTATATCACAGTGATGACAGAGCTGGTCCTTGATCTCTGGCTCAGATGAGTTAGGAAGAGCAGGCTGGGCAGCAGTGTGCACAGAGATATCAAAGGAGGAATTGGGTGGGAAACTGGCTGGAGTAGGGAATGTGAGTGGATAAGGAATAGATAGGATTAGAAAACAGACTGGTTGTGGAAGATTAAAATGCCAATAAGTGAGAGAGAGCCATCGTGTGTTCTTGAGCACAGATGGTCCACCAAGATTTGTAGTGTGGAGAGCTCATGGGGAGGTAGCAACTAGAGTTGGTTGCAGTGATGTAAAGTGAAACATTAAGGATTGAGAACAATGGGGAAACCCAGAAAAGGAGCAGAATTATAACTAGGAGATCTCTGCCCTTGGGAGTTTTCAATGAACGAGAACTAGCCAAGTTGGTGTATTGCTACAAGAGATGTAGACATTCATAATAATGTATTCATTGGTATACATGTTCTTAGACTCAGTTCAATTAAAATGAAAGAAATATAGGCATAAAGTAATGTATGCTATATCCAGTGTCTTGAGTTATAGCCTATGAAAATAAAGTCAGCAGCTCTTTCACATACTTTGTACTACTGAGGGACAAGTGAAATATACACTTTCATCTCGCACACTGTTGCTCGGGTAGCCTATTGAAAGCACTCCTGATCCATTCCCCCTCTGTGGTTATATGACTAGTGATTCTATGGTAGTCCCTCAGTACATAGTGAATGAACAATGAGTAAATTGAGACATAATGACTATTTTACTGTAGTATGCTTATCCAAATAAGGAAAGCCCTCCAACTTGAAGCATCATTCATTCATTCATGTATGTGACAACTCTCTGTTTACAACATGATATATATTGGTCAGCTTTCCCATGGCTCAGATAAAATATCTGACATACCTGACTTAAAAGAGGAAGGATTTATTTTCGCTCATGGTTCAGAGGGTTCAGTCCATGGTCACCTGGCTTCAAGGCAGAAACAGCATGATGGAGGGGCATGACAGATGGAAGATGCTTAGCCCATGGTGGCTGGAAAGGAAAAAGGAGAGAAAGAGCCAGAGAGGAAGGGGCCAAAGACCTGGTATAGTTCCCAAGGTTGTGCCCCATGACCACCTTCCTCCAAATAGGCTCCGCCTTCTGCTACCCCATCAGCTCCAAGCTCATCAATGGGTTAACCCATAATTGCTTAGTGTCCTCAGGATTCAATCACCTTTCCAGAAGTCTATTAATACAGTCAAGCTGACAATGAAAATTAACTGCCACATGATGTTATATTTGAAGGAGACCCCCTCACTGTTCATAATGGGGAATCCTGCATCTATGTGTCTTCAGGAGGAAGGGGAGTGAGAAGGCCAATCAGAAGGAAACCAGAGATGTTATGTTGGAAAAGGTGACACTAGAGTCAATTCCTGAAGAATGGAGAGAAGTTGGCCAGGAAGCCAAGGAGAAAGGCTAATGGGAAGGGAAAGATCTTCTCAGCACAGAAAGTGAGGCAGAGTGGTCACCCTCAGGAGCCGAAAGTACTTTCCATGGCTGTATAACCACCTGCGATTTGGTGGATCACAGCAGCCATGGGAGATGGAGTTGGTGGTGAAAGTGCAGCCAGAGCCCAGATGCCCCTGGGGTGTGATGCTGCAGCTGGACATCTCCGGATAGCCTTGTGGAGAATGGATGAAAAAGGAAAATGCAGATCTGGGAGCTCCAGGAGGAAGCTGTCTCCAGCTTATGGTGGAGGCTTAAATCCATGCTGTAGCAATGCAGATGGGGATGAAGGGACAAAATTCAGGGGACATTTAAGCAGTCACACCAACTGGACTCAGGAAATATGGTAATGGAGGTTTCTTCTCTTTCCCCCTTTTTATTGTATAATAAACAATACATAAGATAGAAAAGTTGGAAGACCAATATGCAAAGTATCTGCACACTTACCATCTAGACACAACATTTTTAATATTTTGCCATATGTGCCTCCTCTCTTTCTTTCTCTTTGCACCTTCTAATTTTTCCTTTTTGGCTGAGGCTCTCAAAAATACATTGTAGGCACCGTGATAACTTTGTCCCTATATACTTTGGCAAGCACCTTCCAAAGAGCAGTGCATACTCATCTCCTCCATGACATAGCCACATCAGTGTTGCTAACAGGCCCAACAGCATTTCTCTGGGGATTAAAGCTGAGGACCAGGGTTGAAGGACAGCAGAGCAGATCTAGGGGCAGCTGACATGAGGAAAGCACAAGAAATAAAATGAAGTGGTGTCTGGGTGGGAATGACAGTAACCTTTTCTGATGAGAATAGTGAGTAGGGAGGTGGAGGGGAAGCAGGTTACACAAATCTCAGCAAACAGAAGAAAAAGTCCCTCCAAAGTAACAGTGCAAGAAACATGGAGCTGTGAAGATCGGAGATGAGAAACAAAATGTGCAGACAGCTTTATTCCTCACTCGCAAAGGATTCTTGGAACCACAGACATCCCAAAACAGCTAATGCTAAACAGGCAGAGGCCTTCCAAGCATTGAGAGTAGAGATGGAGGCACAAGACATCTTCCCCTTCCTCACTCAGTCCCCGCCCTAGCCTGCCATCGCCAGGGTTTGCAGCGTGCAGAGGACATCTCCACTCATCTGCGCACATGGCTTCCTCCCCCCGCTCCTTCTCACCTCTCTCTTCCTGGCCTTGCTTCCACACAACACCACTTGAATAACCACCAGCAAAGTGAAGGGAACTAAGAAATACACAGCCCTGCCTGAGAATCTTTTGTGTTTGAATCTTTATTTAGTTGTTTTTTAAAAAGCAATATATTTATAGAAATTTTCTATATTAAAATAGGTACTCGTTTTTAAATATTCAAAATGCAACAATAATGAATATTATAAATATAACTAAAAAGCCCTCCTTGCTTTGTAACCTCACTCCTCCCACACCCTGTGTAAGATAACCATTGATATTCGTTCTGTGTATTCTTTCAGACATTTTGTGTGCTGTTGTATATGTAAAGCAAATTCAATAAGCATGGTTTCTGAAACAAAACCATCTGAATGCATGGCTCAGTGACTTGTTTTTTGTTTTACCACTAAATCGTATATCATCACTTTATTATGTTAATATATATATAGATCTGCCTCATCCTGCTTGATGGCTACAGGGAATTCTATTGTATGCATAACCATAATTTATTTAACTAACTCCCCTATTGATAAAGTGAGTATTTTCAGATCTTCCCTCAAGTGAACATCCTTATACATGAATCTTTGAACAAATATCCAATTATTTTGTTGGGTTACATTCTTAGAAGGCAAATCTGGATACATGACTTCCAGTTCCCCTCCAGATACTGTAATTACATGTAATACATGTAATTCACATATCCACCAACAATCTATGGGAAGTCCTGCTGCCCACACAGCATCATACATGATGTCTATCCTTTTAGTCTTTACCAAATGGATGGACAAAAGGATATTTCCAGTTCTTTGAATTTTTGTTCTTTTCAGTAGTTTGTCTTTTTCATATAGACTGTTCACCATTTCTAAATAATTTATCATTTCAGTTTAGATTTCTTTTGATCCAAGGATATCTAAGAATTTTTTAAGTTACTAAATGGTTATGTATTCTGCATGCTCTTTTTATTTCTTCTGCATCGCTCCTTTATTTATTTGAAACTTTCTATTTTATTAACCTCCCCTGGATGTTTCAGAATCCAAGATGAGCACAAGAGTCTGTATTTCTCCCACATCAAATGTATTATGCTTTCTTGGAAACAAAATGTACTCTGCTTCTTTACTGATTGCTTTTATTTTTCACTCTCCTGTTGTTAGCTGGTCCAATTTAATTGGCTTTATTTTTCATCTAGTGATTGGAAGTTCTTTATCCTGTTTTTATTCTGCCAGTGGTCTCGTGTTTTCATTAATTCAGTTTTCAACAGTAATTATTCTGTTATGTGCTCGCTCTTCATTTTGGAAACCTTGCTTTTGTTTGTTTTTGTTTCAAGGAAGCTGCATTTTTTGTTTCCAGACTGCTCTTGACAGCCTCCTATTGTTTTTATCAAAATATCATCATCTTGCATCTCCCTGAGATAAATAGTATCTGAGGATACTATCTATGTTTTGTTTTACGCCATCGCTTATTTTCCCATGCAGCAACTGCATTTTGAGGTTGGGCCATTTGGTTTGATTATTCGGTTGGATTCTTTATGTCTCATGAGTTTTATTGTTCATTCAGCACTAAGTCATAGCTAAGATCTGAGCTAGTCCCAGGCTACCTCTCCACTTAGGCTTGTAACTTGGGAAATTCTCAGGGCTCTGTGCCTCAGCCCTCCTTTCTGGGGCAGAGCAACTACAGGTGGTGGCTACCATAAGGTCACTATGAGGAATGAATGAGTTAATGTGTAAAGCACTTAGAATCGTGGCTGGCACCAGGGGCCAGGAGACAGTTGTTTATTTTGCCCGAGTGGGGCATCCTCTAAGCATAGCAGGTTGCAGGTTTTCCCCTGAGAGTCACAGATGGTGACTGACAGGCTGTGGGTAAGAGCAGGTATGCCTGGCATGTGGGATAGCCACCAGGCCAGACTGTTCCCAGGGGCACAGACAGGGGACTCACTCCACCCTGCCCCAGTCCCAACCAATCATTGATAGTGATCAGAGGAACTCGTGGCCAAGTTCACCTTAACAAGCTGGGCAAGGATAGTTATTTCCAGAAGTACCCAAGGAGGGCAATGGGTATCTGCAGGAATCTGGTCAGGGCCCCCTGAGTGTGGCCCAAGATGGAAAGTGAGCTCTGCTTGGATATGTCTGAGATGTGGGCTGGCAAGCAGATGCTCCCCTTGAGCCCAGGTGGCACCAATAGCCTTTAGCAGGGTGGCCGGGGTACTGACCAATTCCATCCCAGCTGGGAGCTCACAGCAGGAGAGCAGAACAGTGAGCTGTGCCTGCCGTGCTATTCACACATGGGTCCTCATGGCATAGAACATAGAAAGTGCAGTCTGTATAGGTGGGATCCGTGGACCAGCTCAGAGAAAACTTGGAGAAGAAAGGGAGGCAAAGCCTTTAGCTCTTGATCCTGCTCCTCTACCTAACATTCAACAAATATCTTCGGCACACCAAATTCTGGACCAATGATTATTGTCCCTATTTCCTAGATGAGATCACCAAGGCTCAGAAACAATTACCCGGTGATCTTTCCGTCTTTCCAGCCATGGGTCTTTCCAGTCTACCACTCTGGCCCTGGCCTAGTTCTATTAAGTAAGGTGGGTATTGAATACTCCTCCATTCCTGGATTGTGTCCTGCTGTGCAATAGTGGCCAGACTCTGCTTCCCAGGGGCTCACATTCTATAGTGAGGAACAAGCCCAACAAGCAGGTCCCTTCAGGATGAGGGAGAAGCTATAGGTGTAAGGCAAGTAGCAGGTCAGTAAGTGAAGAGACAGAAGCCCTGCCAGGGGTGCTGAGGAGGTGAGCTTTCCAGCGGGGGGTCCGGGAGGAGAGACGGGAGCAACACGGGAGCTACATGATCTGTGCATGCTGGAGCTGGCTGTCAGGGGAAGAAGGCTGCCTGGGTGACGCGGGGTCTCAGTAGTCCCTATGGGCCAAACTGAGACCTCTGAATGGATTTTTCAGTGTAACGAGGAGGCACTGGCACATTCTGAAGACAGTAACAACATCTAGTTCAAGTCAAAAATTTGGAGCGTTTACTCAGAGCCAGGCATTCTGCCAGGCATAGAGGGTATAAATATAAATAAGAAACAGTTTTCTCTTGAAGGTCTGAGTATTATAGAAAGAAATTATATCAGCTAGGAATAGAAATTGAAAATCTGACTCAAGCTGGCTTCACAGAGAGGAGTTGGTTTTTGTTTTGGAAAAAGAATCTGAAGGTCCCATCTAGACCTGGTTCAACTGCTCAGGATGCCATGACCTTTCCTCTTGCTCTGCCATCCTGAGGCTTTCATCCTCTTGGTTACCTAATCAGCTGCTACAGCACCAGACATTACGTCTGTGTTCCAGCCTAGAAGAAGAAGGGAGAGGAAAGGTAACAGAGCTCTCTCCTAGTGAGGGTTTGAATACTTATTTGAGAAGAGAACCTCATCCTTAGAGAACCATCTTTCTGTATCTTGCCACACCTGGCTAAAAAAAATTAGAAATCAATTTTGCTTTATGTTTACGGTCTCAATAGTAGAGAGAGATGAAAGGTTTGGAAATAGAGTACAGATCAGCCAACCTACAGTGTCTGTTTCAGATTCTAATATAATGTAATAAATGTTATAGCAGAACCATGTACAGAACACAATGGAGGAGCATCTGCAAGGACAGTTCATAATTCCAGGCGGCAGCTGGGGGCAGGTGTTACAGAATGAAAGTGCTATTCCAGGGGCAGTTAAAGAATGGTAGGATGTGCTCATGCAGGGTGGAGGGAGGAGCCTCCCAGGCATGAGACAGAAGAAGGTGTGGAAGTACATGGCCATGTCTGGAAGTGCTCATGATCTGGGGTAGCACAGTGACGTCTCTGCTTCAGGAAGGTCGGTGTCAATGCAGAGGATAAGTTGGCTGGCACAACCATTTGAGGATCCTGGTTCTAATCAAAATAACTGAGCTGTGTTTCTTGCCTGCAAGTTCAGTTGAGAGCTGCAGAGGGCTGGCTGTATGGACAGGAAAGTAGGAAGGCAAAAGAGGGTCCCCAGCAGGTGTGCATAGAGCTGGGACCCATGAAAGGTAGAAAACTTCTTGCTCTTTGACACTCTGCTTTCTATTCCTAATGCCCATATAGCCATAATTTGGCTGTAGTCCTTATTTGTTGATTTTTAACTGTAGAGACACTTGCTAATGATTAAAGCAGAGAGCAAGCTGCAAACTCCATTCTTAGATGTCAGTCACCAAAAAGACAGCAGCATTGCCAAGAGGAGGGCCCAGTTTTGATTCACCAGATCCCCTGCCCCATGGAGCTTATCTTCCTGGGAGGATGCTGGCCTAGACAAAACACCTGGCTGTGCCTGCAGCCTAGGTCGCCTGCTGCAGCTTCAGCTCCCTCACAGGGCAGCCATTTTTCACCATGGGCAGCACTGCCTCACTCTAGCTAGTGAGTGGGCAGCTGGCCCAGAGGAGGCGGAAAGCATTGGAAGTAAAGCTTGTGCTCACAGCTCTTGCCAGGAATCCTGCTCACAGGTTCAGTTGCTTCCAGAAGGTTTATTTTTGAGCAGCAACAGTGAGTTAAACTTTGACTAGTCAAGGTCCATGTACTTGCAGGGCAAGAAGCAACCTCCTGAAGGCACCGCACATACAACACACACAGCAGGCCTTCCTTTGTCAGAGTTAAGGTTTCAACAGATCGAGAAATAGCCACAAGGAGCTGGGAAGTTGTTTTGAAGGAGGGAATGTGGGTAGCCTAGTAGGTATAAATATAGCTTTAAGAACAGCAGTGCTCTCTGGTGATTTTGTTTTTCATGGATCACCTCTAGAAAAAGACACAAACTACTTCAAATTATCCAAGGAAGATCATCCTGCCGAGCTGCACTGGCTAGCTGAATTGGCCAGAATGCATCCATTTGATTGCTCAGAATCAAATGAATTTTCAAGCCGAAAAATGAATTCCAACATCTCCTAGAAGGCAAACAAACAGTTCAACCAAAGAAATGCATGTGCCTTGTTGGTTGACACACTGAACCAGTATAGATCACTCCCTTTCAAAAGAAAGGTTAAGAAATAATAAAGATGAATAAAATAAACTTACAGGGTCCTACATAGAGCCCACCATTCATAAGAAAAAAAACATTTCCCTGAAGAAAGAGAAAAACATTTTTTTTCTGAAAAGGTTTTACTGTAGTAGAAATGTAAAGGACTATCGTATTAGTCACCTTTCTGTTGCTAGGGCAAAACACCTGACATACTCAGCTTAAAGGAGAGAAAGTTTAATTTTGGTTCAGTTTCAGAAGTTTGAATTCAAGGCAGAAACATCATAGTGGAAGGGCAGGGCAGAAGAAAGCTGCTCACCTCATGACAGCCAGGAAGCATAGAGCTAGGGGAAGAGCCCAAGAGAGAGAGTAGGCTTTGGACAAGATATACCTTCCAGGTCACTCCTCAGTGATCTACTACCTGAACCTGCCCCTACCTGCTAACAGCACATTCAGCTGTGAACTCATGAATGGCTTGATCCACTGGGGGTTAGTACTCCCATGGTCTAATCACCTTCCAGAAGCTCAGCCTCTGAACACATAAGCCTTCTGAGGGATATTTTTGATCCAAACCATTAACAGCAGTATATATAATATATAGAGAATAGGAGTACTAAGTAAAAGATGGATGATGAAATGGGGGCCCGCTCCTGAGATAGGATGGCAGTGATAGAGACAAGAAGTGTGAAGAAAGTAAACACAAAATAATATTTAAGATCCACAGTAGCAGTGTTTGCCTTGTATAAAAGAAAAACATTGAAATATGCATCAAGTTAGAGAATCTCTCCAAGACTCCAGAGGAAGAGTATGAGAAGGAGGAAGTAATGAAAGAAAAGTAACCAGCATGGAAGACAGAGTGATAGCCCAAGAGCAGAAATGAAGAACAAGCAACACACATTTCCTTCTCACAGTTCTGGAGGCTGAGAAGTCCCAGCAGATTCCGTTTGGTGAGGGTGACGAGGGCCTTTTCCTCATAGACCAAACCTTCTCTCTGTACCCTCACATGGTGTATGGGCAAACGAGCTCTTCAGGCCTCTTTCACAAGGGCACTAATCCCATTCCTGAGATCTCCACACTTGTGATTTAATCACACCCTAGAGGCCCCCACTCCTAACATCATCACCTTCTGGGTGGAGGTATGGATTTTATGGAGACACAAACACTCAGACCGTAACACAGGCCTTCCTCCCACATCCCAGTGATGAAACACGTTTCATAGCTGCACCTAATTGTAAGGGAGGTTATGCTACAGGGAAGAAGAACCAAGAGTTGAACACACAGCATTGTCTCTGCCACCGAGAACAAACATTAGTTCTGATAAGTATAAATTCACTTCTGTCTGGCCACCCTACCACAAGAGGTAGAGGGAAATGGGGGAGCAAGTGTAGCCTCTGGAGGAGGCCAAGCTTATGGAGTACAGGAGTGCAGGGAAATAGGAGAGTCCACGGATATAAAGTCCTGAGAGTAGAATAGCTGCAGTCTGAGCCTGGCTGAAGGATCAGCAAAGGACCAAGGTCAAGTGAGTGAGAATAGGGCAAGACTTAGATCCTAAGCAAAGAGCCTGCAAAAGGAGCAGGGAGACTCATGTGTGGGCCGCTCCAGAGAGGCTCCACCATGTATGCACACCGGATGAGGAAACCCCTGTTGCTACACATGGAGCAATTAAGACCAACTGTGGACAGGCAGGGAACTGTAGGGTGCCCATAGTTTAACATATATCTATATTGCAAGGCACAGGTTGACCTAAAAGAAACACCTCTGCTAAATAAAACAACAAATTTTGAAAACGTTGAAACAAAGGAATAGAATAAGAGCACACAAATAAAAAGCACAGATAACAGTATTCCCTTTATGAATATAGATAAAATCCAAGACAAAAGGAGCATTACAGAGGGCAGAGGGAATTCTTGCATATGATAAAAGGCATAGTCCACAAACTACTAATAGCCATAAATCTTTTTTTTAACTTTTTAAAAATATATATATTTATTGGTACATTTTAGGTATAAAATACATTTACATTTATCATTGGGTGTTTGTACCAGAACATGATGTATCTTAGTTCTTACTTTTTCTCCCATTACCTATGCACCCTTCACCCCCTCCACCCTTCCCTATTTACATAGACTTTGATTCCGTTTTTCTTTCTTTCTCATAATTTTTCCTTTCCCTCCTTCCCTTTCCCATTCCCCTCCTGCCATCCCCTAACCCTTGGACCTTTTCCTATTTCAAATTATCAATTATTCATTTTAATCATTCTCATCCTTATTTACACTTTCCACACCTGCCTGGCAAGAGCAAGGTCCTGAGTTGGATCCCCAGTACTGGAAAAAAAGAAACCTCAACTTGTACTTGTTGAATAAATGATTAATGAGATTGCATATAATAGCCATAAATCTTTACACTCCAAATAACCTGATAAATCATAAAGCAAAATCTTTTGGAAATTGATAATCACTGCAGGAGACTTTAACACATCTCCCTTAATCAAGTGAAAATAAATATATAGAACAAAAATGGACTTTGCTTCAGGTGACTTTACCATTGGTGGGTTTTATACTACATATCAGGCTCAGTTCTAGGTGCTATGTATGTGGTTTCATTTACAATAATCCTGTTAGTGACACTGTTATTGCTGTTTTACAAAGGGGCAAGCTGAGGCTTTGCAAGTTCTCCCAAATAGATCTTTGACTCCATAGCCAGTGTTTTTCATTTGATGGGAAACATTTGTCCCAAAGATAAAGGTACATCTGCCCGTCCCAGAATTCCTGTCACATACATGGCAGGCTTTGTCTAAGGATAGCCTCAAAGCCCTTGGTTAAGGGTGACAATGACAAAAGGACAATGGCCCAGAGGTCACCAGGCTCATTAGAAGGAATTAAAAGGCAGCAACCTATGTCCAAAATACCAGTCACCACTTTCAAGTGTGCTGCAGCTTTTCCAATGACCTGCAGCCCAGTATTATGCTTCTACTTTTGAAAATAACCAAAGAATCTTTTTTTTTCTTTTGAATACCTGCTGGCCCCAGAAGAGAAGAGCCCCTACCACAGCTGTAGACACCAATACTGGCTTTGGGCTTTGGGTTGTCTTCTCAATTTTTGCTCTTTGGATAGCTCGATGCTTTAATTATTATTGTCTGCTATTATGATCATGGTTTAATTGTTGGTTTGCACTCGGGTGGCTCAGAGGGGGGCATTTTATAGAACAAATATTATTTGCTTATTGTCATTTCCAGTGTCACTGAGGATAATTTAAGCTGCCTGTTCATTTGGGGACAGGCGTGATTTCTGATCCCCTCCGTCCTGCAGCAGCTGTTGGCTTGTGTGCCATCTTCCCCTGATAGAAATCCAGTCATGACATGGATCTGCGCAGGGTCCATTGGGTTCATGCTGTGCTGACAGTGCACCCAAAGCACTTTCATATTCTGGGGCTCCAGGCAAAAGGCAAGTGAGATCAACATGTCAAGATGCCACAGTTAGTTTGTTTAATCCCCTTTTTTCATTTTTGCATGTCTTGCCATTGTGTATTGGATATAGATGAGCCCCCACTGCCCTGGGCAGTATCCAGAAATGCCTGTTATGTTCAGATTTCCTTCAGCCTGAGAGAGCTGAGGAGCCTAGTCCCAGAAGCCTGTGGACAGCACCTGAACAGACCCCATGCGCCCTCCCAGCTGCTTAGATGTAGGCTGTGGTAGAACACTTCTTCCCAGCATTGAAGCTGCATGAGCCTCACCAGCTGGGCATGGTAGCATCTCACTGGGAAGAGGGAAAGCAGAGAGTGCCAGGTGGGAGCACCTTGAGTAGAAGACCTTCTACTGGGGGGCTCTGGTAGGAAGTGAGGCTCTGGAAGCACTGTAAGGTAAGTGTGCAGCAATGTCAGGCTTGAAGGGGGTCAGCCTCAGAAGCCAGGGCACGAAGCACCTACAGGTGAAGCAGGCCAGTTATAAAGGGAACACCCTGGCTCAGCAGAGCAACCAGAGCTTAGGGTGTCCCCACAGGGGAAGGAGAAAGAGAACAGTCAGCCAGTGTGCTTGATGGGTCAGGTTGCAGGTGATCATGAGTGCCCAGGTTGCAGACCAGCCAAACCAGACTCCATGCATAGAATGCTGAGCCCCACTCAAAACCACTGTTGCATGGAAAGAAAATCCTCTCCTTCACAGCCCTCAGCCCGAGCCACTGCCATTAGGATTGCAGTGGCCACACTTTCCTTACCTCTCACAGCTTGGACTGTGTGCCGTTCTCTTGACTTCTGCTCTGCCCCTTCCCTGGTCTTCTTTCTTCCTTCTCACCTCCTCCTCCTCCTCAGGTTTCTCGTCCTGCTCACCCTCCCTGCTGCCATTTCCAGAACCTCCGCCTCTTTGGGTGAGCCTGCCTGAGCCAGGGCTTCAGGTCACACTCACCTGCCCATTGTGCTTTGCCTTCCTGAAGAGCACTGTGGTCCTGTGATGCACACCCTCTTCTCTGCCCACATTCCCTTTTCTCCTTACACTCCTCATCACCTCCTCACCTGGGCACACCTTGTGCCCCTCTCAGGACTGATCCGAGCTGTTTCCTCCCCCAGGAGACCTTGCCATACCTCTTAGCCTGAAGTGCGGGCTTCTCTGACCATTAACACAGTGCTTACTGCATTTCTATGTGTCTGTCGTGCCTGATGAGCTGCCTGCACAGAGTACCTGCTGCTTGTGGACCAAGTGTGTGAGCATCAGTGTCTCCTGAATGGACTGAAAGAGTTTGTAGGGCTGCATTCAGAGAACCCGGAACACTAATGCCGTATCCCAGTTCTCCTGGGTTCCACTCCGCAGGTAGCTCTGGCCCAGGGTCCACGGGCTACATCAGTCAGTGATGGCAAACCTTTTAGAGCTTTCAATGATAACAAATAGCCCACTGGGCCACACATGCCATAGGTTCGCCACCACTGGGCGAGATCCTATGTCTCAGTGGTGTACAGCCAAAAAAATACACTTAAAGGACATAAGGGGCTGGATGTGGACTGCAAGGAATGATGTCAAAACTTCTGAAGAAACAGGAAGTGTTTTTCTTGGAATAGAAAAGAGTTTGTTCACGTTGCCTCTTGATGTGTGATACTGCCAGGACAGTAGTGAGTTCAACTGAACCATGGGGCTCCTGAAAGCTATGAGCTATTCACTCATTCATTCATTCATTCATTCATCAGTTCAGTCAGACAACATTCACCATGGAGTTAGTGTGGGTCAGGACTGGTGCTGAGTACCAGACACATAGAAGTGAGAGAGACGGAGGCACAACAGAGAAGGAACTCAGCAAGAACAGGTCAGCAGAGGACTGGGAGACAGCAGCGCTCATGGATAGAACATCTAAGCAGTAGGGCACAAGGAAGACAGGGAGAAGCCTCTAAGAGCACTCCCCACAGGCTGTACACATAGTCAGGTGTACCTTCATTTACTAGGGCTGCTGTAACAAACCAAGTGGGTTAAAACAACAGAAATTTGGTTTCTCATAGTCCCAAAGACTGAACGTCCAAAATTACAGTATCAAGAAGGCCGAGCTCCCTCTATAACTCTGGGGAAGACTCTGCTTGATACTTCTCGCAGCTTCTGGTGGCTGCCAGCACTCCTTGACATACCTTGGCTTGTTGGCACATCATTCCAAGCTCTGCCTCCATCTTCACATGGTCTTGTGTGTGTCCTCTGAATATCTGTATCCACATGTCCCTCCTTCTCTTTTCCAGTATAAAGATATCAATCACTGGATTTGGGCCCACCCAGTGTGATCTCATTGTCATAGCTTGATTACATCTGCAAAGATCCTATTTCCAATTAAAGTCATATTCATAGATTTAAGAGATGAGGGCTTGAGCATATCCATTTGGAGGGGCACAACTGAACCCTTTACAGATGGTATGGGGGCATATGCAGGAGTAGGAAATTCCTAGGCAGAGGGAAGACCCTGAAGTGAGAAAATAAGAGAAATGGGTAAAATTCAAAGGGAACAGGAGAGAGCCTCAATGGTCACTCATGAGGGACTTGGCATGGCCCCTAGGAAGCCTGGTTTTATTCTATAGGAACAGAAGAGAAACTGAGTCAGATGTGTGTCAGAATCACTGTGGCCCAGGTGGAGAGGATGAGTTTGAAAGGCAAGGAAAGAGCCTAGACCCAGGAAAGCCAGTTCCCCTTACATGCCTCCATATAAGCTGCACTCAATTTTGTTCTCTGTGTGTAGGGGGGGGGTCTTTCTGTTTGTCTCTCTCTCCCTCCCTCTCTCACCTCCTTGAATCTTTCTTTGCTTCTCTGAGTTAGAAGGAGATGATGTAAAGAAAAAGGCTTCAGTCCAAGAGGGACATGGTTTGAACACTGGCTCTGACCCCACCTTGCAGTCTGATCCCTGGCAAGTTCCCTCTGTCATCCTCATGGAACTTTTCTTCCTCTTTTGCAAAATGGCAAAAATAGACTAAATTGCAGGGGTTTCATTAGGACATCAGGCAATATACACAAAGCAGCTGGCACATAGGAGATTGTCTACATTACTAGCTTCTTTCTCCTCTGGCTATTTCGATAGCACTGTATTTAGCCCAGTCTTTCAGCACCCATCACCCATATTACTGTGTTTTGTGTGTCTCCTTCGCTAAGCAGCAGAAGCCTCCAGGGGAAGGACAGCTTTCCATACTCCGCATCTCTCAACACAGAGCCTGATGCACACAGTGCCTTGTCCCTCTTCCCAGGAAGCAGCCTGCTTTGTGTCTGTGGCCCAAAGAAACAAACAGCCGTACAAACCCTTCAGTACCTCCCCACCTGGGAGCACAGTGCAGGCCTGTTGTCATATTCCAAATGCCAAAGTGTGTTCACCTGCAGGGGAGCTTCTCAGAAAAACCTGTGTCTGGTTGGGTTGGAATTATCTCTATCAATCAAAACCTCTAATTAGCATTTATAGACTTTGACTTCTCCAAGATGAGAAAAGTATTCAGTAACCGTCTGAATAAATGTGGTCAGTTTTGCAAACCTCATCTTTCTTGGCTGTCATCAAGGGTATGCTATGAGAGGGGTCCCCTAGCTAATTCCCCTGCCTCCACCCTTGCCTGTGCCAAGCAAGAGTGATCCTAAAATGTAAATCAGACCCTCAGCTTAGAATCCTGCGGTGACTTCCTAGGCCTGAAGAATAAAACCCAAGCCTCTTCCCCAACCCACAGAGTCCCAGCAGGCCTGGCCCCTACCTACTGCTCTCAGCCCAGCCTCCGCCTCTGTGGCCTTTCCATTGCTTTAACACTCCAGGATGCCACCCTTTCAGGACCTTTGCACATGCTGCCCTTTATACAGGAAACACTGCCTGCCCCCTCTTGCCCGGCCTGCTTTGCCTGGGGCCAGCTCCCTTTGAGCCTGTCATCTTGTTTAAATGTCACCTCCTTGGAGAGATCCTTCCTGGCCACTTTTTCTAAAATGGTTATTTTGTTACAGCACTCTGCCATTCCCTCACTAAGTTTGCCACAATTACTCATCATTGAAAGGTTTGTACATGTAGAAATGCCCATCTCCAGAATCTCCTGGACAGCAGTACCCTGCATGGCTTCACCGTTATATTGCAGCACACAGTGCATAGTAGGCATTTAAACAAATGCTGGAAGAATAGGCAGCTTGAGCCTCTGTCGTTTTAGTTGCCAAGTTGCATTGTTTGTGCATGCAAAGTAGCCCTCCTCACCCTGCCTCTCAGCCTCATCAATGACAGGCCTTTGACTTTGTCTGATTACCAGATCAGCTGAGCTGAATGACATGAACTGACACTTTTAATTCACGGCCTTGCATCTTTGTGTGTGCTCCATGTGTAAACCACTGATTACGAGCAGCTCCTCTCAAGCCCACGCTTGGCTTGCAACACTAGCTTCTTCCTGGAGGGTGTGGGTAGCTTTGGCAGGGGAAAGAACAGAGGTGGTGAAGTCTGACCTGGATGATAATTACACAGTGGTAATTCTGGCTCACTGTCTAACCAATCCTTGATCTTGGACAGGTTACTATATCTCACTGAGCCTCAGTTTCTAATTTTTAAAGATGAGGCTGATGTGAAGACTCAGTGAGATCATGAGAAAGTGCCTTATACACAGTCATTCTTATAGAACCATGTTTCTTTCACTTCTTCTCAGTCTCCGTATTCTCACTTTTCTTAATTTCTTTGTCAATCTATCCTCCTGGGAGTTCATGATTCACTCACTTATTCACTTGTTCATCCAATTGTTCGCCCTGGGGGACTTTAGACGTTCTCTAGAGCCAGGTTCTAGCTAGTTAAGGAGAAAGCCCAAAGTCCTCAGCTTCTTCTAAGGCCCTTATTCTCTTCCCTCTCTTGATCCTGCCCTATTTCCTCTGACTCCTGAACTCAAGTGTAGAGCTGCCCCTCTTCCCGGCGCTTCCACCTTCTCTCTACCTTGCTGGTTCATCTCATGTTATTACATCCAAAGAAAACACACTCCCTTTCATGCACCCAAACTTCAAGTCTAATTCCCTCCTGCCTTCTGTGACATATGCAGCCACAGCATCCTCTCCTTTCTGAGAGCAGGTCCGCTGCACAGTGTACCACATGAGGTCACCCGTGGGGATGGATGCTGATCTATCAGTGCACTGAGTAGAGGGAGAAAGCTGAGAAGAAAGGAGCAGCAGGCCACGGTAGTGAGTGTGCTTGTTTCCTCCACCTGCTGGGGAGAACCTTCCTCCTGTCCAACCCAGGGCAAGGATCCAGCCTCACACAGCTCCTGAGATTAAGAAATGTTCACCTATATTTGTGAAAAGTCTACCTAAGAAATCCATGTGATTCACTTGGGTCCTATTAGTACTACCTGATGACTGAAAACAAGA
The DNA here is from genome assembly GCF_000247695.1 of Heterocephalus glaber. The sequence continues at coordinate 16,750,116 of NW_004624764.1, read as the reverse complement.
TACACACACAACAATAAGTAACTAGAATATATAACCAAAACTTAAATCTCATTCATAATGGAACAAAAACTATAATCTTATAGATAGCCAAAGAATGAATTTAACAAACAGTGTCCAGAAAGGACAATAATAACAAAGAAAAAACCATAAAACTGTGCCAAAATACATAAACTAAGTTTCCTACAGTGTTCCTGGCTAGGGGAAATTGATAACAAAAATATCGATTCTTTCCCATATTAATTAGCAAGTGTGTGGGAGATTAGTAAAAAAAAATTGAGGGGAAAAGATATAAAGATGCCTTGTAAGAATATCAAAATATGAGAACAGAAAAAGTACAGTAAGCTGAAGAGTTATGTTCCTGGTGCCACAAGTAGAATCTAGTACAGGCAAGAGAGTTTACAGTGAAACTGAGCAGGGAGTCTAGACACAGCCTCATGACAAAGGGACATTTCCAACATTGGAGAGCTTGGGTTGCTCAGTTATGAGTATGTTTTCAGGTTATAGGTATTCATGTTAGCCTCACCCACACAGCCAGGCACATCCTGAGTGTGGAGCTTTAATAGTAAACAGCACCTAGTCTTGCATTCATGCTGCAGGAGAGGGAGAGGGAGAGAGAGGTCATAAATAAGTAAATAAGTTAAGTATACACTGATATATGCTAATGAGAAAATAAAATGGGTTTCAATAGACAAATAAGGAGGGAGTTACTTTAGGCAGATGTTAGGATAAGTGGATGTGCATTTGGAGAAATAATGACCCTAGCAACCTCAAAAACTAAGACTGTGTAAATTCTGGAAAAATATTAAGATTTTGGTTTTTAATAATTTTTTTTTCGGTACCGGAGATTGACCTTGCCCTTGCGCTTACAAGAAAGGCAGCAGAACCACTGAGCTAAATCCCCAACCCTTTAATAATTTTTGAAAAGAAAGGTAGATTGCCCGTGCATAATATGATACCCTATATCCTTCAAGGAAAAGATTGCAATTTTTTACTACATAAAATAAGTAACTTCTATAACAAAATACCATAAGCAAAATTTAAAGATGAAAAGACACCAGACACTAGGGGAAAATATTAGTATTAAAATATATTATATAAAAGAGGAATCATATATGAAATATATAGGAAAATATATGAAGTTAACACAGCAAAATCATAATATATATAGAATTTCAAAAGATCAATCACCTAATTAAGATGCATGAAAGATATGAAGATATTAAAATGTCCAATAAATATGTGTAAAAAATCCCAGTATGTAAAATTCCAAATTCAAAATATCAGTAAGATTCCATTTTTATCTAGCAGATGAAAGAATATTTCAATATTGAATGCATTTGTAATATCATAATATCTGATTTTGCTGAGATGCAGTTTAGAGAGAATAGTAAAATTAATACTGTTTAGTGAAGGTATAAGTTGGTACAATCCCTGGAGAGGATAATTTTAGCAATGATAATTAAAATTTAAATAGATACCCCTCCATCCCTCCAAAAACATTACTGCTATAAGTCAACTGAAACATTAACAGAAGTGTGCAGAGCTACATAAAGATGAGTGTTCCTTGCAGTTTGATGAAAAAGGGTCCATTTTTGTGGAAAATAATGAAATAGGTGTTCATACTATAGTATTAAGTAAAGAAAAAAAGTTACCTTAAACCAATGCAAAAAATGGTTCTAATTCGGGGGGACATTATATACCAATACACACTGAGAAAAATCTGAAAGGGCACACATTAAACCTAATATTAAGTGAAAAACTTGGGTGAAAGAGATTCCTTTAAAATTCAGTACATGTGTATATTGTTTGCCTAACTTATGACTTCTTTTTATAATTCTAAAAAGATTTTTTTT
>NW_004624764.1:16712782-16742982 GCF_000247695.1 Heterocephalus glaber | reverse complement strand
GTAATGGTACAAGATCCCAATGATGAATGTAACTGTATTTTATACCTAAAATGTACCAATAAACTTAATGGGAAAAAAAGATAGTAATGAATGGGTTGGATTCTGAGACAGAAAAAGGACATTAGTAGAAAAACTGGTGAAATTCATGTACAGTCCAGAGTTTAGTACCCTAGTTTCTTAGTTGTAGTAAGTGTCACAGAAATGTCAAGTATCAACAATAGGAGAACTGGTGAAAGGTGTATGGGAACTCTCTGGATTATCTTTTCCCTTTACTGAGAGTCTAAAATTATCCCAGAATAAAACAACTGACTAACAGAACCATGTCAACTTGTCACCAAGGTATCTTTGGCTGCCAGAACCTCTTCGGGAAGAATGCAGGGTCCTACTAAGCTGCTGGCTCTGAGAGCTTAGTGTGGACATGTACCCTCTTCTCCCACCCATACACAGCACCACCACCACCCCATACACACACAGAAGAGGCCTCCCTAGCCTGCTGAGGTTTGCAAGGATTACCTAAGCCAAGCCTGTCTATAGCTGATGTCCTCAAAGCTCGGCTCTGGGAAACCAAGATATAACTTCACCCTTCCCCCTGCTGCAGCTGTGCTAGCTTCTCAGAAGTCCCAGAGCTCCCTTGCCCTCTATTCTTTCTTTAAAACTATATGTACCCTTTTCCAACCTAGGCGCCTCTCAATCTAAAATAATAAGGATCTGGGCTCAAAAGCATGGTTTGGGGGCTCTGTGAGTCAAAGGGAAGGATGGGTTCTACTCATGGTAACATAGAGCTCACAACAAAAAAGATGCATAAAAGCTGCACCCCTTTGCTAGTGGTACCAGGGGAGGACCTGGCCAGTTGGAAGCATGAGGACGCTGCCTTCTGCCTGCAAGTTTTCCTGGCTTATGACCTCATTCCTTGACCAGAACCCCCCAGAAGGAAGGGGCCCAGCCCAGTATAACCACTTGCCTCTTGTCTCTGTCCAGGCTCCACTTCTTGGTATTTGACACGGAAGAGGTCCATGACGTGCTGCGCATCTGGGATGGGCCTGTGGAGAGTGGGGTTCTGCTGAAGGAGCTGAGCGGCTCAGCTTTACCCAAGGACCTGCACAGCACCTTCAGCTCGGTTGTTCTGCAGTTCAGCACAGACTTCTTCACCAGCAAGCAGGGCTTTGCCATCCAATTCTCAGGTGAGCACTCACCCTCTACCAGCCACCTTCCTCATGCCCTGCTGCATGACACCTGTTTCCCTCAATCTCTCCACTCATGCAGAGATGTTTATTAAGCATCTGCTATACTCCTGGTTCCCAGTGAGTGAATGTTCAAGTATCTGTGCCGAGCTTACTCTGGTGGGGAAAGCAGACAGCTTGATAGATAACTACACCAACTGATAAGTATGCGAATGGAGAGATACAGGTTCTTGTGGTCACCTTGGAGCATCAAGGAAGATGTTCCAGAACAGGTGGTGTCCAAGCTCAGATCTGAAGGATGAGTAGAAATAACTCAAGAAAATGTTTCAGGGAGAAAGTGATCATTTATGAAGTGGGATGGAGCCATTAAGTTGGATTTTGGAGGACTGTGGACCTCTATTAAATAGAGAGAATAGAACATCCCAGGTGCAGAGATCCCATGGACAGTGCAGGAGAAGCACAGCATGTTTGGAAGTAGAGGGCTCCAGGGGCCAAAACCCGGAGTGCATGGAGGAACAAGAGGGGATACACTGGATGGTAGTCTGGGGCACTGTGATAAAAGGGCTACGACATGCCACACACTCTGGGTCTTCACCCAGGTCTCACGAAGGACTAGAAGCCAAACATGAGTAATCTAAATTCAGTTAATTATGTACTGCGGTAGCCAATTATGGAGGAGCATGACAAAAAGCTACGCAAAATGGGCAATGCTTTAACACCCAAGTCCCAATATTGGATAATTTCTATGATCCGTCCTGCTTCTCATTGGAATGCCTCATCTCATCTGCTCTGAAGTGCCTCTCCCACTACTCCTCTCCTCGAACAAGTGACTCGGCCTTCATTTCTGCTGGTGTTTATTATACAGCAGCTGTCTTCATTACCATCTTCTTACTCCACTGTGTGGAGAAGGGGAGGAGGGGTTTCTGTGGCGATTCCAAAGCAAGTTTGTGTGGCACCTGTGCTATGGCTTTGCCCCCACACTCCCTCCCAGCTGGTGGATCAGCCCGTGGCAGCAATGAGTCTGGGACAGGATTGCATATCCTACTTCTAGCTTTTTTAGGCACCTTTCTTTGCTGTGGAGATGAGCATTTAGCAGTGTCTGGGGCAGATGAGGGTCTTCAGGATCATGTTCCACTATATAGTTGGTCCTCTGTATCCCTGAGTTCATTATCCATGGATTCAATGAACCATGGGTTAAGAATATTCAGAAAATAATTGAGTCTGGGGCCAGGGATTTAGCTCAGTGGTTCCGCTGCCTGCCTCGCAAGTGTAAGGACCCGAGTTCTATCCCCGGTATCAAAAAAAAAAAAATTGAGTGTGTACTGAGCATGTACAGGAATTTTTCTTGTCATTATTCCCTATCAGTATAGTGTAACAATTGTTTACATAGCATTTACATTGTATTGGGTATTATAAGTAATTCAGAGATGTTTTAAAGAATAAAAGAGGATGTGCATAAGTTATGTGCAAATATCATGCAGTTTTATATAAGGAACTTGTGCATCCATGGATTTCAGATCCTTGTGGGGTCAGGGGGGACCTAGAGCAATCCCTTTAGGATAGTGGGGGACAACTTCACTTATTAGCTTATCCACTTAATACTTGTTCAGGCTTCCAGCCTAGCATTTCCACTTTATTCTCAGAGCTCCAATGAATATTAAATGGTATCTCGAGAAAAAGAAGTTTGCCTGACCAAGTAATATTAGGAGGGTGCTTCGCTGAGGCAGCCCTAAAGAGATTATCTATAATATGGGGCCTCTGAGAATGCCTGGTATGCAAGACATTTAAATTCAAAACATATCTAGTAGGTCCCAATTTGCAAACATATTTGAGTGTGGATGACTTTTCCTGATGCTGTCTCGAGAGACTCACATTGCATGGAACAAATGGTGGACATGGCTAGATAAGCAATGGAAGGATCTCCTCTCAAAAGGAGGATGGAATGCTAGAGAGCTTCTCAAGCATTCTCTGGGGACAGGAATATTATGAATAATTAAAGTCAGACTTGTATTTTCTCCAACTATACCCAAGCTGATGGGTATAGCTTAAAAGAAAAAAAAAAAAAAAGAAGCCCATTGTTGTACTGACAGAATTCCCTACCAATTTGCATGATCCGACCTCCCTGTGTCCTCAGTGTAGGCACATGGGACAGATTCCCTGGATGCCCTCCTGTGCCTGTGCTCTCGCTTGGGCTGCTTTCTCATGCATTTCCCAGCTCACAGAAGTCAGATTCATCCTTCAGGGTTCATCTCAGATGCCACTGGCTCATGATCTCCCCATTCAAAAACAAATGGCTGCAGCCTGCAGCACCCTATGCGCTACTGCCATTTCTTTAGCACATTGCCATTACCAGTCTTTCTGCCTTGTCCTGGAGCTGCACCTATTGCGTCCCATGAGTGCTCTTAGAACACCAGGCCTGTGCCATGGCTCCCAGCCTCCCTCACAGTGTGTGTATGCATCAGGTGCTTACTCACTGATTAGTGAGCAAATGAGTGCATGAGGACATGAACACATGAATTGACTGTTTTTCCTGACACCAGGATTTCCTTAAGCAAGCTGCCCCAAGCCTCACTGAAGCCCATAGAGAGTAGAGGGATCAAAGCTACCCAGCCTGGACTCTAGGAAGGCTGTGACAACCTGACCCAGTGTTCTGGGCATAACCGGGGTTTAGGAAAGGTCACCTTTCCTGTTGCTGTCATCATTTAGCAAATAGCAGGACTACTCTAGGGAAGCCAGAATGGCTTACCCCATGTCAGCTTTATAGTGTGTATTTGACAGGGGATTGTGCAGAAATGCCAGAGACGATTAGCGCAGGCTTGGCTTTATTAAGTAAACACGACTGTGTAACATCTAACATCCTGTCTGTACTACATGGATCCAGCCTTTCCTGGGGGCTTTGCCAACCAGCTCAAATTCAGGAACATTAAAGAGAAAATAAGAACAAAAGAGGGTGAGTGGGAAGCATAATCATAGCCATCTATGAAGTAGGCGCCACTCTAAGCTCTCCAGTATATTATCTCTTATAAGTTTTACAAAAACCTTACAGTATGAGCAGCATTATTAATCCTTGTTGCATATATGGGTTGTGAGGCCTCTCATACAAGGTCATCTGGTTAATAAGAAGCAGAGCCTGGATCAAAACCCATGTGCCCAATTCCCAGACCTAGCCTCTTAATCATTACACTCTGTTGCCTCCTATATAAATAATCTTCCTAAGTAAGGTCACAACAGGGAGCTATTTTTCTTCTAGGGAATCATTTACATGTGTACAGTGCACTGTAAAGTTGGAGATGAAAGCTAAGTCTGTCTTTAATTGGGAAGGAAGAAGATTGATTCTTATTTGACTTTATAAATAAATTCAGTAAGTGTCAAATGCTGATGATTTGTTCATTCATTCATTTGTTCAACAAATATTTACTGAGCACTATTGTGTGCTGAATAGTGCTGTAAGCCCTGGGGATACAGCTGGGAGCCAAACACCTAAGGTCTCTGCTCTCATAGAGATTCCCAATGATACACAAGAAAGACGCAAACAAATAAATTAGCAGGATTATTATAGATTGTGCTGTGAAATGAACAAAACAAGACAGAATGATAAAATTGATGGAAGAGGGTTAAAGGATGTGTTGGCTTTTTGTTGCTGTGACCAAATACCTGCCATATACATCTGTTTTTCTAATTTTTTTTTTCTCTGATACCAGGGATCAAACTCAGGACCTTGCGCTTGCCCAGGCAGGCGTGGCACCACTGAGCTACACCCCCGTCCCAACTGACATTTACCTCTTAAAGAAGGAGAGGTTTATTTCAGCTCACAGTTTCAGAGTTTTCAGTCATATTTCATTGGCTCCATTGCTTTAGGCCTGTGGGAAGGCAAAAATGTTGTGGCAGAAGAGCATAGCAAAGGAAAACTGCTAACCTCATGGCAGTCAGGAGACAGAGTGAAAGGGAAAGAGTCAGAGAGAAGGAACTGGAAAAAAATACAGTCATGAAAGGCACATCCCCAGTGACCTATCTCATTCAATTAGACCCCACCAATAAATCCACCAAGCTGTGAACTCATCAGTGGATTATTCCACTTGAAATTAGAGTCCTTGTGATTCATTCAGTTCCTCAAATATCATCAGCTTGCAGCCGAGCCTCAGCACAATGAGGAGGCTTTTGGGAAATATTTTGTATCCCAACCATATTGATGGATGAGCCCAAAAGAAGGTGGTCAAGGACGCCTTCCGGAGGAGGTGATATTGGAGCTGAAAATTGAATAACAAGATGGAACTGGTGGGCTGGGGATTTGGCTCAGTGGTTCCGCTGCCTCCCTCGCAAGCATAAGGTCCTGAGTTCAATCCCCAGTACCAAAAAAAAAAAAAAAAAGATGGAACTGGCATAGGAAAATGTGAGGCAAGATCATTCCGGGAAGAAACACCACCAGGTGCAAAGGGCCTAAAGGAGAAAGAAAGGGGGAGTGAGCTTCCTGTTGGAAGCAGAGTCTACAAACATGGCTGAAGTATAGTGATGCTAATGATAAAAGTGGATAGGTTTTAAAACCTTATCTCAAAAGAAGAGGGCTTAAGACAGAACACCATGTACTGGGGATTGGCAAACATTTTCTGTAAAAAACTAGATTGTCCTTCAGGCTTTGTGGGTCATATGGTCTCTGTTGTAACAACTCATTTCTGTCATCATAACTGGAAAGCAAGCATAAACAACATGTAAATAAACGTGTATGCCTGTGTTTCAATAAAACTTTATTTAGAGAAACAAGCATAGATTCAGATTTAGCTATGAACCATAGTTTTCTATAGTCTGTTTTTGGTAATATTAGGTATAGGTATAGTATAGTATAAGGTATTAGATCCTATAACTCCATATTCATCCACACAACTCTTATGATTAGTTTTGTGATTAGTGACACTGGCAGGTAAAGTTGCCCTAGGCTGGTGCTGCTCAGACTTTTCCACTGAAGTCCTGATAGCAAAAGAGAATGAGGGGATCTCCCCCAGAACATCTGGAGGGTATAGTAAGCACAAAATCTCTTTGAGACATTATTGATGTCTCTCTAATGAGCATTATTGATCCCATGGTCTTCAGGCCTCCTGCCCCTGGGGTCTGCGGGCCTCATTATGTGAGCAATGACATGCTGGAGACCAGGCTCTATTGTCACCCAGAGCGGTGGAGGCAGCTGGGATGTTGATGCTGCCTCAGAATCCTTTCTGTGGGCTGTCTTGTGTCATTTCCTGTGTGCATTTTCTCACATTCATTTGTCCATTCATTCACTCATTCATCCATTCTCAGTTTCATTCCTTCCTTCCTTCTTCCATTCATTCAGTGCTTGTTTTAAAACACCTGCTCTATGTTAGACTAAGTTAGGTACTTGGCCACAAACATGTCCTAAGTTTCTGAGGTTTATAAATGTTCAATTCATCTCAGCTACTTGTGTTGGTTTTTAACTCTGCTCTTCCACTTTGTACAAATATCTGATTTTTCTTGAATGTGGTTTGGGTCTGGTGGGTCCTTTGTTATATGTTTGCAAGAGAGAGCATGGTCTCTACCCAGTTTCAGCAAACTCCCTGCAGCATTACAATCACTGCTTGTCACTCTGGCAGGCCAACTCCAAATTCCTTTGCAAACTTTACATTGAATATATGGCATTTATATTTTATTATCTTGTCACTCCCTCATACAGATCCTGTTCGTTAAATTATACAAAATTGCAAAGCATTGTCTATATAACAATGCTTACATTCTAAAATCAAACTGCATTCAATTCTGCAGTCATAACAGCACAATCGTGCTTAATGCATAGTATCTTGTGACAGGGTGATGAAGGTAATGGTGAAGGCACCGGTGGTGACATCAATGCGAGGAACTGGTGGATGCAGTGACCGTGATGCAGTGTGAACCAGGCACTGACAGGCAATAAGGGAAGTGAGATTAGTGATACTATTGCCACAGTGATGGCAGTGGTAGGAGATGACGGTGGTCATGGCAGTGGCACTGGAGATAGTGGTCAGCACGGGTGATGCACTGGGAGCCTGGCTGACTGGCAGACACCAAGGCAGCCTCCCTCCCTCTTGTTTTCTTGTCCCAGTGTCCACAGCAACATCCTGCAATGACCCTGGGGTCCCGCAGAATGGGAGCCGGAGTGGCAACAGTTGGGAAGCCGGTGACTCCACGGTATTCCAGTGTGATCCTGGCTATGCACTGCAGGGAAGCGCCGAGATCAGCTGTGTGAAGATTGAAAACAGATTCTTCTGGCAGCCCAGTCCACCAACGTGCATAGGTACAGAGCAGCTGCAGTGTTCTTCGCCCCGGCCTCATGGCTGTGTGCCCCAGGCCCCTCTGTGCAAGGGCAGCTGTGTCTTGAGCCAGGGGCCAGGAGATTGGAACAGCTGGAAGTACAAGGAAACCCAACATTACCCTGCTTTGCACTCATGTGTACAACACTCACACACTCTACACACACACACACACACACACACACACACACTCATTACAGATTCTTGTTAAAATTCTGTTAAAGATTTCATACCAGGAAGGTCTTCTCTCCAGCCCCAGCTGTCTAGCTTGGAAAAGGGACAGTGGGTCCCCTTGGGTAGCATGGTCCGAAGGTTCTACTATGTGAAGCACTAGAAGGGCGCCTATATGCTCAGGAGCAAAGGAAAGACACTTTTTCCCCCTCTTCTCAAGGAGATTACTAGTTACCTCACTTTGGGTTTGTAAGATTGCCCTAGGTCTTAAAACCTCCCCATTTCACAAATGAAGAAACAGACTTGTCCACGTCATGTAGCTTATGGGGAACTGAGCCTGAATAATTCTGCCCCCTAGCTGCTTAGATGGGGAAAAGTGAGGAACTGGAGGAGAGAGGAAGACAGGAAAGAAAAATAGAAACATCCCAGGTGCTCACTTCCCTCTGCTCTTGTTTGCAGGGAAAATGATGAATGCCTTTATCTCCGCACCAGCGATGGGTCCTGGGGGGAGAGGAGACCCAGTAGCCACTGAGTCTTTACTGTGTGCCAACCACATACCAGATGTTTACTCAGATAACCTAGTTTAACTTTCCCTTCAGTGCTCTGAGATTAGCACTATTCTCTCATTTACAGTTGCAGAAGCTGAAACACAAATTTGGATAACTTGCCCCAAATGGCAGAGCTAGAGTATGCCAGAGCCAAGATTCACACCCACGTCAATCTGAGCAAAAGCCTCACATTTTCCTACCTCCCATGCTGCATCCCTGCTGGAGATGGCTGTAAGGGTCTTCTGAGACCTCCCCGAAAGCTCCCCCTTGGAACTGTCCTGCTCCTCTCCATGCTGGCTCTACAGGAGGGCTGTCCCAGTGACTGAGGACTGGGCTTTGTAGGTCATGGCTCTGAGACCTGGCACTGGATGCAAGACATTGAGTCCTGTTCCTTAGTGGGAATAAGGGCCACCTGGGTGCATGAGACACAGGCATGGTGAAAGTATGGGAACAGGAGGTAGAGACCTGGGTTCCAGAACCAGCTTAGTTCTTAACTACAAACTGGTAGGAAAGAGTGTGGGATATGGAAGTAGACAGATCCAGGTTTAGTGTTTGGCTCTGCCATTTACTAGCTTGATGGCCTTGGGAAAATGGTGTCAGCTCTCTGAGCCTTGATTTCCTCATTGTGAGGGTAAACATACTTACCTTATGGAATCATGCAGCCATGACACACCTGACCCTAATCTCAGGAAATACAAACTTCCCTCCACCCCTCTTTCCTTCTTGCCTGCCTCTGTTTCCTGTTATAAATCTATGGGCTCAGTCCCTTTCCCTGAGTTAGAATTCCTGCTGCTCAAGGGAATTCTCATGAGGCCTAGGAGAGACTCAGTGGCCTGAGATCCCTTCCAAACTCTCCGTTCTATGAGGCTGTGGTTCCTGAGACTTGTTCTGCAGAAAAGCAGGTCCTGAGACGGGATGGGGCAGGGAGAAAGGGGCTGCCCCTTGTGCAGCTGATGAGGGCTGTACCAGGCAGTAGGCAGAGCAGTGAGGTTCATCAGCTTCCATTGCTCTTTCCTCTACTCTGCAGTGGGAAGTGTTCCTCAGACAGCAGAGTGAATGCCTCTGTTCTTCTCACAAACAGCCTGGAAATTTGAGCAACAAGCCCCTAATTTCCAACTCCTTGGCAATCTGCCTTATGTGGTCTAGCTGGCCTTGGTGGCCCTTCATTACAGGAGGGAAGCAAAGAAATAAATACTTGCTGAGCATCAATACATACAAGAGGCACTGAGCTAGACATGATGGCAATTGAAATCACCATGTGAGCTTAGAGCTCAGGTTCTAGATTCTGACTAGTTGGATTCAAATCTGGCTTCACAGTGACGAGTTGTGTGGCCTTATACACACAAACTACTTAACCTCTCTGTGCCTTAGTTTACTTACCCGTAAAATAAGGAAATAAGAAGTGCCTATCTCATTGGGTTGTTTTGAGGGTTAAATAAGATAATGCTAGAATGCACTCAGAGCCTTCCCTGGTTCCTAGTAACCACTGTGTAGGTTAGAAGTCATTATCATTATCATTCTCCTTTCATTTTAGAGATGGGGAAGTGGAGGCTCCCAGTGGGTGAGGGGAGAGCTCACCCAACTCACACTGCTAGTGAGTGGCATTGTCAGAATTTGAACCCAGGACTCTAAGCGATGCCCTTTTTACAACTCATGCCCATCAGTGCAGCCTCCCCACTTCCCAGCTGTCTGAAATGATTAGGGGCTGGTGCTTACTCCCAGTTGGACATCATGTTTCTACCTGCTGCATCAGTCCCCGAGGCAGCCCAGGAGCCCCTCCTGGGCCTCAGGCATAGCTGGCACAGGGCAACAGAGCTTGTTCAGGGGCCCAAGTAGGAAGCAGGTGCCTGGATATCTGAGGCCAGAGACCATCTGCAGGAGAGCTATGCCGGAACAGAGGCCTAGAAGCTGGCAAACTGAGAGAGCTTTGGGCGTAGCAGAAGAGTAACAGCCAGATTCACCCTGTCTGTCCACCACAAACTTGAGGGAAGAAGCCCCTAAGCTGGCAATGGAGGCAGCATGGCGCTCCTGGGGAAAGCCTCGCAGGCAGCTGGCCCTTCTGATGGGTAACATCAGGTTTTCTTCCCTCCTTGTCTACGCCAGACCTTGTCTCTGGGCTGGCTGGAGCAGGATGGCCTAACTGGACATGGCAGCCCTGCTTATGGTCCTGACCACACAGGCCTCACTCAGTCTGTCCCTCTACCTAATCCTTGCCTCTCTTGAGGACTCGGCGGTGAAGAGTGTGAGGTCCAGGTACTGTCCTGGAGCTCCACACCCGAGCCTCTCCTCCTGACCTGCAGGGGGCGCTCTTCTGCACCCACAACCCCCCACCACACAGGCCAGTGAGTGCTACACTCACTCAGAACAAGCAGAGAATAGACTTGGGGAGGCAGACAGTGTGGGCTTGAGTGACTGGAAAGACTACTTCACCTGTCTGGGCCTCAGTTTCCTCCATTATAATCCAGAATAATCCACAGCTGGCTGGGTTGTTAATGAGACATGAATAAGAGAATTACAGCGGTACCTCGGTTCACAGTTCATGAACGCTTTTGTTGGCAATTTGGTTCGCAAATTGAACCAATTTGAAGCGTTTGGCAAAATTTTGTTTTTGTTTGCAATCTCTGCATCGGGTGACAAATACAGCCATCTTTCCCAATGAACACAAGTGTGGCCATCTTTTTTCCAGAATCATGGGACAAATTAAGTTCATGAACAGAGGTACCACTTACCTTGCTCTCCCCACCTGCTGGAGAGGCCTGTCATCTCAGGGGAACAAGAACTCGGTGATCTCAGGGATTCTAGCACCTCCTTCCAGCTAATTGTGCACAGTCCCTCCTCGACAGGCCTCTGGGAAAGCTGGAAGGTGTCTTTCTGCCACCCCAGCAGATGCCAAGAGCACTGGCAGCAGGCAAGGCTGGCCACGCTTGGCAGGCAAGCCAATCATGCTTTCCATTCCTCCTGACACTGAGTGCATGGAACTTGCAGTAAACCTCCACAGAGCCTGCCTGGAATCTGGATGCAAGGCAGCAGAGGATACCATGTATTTCAGCTGTTTGAAACGTAGCAGTGGCACCATATTAATCAGCCAGTGCTTCAACAGAACTGTCTAATAATCCTGCCAGCCACCCCACAAAGAAGATACCAGGTAGTGGCAGAGCCAGACATTATAAAAAAAAATAATAATAATTTATTGAGTTGAAATGCACACAGCCTAAAAATCACCCATTTTAAAGTGAACAATTCAGTGGTATCTGGAACATTCATGTTATGCTACCACGATCTACTTTCCCATCACTCCCAAGTCAAATTCCATCATCCCACGCTGAGTCCTAGAGCCAGGTTTTAACTTGGGCCCATGCGCCTCAACCCTCTCCTACCCTGCCTCCCTGGCCAGGGTGAAGGAGACAGACTTGCCCTCAGCTCCTTTCTCCTCAGCTCCCTGCGGAGGAGACCTGACTGGACCATCAGGAGTCATCCTGTCACCGAATTACCCAGAGCCCTATCCACCAGGCAAGGAGTGCGACTGGAAAGTGACCGTCTCACCAGACTACGTCATCGCGTTGGTATTTAACATGTATGTACCTTTCCCCAGGGGTGGGACACAAGGGTTCAGAGCAGCTAGGGGCTTGAGGACCTGGGTCCCCAGGTGAGTATGCATGGCCCATAGGGAGAGCTCTCAGTTCCAAGAGAGGCAAATTAGAGAGAGAGAGACAGAGACAGGGAGACAGAGAGGGAGAGACTAGCGTTTATTAACACCCCCTCTGTGTCAAGCTCTATGCTGACTGGTTTCACAAACACATTATCTTATGCAATCCTTATAATAATTTATGTATGTGTGTATGTGTGTGTGTGTGTGTGTGTGTGTTTTGGAGCAGGGGACAAAACTCAGGGCCTGTACATGCTCAGCAAGTGCTTCAGCACTGAGCTATACCCCTAGCTCTTTTTTATTTTATTTTGAGACAGAGTCTTAGCTGGCCTCAAACTCACTATGTCCTTGCTTCAGCCTCCCAAGTACTAAGATTACAGCAAGTACCATCACCCTGGATCCTTGTGATAATTTATGCAGTAGCCATCATTATTTCTTTTTTACCTCTGAAGCGCCTGAGATTCAGAAAGTAGGCCCTGGAAGGATCCCTTAGTCCTTCCCTCCTGTATTTTCCCCTCTGTTCCCCCTGACTCCATCCATCCTGCTCCCCGGCATGTGCCCAGGCTCAGGCCCCCATGTCCTCCCCTCCTAGCTCCTGCCTCTCTCTTGCAGCCCATTCCCAGGCAAGCCTTCAAAAGGCTGCCTCTGCTTCCCTCTCCCTCCTCCTTATCTGACACTGAGCCACTTCCCCTGGTTCCACCAAAAACTCCTCTGATAAAAGGCATCAATCAATTCCTGCTTGCCAAGCCAGATGGAATTTCCCAAGTCTCATCCTGTCCCACCTCTTGACTGTTCCCACCATCCCTATGTTGCTTTCCCCTTGGCTTTGTGAGTTCCTCTCCACTGCTTCTCTAGCCTCTTCTGTGGTTTCCTGACTACCTTTCTTGCCCCTATTTCTCTGCCACACTTTGCCACAATTCCCTCTTCCTTACCTCTGCCTCCTTCCAGAACCAGCTCACCACAGTGGCTGCAGCTTGCTGGGGAAGGTGCAGGACTCCCCTCCACCACCTGCCCTGACTTCCTTCTGAGCTGTAGGCTCCCATATCCCAGTGTTGGCCCCCATATCCCAGTGTTGGCCATCTCCATCTGGTGTCTCATGCACTGCAAATGAAGCATGCACGAAACCAAGCCTGTGACTTCTCCCTGAGACAAGCTCCGTCTGGAACACCTAGTAGTGGCACTGTTTCCTTGGCCCTTCACTACTTCTTCCGGGAGCACCCAAGGTGCCCACATCTACTGCCTGAACTTTTTCATATATTTCCCCCTTCTCCATCATCCCATCTCCTGTCTTGGTTTGAGCATTTATCCTTTCCCATTCAAGTGACTGCTGCCATCTTCTAACTACTTCCTCTGCCCCTTGTTGCTTTCCACGCCAGTCTCTTCTTTATCCAACTGTCAGAAGGATCTTGTCACTCAAATGTGCAGAAATAACCACCACGTTTTCCATTTTAACACCCTATAATGACAGTACTCAGCAGTTAGAAAGAATGAGCTACTGATACATGCAATAGCGTGGATGAGTCCCCAAAATACACTGCTGAGTGAAAGAAGCCAGACACATGAAATACATAATATGTGGTTCAACTTGTGTGAAGTTTTAGGATCAGCAAAGCTAATCTATGGGAAGGAGAGCTGATCAGTAGTGGCTTCTGAGGCAGGGGAAGATGGATGGGAACTGTCTGAGGTGATGAGAATGTTCTGGGTCTTGATATACATGTCTACTTAAAAACAAATAAGAGCCGGGGATTTAGCTCACTGGTTCTGGTGCCTGCCTTGTAAGAGCAAGGTCCGAAGTCCATCCCCGGTACTAAAACAAAAACAAAAACAAAAAACAAACAAATAGTTCCCTTTTTAAAAATCCTTTAATGACTCTCTTGCCTATATATAACTCTGAACTTTTGAGTTTCACTTTAAAGGACCCAGCCCTTGCCCACCTCCCGGGCAGGCTCCTACCCGGACTTGTGCCCTGAGATCCAGTCAAATTGAATCCTGGCACCTTCCAGGGTCTCATAGACTCTTTCATGCCCTAGTGACCTTGCCTGTACTTCTGTCTTCGCAGTAACTTTCTCTCCTTATCCAACCATTGAGAGTCTTGTCATCTCCTGAGACCAGCTTGGGGTTGACCTCCATGAAAGGAGGTCAGGATTATTGCCCTCCCCAAAGATGTGCGTGCTCCCACTCTGCCTTTTGTGGATTTTATTATCCACTCTGTTGTCTATATGTCCATCTTTTCCTACAGCACCACCAGCTTCTGGAAGGGAGGAGTCATGTCTGATATGTCCCTCCCACCAGGCACCTGGGACAGTGTTTGGCAATTGAGAGTGTTCAGATAAATTTTAATGATTGAAAGAAAAGTAAGGACAGAAAGACACCAGTTAGTTAAGAAGTGAACTGTGCTATAATTTGCAACCAAGACAGACTCACTGTGCTACCCTTCCCCAGAGGTAGGTACAAACTGAATTGCAGGACAAGAAGATCACATCTCCCAGCAGTGGCAGGGTGACCCTGCAGCTGACACAAGTGTGACAGGGTGCCAGGGGAGGGGGTGGCACAGCTGCCTCCCAGCCCCTCACCCTGTCTCCTTACTGGCCTTATGCCCTTTGTGCTAAAGATGTGTGGCCCTCTGTCTCTAGCATATATCTTAGCTAAAGGGTAGAAGGGCTATTTCATTCTCAATCCAGCCAATAGAATATCTGAATATCCAGCTCATGGCTGGGAATGGATGAATTTGCATCAAAATCTGTTTTCTGAAAATTCATTTACTTTTCTGTTCTTTTCATTTTTTCACACTTGATTGCTATTAATTGATGTTGTCAGATCTAGGCTTAAAAGTGAAATCACTGCCTCAGAGAGCAGACCTATGTTCAGAGTTAGTGGAAACCATAGCCCAAGTGGGAAAACCAGGCCACAAGCCCACCAGCAGGACATGAGGGCCCTGGGGCTCCATTTCTTGTCAATACATGGCCTTTTTCGATCATTTTCACTATAGCCATTCCAGTGTGGGATAAGTCACATTCGTGAACTCTAATACTCAATTTGCTAAACTAAGAGAGTTTTTTTAAATGAAGTTTCCCCTTATCAGAGTCAGGGCAGCTAAGAGAGAGCTACCTCTTGTTTGGGTGCTGGGAGTAGGGTGGCAGCAAATCCTGAGAAGAACTGGGGAGCTGGCTTGGGATGAGGAGTGAAGTTAAGGGCCTTAATAGTAACCGGCCTCTTCCTGCCTGGGAATGGCCCCCTCAGCAGCTCCTTCCTCTTAGATAGGAGGTGAAGAATAGCATGACATCAAGAGCACTGACATCAGGTAAGAAACTTTAGTTCTGGACCTGCCTCAGCCGGCCCTTCAGTCCCTAGAGTTGACAACTCATTTTCCCTGCTGTGGAAGGAGAAAATTAGGTTCTCAGCTGCCAGTTTTTGGACATTGACTCTGGAATCTGCCTCCCCTGAGCCTGATTTCTCCACCTCCTCATCCTACAAGAAGAGCTTTATCCACCTCCCCACTCCACCCCCCATCCAGCCTTCAGGGGTTGATAGGCGGGCTTGCTCTCTGGGAGGCCCCATCCTTGGGTTAAACCTAAGGCTCCAGCATGAGCCTTTGTTTGACCTTAGTGGGGTGGGGTGGGATGTTTTTGTTCTCTAGCTTTAACTTGGAGCCTGGCTATGACTTTCTCCATATCTACGATGGACGGGACTCTCTCAGCCCCCTCATAGGAAGCTTCTATGGCTCCCAGCTCCCAGGACGCATCGAAAGCAGCAGCAACAGCCTCTTCCTTGCCTTCCGAAGTGATGCATCTGTGAGCAATGCTGGCTTCATGATTGACTACACAGGTAAGGGACTAGTGCCACAAGTTTCCAAGGTCAGGGCCAGCCAGGCTGGCAGAAAAGGCACAGTGTAGGGCAGAGAGGAGTGCCTGGGACTGGCCCAGAGGGAGTCTGTGCCAACCCTGGCACAGCTGCACCTTCAGAGTACCTGCTTCCCCTGCAGGCATGCAGGTGGCTTAGTCTTCTGCACTCAAATGTCCCAGGGTTTGGAGAGAAGGGGGACAGCATTCTCTCTGTACTTCACTTCTATTTCCAAATTGTGCTCCTCTTCTCCCCTTTTTCTGTGAAGGTCATTCCTAGCTCTACCTCAGTCTCATAACCTCATTCTGTTGCTGTCAGCTAATATCTTCCTGGTCACTCCCTTGCCTTAGTGAGGACTCTGGAATGAGTCTCAATCTTCTCTACCCCAAATCCTCTCACCATCCTGGGTAACTTCAATGATCCTGTCTTAGTCCACTTTCTGTTACTGTAACAAATACCCAAGGCTGGGTACATTATAAATTAAAAAGGTTTGTTTAGCTCACAATTTAGGGGCCTGAAGTTCCAAGATCATGTCACCCCATCTGTGTGGCTTCTGGTGAGGGTCTCACAGTGAATGGCATCACAGTGTCAGGGCCCCATGTAGAAGAGATCACACAGCAAGACAGGAGCCCAGAAAGATTTGGAAGGCAGGTTCACCCTTTTTATGACAACCTACTATAACTAGGGTCACACCAGAACTATGTTAATCCCTTCTGAGGGCAGGGCTCTCATGACCTAACCATCTTCCACTAGACCCCTCCTCTTAAAGGTTCCTCAACCTCAACATCACCACACAAGACCAAGTTTCTATCTCATCAATGTTTGAAAGACACATTTAAGCCATCTCCAAACCACATCCACCCATATGGACAGCCTGTCCAATCCTAGGATCACAGTGCTTGGACCCCTGTCCCAAGAACACTCAGACCATATACTCCTCCTTTTTGTCATAGGCTGATCATTTTCTGATACTTCCTCATCACATTTTTTCTTTTTTTTTTTTTCCTATTTATTTATTTTGCAGTGTTGGAGATCAAACCCAGGGCCTTGCACATACTAAGCAGGTAATCTACCATTGAGCTACATGCCCACCCCCAATCATATTTCTTTATCCTTCCAGCCATCCCATTCACTTTCTCCTGTTGCACCTCTGAATAAATTCAGGCAGGCAGAATACTGTCATGGAGGGATCAAAAGCAGGAGCCAACAATTTTTTCTTAAAAATAGTAAACATTTTAGGTTTACATATCACAACTATTCAGCTCTGCCATCGTAGAGCTCAAGCAGCCCTAAACAAAATGTAAAGGCATAGATGTGGTCATGTGACAAAATTTGCTTACAAAAACAGGCTATGGTCCTTGCCTGGCCAAGATCAAAGACTGTTAGATTAACTGAATTGAAAGCTCATGTGTACTACTTAACAATTGTGTGACCATGTACAAATTCTTTAACCTCTCAAAAATTCCATGTCTTCATTTGTGAAGCAATAGTAGGAAAATTCCTGCCTCCTAAAACGCTGTAAAGATCAATGAGTCCATGCACTGAAGTCCTTGGTATGGTGCGTGGCACATGTCAAACATTCTGTAATCTTCAAATGTTATTAATAGCAGTGAGAGAGTTCCAGGCTCTTGGGCACTCCACTTTATTCTACTCCATTATTCTCTTTTTGACCTTTTCTTCTTCCTTAATTATCCCAGACCCCATTATCCAAATCCTAGCTCCATTTCTTGCTTGATTTGTGAGCTTGGCAAGTTATTATCTCCTGAAACATCATCTATAAAAATGGGGGTAATAAAAATTATGTTGCAGAAGGTTAAGAACAAAAGATACTTTGTACCTATATATGATGTAGAGATATAGCGATATATGTATTAGTGTAATGCTCAAAATATACTTAAACACTCTACAGATACTCTAGAGATGATGGATTTTGTTATTATTACTGCAAAAGTTCACTCACTTCTCATCAGCCTGTGTATACAAATGGGGTCACACTCCCAGTTAAAATTAAAAATTTTCTGGCTCATGTTTCCCACTTGCCTAATGTAGGGCCTTGGCCACTTTTTAAAATGTTACCTAATTAAATATTTCTGGCAACGCTTGAGACTATCTCACACAATTGCGCAAATAACCCTAATTATGATAATAGCTAACTCTGTGTGTATCAACTGCCACCATCCTGGGTATTTTATATCCATGAACTCATTGAACTCTTCGTAGTCATTAGTGGTCTGCTATTTGTCAAGTACAGTTCTAGAAGATATAAGGTACACAAAGTAGAAACTGTTTTTCTTGTTATCTTCTTGCCTCAAGGGGCTGACCTGGAGAATGAATACTTCGCTGTCCTTTCTTCCGTTCAGTCCTGCAGTCAACTTCCTGTCCCCAACCCTTCTCCACATGCAGATATCAAGACATAGACACTGCAGAATTCTAACCAAAGACACAGCTTAGTCCCAGTGTGGGAGCTCCATTGCTCCACCCACCACCAACTCCCTGCTTAGGTATCCTGACCATTTTTTATTATTCTTTTTTATTCATATTCTCTTAAGTACCCTCAATTTCCCTGCCTCTCTGATCCTTCCATGGTATAATCCTTGCCAAACTCTTCCCTTGATAAATCCCACACCCAAATGGCTGAGGGCAGCCAGAAAAATTTGCAGAAACATGATTCTTGGAGCCATGACAAGTGCTATCCTTGAACCCAAGCCAAGCATTAGTAACAGCTAGAGCTGCTTCTAACTTGTCCCACCTGGGTTCTTCTTGGTGGAGATCCCAAAATTTCACCAAAATGTCATCATTGTTAGTCTTATCCTTATAAACTGACTTTATCTCACATTCCTTGGGGATAATTAGCTGCTCAGAAGAAAGCTCTTCAGCTTCCTCCTCAGTCACCTTGTTTGTGGTCACCTGGCTGTGGCCTCCTCTTCTCCAGATCTCTGCAGAAATTCAAGGACTGAGAACCATACCTCCAAGTTGTCTCCCCCATGAAGCGCCTTCCACCTTCAGTGGTGAGTCCGAAATGATACCTGGAGGGATCCCACAAGTCCAAAATACAACCCAGCTGGCATCTGAGCCAGCCACATAGTAGAAGGACAGCTGATGACTGAGGAGACAGGATAGGGAGAGAAGTGCAACCTCCACCACTTAATTAAGATCTGTAGCGCAAGTACCAGGAGAGATGTGTGTGTGCTATCAGGTGGAGCCTGGTGAGAACTTTGAGATACCTGCCTGCTTTCCCAGGCTGCACACCCCAATGTTAACCACCTTCTGCTGTCTCCCTGGGCCTCTGGTCTGATAGCCCATTTGATGGAACCCAAGGACCTCTGCATTCTCTATGCTTTCTTTCTCTCTAACCAGGATCTCTGGATTCCTGAAATGGGTTACTTTGCTGTCAGACTCCACAGCCTTGATGATATTCTCTCGAGCTCAGTATCTCACAGGAATGGTCTCTATCACTTGTTACACTGCTGCCTAAACTTGCCTAACTTCCTTGAGCATCAACTTCTTTATCCATATAGAGGAACAGTATATAGACCCAGCCTTGGTCCTGGGCACATACTCTGATCTACTCTGTTCCATCCCAAAGACATTTTTCTGTGCCCTTATTTGGAAGGGAGAAGGATATGGATACCTCCTCCTGGAGCTAGCCCAGTGAAACAGTACATTCTCCTTTCTGCTTACTGATGACATGAAGTGTAAGCATAATGTTTTGTACATGTATACATATGAGTGTGGGGTATTAGAGCAGACAGTATTTGTGGTGTGTATGTGTATGTCTTGTATACTTTGCCGGTCCCTGGCTAAGAATTCAGACACTGCCCCTGCAGGTCCACTGAGCACTGCAGATGAAGGCATGGCCCAACGCGACTTGCATACTAGGCAGGTTGACATCCTCAAGAGGAGAAGAGCCGACCTCCTCCATCCAGGAGCCATCTTTGTCTCCCTGACTTTTAGAGAAATGCAAGGTTCTGCTAATACTGAGATGGGTCTCCTGGGAGCTATAGCTTCGGGAGTTCTGCTTTGAGGGGTGAGAAGAGTTCACAAAAACCCCATGTAGAAAGATGTTGCTGGAGTCAGCTGGCTGAGCACCATGGAAACCAGTCTGGCCTGGGGCAGAAAGCCCAGGATCCCTTCCTGCATCCTTCCAACTTCCCTAGTGAGAGGCAGCAGCACTTTGCTCTAATCTAAGATAATATTTTAGTTTTAAAATACCCACTCAGATCAACTAAAGCAAGGGGGGAGTAATTATAAGAATGTAAGAAACAAAAGCCCACTCAAAACAACCTGAGCCAGAAAGGAGGCTTAGAAAACGACTAACAACCAGCCCAATTTAAACTAAAAAGGGTTCTATATTTTAACAGTGCATATAACAAAAACTCACTCAAATGTAACACGAAAAGGCAAAATATTTTTAGAAACAGGAGCCCACAGGCAGGAGGTGTAAACTCCCAAGGGGCAGAGTCAGGATAGAGAGTCAGAAATAGATAAGGTCATCTCCCATTCAGCACTTGTCTCTGCCCCAATGCCTCCTGGATATTTACTGCACTATCCTCTCTGAGAATAAATTTTCCTGGCTTCTTCATTCTTCTAAGACAAGTACAGCTTCAACACTCTCAGCACAGAATCACTTTCCAGTTTCTATCCCAGTTCCAAGTCCTCTAGAGGTCCTCAGCAGGATGAGACCTAATCCGAGTGTCCACTGAGCAGCATCATAGGATTTGGCTTTGGCACTGGGGGCAAAGGCAGATCAGGCATTTGTATTTGTTTGCTCATTCAGTAGATATTAACAGAGCGCTTGCCATGTGCTCCACACTGAATCAAATGCTAAGAACAGAGTGGGGAACCAAACCTCCTCCCTCCATGGAGTTCACATCCTAGCAACAACCAGTCTGGCAGATCTTTCTCCTGCAGATGTGGCACTGAAGGCCCACCTAATTCTAAGGCAAAGAGGGTGGGTTTTGATGACTGTTCAGGCACCCCCTGAAGCTGGCTGGGCTGACCTCCTAGGAGATGGTCTTGAATACAGTCATGCCAGAGGTATGTCTCTGTTAGACCACTGCTCTGAGGAACTTACTGAACCTATCCTCCTGGGGAGCTTTGCCCTTTAATGGAAGAAACAAAGAGCAAAGGAGAGAATCCTCTCTTTCAGATCCAGTCACTAAGGTGAATCCCAGAGAGGCTTCTTTCTCCTGGCCAGTGATGTTGGTAGAAAGGGTGGGCGGAAGAACCTTTATTCTCTTCCTGCAGCATGTGTGGTGGCCTCCTTCGATGCAAGGGTAGGCTAGGACGTCCATGCAGGTGTGCAAGACCATCAGCTCCCCCAGTGATGCTTACTGGGCTCCCACTTTATGCATACCCTGTGCTACAGACTGGGTTTGCAGTGGTGAGCTAAATGGTCAAGGTCTCTACCTGAGTATAACTCAAAGGAGAGTGAGAGAAGCAGACAGTAAAGTAAGCCAACCAACCGGACATGAGAAGTATAAGAAGTTAGAGGAGAAAAAGCAGGCTACCATGAGAAAGAAAACCAGAGCACCCATTCAGAATGGTAGTTTGTGAAGGACTTGCTGAGCAGAGACTGTGTAAACAGGGTCTTGAAGTTGAGTAGGAGCCCTAGGTACAGGAGAGGAGTAGGAGTAAATGGTTGCTTCAGAGGGAAGAGCCTGAAGCAAGGATGAAGAAAATCTGAAATAGCTCAGGGAAGGTCACAGTGAATAAACTTTGATCAGAGGGATACTGAAAAGTATCTGTGTTCTCTTTGAAACTCTTGGAAGAACATTTTGGGCCTGGGAGCTGTGATGAAGATTCCTCATCCCCATCACTGTCATAGGCCTTCTTCTATAAATTCAAAATGGAATTATCTTCATTTTGCCTATTTTAAAAGTAATGTGTGTTTGTTGGAAAACCAAATAATATAGAAGCATATAATATGCACTATAAAACATAACATTCCCCTAGTAACACTGCCATCTCCTAAGGTTCCATTATGAATGGTTTGTTATCTCATTACAGATATTTTGTATAAATGTAAAGTAATGTCAGTTCTATGCCAGGGATTGGCAAACTCTTTCTGTAAATGGCCAGGCAGTAAATATCTGGCTCAAGATGGTCTCTGTTGCCACTGCTTATCTCTGCTGGCACAATGCTTAAAAAGCCAGAGACCAGATGTAAATAAGCATAACTGTGTTTAAATAAAACTTTATTTACAAAAACAGGCAGCCAGTGACTATGGCTAGTAGCTGTTCCATGTGAATAAGATCATATCATATGTACTGATCTGTAGTCTGATTGTGTGTGTGTGTGCGTGTGTGTGTGCTCACCAATAGATCTTGGGCATCTTTCCACATCAGTATTCAAACTTATTGCTATCCTTTTTACAGGCTACTTGTATTCCAGTGGATGGCTCTCATCCACACCTTTTAACCCACTCCTTACTGGCTCAATGTCTGGGTTGTTGTTTCCAACATTTACTATTACAAAATTTGAAAATAGACCTCATGTATTAGAATCAAGGAAAAGCTGGTTCTTTTAATTTTCCATCTTGGAGGACTTGGGTTTTATTTATTATCATTGTTATGGTGTTTTAGTCATTTAGTTTTATCATTCACAGCGGAGCTCTGGTTTGGCAGACTGAAGACCTGATTTTGGTCTTAATTCTATCTCTCAGTAGCTGAATGGCTTGGAAAATGCATTTACCTTCTCTGATTACCACATTCCTCATCTGTGTCCTGCACATGAGGATACCTGGCCCTGCCTGCTGCAGAGGGTATTGTGAGACACAAATGAGATAACAAATTGAAAAGTGCTTGGAAATTATAAGGTGATATTCCTGCGTAAGAGACTATCATCACTGTCATTGTCCTCATCATTATTATTAATGTGATAATGCTTGATATAATAAACTTGTCTTCCTCTGAAATGTGAGTAAATACACAGTAGAGTCTGTAGTTGGAAACATTGATGTGATTGTTCATTCTCCAAGCCCTGGAGTGTTCAGCCAAACTATTCAACAGCCATTTATTAAGCCTATGTTTTGTACCAAATACAGCCAGCACTGGTGCCAAGTTCTGTGCGAGTTGCTGGGGTTACGAGAGGACTAGGTGATTGACCCTGCCCTCCAGAAGTTTAGAACCCACTGAAGAGAAATACACTTACCTAACTACCAAGATAATGTGAGACTTGCTATAATAAGGGAAAGAAAAACAGATTCTGCCTGAGAGAAGGCAAAGTTGAAGAACCTTGCTCAGAGATGGTATCCTTGAAGCATATAGGAGTCATCATACAGTACAGGGAGGGGAGGCTGATATTCTGCAGCATACCCCTGATACCGTCTGGTCTCAGCTGTGTCCAGCCACTGCCCAGCTGGGCTTGTCAGCTTGACCATCAGTGATCTTGGACATAGGAGGACTGGGGAAGGGTAGTGATGGATAGAAACCAGGAATTGCTCCAAATTTCCTGCTGTTGGTGAAGGAAGGTGTAGCATCCTTCAGAGATTAAGGACCTGGCTAGCACTCCCAGTCCTCAGGCAGCATCAACTACTGTCTTGTCCTGTGCAGAGAGACTTCGGTAAGAGTAAATTACTGTTAGATACATCCACATTATGCCTAGTTGGGAATACACGTAAGGATCAGTACCCAAATAGAAAAGCACTGCTGCTCTGATAAACTGGCAAACACTCAATACCTAATGCAAAGCCCTGGAAAGTGTAGTGGAGACTTCAATTTATGCAAGAGGTAGGGGAAATCCAGTACTAGGTACTGGTGCTCAGTACTCAAAGGTGCCTACAGTGGGTAGGTGTGACTGGGTCTGTGGAACAGATGGAGGCCAACAGCATGTGGAGGCCAAAGATGGAGAGGAAGAGAAAGAGCTGTCTCCAAAAGCAGTCACCCTGCTTCCCAGCTGAGGATGGGGTCAGAGATGAGCCAAGGAGTGGGCTCTGCCCAAGCACTGACTTTTTGTCAGTGACCCTGCCCACCACCATAATGTGGACTGGGGACATCAGCTTCCGGCAATTAGAGCAACATTTATTCCCCTTAGAGGCAAGAATAGGGAGATGAGGGAGGGTCTGGGGATTTAGCTCTCATTCCTTCCTCTGTAGGTCACAACAAGAATGTGGGGGAAAAGAGAAGAAGCTTCAATATGATATCCAGCCATGAATGTCTAACTAAGGTTAGAAAAGTTTCTAGATCTGAAGGGAATAGGACCAGCAATCCGAAGTCCCCGTGGACTTCTCATGGAAATAGGCCACTAATGAGCTCTGTGTGTGTGTGTGTGTGTGTGTGTGTGTGTGTGTGTGTGTGTGTGTCTTTTTCCAGAAAACCCACGGGAGTCATGCTTTGACCCTGGCTCCATCAAGAACGGCACACGTGTGGGGTCTGACCTGAAGCTGGGCTCATCTGTCACCTACTACTGCCACGGGGGCTATGAGGTCGAGGGCTCCTCCACCCTCAGCTGCATCCTGGGGCCCGATGGGAAGCCAGCATGGAACAACCCACGACCAGTCTGCACAGGTTGGCAAGGGGCAGGGGGCTGAGGATCAAGGGATACAGAGCCAAAGGGGAAAGGGAATGGAATATGGAATATGGTCCTCAAAGATGACTCCTGGAAGCAGGGCCAGGTGAACTTGGGTTTGCTGTGAATGGAAACAGCTCCTAATTCATCAGGTGTGCCAGTCCCTGTCTATATCATCTCTTCCAATCATGTAGTGTCCCTATTAAGATCACTCCTCATGTCTTCAACAGAAGCCACAGATGTGCCACCCCTGGGAGCACACCTCTGGAGAAGGGAGTTGAAGGAGGGCCTGGGCTTGCATCTGGGCCTGGGGATGTCACTGAGGGTCAGCTGGATAAAGTCAGACCATGTCTCTGTGTGGGCTTGAGTTAGCCATAGGGTCCTAGCAAGAAGAGTGGGAAAGCGCTTCGGAACCGCCAGAGTTCAGGAACACCCAGAGTTCAGGAACACCCCACCACCACCACCATGTGGAAAAGTCCAGTAGCTCCTTTCCCTAGGTGAGCAAGAGAGGCAGGTGTAGAGGCCCACTCCTTGTGGAAATTGGCACCAAAGATAGAAGTAAGAGGTGGCTGGGCTGCATGGCTCCCAGTGATTTAGTCTGAGAGAGGAAACCTAGGCCTCCTGTTCATGAGACCCCAGCCACTCAGATAAAACCACCAGCCATGAAGCAGCTGGCCATTTCTGGGCCCACATGTAGGCCAGAAGACCTCTTGATGTATGTCCCAAGGCTGTACGTTCAGGGAATGAGCCCAGCGTTAACAGTTAGGGAGCAAAGGCTGACGTGTGTCCAAGTGGGCCCTTGATAACCTCAAGGTGGGTTTCAGGCCAAGCCAGGGATGAATGTCCTTATGCAGGGCAGGGACAGTGTCCTCAACTTCCCTTCTCCTTGCTCATGGATGTCCGCCTCAGGGCAGTCTCCCCAGGGCCAGAGGCTCCATCTGGGAGCAGAAGGGAGAATGGGCAGTTGACAAGAGCCCCATGAGATCACCTGGCTCTCTCTGCGGCTTCTCTTTCAGCCCTCTGTGGCGGACAGTATGTCGGTTCAGATGGAGTGGTCCTGTCCCCCAGCTACCCCCAGAACTACACCAGCGGACAGACCTGCTTGTATTTTGTCACTGTGCCCAAGGACTATGGTATGGGGTTTTTTTTGTTTTGTTTTGTTTTCTGATTCTTCCCCCTCGTTTCAAATAGGCGATTCCTTCTCAGGGTCCTCCTAGTTATCCACTCCCATTGTGGCATGGGGCAGAGCAGCCTCCCAGGAAGGACAGCTGCATCTGATGCTCAGAAACAGGCTGCAGAAAGCATTCCTGATGAGAGGGAAGGAGGAGGGCACAGCGAGGCTGGCAAGAAGCCAGGATACAGAGTTGGTAAAGAAATGGCCAGGCCAGAGGGAGACCGAGAACTCCATGGGATCCCCAGCACAGCCTAGATTGAATAAAGGGGTCAGGCTGTAGAGCAGGGTCTTCCCTGGCTCCTGCTCTCAGTATGCCAAGCCACCTGAGAGACAGGTGTAGGCAGAATGAACTGGGACTGGTACCCAGATGAATGAAATCTGTGCCCACCCTGACCCAGAAGGGCCCTCTCCCCTCCACAGTGACTGGCAGAGAGAAGAGGGCTGAGGAAAGCCCTGCTATTCAGGGCTGGTGATCTGAATACCCATCAAATGGCAGAGCCCTTAGGCCTTATCTGACTGGGAACCCGCTTTTAGACCCTTCCCCTAATTAGCTGAGTACCCCTGGGGAACTCAACTTCTGAGCCTTAGTTTCCAGGACTACAAAGTATGAATGCTCTCTGGAAAAGTCAAAGAAGTCAAAAGAAGATGGTGCATCTAAGTGTGGTACCTGGCATCCAGTAGGTGCCTAGTACATGTTATGTTCCCCCTGGGTGAAATGAAGTGCCAATATTGCCTGCTCTGTAGACAGTTGCTCATTGGGGCAGGCTGCTGCTCCTCACCTTCATCCCTGTTAACTACAGAGGAAGATCCTGTATCCAGGGACTGCCCTCATCAGCTGGGTCTTTGAAGGAAAAGGAAGGGAGAATGTGGGGTCCTGAGGTCATGTGGAAAATGAGGGGTGTTACCAAAGCCCTTTCATGGCCTCATGTAGCTGCTGCAGCTGCAATCTGGAAAGGAACAAGGTTAATTTAGTGGCACCACCACCAACCTGTCCTTGTGTGTGGTCTCAATGCTGTCTGAACCCTGTGGAGATGGTGACCCTCAACCTTCCCAGATCCCCACATCGCTGTGCCCAGGAGTCCAGCTAATGTGTTAATCTGCCAGTGAGAAGGCCAGCAAGCAGTTAGCCTGTGGACCAACAGCTCCCCCTGGGCTGCCCTCCTGGCCCGAGGCCCATAGTCCCATAGCCCCCTGGTCCCTCAGCGCCTCAGCAGGCCTGACACATCTTTCACACTGAGGTCTCCCTTCCCTTTCTCTTCCACAGTGGTGTTTGGCCAGTTCGCCTTCTTCCACACAGCCCTCAATGATGTGGTGGAGGTACATGACGGTCACAGCCAGCACGCTCGGCTCCTCAGCTCCCTCTCCGGCTCCCACACAGGTACCTGGGGCCGGGCTGGTGTGGGGAGAGGGCTGGTCTGGGAGCATCATGGGTCCCCTTTGAGGAGTGAGGCCCTGTGAGCACCCTGGCCCTCACAGCATTGTGTTGTCATGCTTTGGGATGCCCCCACATCACAACAGCCAGCTCCTGAGCACTCATGCATAGCAGGGGACCCCCCCACACACCATGTTGCCTGCTCCTGCGTTTTATGTTCAGATCCAACCTTTATTTTCCAATTATAAGTATGCTACATTTTCATTGTAGAAAATTTGAGGGCAAAACAAAATAATTGTTATAGAGAACTTAAATAAAAACCACTCAGAAAGAACCACTGATGAGATGTAGTATTTTTTCTTCCAGTCTCTGTATCTATTTAGACTTAATCTTTCATGTATTTTTATTGAAAAAAACCTATACATATTTTATTGAAATATTCACTGTGAACTTTTCTCTGCCATTATTTTTTCTTTACAATAGCATTTTAAAATGCTGCTTAGTAGTCTCTCATACAGTTAAGATTTATGTAATGAATTCTCTTTCGACTCTCTTTGGATTGTTTCTGCTTTGTTACTCTTCTGAATAGTAATTCAATGAATATACAGATATCATTATACACATCTCTCCCTACTACCTTAGAATATCTAGAAGCTGAATGGCTATGTTAAAGGATATGGGAGATCATTAAGGCTTTTGTTTTTTGTTTGTTTTTTGTTTTGGTACCGGGGATCGAACTCCGGTCCTTGCATTCGAACTCCGGTCCTTGCATTTGCACTTGGGCAGCAGGGGTCATTAAGGCTTTTGATAGAGATTATCAAATGCCTCTAGAAAGATCTTGCTACTTTGTTCACAACCAGTGAGTAAGAGGGCATGCTTTATTCTCACAAAAGTAGGTAATTAAAAAACCAAAAGCTTCATCAGTTTGAAAAGTGAAAATGGGATCTCATTTTCTAATTTGCCTTTTTTATCACTAGGTAGGTGTTAACCGTTTTATAATGTGCTTATTGGCCCGTGCATCTTTTGTTTGTTAATTTGTGTCAGTTTTTCTATTAACATTTGTTTTTGTATTTCTTCAGTGGAACTCCATACTTATATAAAAATATATATTTTATATATATGTAAACAACTTTTTTCTAGATTATACACTATAAAAATCCCCTCCACTTTATTGTGTGCCATTTAATTTACTTCAGGATATGTTTTAATGTCAGGAAATTTAAATTTCCCATGGTACCAAATCTATCAATGTTTTCTTTTATAATTTTCTCCTTTGCTTTTATGCTGATCAAATACATATTCCTCTGTGTGTACTTTTACTGCCTTTTAATGTGTTTTCTTTTTGGCTCTTTTTGCCTTAGCACCTTTGAAATTTCTTTTGATTCATTATTTGATACAGATAATCTAACCAATTATAGTTAATTAGTTGTCCTAGAAGACTTCCCAAAATGCCATATTTACATATACTAAATTTTTATGAAAGGTCTCTTCTAGACTTTTTATCTAACTCCTCCAAGTGTCTGTTTATGCTTGTATCAGATTTAGGTATTGTAACAATACAGTAGTGTTTAATATTATAATAATTTTAAATACACACATGGCCTTATCAATCCCCATGGTGATTTTATTCTTGAAATTTTTAGTAGCTATTCTTGCTTACTTTTGTCTCCAAATAAAATTTAGAAATATTTTCTCAAGTTAAAAAAATTGCATCAAATTTTTGACTGGAATTTCATAAAATTTATGGATCACACTGGGGAAACTCACATACTTATATTAACACTTCTTTCCAGGAATGTGATGTGTGTCTGCATTTATTTATCTTTTGTAACCTCTGAGAAGATGCTATAATTTTTATTTAAGCAGTTGTTTTTTGTTAACTTTATTCCTAGATATTTCATCTATATTTTTGTTATAGGTTTTGTTGCCACTGTAAATAGGTTTTCCTCTCCCCGAATTGTATTTTTTAACTGGTCTTTACTAATAGATTCCAAGACTGGCATTTTTGGTGTATTGGTTTTATAAAGTCATTGAACCCTCCATAATAGTGCTAACGTTGCCAACTAATTCTTGGCTTCTAGGTAAGAAGCAGTGTCATTTGCAAATAAATTTGCCTGCTTATTTTACTGCCTCCTTTTGGGTGGTTTCACTTTTGTTTTCTTCCATGGTTACTGGTCTATTCATGCATATTACTTTAATTTCAGTGTTGATAATTTACCTTTTAGTAAAGCATTTATTCCGTGATTTCTTATAAATTTAGAAACATAATTTATGTAATATACTATGATGATACTTAATATGCTTTCTTTTAGTGGTTCTATAGCCCCTGCCTTTATAATGCTGAATGCTGTATTCATAGTTCCCTTTTTTTCTTGGCTGTAGAGGTTTTGTGGGGTATCTTATTTATTTTTAATTTTCATTGCTTCAATTTATCAAACTTGGAGTTTCCTTGGTAGAGTTTGTTGCTGTTATTTTCTAATTAGCCTCTCCCTTTATTTCATAATTTCTCTCCTTTGTTTTTCCAAATTGCTTTCTTCGTGTTCTAACTTCTTGAATTGAGAGCTTGGTTTGTTGTTTTCCCTGTGTAATACACAGCATGTTTACAGCAATACATTCAGTTTTGGCCTCATGCCATAAATTGTGGTATGTATATTTCCATCACCTTTACTTTCTAAGTAGTTCACAACAGTTTTTACCCAAGAGTTGGCTAAGAATGTCTTATCTTTCCAAGCCAAGAACTTGGATTTAGTTCTTGCTGTTTTAAATTTTGTGTTCATTTCTATTTTAATTGCCATGTGGTGAGAGAATGTGGCCTTTACCATTTCTACTTTGAAGGGTAACCGAGGTCTTCTCAGTAGCTAAAGACTTTTTTTCAATTCCCTAAATATCTCAGAACTGTGTTCTCCATAGGGTAGGGAGGAACAGGCTCTGGCTCTGTAGTCACCTGGCCACACTCTTCTCTCTGCTCTTGGGATTTCTCGCTAGGTCACAGTGGGCACAGCAGTGAACCTCAGAGAGCATCAGCTTCCTCATCTGTAAAATACAGAGCAGAAGTTCTGTTCCCTAGAGTTGTTGAAAGAAGTAAATGAATTTTGAAATAGCTATGAGATCAATCTTTCTGATTTTTGTTGTTCAGCTCTATCAGGGAATCTCCACCAAATGATTTTCATTACCACCACCACCCATTCAACAAGAGTGTAAGTCAGGACATAAAAAACTGTGCATAGAACTGATGCCAGAAAATGTCACAAGCAGGGGGAAAGAATTTGACATACAGATAAGTGAGGCATATAGGACTTCAACTAGCCTTGATCAAAAAAAAAATCTACACATAGACATATAATAGTTAAGATTCCAGAAATCTAATAGAACAAAATTCTACAACCAGTTAAGAGAAAAGAAACAAATCACATACAAAGGAAAGCCCATCAGAATCACAGCAGACTTCTCAACACAAACCAAGTGAC
>NW_004624764.1:16594489-16710352 GCF_000247695.1 Heterocephalus glaber | reverse complement strand
AAAAAATGGAAACAAAGTCTTTGTAAATAGGGAGGGATGGAGGGGTTGAAGGGAGGGCAGGGGAAGGGGAAAAAAAAATAAGAACCAAGAGAGATGATGTAAAGGTGCAAATTTCCTATGATGAATGTCACGATATTGTATACCTAAAAAATGTACCAATAAAATTAATTTTTTTTAAAAAGTGTAAGTCAGGCTCTGTTGAGTGGGATGCTTTTTCAAAATTGACAGAGATAGATGATAGATAGATAGATAGAAAGATAGATAGATAGATGTATAGCTGTAGGTATAACAGTATAAGTATAGGTATTTGACCTAAGGTTTAAAAAAAGAGATAGATGGATATTTAGGACCTATAGATATAAATATGGATAGAGATATAGGCATAGATACTGGTGTACAAAACCAATAGTAATAGAAAAAAGGAGGATGGATAGTTAGGCATACAGGCAGATGGGTGAAACCCAAGGATATCAGTATTATCATACTCAGAGAATCTCTTAGTTCCTCATTCAGGGGAACACTGGTAATGAGCCACAGGATTGAACTGTCCCTGTCCCTGCGATGTGCTGGGGTTGAGAGAGCATAAGAAATGCTACTTAACACCTTCATTTTTTTTTTCTATTTGATATATCAATGATCAAGAATGTTACATTAAAATATCTCCCACTATGATTGTGATATTTTGTCTTCTTGTGTTTCTAACAATTTTTTGTACCTGTGTTTTCCTGTTCTGTCTCTCCTTATTTCTTCCAAGAGCATTTTTTAAAACAAGATTACTTTTTATTTTAAAACTGAAACATTTGGCCTGGTATCTGTCCACTTGCCTTGATCTTTCTGGGTTTTTATCTGTGTTGTTTCGGTTTTGCATCTTCCCTTTTGTATTCACACCTGACCCATCCCTTAGTCACACTTTTTTCCATTTGAGCTTTTATGTTAATGTTCTTAGTAATCATTTTACAATTTTGAGCGTCTTTCATAAGGGCAAGTTTTGATATTTCCATTTAGTCTTGTTACCTCATTGACAACAGTTAACCGTCCCTGAAGTTAACCATCCTTTCCTGGCTCCATTTATCCCTGCCAGTCCTTCATTCCCCTGCTTTAGTTCTTTCTTTCAGTTGGACTCATAACTACGGTACTCCTGTTGCCTTGTATGTATGAGAATGCCTTCTTGCTGACATGTCATACAAGTGACAGCTGGTTGCAAATCACATTATCATTCACACACTTTATCTTTTACAGACCATTCTTTTTTTTTTTTTTTCTTTTTGGTACCAGGGATTGAACTCGGGTCCTTGTGCTTGCACAGCAGGCAGCGAAACCACTGAGCTAAATCCCCAGCCACACACTTTATCTTTTGAAACTGTAGCAGTTATTTTACTTTATTACAACATTTAATACTACAAGCAAATTGGAGTCCAGTGTGATTCTTTGTCCTTGTAAGTTAACTATGCTTTTTTGTTCATATGATTTTCATATTTTTTCTTTACTTTAAAAAATTAAACAGCCCCCTAGGACATGCTGTGGTAGAAGGAGCCTCCGTCCACTAATCAGACTGGCAGCAGCTTCAGTCTGGGCCTCAGGTCTTAGAGAAGGCATCTTCCTTCTTAAATTATCTTTTCTCCTTTGAGTTCTCTCCCCTCCTTCCCTGGGATTCTCTATATGCCTATTGGACTTTTCTCATCTTTCTTCCATGTCACTTCTTATTTCTCTCATTGTTTTGATAATCTTTACCCTTTTTCTGTGGATTCTGAAAGAATTTCCCACATTTCATCTCCACTTCATTGCTTGATTTCTGCAGAATTAAGAAGACATAGGTTAGCATTTCTCATTCCTTTGTAGCCTTTATTCATCATAGATCCTTCCTTTGGCACATCTTCCTCCTCTGGCTTCACAGATGCCATACACGATTTAATATTGTGAACCATGTCTGAAAACCTTCGGAGATTTTTTTGGCCTAATTTTTGTTGTACTTCACATAAAAATATTTGCTTCAACTTCTCAGAGTGGTCTTCTCCCTTAAAACATTGAGATTTTTTTCTTATCCCCAGTGATTTTACTCTGTTCTTTGCATGGAGAAGGTCTACTTGTGACCAGGACTGAAGTCATCATGGACTCTGGAGCCCTAATCCACATCTGTCAGACCAAATGATGGGAGGACAGAAGAATCTAGTTTCTCTCCACCCACTTCCACTGAATGGAATTAACAAGGACAGTGATAATGGGGGGGCGGGTGTCTCCGTGAGTGTTTTTGTCTTTGTCTTTGTCTTTGTTCTGGCAGCCGAAGTTAGCTGGGGCAATGACTCCTAGCCAGGCCAAAACATCTGGGCACATGTAACTCTAAGTGTACTGTACAAAAGGCTCTCTACTTCATGAGGGTAGTAGCATTGCATGAGCTTTCTGGAAGCACTGATGGATGCCCCTCCAAATGGCTTCCCATGCCTCCTTGGTGGTCTGAACCCCAGCTCTCCTCACAGTGGAGAGGTAGCCTGGTTTACTGTAACCCCCGCTTCCTTTCTGAGAGTGGAGTCTGCAGCTGCTTTCAGGGTCACTAAGATCACAGAAGGGCAACGTGCATAGTAGCCTTGCCCCCCGCATGCCACCATGTTCTCTCTTGGCCTCTGAAGGAAGGTGATGATGAACAGGACTGTGTTTCATGGCTGCTGGGCCAGTTGGTGCTGCCTTTCCCTTACCCACTTGTACCATACCAAGCAGACCTATACCTTTATCTCCTGCTACAAGGGCCACCCACCTCCTCCAGCTTACAGTGCTCATGGAGATTTCCCCCTAGTTTGTCCTGGGGTCCAGGTTGAGTGGCAGTATATCCTGGTTTGCCTGAGACAGTCCTAGCCTCCACTTGGCTGTCCCAGAATAATTACTAATATTGTATCCTAGCATGAATAATTAATTATACTGTCACACCTCTTATCCATCATTTCGTGGGAGATCTGGAACAGGCCAATTGCTCTCAGGCAATTACAGCACCCTCCTCCCCTAAAGGCAGTGCCTTTTTTCATCAGATCAGTGTTGGGTTCCATGTAGGCCCCAGTCATCTTGGTAACAGCCATTCTCCCTATCCCTGTGGGGGATCTTTAGCAGCTTTAGCTGCTTTCCCCTTTCCAGGAAGATCAGGTAGTCTTATTGAGGCTCTGTCTTGCTCTGTTAAAGGAGGGTATTGAACTCTGCTGTGCCTCCCTCATATTACTACAGGCCAAGGTAAGACCATAGATGCAAAAGCCTTCTGTAAACTTTAAACTGTGAAGTGCAGTGAAATGTGAAGTTTTATTTCAGGAAGGTCTACGATGTGGAGTGAATCACTGTGTAAAGTATTGGCTACCCCTCCTTTGTAGCCAGGATTATAGCTGCTGGACCTCATTGCTGGATTCACTGTCTTTCTCTCCTCCTCATCCCTTATCTCGGCAGGAGAATCGTTGCCCTTGGCCACCTCCAATCAAGTTCTCATTAAGTTCAGTGCCAAAGGCCCAGCTCCAGCCAGAGGTTTCCACTTTGTCTACCAAGGTATGTAGACATGGGCACCATAGCTCCTCAGCGACTCTGCAGCCCAGGAACCAGGGACCTTGGACTCCTCATCTGAACCTCTTTCTCGGGGTGTTTGGGGCAATTACTAGTCTCTGGGGCAATTTCCTGACATTTGGTGGAATTTTATACATTCATTTACCCAACAGACATTTCTGGGACCAAAGTCTGTGTTGAAAAAAGAAGGAAATCAGACATGAAAAGCTAATTCCTTCCCTCCCCTACCCATCCCTGTCCCACCCCAATCCATTCTCCATTACTCTTGGAGCTTGGTTTTGTCTTCAAGGCACACCAAAGCTCCAGGGGAAACATAGGCTCTGAAGTAAGATGGACCCCAGCTATTCCATGTTTTGGAGTCTTGCACACATTTTAAATGAATATAATACCAGTTCTTCATTGATAGGATTAAAAGAGAGTTCACGGGCCAGGGATTTAGTTCAGTGGTTTCGGCGCCTGCTGTGCAAGCCCAAGGACAGGAGTTCGATCCCCGGTACCGAAAAAATAAAAAAAAAAAAAAGAGAGAGAGAGAGTTCACAAAATAACTGGTACCAAGCAATATCCATGTCCATCCCCAGAAAGGCAATGTGTTGGAGCATTCTGGTTTTCACCCTCAGGCCCCAGCCTCCCCTTATAAAGGAGCAAATCCACTTCTGCAGGACTCAGGTTCTAAGCAGAGTCATGTGCATTTCACTCTGCACAGGACAAGATGCACTTCCCTGTGTGGAGCTAATCCTGCCACAGGGGACTCCTTCCCGGGGGCATAGATTAATGGCCCACACAATCCACCACTGTGAGCAGGTCATGAAAAGCAGACCCAAGTCAAGGTCTAAGGTGCATGGAGAGGAGAGGGCAAAGGCAGGCCAAAGGCACTGGAAGTAAAGAAGGAAGGGTTGTTTCCCCTGTTAGGGAGCATGGAACCCTGGTCAGGAAGGGGCATTACCGGGGAAGCAAAGAACAAGCCTAGGCCTGAAGTCTGGCCCAGGGGACTCTCATTACCCACACGGTTCCTGGAAACTGCTACAGCCTTGTGTGTCCAGCTATGTTCAGTAAAAGGGGCCTCCCCCTGACAAGTCCCACCCCAGCCCTAAGAAAAGGAGCCCTGATCCTCCCAGGGCCTCATCCAGACTGTCTGGATTCCAGTCCCATTGTGTGTGCCTCCCTGGCCCAGATTCTAGAGGAGTGAGGCCTGCCCCTCAGTGCTTTTGTCTCCTGCAGCTGTTCCCCGAACCAGCGCCACACAGTGCAGCTCTGTGCCTGAACCCCGCTATGGCAAGAGGCTGGGCAGTGACTTCTCAGTGGGGGCCATCGTCCGCTTCGAATGCAACTCTGGATATGCCCTGCAGGGGTCCCCAGAGATCGAGTGCCTCCCTGTGCCCGGGGCTTTGGCTCAGTGGAATGTCTCAGCACCAACTTGTGTGGGTGAGTCCCTATACAACCAGAGCTTCGGAAGGGCTGGGTACTCCTGTCTCACTGGTACAGGGCAGCCATTCCCTGCAGATGCCCCAAGACACACAGCAGACCCTCCCAGCATGTGGCTTGAGTGGAATGCCCTACTCAGCTGGCTCACCTGTGCTTGGGTCGGTGTAGACACAGCAGGAGGAGGAGCTGGCTGAAACCTGTAAAAGGAAGAGCAGGGGTCCAGGTTCTTACAGCAGGGTTGTCTGGGCAGAGCTCGTGGAGGAGGTCAAGGACAGAAGGTGGAATTGGGGGCCAGAAAGGAGAAACCAGTGTGGGGAGCAATGGCAAGCACAGACCTGGGCCCTGGGGAGGATTCTGTTCAGGAGACTCTTGGGAGAAGTCACAAAGCCAAGCTGGAAGAGTCTCTGACCCGAAGTGCCTCTCCTCCCAGTGCCCTGTGGAGGAAACCTCACAGAGCGCAAGGGCACCATCCTGTCACCCGGCTTTCCCGAGCCCTACCTCAACAGCCTCAACTGTGTGTGGAAGATTATGGTCCCCGAAGGCGCTGGCATCCAGGTAGGAGCAAGGCAGCACCTCAGCAGGGGCTGACCCCAGGTTCGACCTGTTGCTGAGCCCCAAGCCAAAAGGAGACGCATCAGCCTTGTCCCTGCCCCGGGGCTAAAAAAAGAAAATAGCACAGCCCACAAGCAAGAGCCAGAGCAGCTCATGAGGTGTGAGGACAGGAATGGGTAGCTCAGGAAGGAAAAGAGGTAGGCTGTGGCCCGGGCCAGCCGGCAGGCTCAAAGGAGCTGGGCCTGGAACTGGAGTAGAAAGATGACAGCTTCTTAAGAGATGTCATTCAAATGGCTTAAGGGGTTTTTTTCTTAAGGTTGTGGGGAGAGAAGGGGGGATATTGCTGCCAAGGGAGAGGAGCACAGCACCAAGCACAGGCAAAGCAAGGGAGCCACCAGGCACCCACCTGAGCCAAGACACCTGAGCCTAGCTCTGGAAGCTCAACTGGACATAGCCAGTACCAAGGGGTGAGAGCCAAATGGAGTGAAGCACAGGAGAGGATCCAAGCCGGTCACACCTGGGCAGGAGGGGGTTGCTGGTTCACAGTGAGGCTCTCGAGCTAGGGAAATGGGGAAACTCAAAAAATATTCCAGAAATGAGGAGAAAGCAAGTCAGACAGAAGTATTTCCACTTCCTGAAACTTCTTTTCCCTGTTCTCTGCTTTGCTAAGTATCCCTGTCTTGTGATCATTTATTTCACATCTATCTTGTCCCCACTGGACAATGAGCTCCTGGTGGTGGAGAATGTATCTTACTTTTATGAGAAGCACAGTGTCTCTGGCCCAGAGTAAGTGCTCAATACATTGAATTAACCACAGGAAGGAAGAAGAGGAAAGGGAAGGGAGGGACCCAGCTACCTAAGCAACATTTCAATCCCTCTACCCTCCCAGATTCAAGTTATCAGTTTTGTCACAGAGCAGAACTGGGACTCTCTGGAAGTATTTGACGGTGCAGATAACACTGTGACCATGCTGGGGAGTTTCTCAGGTAAGCTGGGGCCTCAACGTGGAAGGTTGTGGTAGATATCAGCATCATCACCATCCTCATCAAACAATGATGACAAACTATACATTTCACCATTTTCAAGTGTACACATCAGTGGGTTTCAGCATATTCACAAGATTCTTCAACCATTGCTACCGTCTAATTCCAGAACATTTTTATCACCCCTAAAAGAAGCCAGGTACTCATTTGTTCACTCTGCATCCCCTCACCCCCAGCCTCTGCAACCATCAATCTTTCCATCTGTGGATTTGCCTATTCCAGGCATTTCAGATAGATGCAGTCATAAAGTATGTGGCCATCTTTATCTGGCTTCTTTCACTCAGCATCATGTTTTCAAGTTTTGCCAAGTGCTAATATGAGTCAGTACTTCATGTATGGATAGACCATATGTTTGGGCTGTTTTCAACCTGAGACATTATGAATAATGCTTCTAAAGCAGAACCATACAAGTTGTATGAGCATGCGGGGTCAGTTTTCTTGGGTGTTCACCTAGAGATGGAATTGCTAGACCACATAATAATTCTGCTTGACTTTTGAAGGACTACCAAACTGCTTTCCAATATGGCTCCACCACTGTCCATTCCAGTGGTGGGCCTCTGCCTGAATTTGGTATCTGCTTTTGCCTAACAGCCAAGACAATTATTTAAATTTGCTAGGCCCAGAACTCCATGCTGCCAAGACATGAAAAGAATCCTGTGCTCTCAGGTAAAATGTCTACACTGCTGATTTGCCCAGATAATTGTAGGTGTCAGAATCATTTTGAGGGAGACCAAACACCCAGGCTCCTGAGAAGCTCCCCTTCCTGTGGGCATTGGGGGAGAAGTTTGTAATTTCCCATCCCTCTGGCCCTGGAGCTCTGGCACTCTCAAGGTTCTCATCTGTCATGTAGTAGGTTTGATAACAGGGACATTTGGAAACTTTGGGAGCATGATGTCAGCAGGCAGCGAAGTAAGAAGAACAGAGAGGAGCTGAGGGCTGGGTGGCTACATCCAAGTGACCCTGGTTTCCTCACTCAGGGACGACTGTGCCTGCCCTTCTGAACAGCACCTCCAACCAGCTCTACCTTCACTTCTACTCAGATATCAGCGTGTCTGCCGCCGGCTTCCACCTGGAATACAAAAGTGAGAATATAGGGTCTCGGCTGTGTGTGGGCTTTGGGATGGCGATGAACGGTTACTGGGTCCCCACTAGGAGCAGGGGTTACACTGGGGTCTTACCTTCTCCATCCCAATGAGGCCTTCCCACAGACCTAGATTAGGATACTTAGGCTCGGAGGTCTAAAACCTTCTCAAACCACACACAGCCAGAAAGTATGGGA
The DNA here is from genome assembly GCF_000247695.1 of Heterocephalus glaber. The sequence goes on along the minus strand of NW_004624764.1, from coordinate 16,702,525 downwards.
CAACTGGATTCCACCAAAGGGCCAAAACCAATGTACTCAAAAATCTGTGTGTTCCCTTTATAGTCACTGTGGAATGGGCAAGGGGCTAGGTCACTGGTCTCAGCCCAAATATATACTTTGGGATACAAGAAAATGGGAGTGCTCTTCTCCTCCAGTTCTACAGAGTGGTCTCTTTGATCCCTTGTTCTGTGGTGTAACTGTCATCTAAGTTTCTTCTGTCATTGGAAGCTTCATGGCTCCTCTTCAAGACTTCCCCCTCCAGGCTCAAACCTGTGAATCCTGACTCCTAGCATCCCTGTGTGGTCATGCCTAAAAACTCTGAAGAAGAGCTGTGGTTGTACCTTCTGGGGAGTAAAGAAAGAGGTTTCTGGGGAAGCTGTGTTCATGCCAGGACTGAGTGCCCTACTCCCTCCCTGTGCGGTGTAGGAAGGCCTACACCAGCAGTAGCATTCTTTACCTCTGCATTCAGCAAATAACCATGGAGCATTTACCATACACCAGGTGCTTTGCCAGGTTTTACTAGATCTGAGTAAGATCAAGAAGGGTCAGTTCCCTCCAAGTCCTCTAAAGAGAGGCAGACACATAGAGAAGGGCATCTCAACATTACAGATGCCCTCATGGATGTTTCTAGATGGCAGAGCAGTGATTCAAAGGAGGAAATGGTCACTTCAACCTTGCAGAGAGGTAAATGTCACAAAAAAACACTGAGCACCTGCAATGTGCCAAGATCTGGGTTAGGAGCCCATAGAGCAAACAGAGAAACAGTCACTTCACTGCAACCTGATAATCAAAGAAAATACAGAGGAGAGGTCTAAACCCATCCAGGTAAGGCCTTGCAGAAGCGGATGCTGAGTTAGCTTTTCCTGAGAAGCAAGAAGTGTGGGAAGGCATGGTTGGCTTGACCATCTGTGACAACAAGGGCCCATCAGATGGAAGACTTCAGTGGTGCTAGAGATCTGGTGGGATCAACAGTGGATATCATACAGATGCTCCTCTGGGTCTCCTAGGAGAATGAACTTTAGCCAGGTAGCCCAGGGAGCTGGAGCTGGCTGGATCCCAGGGTCCCCATCACCTGGAAAAAATAGTGTGCACCAGTAAGAGAGACCTGGAGTAACTTACAGCAAAGACTGAGGGTTAGGGGACAGGACAGAGACCTCGAGACCTTCCTCCACACATACAACTAAAGCTGCACTGGCCCACTGGAGTAAAATACCCTGGGTTTTTCTTGAGTCATTCACATTTTCCCTTTTACTCTCTTTTCTTTGTTCCCTCCAGTTTTATTTCTTTGTCTAATATTTTTATTTAAGTCCTAAATGTTCCCTGGAATCATTACTTGTTCTTTCTTCTTTCAAAGATAGGCTTCCTTCCTAAATCTCCTTGTCACCCAACTGCCTCATTCCCAGGAAGAACGCATCTTTATTTTCTCTGTCCAAGGGAGCTGGCAGTTCTTGCAGCTGGCATTTCTCATCCACCATCCTCCATGATGTGAAGAGCTAGGGAGAAACAGTCCCCTGGGACATTTGGAGACTGGACTTCTTAGGAGCCAAAACCCTGTAGTTATGTTTTGTTGATAATCTACAAAGAGGTTGTAGAAGACAGAGAATTAGCTGCTGTTATAGAGGTGGAATGGCTTTGAAGGGTGCTATAAAGTCACATCTACTGCTATGACTCACTTAATTTTTATTTAATTGAAAGAGAAACGAAACAATGCACTTTCAAAACTCATAAACTTCATATGATAAAAAGGTATAAAAACTGCATGTGATAAAAAGCCATGTTGTGAGCATGCTTAAGAAAAACTCAGCTGTGTAGTGAAGAATAATTAGAATGAACTGTTCTCTGTCCTCCTCCTTCATCTTCCTCCCTACTGCATTTTTCTTCTTTTTTTCTCACTGTTTCTGTTTATCTCTCTGCATCTCCTTTTTCTTCTGTTCAGAGTAATAGGTCGCAAGTCACTAAGTCGTGATCACCCCACTAAATAATGAGGTGCCTTACTGAGAAAGAGTCCAGAAGCCAGCCAAGATGAAGTACTTCATATTCAGTCTGATGTTATTTTAATCCTTATCCTTGGGGTCTTTTTAGCTGCTGAGGCCCAAACAGCTTTGTTCCAAGCATCACATTTACTTCCTAAAAGCACACGTAGAACAGACTGTCTGGGAGAATGGTCCTGATAGAAGCAAGGCTCTGAGGTTTGGATAGGGGTTTGGGTTATACAGGTGCAAGCACATGTTAAAATGCAGCCCACAAACAGTTACAATTATGACAATTACACTTGAAGATCACAACACGTGACTATACATTTTATGCATTTCATTGTATATAAATTTCTCTCCGAGGGGTAAAAAAAAGATGTAGTTACCAGTATCATCTCTGAATGTGGCGTGAAGACTTGCCAGCTGCTGCACAGAGATGGGCGGGTGGCTGATGGCCTGGGATGACCCATCCTTCCGGGATCCTTTTTCTCGGCATCTGACTCCCTGCAGGCACTAGATACCTGGGGGCTGCCCAGGGACCCTGTGACTGTCAAGGAGCCACCAGGAGGGTAGCTGCCCTCTCCCAAACGCTCTGGCCTCACAGGTGCCCGGGGCAAACCCAGCCACACAGGCTGCTGGCACCTTCCCCCCTCTCCTGTGGCCTTGGTACAGAGCCCCGTAGTGGGGTAGGGGAGGACTTAATGTGTGGCCACCCTTCAGCCTCCTCATAAATCTTTTAGCCTGCCAACTCCAGTCTGCCAGTCCACAGAGACTTATTCTGTGCATTCCCTGTGCCCACACCTGCAGGTGGGCTCCAGTGGGGCACAAGAGACACACAAAGCCCCACTCAGAAGATGCCGCACTACTGTCCTCTATGTGTCAACCAAGAAGGGACCCAGAGCAGGATGAGGATGACTTCAAGAGGGGAGGCAAGGAAAGCTGGGGACAGGGGAAAGACGTAGGGTCGGGCGGGGCTGGGTCTGAATCCCAGCTCTGTGGCTTACTAAGGGCCCTTGGCCTGTGTCCTGTCCAGGAAATGGGAATTAAGGTCTGCTTCAAGGAGACGAGTGAGGCATGTGACTCCCTGGCTTGGCCTTGCTCAGGGGTGTGCTGTGTCTCGTCTCATTGAGTGCTGCTCCTGCAATGGTGGAATGGACAGGAAGGGAGAAGGGGGAGGGGGTGGGGGAGGGGAGGAGGATTAGGACAGATGCCCTAGCAAAGTTCGTGTACAGTGCTGGCTGGGGATGTAATGAGAACCAAATGAGCATGCGTTTAATTTAAAAAGTCAAAGGGAGTGAAAGAGGAGAATTTGAGAGCCTATGGAGATGATCTTAGAAAGGGACCTGACCAACAAGATGAAGGTCCCAGAGGCTAGATGAGAAAGCTGGATCCCCCATTAAAGGTCATGGGAGCACACTTCAGAGTGCTGGGCAAAGAGGACCTGCAATTCAAGGAGTTTTGCTTTGCTTTTTGTTTTCGGTGGCACTGGAGAATGAACCCGGGGGCTCCACACTGAGCTATCTCCCAAACCCCCTTTTTTTGAGATAGGGTCTTCCTGAGTTATTAAGTTACCCAGGCTGAGATCAAACTTGGAATCCTCCTGCCTAGCCTCCCAGAGTGCTGGAATTACACGAATGCAACACCATGCCTGACTTCAGGAGAGATTTTAAGAATCATCAGTCACCTATGAGGGCTGGTGGGTCAGAGGATGGAGGGAGGCTGTCACAGAGTCTGGCAGTGGGTGCAGGCCAGAGCTGACCATGGGAGGTGAAAGGTGAGGAGCCCACAGGAACTGTCCTCTTAGGACAGGAGGAGAGAGGGAAGGCAGGAGCAGGGGCAGGCAGGGGCAATGTGGGAGCAGCTCCCACAGAGAGGCCTGATGGTCTGCAGCCAGGGCTCAGCTCCCTGCTCTGAGCTCGTAGGTGGGCAGGGCTCCCAGAGTCCCTGGGCCAATGCCCTCCTGCCCCAGGCAGCTTTGGTCTGTTGAGCCTCCATGCTGTGCAGACGTTCTAATCTCTTCTGTGTGCTGCAAGGGAAGCACTGGCCTAGAGATCCCTTGCCCTCCTTACTGCCAGTAACAGCTCAGTGTGCTGTTGCCTTGGCCTGCTGCACTTGTCCATTTGCCTCTCCCTCTGTCTGTCCTGTCTAGCGGTGGGCCTGAGCAGTTGCCCGGAACCCGCTGTGCCCAGTAATGGCGTGAAGACTGGCGAGCGCTACTTGGTGAACGATGTGGTCTCTTTCCAGTGTGAGCCTGGATATGCTCTGCAGGTACCTCCTCTCAGTGCTTCACGACAGGAACAGGTGGCCCCTGAGATGTGATTGGCCAACTTGGCGCCGGTAGAGCTGCAGTCACCAAAGAACAGGGAGCAGCACCCAGTTCCCATGGGGACCATCATCTCCTCCTGGAGCTGTTCAAACAAAAGACAAAATGTACTGACTTTTGCGGTTTGGCAAAAGCCAGCCTCTAAATTGTTCTTGCAAAGTTAGGTTTGATTGGACTTCAGGAAAATTAAATTTTCCTTTGAAGGCCATGAGAGAATTTAGTAATTAAAGGGATCTCACAAGGAAACCTTTAGTAATGAGAATTCTTTAGCAATAGTTGTTAATAATTGTCCTTCCCCCAACTCCAACCCCCCCCCCCCGCCCCGCTTTTCCTCAGTCTCACAGTGGACCTATGTATCTTTGCATTATCTCATTCCTTAACACGAGGCCGCAAGGAGCCCTGGTTCCGGGTTGTAGGGAGGATTGTGCCCACAGGGTCCTCCAGCCCAACCTTGTTCCCGCTTCCTCCAGGGCCACGCCCACATCTCCTGCATGCCCGGAACTGTGCGCCGATGGAACTACCCTCCTCCACTCTGTATTGGTAAGAGAACCCCGGCTGTTCAGTCCCTGCAAAGCCATTCTCCAGGGATTTGAGTTCAGTGGACTATTGCGGAGTTCAAGCTCAAGTTAGGAGACAGTTTGATTTTCTGGATCTGTTCCCCATCCATAGGTTTTAACTGATGTTTTTGTAATTTCTAACTCTTATTCCAAGCTTATTGAACTCTGCACACCAAGGGAAAAGTCACAAGAGGTTTGCCCACTTGAAAATGTTATGAGGGCCATTGTGATTCCAGACAACAGGCACAGGTGTCCAACCAGCCAGGCCCCACATGGTAAAATTGCCCACACTTTGGGTTTACCCTATGACTCGTTATAGGTTACATGAATCTACTCATAAGTGCCAAGGGTCACACATGAAACAAGAAATTGAGCAATGATGAGAAAATCAGTGGATGTAGGAAAAGGGGTCACTACCCTTGGAGACTTCTGGTCAGGTCAGGCAAGGAGGAAATGAACTTTCATTGGGTGTCTGCTAGGTGTGAGGCTTGGTATTCTGTTTCCCCATGACAGCTCTTCAGGGGAGGGATCTTTGTCTTCAGCTGGAAATCTAAGTCTTTGCAGATTGAGAGACGGTGGTAGAGTCGGAAAAGGAAAGCTAAGATTCTATGACTGTAAAGTGGCCCCCCCCCCAGCAGACCTTGAGATAGCAAGGGAAATGAGTTGAGGGAATCATTTCTGTGATTTCCATGGTGTGCAGAGCAGGTCAAAACATGACTGACAGCCTGAGGCACTGTCCCCAGTATATCCCACAAAGACCTGGCCAAGGAACCCATATTAATGCATCACCAGCAGCTGCCATTGGCAATGGGTTTACTGTGTATACCAGCCCTGTTCCAAGTAAGCTGCAGTCCTTTCCAGTACCTTCATAACAACGCTGAAGAATAGGTGCTATTGTATCTGGGGGAAACTGAGGTTGAGAAGTGTTTAGGACTTGCCCACAGTCCCATGGGAAGTGAAGTGGGGATTTGAACCTAGGTGGTTAGGTTACATCGATCCATTCATGGGTGTATCTGGGTCACCCCCTTCCTGGACAGCACTTCCTGGTCCCTGGCTCTACCTCTCCTCCATGCCCTCCTTCGGCCCCCTGACTGACCAAACCCTTTCTGCTGTCACAACCTTTCCTCTTAAGGTGTGAAAGACACCCAATGGACTGACCAAGCTGCAGTGGAGCCCAGCCCTGCCCATGTTGTCAGATGACCGTGAAACCAGATGTCCCTGGGCCCTCCTGGGGTCACTGACTTTCACACAGCCTGGTGGTTAGCTCCCATGGGGTACTAATCACAGGCACTTTTCTGATGGTGGGCTCACCTTCCAACCACTCTGTCCCATGGAAGATATATCTGGAAACAGTCTGGAATGCTACATGGCAGAGTGGGAACATGGTGCATGCTGGTCCCTTCCCCTTTGTCCTTTTTCTGCAATCTACTGGATTGGGCAGTAGGGAGAGGGAGAAGTGAGCATGAAATATGGTGAAGCCTCTCTTGGAAAAGACCACTGTTACTTTTCCTGCACATCCTTGAAAAGAGCACTGACCTGTGAAGGGTAGGTCCAAGGTCAAGAGTCCATAACTTGGGTTTGTGGACTTGTAGCCATCTTAGGATGTGCTTTTCTTCTTGAATGTATGTACTCAGTTTTCCCCATGTAAACAGCTTTTAGGGAGATTCCTTTGGATTCCCAAAGGGGTTTATGACTCAAGAAGTTTAAGATGGCTGTCATCAGGTAGATTCCATACATCATCATGGCTCTGTATTTTCTCTGAGGTGCTGTCCTAACACCCATCTTGTCTCATTGTCACAGCGCAGTGTGGGGGAGCAGTGGAGGAGTTGGAGGGGGTGATCCTGAGCCCTGGCTTCCCAGGCAACTACCCCAGTAACATGGACTGCTCCTGGAAGATAGCGCTGCCCGTGGGCTTTGGTAAGTCTGTAGCCTCCTTGGGAGGCTGAGGGTTCAGAGCCAGGCCTCTGGGCTAAAAGAGCTCTGTCCAATCTCAGTGGCCAAGTAAGTTCAGCATTCTGCTTCTCTATTCCTCGTCTGTTGCTTTTTGTACAGTCCCAAAGATCAATTAAGACTGACAGAGATGAAAGTATAGGAAGGAAAAATCTTAGGGGTTGCCATTATTATCATTTGAGTAGTGAGTTAAAATCCAAGGATATGGAATAAGAAATTACCCAAGGATGGTTAAAGAGGAAAAAACAATCTATTTTACCAAGACCAGATCTCAAGTTGTGCTTTTAACTCTCATATTGAGTTTATCATCTTAATTAAACTCAGCTAAGGTCAACATGAAATTGAGTTTGCATTTTTCCTAGGTACATTCTAAATGGCCTAGAGATTGGGGGAAAACATTTTTTTGCAGGCAGAAGAACATGGAGTACGTAGGCATGGAGGTTGTTTGGTGCGGAGGACATTAATCTGGAGACAAAGTTTAATTGCAAGGAACATAATTTTACCCCAAGTATCTGTTGAAGGGATAAAGGTTGAAGATGCTGCATGGACCTGATGAGACTGATCTCACCTAAGTCATTGCTCTGCTTCTAAGAGAGAATATCCTAAGGAGGTTATCCTCAGAAATGAAGATTGCTTATTTTATCATTTAACATTCAGCTCAGAGTAGGTCTCCTGATTAGAAGTAGTTGAACCAGCCTTCTCTGCATCTAGCTGGAGGGGAGGAGAGAGGCTGGTGACCCTTCGAAGGATGGAGTCTTCTATTTAACACCATCTTCTGAAGGAAACTGGGGGCAAAGTGGAAACAACTGGCAGGCTTGGGAGACTCCAGATCTTAAAACATTGAGAAAAGTGGGTCTGGAAGCCCCTGTCACTCTCCATTGAGGCTGGGCGCAGAACCTTGAATGACAGAGTTGGGGAGAGGATAGCATGCAAAGGCAACTGAAGCTTAAGTGGAATGCTGTTCTCTGTGAGTCCTTATGTTCGGCCATCAGGACTAAGTCTTAGTTCTTATTCAAGCTCTGAGGGCTGAGACTGCTGCAGGTCCAGTCACACGGACCAGGATTCCTCACTTTTTCAAATGAGCGTTGGATTCCAGCACCTTGTCTGATCGATCCCACATGGATTTCCGCTGGTAAAAAGCCTCTGCACATACGCGCTGCTGCCACCAGATGGCGAGCGCAGGCTAGTTCTTTCCACAAGGTTCCTGGGCGCATAGGCCACTGCCTTCTCCAGTGTGGGAGGGTACAGGGGCTGCAGAAAGAAAAGCAGGGGTTCACAAGTGATATGGAAACAATCCAGATGTTACTTAGCAAGGGAGAAGATTGTGTGGTTGAGGAATTCACAAGATTGAATTGCTTAGTATATAGTTACAGTGAGCAAATTCTATGGGTGTGCATTGACACGGATTGACCTTGAAAACCACAACATTGAGTAAAAAGAAGTTTCACGACGGTATACGTGATATAATATCTTTTTTTTTTTTTTGAAAAAGCAGGATTTGTTTTTTATTTATTTATGGTCTTAATTTTATGTATAGGATGACAGAAGACACTAGTAAAAGAATACTTTTCTAACCCTTCAGGATTTTCAAGGGTATGCTTTGGCAGGATTGCCAAAGCACAGGACAGACAATCCTTTGGCAGTGGAAAAGGATCTGGGGGCCCCGGGGATTTAGCTCAGTGGTTTTGCCGCCTGTTGTGCAAGCGCAAGGACCTGCTGTGCAAGCGCAAGGACCGGAGTTCAATCCCCAGTACCCAAAACAAAAACAAACAAACAAACAAAAAAAAGAAAAAGAAAAAGATTTGGATTAAAGCTATTCCAATTATATGAACTATGTGTGCTAAGTTATGTGGACTCTAATTAACTCTAAGAATTTTTAATTTCCCTTTACTTTAGCCAAGAATCTGGACAAGAGCAGCAACTTGTCTTAACTGCTCTGTTTGAAAAAACAAAACAAAAGAGTAACCAATAGTTAAGTGGAATAGAGAATCAGAACACTATTGAGTTTGACAAAATGTATTGGTTATTTTAGTAAAGACATTCATCTCAGTCGTTTATCTCCTCATCTTCACCTTAGCTTAGTATTTCAGTTGGGTCAAGAAAAGAGTATATAGGAGAGGGATGTTATTTTAACAAACAGTAAAATGGACAAAAATGAACAGTTTGCCTACATAAAAGTAAAGCTAAAGTTAAATTCATGTATCTTGGTATAATTAAATCATGTAAGAACTAATAGTTCTATGTACATTTCCATTGTTTTACTTGGGGCTTAATCTAAACTGTAGTGTAAAAGAACAACTTATTAGGCATATGTGCAGGTTTCTTCTCTGGAGTTACTATTAAAAAAGATCAGCAAGTAACTACCACCAATAAAACAGTCTGAAGCTGCCTCCAAATTTAACATTGTAGGCATTCTGAAGGAAATCAGTTATCATTTTCCTTTTGTCTGTGACCATGCTTTCAAAGATGTGTTTAAGTGTCACTTTAAAAAAGTCCTTATACAGTACAAAAATACAAAACAAAACACCCTACAGTACACAAATCTAACAGTATATGTGATGGACAATTCTGTAAAATGTGTTTGAAGATGCATTTTCTTTCATTTTCAGTACCTACAATATGCCCAGGCCACTGGGCAGTATGTATACACTTAAAATAAAAAATTTTATTTTATAAAAATAAAAAATTGTTCTAATAAGAAATCCTGTAGTGAGTTCAATTCAAATTGGATTTAACAACTTGGCGGTGTAAATGTGTAGAGAAAGTTACAGAAAATGCATCTTATTGTCTTCCATCTTCTACAATGTTAATTTTTTTTTTTTGGTGTTTATACCTTTTAAAAAATAAAAACCAGCCAAATACTTAACCAGTATGTACATTTAAATTTTTGGTGGTGGTTTTTAATTTAAAAGAAACAGCTTCCTTATGATTTGCCTCAAGTTCTGGTGGAAATGCTTACAAGAATTAGCTAATAAACAAAAACCGAGAGAAGCACATTCAAAATACTGATTTACTTTGGTAGCAAATGGCTGTTCTTTGAAGACTAGTGAAGGTAGACAAGACCATTAAAGTGAAATGGGCCATTTCAAATGCTATACTTCACATAGAAATTTTTTTTAAAAATTATTTTTAGTAAAAGAGCTAAGCATCTGTATCCACTGATAGCAACGCAATACTTAATAATATGATAAGAAAACAAATGCCCATAAGGCAAAAAACTATTTTATCTAAATTTACTTTCAGTCAATAGTCCAGCAACATTTTCCTTTCAATACAATACTCCCCCTTTCTCTATAAGGCTGCTCCTGGGAGCCAGACAGTCAGTTTAGGAAATGGGGGAGTTAATTTAGGAGTCACTGCTGACAGTTTTAAGTAGATAGTTATTTTTTGCTCCCCTCTTAATGTGCTAATAGTTGTGTCTAAGAAAATATGCAATTCTTAAAAAGGTACCATTTCTGATTTCTTTATTATCTGTAACCTTTGGGAACCAATCACATGAAACTACAAAATTAGCAAATGTCTTGAAATCTGTATATAAAACATAAATTACCTCTAATTTCAAAGAATATTGGAAGGGGTACACCAACATCAGCCAGACCAAACTCTTTCAATAAAGGAAAGCATGGGTTTTCTAATAACCAGAAGCTATGGGAACAAAATATAAAATCTCATCTTGGAAATGTCCATGACCAAGACAATTAAATGATGTTTTTTGAATTGAGGTGTCCGGCTGATGTTGGTGTAGCCCTTCCAATATTCTTCATCCTAATCTTTGCTTCTGGAGGCATTTCCTCTGGTTCACTGTCTTCGTTTTCATTAAAAGCTGCTGCTACTGAAAGGGTTTTTGGAGCAAGAGTTGGAACAGTTTCTTTAGGCTGACTTGATCCAAGTTTGATGGATATCGCTGATGCTTTCTTTGTTGTCTGACTACCTATGGCAAATCCAAACTTGGAGACCTTTGTAGGCTTTGTTGGGAGGTCTGCAGCTTCTTCTTCAGCGATCGCTTCTCAGCGCTGCGACTGGAACTTTCCCCTCCATTACTGGAAGAAACAGTCTTAGTTTTCACAGGCTTTTCTGCTTCTTCTTCAGGCCCTCCGGCGGCTGCAGCTCACTTCGGCTTCTCAGGTTTCTCCTCTCCTGCCTTTCCGTCCGCCGTTTTCCCGGCTGCGGCCTCGATATAATATCATTTATGTAAATATTTGAAATACGTAAGCCCAGACATATATTTAAGAATCTAAAGATGAACTGGAAAGATATCTTCCAAATTCATGATGGCAATGGCTTCTGTGAAGGGAAAGAGTGGACGGGAGAGGCAGGAGATGAAGGGTCTTCAGCACTGGATGCCAGGTCTTTATTTGCTATATAATCAGGTGCCCAGATCCAAAGACAGTTACACAAAGGTACACATCCTCGGCAAATTAGAAAGTACAGATGAGCACATTTAACCAATCAAACTCCATCTGTAATCCCATTGTGCAGAGATAATCAGTAATGGCTTAGTCCGACACCCTTAGACTGGGACGCTCATGAAGACAGGGACCTTCTCATCTTACTCATCCTGTGATGGCTACCATGGCCCTAATGCGTGGCAAACACTCAGTGAGTGTGGTAGCGAACGAATGTTCTTCCAAGTTTCTTAATCGAACAGTTAGAATTGTATTCACACGATTTTGCAATCTGATTTTCACAATCAGCAGTATATTTTGAGAACCGTCCCATGCTCACTAAATAGATTTCTTCTGTAGCATTTTCCCCAGTTTTGAAAATCTCATTCCCCCAGTTTTTGAAAAATCTCATTAGAAAACAAATATTAATGTTCCCATCTCCATATATGTAGTGGTACCTCAGTTCAGAAACTCAATTTTCTCTAAAATTCAGGTCACAACCCAAACTGGACGAGAACTAAATCAAATTTCCCCCATAAGGTCAGCAATGAACCTAACTATTGAATTTGATTCAATTCTCATACAACCAGAATTGTGGAAAAATCAAGTTCGTGAACTAAGGCACCACTGTAATATATATAAATATATATTTTAAGGGCTTAATTGGATCCATGTAACCTGTCATGTTGCTAGGAGAGCCTGATTAACCCACTAAGATCCCAAAGTGTGAACTTCATTTTGCTCCTCCATGGAATAGATAGTTAATGTATGGTTCTAACTCTTATGTTTCTGAATCATCTTAGGGGTTCTAGAAAACACCAGTATTTTGTTTTGAAGCAAAGTATTTATTGGTACATTTTAGATATACATAATGATGATACTCATCATAGAGAATTTGCACCTGTACGTGATATGTTCTACCTCTTCTTTTTTCCCATCCCTCCTCCCTTCAAGCCTCCCTCCTCTCCCTATATACAAAAGCTCTGTCCCATTTTTTCCATCTATTTTCACTTTTCTTCCTTGTCCCTTCCTTCCTTTGCCCCTTTCCCCTCCCTTGTTCCCCTTCCCATTTTAATATTTTCTTCCCATTTCCCAATATCTATTATACATCTCAGTCCTTATTTCCACTTTCGGTTTTTCCCACCATAGAAACAATGCAGTATTTAAAAATGTGTGTCCAATTTAGGTGCATCCCTTTCACTATAAATGTCTCAAGCTTATCCTTCTTTATGGCAGAGTAGTACTCCTGTGGAAATCAGTGTGGAGATTCCTCAAAAAACTAAAACTAGAGGTTCCATTTGACCCAGTATTCCCCTTCTTGGTATCTTCCAGAAAGAATTAAAAGCATCTTACCACAGTGATATATACACACCCATGTTTATAGCAGCATGGTTCGTAATAACTAAATCTTGAAAACAGCCCAAGTGCCCATCAACCAACAAATGGATAAAGAAGATGTGGGGTCTTTTGTACAATGGGAAACACCAGTATTAAAGGTCAGGTCTTTTGAATAAGTGTGGGGGTTGTTATTTTTAAGAAAAAAGCTCATTTTACTGAGATTATCTTTAAGTTGATATTGTAGATGTGTAACTCAAACCAAGCGTTAACCCTGAATTTTGCTTTCAATCAAGTAAAATAAACTCAGGATGGAGCTCGAGATCATCGATGCTTTTACTTTTGAATGCATAATAGACTTTTGGCCCTGCTGGAAGGCAGAAGGGGCTGGTCTGGCAACCTTCAGAGCGTGTCTGACTGGGCGGGTGGGGAGTCAGTGGTGAGAACTCGGCTCTGCTGGAGCTGCCCTCACGGGGCGATGTGTGGCTGAGGACTGCGTGGCTCTGGGCACTGTCTGCCTCTATCTTGCTTCCAGGAGCTCACATCCAGTTCCTGAACTTCTCCACCGAGCCCAATCATGACTTCATAGAAATCCGGAACGGCCCCTATGAGACCAGCCGCATGATGGGCAGGTTCAGTGGAAGCGAGCTGCCAAGCTCCCTGCTATCCACATCCCACGAGACCACCGTGTATTTCCACAGTGACCACTCCCAGAACCGGCCAGGATTCAAGCTGGAGTATCAGGGTAAGGACAGGAGCACTGCACTGTCCACCCCCATTTCTTACCCACAACTCTCTGTCTTCCCAGCTTTCTGAGAGGGACTGGGGAGCAGCGAAGAGGTGAGGGGCAGGGCTCTCTGTGAAGGCTTCCTGTGGGTGACATCTCCTCACCCCCAGGCTACCTAACCCCATTTGACAGCTTCAGCTTCAATACTCCTGCAGACTTCCCTGCAGGACCTTCTGAGGCCCCACAAGTGTCCAGATCCGACAGCCAGCAGCTTTCCCTGGACAAGTGGCCCATCTGTTCCTTCTCAGGCCTCCTGGGCTGTCCAGGCAGCCACTCACCCTTGGGCTCAAGATGCTGAACTGCTGCTGTGGGTCAGGCCCGGGGACTCTCAGCACAGCTCCACCCAGCACAGAATGGGGGACTCGGTCCAAGGTCCTGAGTACCCCACAAGCCTTGCACATTGAGCTGGGTTTTCCTGTTTAAGGCCCAACCATGTTCATGAAGGCTGCACTTCCTGAGGTGAAACCTGGCACACATTCCCTGGAAAGGGCCCATCCACTCTGACTCAGGCTTCTCCTCTGAAGCTATGGAGATTGTGCCCAACCTCTGCCACTGTATACTGCAGCAGCCCCGCGTAAGCCTAGTCTCTCCCTTGGACGCCTCCCTAAATGTCACTGACTGAACCATGTGTTGTAATCCCTCTCCCAAATTCTTCCTCTGACTTTCTCCCACATTTTCAGATATTTTCTAATACTAGTACATGCTTATTTAAAAAGATAAAATATTACAGATCTTTTTGTGAGCACATTTTGTGTTAGTCTGCCCAAGTTGCTGTAAGAAAACACCATAAACTGGGTGGCTTATAAACAACGAAATTTGCTTCTTGCAGTTCTGGAGGCTAAGACCAAGATTCTGGCAAAGCCCATGTCTGGTGAGGGCCTTCCTCCTGCTTTGGGGTTAGCACCTTCTCATTGTCTTCACTTGGTGGAGGGGGCAAAGGTCTTCTCTCAGGCCTTTTTTATGAGGACATTAATGCCATTCCTGAGGGAAGACCTCCGAATGCTCCACCTCCAAGCACTCTCACGTTAGGGATTAGCTTTCAGGGTGTAAATCTGGGGACAGCACAAGCATTCATGCTGTAGCACACATCTCTTATAATCTCACCCATCACTAGCCTATGGAGAGATTTCAACTTTTAATGATTCGATATATATTTCTTCATTTTTATATACATATATTGTTGTAGCTATATTATTATATTTTTAGTAAAACTGGATCATACTATACTCTTTTTCACCATTTTCTTTTTCAAAGTTGATTTTTAATTATACAAACAATACACCAACACAATCACCTTGTTAAAAGAAAAAGAAAAGAAAGACATGACATTACAGGTGAGGCCTATGCTGTCATTGACTCTGACTCTAAACTTAGGATTGTTCCCCTGAAGCAACCACTATTTTTTTGAGGTAATCTTCCCAGACATTTTTCTGCCTCACTGTGCATATGTTATGTGTACCTTGGAAAAATATGTAATGTTTTACAAAGTTTTCTGTATACAGAGTACCGTGCTATGTGTCATTTTCTGAGACTTGGCTTTTTCCCCACTATGGCCTGGAGTTTGGAGGTATGTTGAGTGAAGATGGGGCCTCTCATTCAGGGAAAGCCTTATGGGGTGTCCCGTGAGGTGGGCACAGTTGGGCCTGTTACAAGGGGATGTCTCTTTGGAGTGGTCATGTCGGTCTAGGGGAACTTCAGAGAGCACAGCTGGGTTTGTCACCACCATGGGGGCCTCCGGAGAAGCTGGGCCTCATTCGCGAGTGCTGCCTATGGCTTCATCTTCACTGGTGTTGTCCCCGTGTCTGTCTGTCTCCACCAGCCACACTTTGATTGACCCATGATAATTGTACGTATTTATAGGGTACAATGTGATATTTTGATACATTGTGTATGATCAAATCTGGGTAGGTAGCATATCTGTCACCTTAAACATTTATCATTTCTTCATGGTGATAATGCTCAAAACCCTCTCTTAAATGCTGATGAGGACATGGAGCAAAAGGAGACCTCACACACTGTTGGTAGAAATGTAAGTTAGAGAGCCATTAGTATCGAGGTTCCTCAAATTTCCCTTGTTTATAAAAACACTACTTGCATCAGATTAGGGCCCATGCTAGTGACCTCATTTAATTTAGGGAAGATAGGAGAGGGCCCATTGCTCAGTGAGGGCATGCTCTGGTGCTAGGGGTTAAGACTTCAGCCTACGAATATCGGAGAGACACGAGTTTAACTGGAGTGCTCTCTCAAGGAAGCTTCTCCTGATCGCCATCTAAATATGTGTCAACAATGCCACAGTTCTAACAGGAACAGCTGCTCTGGGTCTACCCCATACCTTTACCCCTCGACAGGCAACATCCACCCACTAAATCTCTGAGGTGGGACAGCCGCTCTCACTCACTCCTGGTGCAATAAACCCACTTGTCTTTGTCCTTCAGTGGTAACCTCAGACTCTCCACTGACACTCTCCCCACCTCTATCCCCAAGAAACGTAACTGCTCCCATGGAGCCCTGCCTTGCCTCAGAGGACCCCACACCTGCTAGCCTCCACCTTCCTTTGGGAAGCCTCCTGGCAACACTTCGGTCAACATTTCCTTCTGTGCCATGTCTGCTGCTCCCAATGAGGCTTCGCACGCCTATAGTTCCCAGCCATCCTCAGAGAACTTTCCCTGTGGCAGGGAGCTTTTCACTATGCCTTCAGAGATTGGTCTGACGGCATGAGAGGCTCAGTGAAGTCCACTGGGGCCTCTGCTCTGGGACAGACCCACTTGTCCACTCACATTTTCACCTTTAGGCTTTGCCTGGATGTTCTATTCCAAGTGACAGGCCTACTACTCCCTCTCCACCTGCTGGTGTGCCGTGGTCCTGATGCCTGTGGAGCCACCCATGGTATAAGTCACCCATACCTGTCAGACTGGAGCTCAGCTTCCATTAAGGCTTCTTGTTATGATGGTCCCAACCTCTGGACTAGGTTGTCTCTAGTGCCCCATCCTTCCACTAAGGTTACCAATTTATGACAGGCCCAAATAACTCTCCCTAAACTATGGGCCCCATTTTTTATTTACACCTCCCTCAGCCCTGTGGACTTGGGCCCATTAAACAAGCTCTGAGTGCTACCCCCAGGCTTTCCTTTATGGGAAGACCCAGCTTCATGGAAGAGTCAGCTGTTCTCATTGACATTATTTCTATTCATCAGGCCTAGCTTTCTGTGGATCCACTTCTCTCTTTAGAAGAAGTCCAAATCTTTCCTCTTCCTCAAAATTCCTTAATTGGATGGTCCAGAATTCCTAGGTTGGGGCATCCTCTTCCCTTCCTCAGGAAAAAAATTCCTGTAAAATTTTTATTAACAGCATAAGCTACTCCTTCTAAGGCCTTCCTGTCTGGCAAGCTTAACTTACTCCATTAAAACTTCTCAAGAGGATAATGTTTACATAGAGAGAACTTAGTAAAATGACTAATACATCTAATTGTCTCAAATGTTAGATACCATCATGATTATTGCTTTAATAATGGTGCCTTGTTTGATATCACATCTGTTCCCAAGGCAGCATCTCCAATGGGGACAACCTGACTCCTCTCCTTGAGAAGTCCTGCTTTGGGAAGGTCAATGCTACTCCTACTCCTAGGCTTCAGTTCTGCCTTCTGAGCCACCTTGTCCCTCTGAAGCTTCTTCCAGGGGAACAAACTCTGAGAGTTGTCTCAATTTGAAAGGAATCCAGGCATTCTCTCTGAAGTGTCTCCTTTTGAAAAACTCCTTCCAATTCGACAGTTGTGCCACTCTCATTAAGGCTGCTCCAGCTTCTAACTCGTGGGCATTGCCCTCAGAGTTGTCACTTCTTTAGAGCCCACATAGCTTCTACCCAGGCTTTCAGGGGCCCCCACTAGGCAACAAACTCCTGCTTCCTCCAAGACTTCGTGACCAGATGGCCCCAACCCCCTCTGCTAACAGGGCCCTGTCTCTCCAGCCACCTGCACCCACTGTGCATGCTCAGTTCTTTAACACACCAGTTGCCTCAGTGATTTCTAATGAAACCTGCCCAGGTCATCCCGTTAAGAATGTTGACTGTTGAATGGAAACACAGGACACAGCTACCATTGTAGAGTGGGTGTGTAGGAAACAGCTTTGAGGCCATCGCTATTTATATTGTTACGTGTGATGACTGCACCTACTTCTGTGGAGCATTCATCTGGTTTCAGCTACTCCCTTGGAGAGTTTCCCCTGTGAGAACATTCCATCCCTTCCACTTCTGATTTCTTTTGTAGAATGGGCCCAATTACTGCTGCGGAGAACGTTCTCCTGTGGACCCAATTAGTAGAACGCTTTGCTCTGTGGCCCATGCTCAGCAAATCCCTCAGCTATTCCTGTGAAAATGTCTTCTTCTGAGTTAGGCTCACATATTCTCAGGGGGCAGCTTTCCTGGTCTTTGGAGAGACTTGCTTGTATAATAGTCACACATTCATTCAGGACCTGGCAAGTCTCTCTGGAAGCTTTTTGTCCTTGCCACAGGTTTGGCTTATGCCTACCAGATTTCTTCCTTCCTCATAGATTCTAATTCTGCAGAGCCCGAAAACCCCATTCAAATCCTCACATCGCTGCTCCCTGAGTTTGTGATCTTAATCACCTAAATGAGAGAAGCTACACGAAAGTGCCCAGGCCAATTCCTGGACCCAAGCAGGCACTGATGGCACTTCAACCTAGCAGTGTCTTCCTGGATCCTCCTTTCCCATGGAAATACCACTAATAAATAACATTTATTGAGCTCTGCCCATGTGCCAGTACTGTGCAAAGGCCCATAACATACGTTATCCTATTTAATCCTCATGATAAACATTTAACAAATAAGAAATGAAGGCATAGAGAAGTTGTGGAACGTACCCAAAGCCAACACCTAGTGAGTGATAAAGGTTTAGCTGAGTCCAAGTCCTGATGCTTCACCAATATATACTGGTTGAGAAGAAAATACCCAGAGAGAATAAAGTGACCTTTTCTCCCAATCTTTTTGCAGCCTATGAACTTCAAGAGTGCCCAGACCCAGAGCCCTTTGCAAATGGCATTGTCAGGGGAGCTGGCTACAATGTTGGGCAATCAGTGACCTTTGAGTGCCTCCCGGGATATCAGCTAATTGGCCACCCTGTCCTCACATGTCAACATGGCACCAACCGGAACTGGGACCACCCCCTACCCAGGTGTGAAGGTATGTCCCTCCATCACCCCTGGTGATCTTTCCTGGGGTTGTCACAGAGACAGAGACAGAGCACCCATATTCCTCATTCCTGTCTCCTGCATGGGATCACCAGTGCTGGGAGGTCCAGTTGAAATCTGGCCCATTGTCCTTTCATGTGGGTGTCACTAGTCCTAGGTAGGGAGAGGCCCCCAGGTGACAGAGCCCTGAGCCAGCAGTAGGGAGAATATGATGGAGATGTGGCCTGGCCCTAACCAAGGAAAAGACAGACCCAACCTTTGGGAAGAGCTAATCTGTTGGAAGGAAGTCTCCACATGAGAGTGCAGAGCCCAGGGGTATCTGAGGGGTAAAAGGTAGAGTTAATCATGGCATCTTCCCAAAGGGAAAAGAGAATGAGGCCTCTTCCTAAGAATCCTCTTGTTCCCTTCGCTCCCCCACCCCCACCCCGGCCATTATTCTCTTCTTCCTACATGTATCTAGAGAGAGCTCGGTTGACAATATCAGGGAGCTAAAAGTGGCACTTTCTAGCATCTTAGTCTTAAACCAGACCAGCATGAAGATAACCCAGAGGCTTTGCTGCCTCTATCCCCTTCTGAGCACTGCTGTTTCATTTTATTTCCCTTTTTACTCTGCCAGCCAAGCATTTTCCTGGAAGAGAAGCTGGAATTTGTCTTGAAATAGGAAGTAAGGGCAGTAAACCAGGAGAAAGTACTTAGCTAACAACCTAGGCTCTGTTCCTTATTTGAGCTTCAGTTTCTTCCTTAGAAAAATGGGGTAGTCCCTGAAAGCTAGAGGATTCCACAGGTGGCTCAGACCATGAACTCTCAGTATGAGCTCTCCAGAGAGAAAGAAACCTTGTTTGCAGCACTGAGCTGTCCTGAAGTTGAGATATAAGCTATAATTTCTAAAACTATTAAACTCCCCCTTGGTTTTTCAGAACTAACCTGTGCATAATTGATCACTGTGGAATTGCTGTGTGGTCACACATGCTATGTGACAAGCTTTGTCATGGACTTGGTTCCCCTTGATCCCCTTCTTACTCCTTGTTTGCCTTTTTATGATGTCCTGGGAGAGAGAAAAGACCAGCTCTTTCTCAGTCTGCTCTCTGAGCCAGAAGCTCTCTGCCTCTGAGAAGCTATTTCCCTTGGTCTCTTTGGCATCATATTCCCTTGCTTTTCTACCACCTTCCTACCAGCTTCTGTGGTCACCTCTTTTTGTCCCTTAAATTGTGTTATTTTTCAAGTTTTGTTCTAGACCAGTGGTGGCGAACGTATAGCATGCATGCCACAGCCGGCTGTTTGTTATCATTGAAAGTTCTAAAAGGTTTGCCATCCTTGTTCTAGACTCTCTTCTTTCTCTCGTCCATGCTCATATCCCTAAATGCCATCTTAATCTGCACCCTTTATCTCCTTACCGAGAGCCGCATCTGTATATCCAGTTGCCTACTGGATATCTTCCCTTAAGTAAGAGGTGACTGAATCCTAACTTGTTGAAAATTGAATGTATCATCTTCCTACCATCGAACCTAAATCCCCATCTACTGATATATATAACTTCCCTGATTACTCAGCCCTTAATTTATCCACACTCCTTTTTGCTTCTCTCCCATATGCACCAGATTTCTACATCCTCGCTATATTTCATGCGCATCCACCTCTTTCTACCCAGGGCCTCCCCCTTAGCCCAGCCCACCAATGAGATGGACCTCCTCACTGGTCTGACTTCACTCCACAGTGGGCCACCTTGAACACTCACTGCATTCTTCACCAGACAGGAAGTGAGGCTTTGAGACCATCATGAATTCCTGACACTCCCCTACTCCAAAGGCATTACAGCACCCTCATCTTCCAGCCCCCAAAGTAGCCTGGTTACTGCTTGCCCCTCAGCATCTTCCCCTCTCACAGGTCGGGTACCCCAGCTAAGTGCAAGGCTTTCCATGTTTCCGGTGTGCCATGTTTTCTTGCCTCTGGTTATTGGCACGTTTGGTTTCTCCCTTGGGTGACATTCTTCTCTCCTACCTCACCTACTTAGCCCTAGTCTCCCTCAGGCCTGAGTCTAAGTGTGAGTCCTACCAGAAACCATTCTGTGCTCTCATTGGTTCAGATGGGGCTCCCCCAACATGCCCTGGTATTCCATGATGATGAATTCACCCCATGTTCTAGGTGTTCTTGGCTGTGTCTGAATAGACAGAACCTGAGTGTCAGGCTCCCCACTGTCTCCCAGGCCTTGCCTGGCAGTGAGTGCCTATTCTCTGTGTGAGGAGGGGTGCTGTGCTTCTGTGCACACTTTCAGGATGTATTTGTGCTCACAGGAATCCTGTCCTCTGCCTGGGAGGTACTTGTGACTTTTTCCTCAGCCTGATTTGCCCCATCCATGTGCCTACTTGAGGCCCCACATCAGCCATAAACACTCATTACTGTGGATCTAGGTGTTTGGAGATTTTTTTTGCCCAGAATCTCTGTTCGTTCTCTTCCCTGGTAAATGAGTCTGAATACCATGGGGCTTTCAAGCCTCTTCACCCCCAGCCTAAAGCCTAGGTCAGAATGCGTCTAAAATTGAGTGCTGCTTCTGGGGAAAAGGAAGATAAGGAGAGGATCATATCTATGTGTATGCCTCCTCTATAGACAAGATACTGGGCCAAACATTTATTTATTGTTGCCTTCCACATGCTAGGCAGGGACTCTACCACTGAGCTACAACCCCTACCCTGGGCCAAATATTGTACATGCATCATTAAACCACAATCCTGTGAGGGTGTATTCTTGGGCCCGTTTTACCTATGAAGAAACGGATACTCAGAGAGACCAAGCTACTTTTCAAGGTTATATAGTCAATAAGAGGTTTATCTGGGATTTAAACCCAACTCTGGCCTCACCACAAAAAATTATCAACTCTAATTCAAGACCAGAAGTACCATTCTAGAAAGAACAAACCAAAGAAAGAGAACAATTTTCATAATCTCTTTGTTCTTCCTCGCAAGAGTACCGCAGCCCTGACTCTAACATCTGCTCCTCCCTTTCCCCGGAAGGAAGAGGGTAGCTTCTGTGTGCCCTTCCTTCTTGGCAAGGCTCTCCCATGAGAAGGAGGGCAAAGAGGCCCACAGAAGCACCTATAGTAACAATGGAGAGCCAGACGTGGTGTGGGGTGTTGGTCTGGTGGGTGGAGCCAGGCACAGCTATTCTCAGCCCAGTCCCCTCTCCCTCACCCCACCTAACCTCCTTGGCAGGATGCTGGGACCTGGGGTATGTTAGGAAGTCATCTGAGTTTTCTGGTGGGTGGGATCTCCAGTGCTCATCTGTCTATTTTTTTCCTCCCTGGCAGTCCCCTGTGGCGGGAACATCACCTCTTCCAATGGCACCGTGTACTCCCCTGGGTACCCCAGTCCATACTCCAGCTCCCAGGACTGTGTATGGCTGATCACTGTGCCCATTGGTCATGGTGTTCGCCTCAACCTCAGCCTGCTGCAGACAGAGCCCTCTGGAGACTTCATCACCATCTGGTAGGGCCAGGTGCCACATCAATAAGCAATTAGAAAGGATCGTGAGAGGGGCTGCACACTGGGTTAAGGCTCGGCTCTAGTTAGCCATATGACTCTTTGAAGGGTGAGGACTGGGAGGCATGGGCTCCCCGCCTGTGGCTTTCTAGGGCCCAATGGGTGTGTGGATAGGAATGAGCATGGCTGCACAGGCTTTCCTTAGTATTTCCAAAATTCATGTACCACACATTCTTCGTGTACCCAAGACAAGCTAACCAGACTAATAGAAGAGGCTTGGGGTGGAACTGTGAGAAATCCCTGTGGTAATCCCAGGCTGAGCCAACAGAACTTTCCAACAGAACTTTCTGCACTAATGAAAATGTCCTGTGTCCTTACTGTCCAACATGGTAGGCACCAGACACATGACGCTGAGCATGTGGATGTGACTAGAGTGACTGAGAAGCTAAGTTTTATGTTTTATTTAATTTTCATGAACTTAAATGCAAATCACCACATGTGGCTAGCAGTTTCTGAACTGGACAGCTCAGCACTGAGTCATATAGTTACATATAACTTGAGTTGATTTTTAAATGAGAATACACATTATTAGTTGATAAGTACAGTTTCCTAGGCAGATTTTTTTTCCCCAAACTACTGTCTTTAACAAAGATATAAAGTCATTTTAAAGTTATTTTGTTTGGAGGTTAGTGCCAATCTGGGAATAGTCAGGGGAAAGTGGGATTCTTTTCCAAAATTCCCAAGGTTGTATCTCTGTAATCAGACTTTTCTGGGTTAATTTCCAGCTAACTGTATAAGGAATGTCTAAGAACAGATATGAGGGACTAGATATGATTCCAGGGAAGAAATCCTTTGCCTAGAAAGGGAACACGAGTGCATCTCTTTGCCTGGAGAATAAGGAAATAGGGCTGCATGGAGAGCACAGGAGATTCCTATAGCAATTCCTCAGCCCTGTCCTCAGGCTGCCTCAGATTGAAAAGACCTGAGATAAGAACCACAGCCCTGCTCCATGGTGTCTGCACTGCACCTACCAACAGGGCTGGGCTAGTGAAGATCAGGTGGATTAACAGTTTGTATGAATGAGTCTCACCCATTCCACTGACCCTGCTGGAAGATGGAGCTGAAAGAGGTCTGAGGGAGGTGTTCAGGGCACTGAGAAAAAAGTGTTGGGTCCAAGAGGAGTCACAGCTACCCACTCCATGTCTCCCTCATGGCCACTGATGGCACTAGAGGGAGAGGCAGCCATGATGACTGGTGACATGCTAGAACCTTCTTTCCTACATGCAGGGATGGGCCACAACAAACAACTCCACAGCTCGGAGTCTTCACCCGAAGCTTGGCCAAGAAAACAGTGCACAGTTCAACCAACCAGGTCCTGCTCAAGTTCCACCATGATGCGGCCACGGGTGGGATCTTCGCCATCGCCTTCTCTGGTCAGTGTGGCAGCTTGACCTGGTGGGAAGGGCAGGCTCCAGAGTCAAAGCTGGACTTGATTCCTGGCTCTATCATTCACTAATTGTGTGACTTTGAGTAAGTGGATAGCCTCTCTGAGCCTCAGAGTCCCCAAAGACAAGAGAATGGACTAGCCTACATGAGAGCTCCCAGCTTCCAGTGCAGGTCCTCTTTGTAGCACTGCTGGGACAGAGCCATGTGAGGCTGATCCTGGGTGCCAAGACCAGGCTCCCTCAGGTCAACTCATCAACTCAGGGTGACTTGGCCGTTTACCTGTTCCCCACCTTGTCACTTAGCGCTTCCTAGAGGGCAGCCCCTTCCAAAGGGATCGAAGGCCTCTCTGACTTTGAAAGGAATACTATGCTCTTGGGCACAAGACAGAGTAGTTTCAGGGAGGATGCACATGAACAGATTGTGTGGGTTCCCACTCATGGCTGCCTGTTCCTTCTAAGAGTCCAAAGTTAGTCATGGAGCTCGTTATTTTCTGATGCATGTGAAGCAGATACTACCTAGAAAAGTCAGTATTTCTCTATGGGCTTGTGCCCACTATGGAATGATCTTCATGTTTAGTTTACAGAGCCTTGCACATATTTGAACTGGAAGTCAGGAAAGCTCAATTTTATTCCTTGTTTCACCTTGGGCTAGGTGTGTGTGACCTTGTGTGACTCTCCCCTGCTTGAGACCTCCATGTCTTCTTCTGTACTATAAAGGGCTTGGAGCATGTGACCTCTATACCCGTGAGATATAAGGTAGATATTATTAGCCCTATCTTATAAGGAGACAGGAACGAAGGAAGTTTCTAGGACTTGCCCAGAACGAGGGGACAGAATCAGAAACTGCATTCAGGTCTTTGAGTTCTGCAGGATTTGCTATGGTGGGTCTGTACAGTGTGTGTGCCTCATATATGCACTTAGAGAAACTTAAACACATTCGTCCTAAGCCCAGGGAAGAGGTAGTGATGGAGAAGCAGAGACAAAAGCAATAATGTAAAGACCACAGACTGAAGCTAAAGCCCAGAGTGAGTGGGGAATGGAGACAAGACTGCCCTCCCCATTGGCCTCTGTATTCCAGTTGAACACGCTTCTTTCCCAAGTAATGGAACCCAGGCTTTGAGGCAATTCATTTCAACTCTCTATGGCTTTAGTAATAGGATGTGGACTCCAAAGTCACAACCTTGAGTTGAAATCTTAACTCTGCTACATCTGAGCTGTGTGACCTTGGCTCTCTCATCTCACCTGAGATTCAATTTTGTTATCCACAGAAAGGGAAGAATATAAGCACCCAATCTCATAGAGTTAACTGAAATAATGCATGGAAACCCTTAGCTCCAGGTGTAGAGTATAAAAGACACTCAATAAATGGCAGCTGTCATAGTCATCTCCATCACAGTTGTTATTATTATACAGTATTTAGATATCAGCAGCTCCATGTGCTATTACCTTGGTGCTAGGCCAGATCTCTTATTCCCCTGCCTGTTCCTGTTCTAAGCCCTCAGCTGTGCCAGGACCAGGTGAAGGAGACTGCACAGCCCCGGGCCACCCTTCCCTGCAGTTCTCCTAAGTCCCTCATGAAAGGACTTGCTTCTAAATGTGTCCTGGACACTGGGTTCTTCCTCTCAGAAAAGACGTGAAATCCTTGATATGTTTGGTCTGAGTGTGTTCTCCTAAAATTCGTATCTTGAAATCTTAGCTCTCAAAATGATATTAGGAAGTGAAGTCTTTGGAAGGTAACTATCATCAGGGTAGAGCATATGAATGAAAGAAATTAATGCCCTTATAGAAGAGGCCTGAGGGAGCTCATTTGACAGTTCCTTAATGTCAGGGCACAGTGACAAGACATGAGCCTAGAGGAGTCCCTCAGCAGACAATGAATTTGCCAGCACCTTTTGGACTCCTTACCCTCCAGAACTGTGAGAAATAAATTACTGTTGCTTATAAGCTACCAATCTGCGGTGGTTTGTTGTAGCAGCCTGAACAGATGAAAACAGTCCTCGGGTGCCAGCTCAGGCCATGGTCCAAGGCCTCATTGACCAGAGGAGTACATGAGAGCCTGGGGCAATAGAGGACCCGTGCTGAGTTCAAGCCAGGGAGCTCCAATGAAAGGGCACTGTCCTTGGGCTGAGCAGCGATCAAGAGCTACCCATGCCACGCTTTAGGGAACTTTGACAGGTTGTGGAGTATATCACATGTATACAAAGTATTGTCACATGTACATGCAGTTTAAAGAAGAATAGAACAAGTGCCATCACTGATCCTAAAGAAAAGAACACCTTGGAAGTCCCTGTTCCTTCTCAGTGTGTTCTGCTTCTCTACTCCTAAAATTAACCATGATCCTGAAATGTGGATGAATCTTTCATTACTTTTCTTTATAATTTGATTCCATATTCATCTTTCTATAAAAATATCTGTTGTTTAACTTTTGCATGTCACTTCCATTATATAAATGGAATCATTCTATAAATGTCTGTTTTCCGCTTCTGAAACAAAACATCTCAGGCTGGGTGATGGATAAAAGGGTTTATTTAGCTCATGGCTTTGGAGGCTGAAGTTCCAGGAATGTGCAGCCCCATTGGTTCAGACCCTGGGGAGGGCTTCACAGCAGATGGCATCACATCAGAGGTTCTGTGTGTGGCGAGCCAGGAAGCAGAGAGGTTCCAAAGCCGGGCTTGGTTTCTATGACAGCCCACTCTCTTGGAAACTACTTGGGTCTACCAGGAGTTACTTGATGCCTTTCAAGAGCAACAGCCCCAGTGACTTAATCAGGCTCCACCTCCTAAAAATTTCACCACCTCTCAGCATTGCAACACTGATGACCAAGCTTCGAGCACATGGACCTTTGGGGAAAATGACCACAACTAAACCATAGCAAATGTTCTTCAGTGACCTGATTCTTTTCACTCAAAATTAATTTTTTAAAATTCATGCTCATGCATGAGACTTAATTCATGCTGTGTAGTACTCCATCACCAGAAAATATAGTTGTCAACCTGGCCTACTTTTAACGAACATTCAAATTTTTTTCCAAACAATATGAACATTAATGTACATTCTTTCTTATGAACATGTTTTTGAGTTTTAGAGTACAAATCCATCCAGAATTGTAAGGTTTTAAGTATTCAAATATTCAGACTCACTAGATAATGCAAAATTCATGTTACAAAGTGATTATAACAATTTACACTCTTCCCAGAAACCAAAGAAGTGCCCCTTTTTCTGTGTATCTATGCAAACACTGGGTTTTATCAGACTTTTAAATTTTTACCAATCTGGTGGATTCATGAAATGGTGTCTCACTCTTAGGTTAATGATGAGATTGAGCATCTTTTATATCTTTATTGACTATCCGCACTTCCTGTTCTGCATGATAGTTCCTCCACCATAAAGCTTTCTTCCTCTGAGGAAAGAGATAGAAAACAAGCAAGTGAACAATTAAATCTTTGCAGCTGGTAGTCAGGACTGTGAAAGAACAAAGAAAGAGGCTTAGCTAGCAAACAAAAAGGCAGAGAAGTCTACTTCCTGTAGAATGATTGTGGAAAACCTGTCTAAGAGGTGCTATTTGAGACAAGAGCTAGAATGGGCAAGGGTAGGAGAAAGAATGTTTGCCTTCCTATTGGCAAACATTTTTCCTATGGATCAATAAGCAGAAAAGAAAAAAATACTGTGTTAGTCAACTATTTGTCACTGTGAGAAATACCTGAGAAAAACAACTTAAAGGTAGAAAGAGGTCAGGAATGGTGGAAGACTCCTGTAATCCCAGCACTCTGGTGGGCTGAGGCAGGAGGACTGCAAGTTTGAATCCAACTTGGGCAAGTTAGTAACTTAGCAAGACCCTGTCTCAAAAATTAAGAGAGGAGGGGCATATAGCTCAGTCCAAAGGCCTTGGATTCAATCCCCAGTACTAAAAATAAAAAAAGAAGGGAGAGTGTATGTTGGTTCACAGTTTAGTCTGTGGTCGACTGGCTCCATTGTTTTAGGTCTATGTAAGGCAGAAGCACCGTGGCAGAAAGGCCTGGTGAAGGAAAACTGCTCACCTGAAGGCAGCCAGGAAGCAGAGAGCAAGGAAGGGGTCATGGACAAGATATACCCAGCCAGATTATCCCTCCAGTGACCTACTTTCTCCAACTAGGCACCACCTCCTAACAGTCCATTCAGCTATGAGTTAATCCACTGAGGAGTTTTACACCCTTATGATTCAGTCACCTTCCCCAAACCCCACCTGTGGCAGGGGATGATAGCACATACCTCTAGTCCCAGCACTTGGGAGGCTGAGGCAGGATGATCACTGTAGAGGGCAACCTGGACTACATAACAAGATTCTATCGTGAAACAAAAAGAGCCCTACCTCACATGAACCTTTGGGGGAACATTTTTTATCCAACTCATAACAAATACTTTAAGGAGACTCATGAAAAGACTTTGTAACATAATTTTTTTAAAGTTAAGAGAAAATAGGATTTGAAGTGCAGAGAAAAATGTCCTTGACAAAATATAGAATTTTGTAAACAGAAGTAAATTTTGGAAAGCATCTGAGTCTAGCATAAGGGTTTGGATAACATGGATTATAAATAAAAGGTAAGATGTTAAGATAGCAAGCAGAGATAAAAAGATAGATCTGGCCAAGGGATAAGTAAAAGGGGAGCCAATCCCTTCCCTTGCTGAACAGTTTAGTAAGTGGAACAAAGTAGAGCAGGTGTCCACACCTGCAGGGCAAGAGGAACTGGGAACCATTGTGGCCAAGACCAGTGTAGCAGAGGAGAGAAAGGAATCCACACCAAGGGGCTGCCTGGTGCTGAAGTTGAAGTCCATGAGGGGCGAGGCAGTATGTTAACAGGGAGGGAACTGGCTTAGGGCATCAGAGCTCCGACCGAGATGAGCAGACAGCTGCACTGAGCTTGAAAGTCAAAGCAGAGTGCCAAAGCCATCACATAAGGGTCAATCCAACAAGGGAGTTGGGGCCCAGTTGTGTGAGCAGGGAGGGTAGCAGTAGAGTAGGACTTGCTTCCACATGAGTGATTAGTCAAATAAATTCATATGCTAAGGACAGTAGAAGACAGGCTTTTCAATATCAAAACAGAGGGTTAGAAATATTGAAAGAACCCCCAATGGGGTTAGACCATTTGAACTGGACGTATTGGTGTGAGCTTATGGGTTTCAGAATGTAGAAGATAAGTGGGAGGTTTTTAGTACTTCCCAGGAAGGGAGCTTTGGAGCAGAGTCTCCCCCAAGTAGCAATGATCACCTCTAGTACCAGATCTTGGTTTCTAAATAGCATCTCCCACTAAAACAGACCAGGGCTCCTTGAAACAATGGCTGATCTCAAGGCTGGGACAGAAAAAATACAAGATGAGCCAAAAGCATCTTATGGCAGAAAATAAGAAAATACTCAAGGAATGACAGAGACGTGTCAAAAGGACATAGAAGCTGGCTTGCAGGAACTCCTACTGACCATACTGGGGATAATTTGAACACCAGAGTTATTAATATAGTAATAAGAGTAACAAATCCCAGTGTGTTGTAACATGCCTGTAATCCTAGCTACTCAAGAGGCTGAAGCAAGAAGATCATGGGCAGCCTAGGCACCATACTAAGGGCCCTGTCTCAAAATAACTACAAAAACAATAGCAGCAAATGGGAACCTATTGAATAAAACAAGACACCACATTCATACAGACATAAATTAATTAATTAACAGCTTTATGAGAACGAGACATTTACATAGTTCCAAACTTCTTCTACAA
Organism: Heterocephalus glaber; assembly: GCF_000247695.1. The sequence continues at coordinate 16,673,353 of NW_004624764.1, read as the reverse complement.
CAACTACAAAGGGAAAAAATAGCTTTACAATGGAGAGGGCTGGAAGATACCACTTAATCAAGTGATCCCAGAAGGTCCCATCGAAAATGGGACAAACTGAGATCAGACCCTGGCTGAGAGGATACAAAGCAAGGAACCCAGCATCTCTTCCGTGACCATTCAGTCAAAGATGTACTGTTTAGCCTGACTCTAAGCCAGTGGAAACACTGGCAAACCTAAACTGAGGGGCACACAATAAACTCACTGCATGTCATCCTCAAAAGTGTAAAAGCCATGAGGGTCAAGGAAAGACTTTGGAACTGTTGCAAACTAAAACATACCAAGGAGATATGACAACTACTGTGAGGTGTAACTCTGAGCTGGGTCCTTACTGGGCCAAGTAGAGAAACTCACCTGGGATGTGAGGAATAGATGGCAGCAAGGTAGCAGGGTTCACTTTCCAATGTTGATAGCTGTTTTGTGGTTGTGTGGGAGAAAGTGATTGTAGGAAATACATACTAAAATATTCTGGGGTTATGGGGCATGGTTTTGGCCACTTATTTCTAATGGTTGGTGGAAAAAAAGGGTTTTGTACCATGCTTCCAACTTTTCCTATACTTTTGTGACTGTTCAAAACAGAAGTTTGATTTACAAGGAGAGCTAGAAAATAAAAATAAGATTTAAAAAAATATAATAGCACACTTTAAATCAGCACAAGAATCGGCAGAAAGTGAAACATCACCATAGAAAAACAGTTTAGAGAAGTAGAAAAGAAACCTGAAAATATCCACAGGAGAAGGACAAAGACTTGGATGTGTTCGAGAGAAACTGGTCACTAGGAAATCCAGGGAGGAAAAAACACAACACACAGAGGGAAAAAAGATATGAAGAAGAGATAAATGGATGGAAGAGAATTAGATAAAAATTTTCTGAGATGAAAAAACCCCTACATATACAGAATTAAAGAGGTGACTGTATGACAGTAGAAATCAAAACCAGCATGGCCATGTTTTCAAACTATAAGGTTGGAGGGTAGGAGAAATCAGCTAGAATCCAGACTGAGAAATTTCCTTCAAAGGAGCCAAGGCTATCCTCAGATTAATTCTTGCCATTAGAGGTGCAGAAAATAAAATAGGCATTTCTGTAGATGTGTAGAGGGAAAAAGAAGTTGGGAGCCTTGCATGTGAAGGGAAGAGGTAGTCACTTGCAGGGATCCAACAGCTTAAATACAAGGCCACTTTAGCCCCAGTCTGAAGTATTACTCAAGGATGTAATCGCCCAAGGAGGCACAGTGAGCCAAGAACTCAAAATAGAGAAGATGTATAAAAGAAAAGGGCAAATGAGAAGCATTGATACTAAGGATAAAGTCTAATAATTTAAAATATAATAATTCTTAAAATATTAAAAATAATAATTTTATATTAACAAGTTGATGAAAGGATAGGAGAACGTTCTTGTTCTCCATGAAGGTCCAATCAGAAGATATCATTTAATTACTGACTTTGGTAACTAGTGAAATAAGGACTTCAAGTATATATTACAGTCACTGATTAATTTTCATGAAGTATAATATTTCAACATCACTAAAAGAAAACAAGAAATAAAATGTAACCCTAATGTAAAAGGTAGAAACCCAAGGCAACTCCTTAGAAGCAAAAATATAGAAAGTACAAAATAAGATAAAGCAGGAAAATAAAATCATTCAATTATTAAGAAAAATGAAGGCTTCTTAGGGTCCAATTCGCTACTTTTAAGAAAGACCAATTCCCTGCTTCTAAGAAAGTCTTAAATTTGGCTAAGTAATATTCAACTATACTTTCTGTGTCAGGTACCTGACTAAGACCAAGAAAGACAGTTTAGAAATAAAAAGATGGGCCTGGGGCTATAGCTCAATGGTGCGGCGCTTACCTAGCATCCTCAAGACCCTGGGTTTCAGCAATACAAAGATAAAGAGGTAGGTAGGTAGGTAGGTAGATAGATAGAACCAGTAATGTATCAGAAAAACACAAACAACAACAGGTTTTTTTAATGTATAATCCAAAACAAAAAAAGTATTAAATGGTAAAAGTGAATTATTTTATATTAGAGAATGCTATAATCTGCATTTGTTTTCAGAACTGAGGACTGAAGCCAGGGCATTCACAATGAGCTACATCTCCCATCTTTTTTTTTTTCTCGATACAGGGGATCAAACTCCAGACCTTGTGCTTGTGAGGCAGGCAGCAGAACCACTGAGCTAAATCCCTGGCCCTCCCATCTTTTTTCCTTAACCAAAGTATTATGGTTTGGATCTGAAATGCCCCACCTCCAAGTCTCATATGTTTGGAAGGTGATTGGATAAAGGAGGCATTATATTGATGGGTAATATTTCTACAAATCAAAACAGTGTCATAAATAAAATTACACAAATAATAAGCTGAAAATATAATTCAAAGGTTAAGATGAGTCTTAATTATCCATAGAGTGCCTCAAATTTGTAATAAAACATGGGCAAAGGACATGAATAGACCATTAGAACAAGAAATGCAAAAAGTCCACTAATATATGAGTGATGTTTAACCTAATTAGCTGCCAAATGCCAATTAAAACAAAACAAATGCTAGATTTTGTTGGTCATGTTGACAAAGACTGAGATAGATGACTATCTCCCCTACCAGCTTGAAGTTCTAAAAGGGCAAGGGCTGTGTATGTGTTATTTATTTCTGCATCATCAACCTGGATGCAGTGCCTGACTTGGGGGGAGCTCTCCGTAGGAAACCATTCAGTGAATGGGTTGACAGAAGAATGATGACATTCAGTGCTGGAGAAAATGTCATCTGTTGACAGTATCCGTTACAACAATTTTCCTAGAGAGAAAAATGGAAGCACACATCATGTGGACACGTGGTCCTCCTAGTTCACATTAAATCAAAATTAAACTCACTTGGCTGCCTCTACAGTGCCTCTTAGGTTTAAAAACCCACACTTCATAAAGCCTATGTATCAATGTGATACTTTTCAGCCAACACATCTGTATAAAAATTTAAAGTCAGACTCCTGGAACATAATACAATATTTTAAGTAAAACTATATACAGGAAAAGTCCCAGGTTGCATTCCACCTGCAGTTAGTAAAAGAACTGAATCCCCTGTAAATGTTTGGAAAGGAGCTCTGATTCCACAGTGGGGGGGGGGGGGTAAGTCTCAGATACTGCGGGCTGAGAGGTGTCACACTGAGCTTTTCAATGGGAATGGTGCTCTACCACCTCACACCTGTCCTGAACGCATTCCCACTGTGACCTTCATATATGGTCCTTGTTTCTGGATAGTCTTTTACAACATAAAATACCTAAAGTCCTACAGCTGAGAGAGTTCTCATAATGCACCAAGTGTTTATGGTATAGGCCACAAAATATGTGCCCTACAATGCACCCAGCCTCTTTTTTGTGACAGTCATATGAATTGTTGGGTGATCATAAAGTAATGCTGTAAGTATTCAGCTTCTAGTGTATGGTTTGCTGCACATATGTAAATATTTTATTGTGGTTTAATTTCTTCTGGATTTTGACGTACAATGAATTATAATTGTTTCCCTCTTAAAATATTATGAAAAGGGGTCCTAAATAACATCTGATTTCCAGAACAGATTACTGACATTCAACACTTTTAAAAGGACATGCCCTTCAGTCATTCTTAGTTTAAAAAGAAAAAGAGAAAAATCATAAAAGGTCCTGTGCATGTAAGAACTTCATCATAGTTTTTTCTTAAATGGCTAAGTTTTGAAAATCTAAATAGTTAATAATAATGTATCTGTGAAATAATTTCTGATAAATTTGTATGATTAAATCTGATGAAATCATTTTAATCTTATTGTTGAAGAAAATTCATTACATGGGAAAAGTCTTCAAATACAATAGTAGTTGGCAACTGTCAATACAAAGTACATAACATATGATGCAAACTGGGTAACAGAAAAATATTTTTATATGCAGAGAATAAACATTGCAAGAACTCAAGATAATAGATAAACAACGATCATTATTTCTGAGAAGACAATTCATGAGTTTAATTTTCTTCCTACTGTTTTCACAGAATAATCTGATTTTAATGGCAATACATTACATATATATTCAAATGTTATTTTTAAAGAACATAGCCAGGTGATTTTGGAAATAAAAAATAACAACAGAGGCAGCAGCAGCAGTGGCAAGTAATACTTTTATATAGCATTTAATTGTGCCAGGTAATGAAAGTCAAGCAGAAGCCCACACTGACCTGGGAACCTGACCCCACCAGTCTCTGCCCAGCAGGACTGACTCCAGTTTAGAAAGTCCACAGAGGCCAGATGTGCTTGGCCAAAGGTCAGAAGGGAAGCAAACTAACCTCACTGTGTGCCCGCAGAAGCCACACACAGGACATAGAAGCTGAGTAGTGAAAAGAATGGTGGACTGGGGAACAGCCAGATCAGGGTTCAAATCTTGTGTGAACTTGGGGAAGTAACTTCACCTTTCTGAATCTCACTTGTTTATAAGTAGGGTAGGAACACCTCACAGGGGATCAACTGTTGTGAGAATTAGGCGACAGCATTCATAAGTGCCAATGTAAAGGAGGTACTCAGCACCCCCCCTCCACCGCATGCTAGTGGATGTCACTAGATCTTTTAGATCTAATGTCTTCTAGATCTTCTATCCTTTAATATTCATTATAAAATACAGTTTCTGGGTTTTGCACTAAAAACAAACAAAAAGGACAACAGAAGATAAGCAAAGTAGCCCTTGATTAAACTTGCCCTGTGTACAGATAAATACTCATTAATAAAAATCTATTTCACAAATGAATAAGGAATGAGAAAGTGAAGATTTGAACCAATGAATGACTGCATTCCCTAAGGATGACATTCTTACCCTGACTTGTGTTCTTTGATCTTTGCAGCTTATCCGCTCACCAAATGTCCTCCTCCCACCATCCTCCCCAATGCCGAAGTCGTCACAGAGAATGAAGAATTCAACATAGGTACCACCTCCCAAACCAGCAAGGACCATGAGCTGGGGTCTGGCAGGGCCAGGATGGGCAGCAATGGGGGCACCGGGTAGCAGGGCTCATCTCTCCCCTTCACCACCACCATGCAGAAACAAAGGACCCTATGCAAGAAGAGTTCATATTCTGTCAACTCAGTTTGCACCCAGAATACATGCTTCTTTTAGCCATCCCTAGGAAGAGGAGCTAAGAAAGTAATTTTCCCCTGTGATTCCCAGTTAAGCATGGTTTTGAGAAATCCATTTAAGACAGAATAAATTTTTTAGAATATGAAAATATTCATGATCTCAGCAAAGCTGAGCCATGAGAGGGAAGCTGTTGTCTGGGGCACTGTATTGGAGGCCAGCTAGTTATAGAAGTCTGAACAGAACTACTGATTGTCTTGCCTAGAAGTGGGTTCTGGGTACTAAGAAGGCCCAGCAGCCCTGCCCAGACTGCTCCAGAGAATCCTCATGTTGGTCTGTCTTGACAGGTGACATCGTCCGCTATAGGTGCCTTCCTGGTTTTACACTGGTGGGGAATGAAATCCTGACCTGCAAACTTGGAACCTACCTCCAGTTTGAGGGCCCACCCCCAATATGCGAAGGTAACTGCACTGAACCATATCTGTCCAGCCTGGCATTCCTCCCAAGCAAACCTGGGTTTCACACCTCTTCTGAATGCAGCTCTCAGTTCAGTCCCAGCCCCATGGAGTAAGAGGCCACCTGTAAATGCTGCTTAATCAACAAAGGAGTGAATGAGAGATAAGCAAGTGCTCTTTTTTTTTGGTACTGGGGATCGAACTCAGGACCTTGCGCTTTCGAGGCAGGCGGCAACACCACTGAGCTAAATCCCCAGGCCCAGCAAGTGCTCTTGATAGGGTCTCTGCCCTCTTTGGCAGTCTGGACTGCAAAATGCCACATTTCTGTCTCTTTATCCTTTATCCTTACCCTGGCATTCTCTGGAATTGCATGCTGAGCATTGGAAAGAGGATATTCTGGACCTCAGGGATGAGTAGGCTCACCCAGTGATCCTGCCCTGCTGGAGTGCAGATGTGCTCAAGGTTTTGGGTGCTGATTTAGGCAGCCCAGAGGCCACAGTTGCCTTCAGCCCCCTGCAGTACTTTGGTAGAAGATGAAGTCACTTTACCTGGTTCTCCCAACTCAGACTGAATCCAATACTCTCCACTCATGTGGCATCTGATCTTTGGTAAGGTATCCAACTGTCCCATGCCCTAGTTGTCTCTTCTGTAAAATGAGAGTAATGATAGCACTTAACGCCATGGGCTTATTTTGCAAAATTAAATGAGTTAATTATGTAAAGCAATTTAGAACAATACCTAGTACCATGTACTGCTGCATGTTAATTGTTATTATATAACTGGTACACTCCTGCTTCTAGTACTATGGCTGCCAACAATAAATATTTGGTATCCTATGGAGGAATATGTCAGTATCTCCCCTATTCCTTGGAAAGCAAGAGCACAAAGAGCCCTCAGTACAATTTGTTAGTAAGAAAGAGAGAAGCTGCAAGCCAGAAAGTTAGGCTGCTCCAGTACAGCGGCAAATTCACTGTTTATTTTAGCTGAGCCAGTGCACTTGAATGCCAAACAAACAGCTTCAGTAACAACAAATTTCAGCCTTCATCCTGCTCTAGAACCTCCTTGGTTTGCTCCAGCCTCAAGTTTCTCACCTCTAGCGCTGTTTCTGTGTTTACATGGCCCCAGTCTTATTGGTTTTATCCACATTCCTCTGGAACTGGGTGTCATTCTTGCCCTTATAGACTTTCATTTAATAACAGTTTCACTGAGATATAATTCACGCACGGCACAATTCATCCATTTAAAGTGTACAAGTCGATAGCTGGTTGTATATTCACCATGATTCATTGTAGACCATTTCATCACTCCAAAAGAAGCCCGAAACCCATTAGGAGTCATCATTTCCTTCCAACCCCACAGTCCTAGACAACCATGATCCTAATTTCTATCTCTATGGATTTGCCTATGCTGGCCATTTCATATAAATATAACCATACAGTATTTGGTCTTTGGTGACTGGCTTCTTTCACTTTAACATTGTATTTTTAAGGGTCATCTGTATTGTAGTATGCATCAATATTTGCTTTCTTATTGCCAAATAATATTCCACTGAATAGACACACCTCATTTTGCTTGTCCATTTGGGCTGATTCCACTCTTTAGCTGTTACAAATAATGCTGCTGTGGACATTCATTTACCCGTTTTAATATGGAAATGTTTTTGGTTCTCTTAGTGTATAACTAGAAGTGAAATTGTTGGGCTATATGATAACATTATATCTAATGTTTTGAGAAACTCCCAGGCTGTATTTCAAAGTAACAGAACCATTTCCCATTTCCACCGGCTGTGTATGAGTTTTCCAGTTTCTCTACATTCTTGCCAATGTGTATCATTATCTCTCTTTTTAATTATAGCAATCCTAGTGGGAATCAAGTAGTTTTGATTTGCATTTCCCTGGTGATTAATGATTTTGAGCATCTTCTCATGTGCTTAGTATATGTCTTCTGTTGAGAAACATTGTCTAGTCACTTTCCTCATTGGTGGGACAAATGCCCACAAACACACACAATTTAAAGGAGGTGAGTTTATTTTGACTCACAGTCAGCTGATTCTAAGGAAGGAAGAGCATGGTGAAAGGGTCTGGCAGAGGAAATCTGCTTATGTCTCATGGCAGCCAGGAAGCAAAGGGAGGGCAAAGGGAGGGCAAAGGGAGGAGCTGGGAGTGAGATATACTCTTCCAAGTCACACATTCAGTGACCTGCCTCTGAACAGCCCTCCCCCCACTAACAGCAACTCAGCAAGTCATCCAATGATGAGTATGGTGCCCCCGTGATACAATCACCTTCCAAACACATGAGGCTGCGGGGGAACACAAACCAGATCTGAATCATGGAGCCAGGCGTGGTGGCACACACCTGGAATCCCAGAACTCAGGAGGCTGAGGCAGGAGGATTGCCATGAGTTTGAGGCCAGCCTGGGCTACATAATGAGTTCAAGCCCAGCCTGAACTACAGAGTGAGACCCTGTCTCAAAAATAAAACAAAAAAAAAAACCAAAAAAAACAGATCTAAGTCATAACAAATGTCTATTCATGTCCTTTACCCATTTTTAAAACTAGGTTTCTTTTTATTATTAAGCTTTCAGAGTTTTATACATTATAAATACAAATATCTTATGTGTTGCTTGAGAAAATTTTCTCTCAACTTGTGGGTTATCTCTTCACTTTCTTTTTCTTGATGTGTTCTTTGAAATACAAAAGTTTTTAATTTGATGATGCTGAATTATTATTTTTTCTTTGGTTCCTTATGCTTTAGGTGTATTATTTGAGAAACTGTTACCTAGTGTAAGGTCAGGAAGATTTACATCTATGTTTTCTCCTAATAATTTATAGTTCAAAGTCTTACACTAAGGTCTTTGATCCATTCTGAGTTAATTTTTGTATACAGTATCAAGTAGGGGCCCCATTCCCTTTTTTGCAAGAGGAGATCCATGTGTCCTAGCACCACTTAATGAAAACTACGTTAGTTCTTCAACTTTTTTCTTCCCTGTCAAGATTATTTTGGTAACCTGTGTCCTTTGAATGTCTACATGAATGTTAGAATCAGACTATCAGTATCTTCAAAGAACCCAGGTAGAGTTAGAAGGGATTGAGTTGAATCTATAGATCAGTGTGGGTAGATTTGGCATCTTAAAAACATTTAGTCTTCCTACCTTCCTACCATCCACATGGGATGTCTTCCCACTCACAGTGTCTTCCTTGTACACCTTCCTCTACTCCTCAGCTTACTTTACTCTTTGGTGCTTTGTCTTAACACCCTGTCCGATGAAGTTTTAATCCCCTGTGACAGGGATAAGCTATTATTCTGTGTTCTGAGAAGCATGTGTCTTACTATGGCAACATGGAAGTCTTGGTGAAGATTTTAAACCTAAGAACATCACCATGAAATTTCAGAATATCAAATATAAAATTGTAGCTAGAAAGATGTCATTCATTCTTGGCATATAACAAAAATTTCAAAAAGTGTATAGTAAATACCTCTAGCAAAGTTAGTATCAGAAGAAAATAGAATTTCTTTTTCAATAACTTCTAGCAAAGTTAATATCAGAAGAAAACAGAATTTAAATCGGGGTGTATTAAAAGGGATAAGGAGGTATATTTCATACTAATAAACATGATATCCATAATAATATATCAATATTCTATATATTTGGACTATTGTTGAGGGCACTGAAGAGATGGTTTAGTTCTTAAAACTTGGCTTTGGAGTTCTCAACCCAAGCAAGCGAAGATAGAGCCATAGTCCTCAAATTTGTTTCATGTAGGCTGTTTGATACTTTCCTATTCCCCAGGATGGGACACCAGCCCAGTGCCTGGGGAAAGTCCCCTCTGAAACAGTATCTTCCCTCCCCTTCACGGAGGTCAGAAAACCCAATCCTCCTCCTTGTCTAAGGTCCACACTGACTGTCTTCCTTAGTGAAACTTTTTTTTTCTTTTAGTTGTATAAATACTGCTAATTAGGTCACTGCCAAGCTCTGCTGACCCTTTCTGTTCCTGATGCAATCATCATCATTATCATCATGTCTATTTATTGAGGCACTATGTTTCAGGCTTTATGTACATACTATTTCACATAGTATGGATATAACATAATATAATAGTCCTGGGATGTAGGAGATGAAGAATCCATCACGCAGAGGAAATAATTTGTTGAAGACTGCTAAGTATTCAGTGTCAGAGATGGGCTCTAATCCAAGTGTTTTTGATCCCAAATCCCTATACTACCCAAAAAGATAGTACAGGACTTACCTCCACCCTATACTCTCTTTATAAAATTAAACCCATTATATAGATTAACTCTTTTGGATTTGGGGTACCTTACTAAGCCCTGAAGTAGTGTAACACTGGCACAGGATCTGAGGTTGCGCCATGTCGTGGAGCAGTATAACGACTGGAATGATGTCTAGTTCAAGTGTTTCTAAATGCTGATTTCCCAGCAGTTGTCTTTTGCACCAGGGAAAAACCAATGTGTTGGCTGGTTCCATCTCTACTCTATGTACCTACTAATTCTTTCTTTCTCCAAGTGCACTGTCCAACAAATGAGCTTCTGACAGACTCCACGGGTGTGATCCTGAGCCAGAGCTACCCTGGCAGCTACCCCCAGTTCCAGACCTGCTCTTGGCTGGTGAGGGTGGAGCCCGAGTATAACGTCTCCATTACAGTGGAATACTTCCTCAGTGAGAAGCAGTATGATGAGTTTGAGATCTTTGACGGTGAGTCAGTCAAGGGCTGTGTAGTCCTCTGCTGCAGGTGGCACAGACCTGCTCCACACCCCTGGGAGCCTGCCCTGCAGTCTTCCCCGAGGCTCCACGTGATGTATTTCTCCACTGCAGAAACCCCAAGACTGTGAGATCTGAAGAACTGTATGGCTGTTGCTTGTACAATAGCCTGGACCTGTTACAGAACCATTTCTTACTATACTCCCCACTCAAAGCTCACAACTTTGAAATCTCAACCAATAAATGGGTCACAGAGGTATTCCCAAGTGAAGAGTACGCTCCCTTTAGAACCCACAGAGGTCTGCCAAACATTGTCTTTCTTCTTCAGTGGTAGGAGGGGGAAATGTGCAATAGTTTGCTCTTAGATTGGGAGGGAATGTCTCTGCATGCTTCATATCACTCCATCCTAAAACTTTCACTGCAAACTTTGTAGGATTATCTCTTCCACTCCAGAGCACATGAGACTTACAAAGGCATCTACACTAATTTTCCCTAGAGGCTCATCAGAGCCAATGAATATGATGTCTTCAATATAGTGAACCAATATGCTACGTTCTGCCAGATGTCCAGATGTCTCCATCCCTTCACACTGTATTATGACAAAAAGCAGGAGAAGTAACACAGCTCTGTTACCTGACCATGGGTGTATGCTGCTGCCTACCTCATATGATTCTGATCCTCCTTTCTGGTGGAAATAGGAAAAATGCATTTCCAGATCCACAGATGCATTCCATGTAACCAAGACTATGTTATTCTACTCTGATAAAGATACAACATCTGGCCCAGCTGCTACAACTAGGTTACTACTTGACTAAGTTTGTACTGTGAGGGGAAACTGGGCCAGGACTCCGTTAATTACCAACTTCAACCCTCATGTACCCCTGCCCTGACAGAGCATCTATGATGTGCTTTGGATCTCCAGATGTCAGCATCAATCCGCACCCTATATCCAAAAGTCGTTAATATAGTATTTAGACATTCTTGCTTCCACAATATTCAGTTATATAAGTAAATAATGGTGAGTCTTTTGGGAGGAAAGACCTGGAGGAATCATTGCTATCTATCTATAATTTTTTTATTTTGCAGGTTCCTTTTCTATGGGGACCTAGCCAGCTAAGTGTCCTGCAGTGGAGAATGAACCCTGGCCTGGGTCTACAAACTGGGCAAGGGAATGAGACTTTCCACAATGGGCAGCTACTCATGATCTGTTTTGCTCATATATTCATACTGGTTTTGGCCACCCATCTATCTTGTCCTTAGGAATACCATATCTATGAGCCGTCTCTATAGATCCTGCAGGTCAGGCCCCCCAGATGCCATTGTAACCTCCATGTCCATTGTGGTCATTATGCCAGCTTTGCTTCTGGCTGTTCAGGGCTTCCACTTGACTTCTGCATTCTAGGATCCTCTCAGCCCCACCAATGCTACAAGCCCAATTCTCAGACAGGAATCTTACATTACTTTCAGCATACAAAGGACAGCCGTGACTTGGGGTGTCAGGAGTACTGGGGCTCCCCCCTCCCCAGAGCCCTGCTGATTGCTTGAGTAATTGCTCCATCCTGAGGAATAAGGTCAGCCAGCAAAGTTCTGCTCTCCCAGTGGACCTATTCAAATATACCATTCCACTGAGCCTCTGGATCCCTTCCTTTGTGGTTTGCCGCAGCTGTCCAATGGCACTGCCTTGTTTAATGTGTTCCATTACTTTGTCAACCTTCCAGGAGGTGTCTCAACAGCATGTTAGAAACTTTACTCAGGTCCTTTTCCAGGAGATAAATCCTGTGTTCTGAGTTATCCAGCTTTCTGCCTTGAACCAGCACCTCAGGACACAATACCCGATGCTTATGATAGGAAAAGGGAAGAGAGAGGCCTTTTTCAAAGAGCCTTGGGAAGCAAGTTGGAGAATGCTGTTACTTAGAACACTGACACCTGATTTTTTCCTCTGGGTTTATTGCTATCTATTCATCAATAAATACTTTTCTATATAGCAGCACCAAGGTGTCTTTAGCATCCACAGAGTAGAGTAGCCAACGGGAAGAGGTTCCCGGTTTGAAAAACAGCCCTTCCACTGGCCAGCTGCTTGACCCTGGCCAAGTCCAAAAATGGCCAAAAATGTCACCACCTCCTATAGGTAGGAAGGAACTTTGTAGGCACTGTTTCAGATCTGGGCTCAGGGGAAAGAGCCCTCAAGTAAAAGCAGTGAACACAAAAAGAGTATGTTGACTCTGAACAAGTCACCCAGCCTTCTGAGACCTTATGTCTACACCATGGCTATCACACAAGGATGGCCTGTAACTCTGTGTCCTTCTCACCCAGGTCCCTCAGGACAAAGTCCTCTGCTGAAAGCCCTCAGTGGGAATTACTCAGCTCCCCTGATTGTCACTAGCTCCAGCAACTCTGTGTACCTTCGTTGGTCATCTGACCACGCCTACAATCGGAAGGGCTTTAAGATTCGGTACTCAGGTGAGTGAACCCTATGCATTCAAGAGAGGGCCATGTCCCCTGAGCCCGTTATGGTGTCTTTTTTTCACCCTAAACATCCAAATAAGCTACTGTCCATCTCATCAAGGGGGCACATTTCCCTGTGGGGGCTGGGCAGCTTCCTTCTCTAAATTTGCCTCACCTAAAGCTGTACAAGTGGTCCTTGGATTTTCCTATCTCCTCTTCTTCTAGCCCCTTCCCTGCATTTAACCTCTGCCCTCTCCTCATCTCATGCTGCCAACCTGTGTCTTCAGGATAAATTTAATCATTATACATGATGGCATAAAGCCCAATGACATCCTATCCTTTTAGAAATTATTCTTCAGGAAAATAGAAAATGTTAGCAAAACCCCTGAGAAACCTGGAGTCTCTAACTGGCAGATGTTAGGCAGGCAGCAAAGTGTTGGCTGTATTTTAAAAGAGCCTCTTCCATACTCTTAAGTGAAGTAAATAGGACACACATATGTAAATACCGAATACTTTCTCTAGTGTGAGAAACAGAAAGTGTAAATAAGGATTAAAATGAATAATTGATACTTTGAAATAGGAAGAAGAGGTCCAAAGGAGTAGGGGAAGTGGGAGGGGAAGGGGAAAGGAAAGAAGGGAAAGGAAAAGTTATGAGAAAAGGAAAAAATGGAAACAAAGTCTTTGTAAATAGAGAAGGGTGCAAGGGGTGAAGGGAGGGCAGGGAATGGGGAAAAAATAAGAACCAAGATACTCATGTACAGGTACAAGCACCCAGATAACTGTAAACGTATTATATACCTAAAATGTATCAATAAAAGAATTTAAGCCAAAAAAAAAAAAAGTAAGAGCCTCTTTTCTGCTCTGTAAGCCATATACTTTTGTGATTTTTTTTCATTGAACATAAAATTGTACATATTTATGGGTTACAGTGTGACATTTTCATACATATCTACAATATGTAATGATCAAATCGAGGCAATTAGCAAATTCATCACCTTAAACATTTATTGTTTCTTTGTGTTACGAACAGTCAAAACCTTTTTTCTAGCTCTTTCATAATATAAATTTATTATTAATTAAGTCACTCCACTCTGCTATAGAACACCAGAATTCTTCCTCTTATCTAGCTATATTTTTTGTACCTGATAACTGACCCATTTCTATCCCCTCTTCTAACCCCACTCCCATACCCTCCACTTCTATAAAATCAACATTTTTAGCTCATACATGTGAGTGAAAACATGCAGTATTTGTCTTTCTGTGCCTGACTTATTTCATGTAACATAATGTCCTCCAATTCCAGCTATATTGCTACAAACAGGATTTCATTCCTTTTTATAACAAGACAGGATCAAATAAAACACCAGGCCTTATAGACAGCTGGCTCAGGCAACAATCTAACAGGAATGCAAAAATATCCCTAGGAATATAACAAGATGGAGAAAATCAAATTAACTGCTTTGGGCCTCAGTTTCCTCTTGAGGAAAAAGAAGCCTCTAGGTTCCTCTCAGGGACAAGCTAGGCTAAGTTCCTGGCAGCTGCTCACATTTCCCTATCCTGCTTGCTAAGTTAGGAACTAAAAGCTATTAAAGAGTTGCCCTTTCCTTGACATTTAAAGACTCACATGTTTGGGGGTAATGGGTCAGTGGTAATTACAGTACATATGCCACATAGAAAGGGAATTGATTACATGTTGCAACAATTAGTACTTAATTAAAATATGGTAGGCAGTATAATTTGCATGTGTATCTGTCACTGTGACTGTGTTATAATTGAGATTCTTGATCCTGCATAGATTCAATACACATAGGACAGAGAGGGCAAAGTAAGAGAAAGACAATTTGGCTTGCCACAGAGGTGTTTAAAACACCAGTTCTACCTGCAAAGGAGGGTGACCCCCAGACAAGAGGGCAGAGTCACTCACTGTGAGCCTGTGAGTATGGCCTGGCCCATCCCAGTCGGCCTCAAAGATCCAGCCAGGAACTCTCACGTGGTTCTGGGTCATCTCTCTTTCGAAGCCTCCCAGAACTTGCCCTGAGGGTCTGTAATGAGAGTTCTCTCAGGCCAGGGTTTTTGTCTGTTTCCCCCATTGTTGTTTCCTCAGAACTTAGAGCAACAGCTGGCACTTAGTAGACACTCGAGGTCTATTTGTTAGATAAATGAATGAAACACATTGAAGCCATACATTGATGGGAAATGAACCTTGTAGAGAAATTTATATCCTGAGTTGCCACAAGTGCCCTACACAACAAAAAGAAGGAAAACAACCATTTATGGAGTGTTAAGTGTCTTGTATTGTGCGTAGGGCTTTATATACACGGTCTCTTTTAAACGGTCCAAACACCTGTGAGACAGGTACTACAGGTCCCAATTTATAGGGAAGGAAACTCGAGCTAAGCAAACTTTGGTGATTTGTCCCAAGTCACAGACCTTCTAAGATCAGAAAAGGGATACCTCTGCAGTCACATCTTTGGGGAACCAACCCCTTGGGATTTTGCTTTCCATGACTGCCTATGAGCCGAAAAGGTTGGAGAGCCTGATTTGAGCCATAAAACATCACTGCTGCCTTCAGATGGCAAAGGGGACCCAGTGCTTCATGGAACAGCTTTTTTATTTTCCTTTGTTGTGCTTTGGCCTTCTAAACTGACTGGCTGTTTTTCAGTATCAACCACTCAGACCTTCCTAACTAGCAGCGCACCTGGCAGTGGTAGACAAGGAAATAGGGGGGAAAGTTGGGGCAGGCCCGCATGAAAGACTGTGTCTGTCCTCCTGTTTGTGCTCTGATCTCTGAGCATCAACTCTTTATTCAGCTCCCTACTGCAGCCTGCCCAGAGCTCCACTCCATGGCTATATTCTCGGACAGACCAGCACCCAGCCTGGTGGCTCCATCCACTTTGGCTGCAACTCAGGCTACCGCTTGGTGGGACAGAGCATGGCCATTTGTACCCGGCACCCCCAGGGCTACCATCTGTGGAGCGAGGCCATTCCTCTCTGTCAAGGTAAGAAGCAGGTGGGGAGGAAGGCTGCAAGGTGGCTGGGATCCAACACACATGCTGAGTTTGTTTCAGGCCCAGTCACTTTCAAATGTGGGTTGCCTCTGGGTTTAATAATGAATTCACTCTTTTAGCAAACACAGAATCCATAGTTTCTCCAACCCTGGGGATTACATATGCATAGCAGCCTGTGTTTTCAGGAACATGAGGGAGATGGGTGTGTGAGCACATAAATACAAAATGACAAGCGTGAGAAAGTGCTGTGTCACGTGTATAAACACTGTCGTGGAACCCCAAAGATAGGAAGGGACCTACCTCCTTCTGAACAGCTAGGGAGGGCTCCCAGGGGAGACTTGGACTGGGCCTCCTATGGCACGTGAAGTGATCAAACACTTGAACACCACCCCTCTGTTTGCATGCATTGCCTTTTATAATTTATGAGTGGTTTCCCCATAAAGTAATATACATTCAGACTAGAAATCTGAAAAAAAGATGACTGTGACTATAGATAATGCAAAATAAAAAAGTGAAAACAAACTATAATCCTGTCACGTGAGATCATTAACATTTCAGCATATTTCCTTTAGTCTTCTATGCAAAAATAGGATAATCAGCATATGGAACTCTTAATATTTTGTTACCATCTTTCATCTAATTAAATATAGTTCTTTGTCATTATTTGCAATGGTTGCATGACATTATGACATTTATTCAAGTATCATCCTACTGTGGGTAATTTGGATTTCTCTGTTTTGTGTTACTATACTTCATAATTTCATGCTTAGAAGTACATTATTTCCTTAAAATAAATTCTCAGAAATAAGAATGTTGAATCACTATGTCTGCAAAATTTATACTTTATTTGATATTTATTGCCCTCCAGAAATTATATCCTCACTTATACTTCTACCATTGACACATGAAAATTGTCTTTTCTCCCACAGTTTCATCATTATGTACTGCATTTATCTCAATTATTTCCTTTTTTTGGTACCAGGGATCGAACCCAGGACCTTGCACTTGCAAGGCAGGCACCGGAACCACTGAGCTAAATCCCTGACCCATGTACTGCATTTATAAAGAAGAAAAACTCTGCCAGTTATATAGACAAAAGGAGGAAATTACTTCACTGTTTGATTTTGTTTTTCTGAACGACATCAATAGTTTTAATGACACAGGCCAGGGATTTAGCTCAGTGGTTCCGCCACCTGCCTCGCAAGTGCAAGGACCCGAGTTCGATCCCTGGTACCAAAAACAAAAGTTCATCTCCAAATAGTTTTGATGACATCTATAATCTCTGATCTTCACAACCTCCTGGCCTGGGCCAGCACTTTCCCAGAGAACAAAAACATGTTCTGAATACTCTATTCTAAGCCCTGAGCAAAGGTCATAAGGAACTGACCATCTACAAATAGAATTTGGCTTCAGACTCCATGTCTCTAACCCTGTCAACATGGACAAGTCTTCTTTCCAGAGCTCCAGTTAGAAGCCTCTTGTCTGTGTTATCTTACGTCACTACACAAAATTAAGCCCCTCCAGGCCTCTGCCCACTCATCCTTATACCACTCTAAGTGCCCCACTTCCATGGGCTTCCTCTGATGCCCTCCCTCTCAGCCATTCCTTCTGCCCCCTCTGGTATCCTAGTCCCACAGCCAGCAAGCACACACCTCACTATCCAGAAGTCTCTCCCCACTTCCTCCTCCACTCCCCAAAAGGCCCTCTTCACTCCCTTCTCAAGGCCGCAGTAGCTCTTCTAAGAGAGCATGTGTGCCTTGGGCCTTTTTGGGTGGAGGGTTTCAGTCCCTTAACATCATTTCCCACATGGCTCAGGGTCAGGAAGGGCCTAGCATTTTTCCTGTTCTCTATTGCTACTTCCAACCAATGACTTTTCCACTCTCCATTCTTCCTTCAGTCCATTCCCTCAATTCCACATAATTTCCCACAGAGATCTCATTCCATCCCAAATATTTTGTGCTTGTATCTCCTCCTCTCCTACCCACAACAGTGTCTTCATTACCTCTGGGTTGGGGACTGTAGTTTGGTGTGGAGATCTTGAGACTCAGGCTTGTAGTCTCTCCAGCTGGCGGGTTGCCTTCTGTCCTCTCTGCTATCCACGAAAGCCAGGCCAGACCAGGGCCATGAGAAGTAGCTGGGGCCACCTCCTTCACTAGCCTTCCCCAAGTTGGCTCTCCATGAGAACATTCAGTGAGGATCTGGTATTTCTTCCCAAAGTGTTCAAGGAAGGATAGTTGATCTGATATGACACTTTGGCTGACCTAGTACCTCTTTGGCTCAACGTCTTGTTTGGACATTAGAAGAGTGTCTCATGTATAAATGTTTCTTGTTTTCTCATTCCTTCTGAGTTCCAGATCCTTCTGTTTTGGTCCCACATCCAGCCTTTGAAGCCTTCTTCCTTGTTGATATTCCAATCCTTGTCCCCCTGAACAGTCAACTTCTCTATATCATAATGGAGCCCTAGTCTAATACCTCTTCTTGGTTTTTGAAATTTTAGTAGCATCAAGCATCATTGTGAGTCAATATCAGTGGCACTTTCCTTTGTTCAAGTTTATTCTGTCTCTGAGTGAGGGAGTTCTGAGCTCTAAACTAGTTGTTAGAGAGAGTAATGGATGAGGAACAGTAGTGGGTACTTTGATTCTAATTAATCTACCATCTGTAACAGTTTCTGAGCTATCAAAGAGCTAATATAGTTTGTACATAATTTCTTTCAGAGAAATGGGTGTGGCAACATGTCCAGAGCTATTATTTTTTATGTTTATAGGAAGAATATGTATTACTTAGGTAAGAGTAGACTGTTTGGTCTTTGAAAGAAGTTAATATGTACTACTGAATTAGTGCTAGCATTTTTTATATCCCATTTCTTTATTTCTACCTTCTTTTTTCTTTTGCACCAGGGATCGAACTCAGGACCTTGTGCTGTGCTTTTGAGGCAGCCGGTGGCACCACTGAGCTAAATCCCCAGCCCTTTAC
The DNA here is from genome assembly GCF_000247695.1 of Heterocephalus glaber. Next base: position 16,654,636 of record NW_004624764.1, on the reverse strand, counting down.
CCTCTTTTTGATGGAGAATATCCTCACATTTCTCAGGAAGGATTCACAAAAGATAAATTTTTCTGAGTCTATAAATGTCCGAAAGTCATAATTTTTGCCCTCACGCATGCTTGTTAGGTTGACCAGATAAAATTCTAAGGTTATAAATCATTTCCTTTAGAAGTTTAGAGGGTTTTTTCCCCTATATTCTTTACACACCCGGTGTCACTGAGGGGAAGTCAGATGTCAGTCTGATTCTCATCTCTTCACAGTACTGTCACATCCTTTCTGTCTCTGGAATTTGTAGAAATGTCTGTGCAGCTTTGAGTTCCTGAAATCTCATGACATTGTATCTAAGAAGATTCGTGTCTCTCTTTAGCTCTGGAAAATTTTAACTTGCAATAATTCCACCCCATCTACTTTCTTTCTTCTCTCTTTCTGGAGAACTGAACAGTTGGATGTTGAACCGTCTAGGTTGATCCTTTGTTTTAAATCCTTTTCTTTTATTGTCAGTCCATGTCTTTTGAGTCTATATTCTTGGAAATTTCCTTTACTTTTAATCATCAACCTTTCTATTCAATGAATATTTTAACAATCATTTTTTTAATTTGAAAGAGCACTTTCTTGTCTTCTTTTTGTTGTGCTTTCTTCAAAGCACTCTGTTCACATTTTGTGAATACTTTATGTCAACTTGATCTCAAGATAATATTAAAGCTCAAAGACTGTATATCTTCTGTTTCATGAATTAGCTGTTTCCTAAGGGGCCTTTTCTTCCCTATTTTTAATCTTTTCTTTGCTTATCACATTGACACTACTGACTTTTTTTAACCTGTTTAGCGATTTTTGTTCACATCTAAAAGGTAAAGGCTAGGTTGATTTTTCCAGATAGCCAATGTGGATCACCTTTGCTGTTATTCTGTGAAGTTTCTTTGCACACTATGCCCCTTTCCCATGAATAAGAAGCTAAATTGAGTGTGTGGCAGAGATAGTCATGCAGAAGGGGCAGCCTTTAAGCTGAGAGATTTAAGTTTGGGCTTCAATGGTAGGATTAGTAGCTTTCCTCTAGGATGCCAACTCCTACCATACCAGCTGTAGTTTTTTTAAGACAGTTCTCTCCCCCCACCTTAAGGTGGGATGGAGGCTATTTTGTTTGGAAAGTTGATGCAGTGCCTCTACCCTGTATTTGTGGACTGGGATGGAAACGAACTGACCTCACCCTGCGGCTCTTTCTCATATATTTTGAGCTACCCTTTTAGCTCCATTTACTCTGTGAGCACACTTCCATCTTTATTCCATCTCCCAAATATCTTTTCTGAAGTCTCTGCTGCTGATGCTCCCTTTTTCCTTTTTATTATGAGTTTTTTTCCCCTTGTATTTGTTTCTACTGTAATATTTTAGGGCCTTAGGAGGAGAAGAAAGATCAAAATCTGTTCTCAGAGCACAATCTTGAACCAGAAATGCTTATGACACCATTTCTCCTTTGCTAGCTCTTTCTTGTGGTGTTCCTGATGCCCCCAAGAATGGAATGGTGTTTGGCAAGGAGTATACCGTGGGAACCAAGGCTGTTTACAGCTGCAGTGAAGGCTACCACCTCCAGGCAGGCACTGAGGCCACCACAGAGTGTCTGGATACAGGCCTGTGGAGCAACCATAATGTTCCCCCACAGTGTGTCCGTGAGTCCTTGGGCAGTGGAGGTGGGCATAAGGAGGGCCTGAGTAAACAGCTGAAAAGATCCCCACAAGGACTGAGCTAACAGCCAGACAATGAGGGGAAAACATGTACACGAATGTTGCAAGATTCAGGGAGGGGAGGGGAGAGGGTTGTGCTTGGCATCTACCAGCTTGAGTTCCCATTTGGTAATTACTGTCATAGCTCTGGTGGACCACTGTGTACTGAGATGCTTCCATGGACCACCATAGAAGCTGGGAATGACCTGGTCCACTCCCTTTTAGATTGAGATTGTGTCAGAAAGTGTGCATGAATGCCTCTTGCTCACAAAACTCTGAAATGACAACTTTCAGCCCAGAGTCATAAATTGGCAGCCTGATGGACCACAGTTAGTCCAAAACTACTGGTCTCAGTTTTTGTTTGGCCTATCCTATGCTTTATAAAATTTTTTTCAATTGCTTCTCAGTATTTTAAAATCAAGAAATTTTAAATAAAAATCCATATATCTGGCTTCTCTTGAAAAATAAACATCTGACCAAATGGAATATATAGTGTTACATCCAATAGTCAACACTGACTGAGTACCACCTCCATCTGTTTTTAGTTTGTTCTGGCAAACCTTCCCTAGTTTTCCACACCCTCTACACACACACACACACACACACACACACACACACACACACACAACCTGCTTTTGTTCATTTACCAGAACTGCCAAGGGACTATAGGTTCTTGGATTCATCATTTACATTAAATCTCCCAGTGCCCGTCTCTGGACTCCTACAGTGTCTTCCATACTGCATTAACCACCCTCCCTGCCCCTTGCTTCTCTAGCTGTGACCTGTCCCGACATCAGCAGCATCAGTGTGGAGCATGGCCGGTGGAGGCTAATCTTTGAGACCCAGTACCAGTTCCAGGCCCAGCTTATGCTCATCTGTGATCCTGGCTACTACTACACTGGCCAAAGGGTCATCCGCTGTCAGGCCAATGGCAAATGGACCCTTGGAGACTCTGTGCCCACCTGCCAAAGTAAGCCCCAGAGGGAAGGGTGGGCAGGTTTGTGCACAGCTTCCTATTTGATCTCATACGTGGAGTGAATCGGGGAAAGGGAGAAGATGGGTATCTCCAGGGACTGCACTGTGCCTTGTTTTGGAAACACCTCAAATCAGAACCTGGGAAAAGTCCTACTCCTCTGAACTTCTTAACATCTTGTCATCATATTAAAATATTCCTTTTAATAAGCCATTCAGATGCACATGTACTAATTCATTTATCCATGTTCATTAGGCCCCTACTATATGCCAGATATTGTGGAGGTATGAAGGTGAAGCATGGCGGCACCTGCCTGCAGGGAATTTATAGCCTTCTGGAAAGACAGACAAGGAAACGATGATGTGGTGTGTGACAGGACCTGTAATCTCAGTGTTCATAGGATGAATGAGAATGCCACAAGGGACAAGCCACTTAAGTCTGTCTGCCTCTCCTTGTCCACTGTGAATTGGTTTTCTTTGCTTCTCTAATGTAGTTTCGAAGGTCAGGGCCCTTTTAGGGGGACCCTGAAGACCATGACTGAAGGGTCTGACTGAAGTCTGAAGACCTCAGACTTCCTGAAGCAAGTCTGAGACAGAGAGGTTAATTGAAGAGTGCTCTTAGGACCACCACCACAAACAGGCAGGAAGGGTGTGGATTTCACAGTGGAATCTACCCATGTGTGTGGGAGAGTGCAGGTCACAGGTACGGAACGGCCTCACTGCCCTGCAGCCTGAGTGAGTGGGCCTCATTTCATGTGTCAGCTGGAGGCCAGCAGCAGTGCTCTGGTGAGAAAGGAGCATGAAGCTTAGCAGAAGGCAATGAGACTGAGTGGCAGTGACTGCCCTGGGCATGAGGAAGCACACCACAGAATTGCCATCTCTTCCTAACTTCAGGGCACAACCCAACCACCTGAGGGTTTTTTTGAAAAATACACACATCAGGGCCCTGTCTCCAGAGACTGTGGGCTGTGCCTCTGAAGTAAGACTGAGCACTTTAACAGCTCCTCCGGTGCTCCCAGGGACACCTGTTGTTGAGGTGTCACATCACAGGAGTCAGTGTCACAACCCACATGCTGGTCCAGGAGAGTTCCAGGAGAGGGAAGTTAAAAAAAACTTACTTTGTTATTATCCTTGATCATCAGAGGCAGCACTTTCCCCCCTCTTGGGGGCTGCTTACTGAGTACTTTGTGATCCCTTTAGTCATCTCCTGTGGAGAGCTCCCCACGCCTCCCAGCGGGCACCGCATCGGGACACTTTCAGTCTACGGAGCCACTGCCATCTTCTCCTGCAATTCTGGGTACACGCTGGTGGGCTCCAGGGTCCGTGAGTGCCTGGCCAATGGTCTCTGGAGTGGCTCCGAGGTCCACTGCTTGGGTAAGTGGCTTCCCAGGGCTGCCTGCCTGCCCTTAACAGTACCATTTTACCCACTGGCAAAAAGGCACATTGTGAGCACCAAGTACTGGGCATCTTCCACAACTAAAACCTTGAACTGGCTTCTCTTGGAACACCCAAAAGAATGAAAACTTCAAAGCTGATCTCAAAGACAACTCCTGCTCACTGGCCCTTGCATGATGAGGTGGCTCCAGCCTCCACCTTATAGAGACACATTCTTGTAATATACCTAAAATATTTTTATATTTTATATTAGCAAAGTTTTTTTAATGTATATTATATATGTATAAATTACATAATGTGTGTTTGTATGTATATATGGACAATTATACATACTAAACAAATGACAAGAAAGATATAAAAATAAGGTGACTAAAAACAAAAATAGTGTGACTTACAAAGGGCAAAAATGTTCATTTCCCCTATGGCTAATTATTCCCTGCCTGAGCCTTCTAAGTTCTCTCCTTTCTGGGACCTCTCAATTCCAAAAGAGGGTCTCAACCACACAAACCTACCAGGACAGATTGGGTGGTCTGTTCTAGATGAGCAGTGCCACTCTCTCTCTCTGGCTGAGTCCCCTGTTAAGGACAGAGTCACTGGTTATTTCCACACAGAAGTGAAGGAAACTAATGAAAGACCCAATAGAATGGCAGGAATACACTCTTCCCAATCCCTTCTTTATAAAAATAACTCACCGAGGTATACTCAAAAAGGAAAGATGAATTTGGCCAAACCATCTGTTTTCACATGATTGTTTTCAACACAACTAGGCTTTGACAGCCTTAATTAGACCATGGTGCTTCCTGTAGAGTAGATGCTGGTTGATAAGAAAGAGGACAGTCCCTCTGTTACATTCGTACAAAATACCTGAGATATAATCAACTTATTATATTAAAAGAAAAGGTTTATTTTAGCTCATGGTTTCAGAGGTTTCAGTCCATGGTGACTTGGCCCTCATATCTTTGATGCTCTGCAAGCCAGAATATCATAGTGGGAATGGAGGGGAGAAAACTACTCACCTTGTGGTCAGGAAGCAAAGCAAGAAACTGAAAGGATAGAATCTCTATATCCCCTTCAAGGCTATCTCTCCCACCATGACCTAACTTTCTCCCACTAGGCCCCACCTCTGAAAGGTTCTACCATCTTCTAATCAGTCAATTGGAACCAAACCTTCTACATAGAATCCTCTGGGGGATTTATCCAAATCATAGCAACCCCAGTAGCAGTAACAGTGACAATTCCCCACTTACATACAGATACACAAACTAAATCTCAGAGATGAATAGCCATTTGAGATGCACCTTAGAATTGGGGATTGTCGAGTCCTCAACACCATTTTTATCATGTCTAGAATTCCTGAAGTCATTCCTGGATCACTACCCTGAGGGGAAGATGAGGAAAGTGAAGGGTGGTTGTGTATTTGGTCCTTTTCCTTACCATCCCTGTCTCCCCTTCACCCTGACCAAGCACTACTCCATTTCTGGAAGCTTCTCTTTGATTTACTATCTTCCCCTCACCCCACCACCCAAGCTGGACACTGTGGGACTCCTGAACCCATCGTCAATGGCCATATAAATGGGGAGAACTACAACTACCGAGGCAGCATGGTATACCAGTGCAACGCCGGCTTCCGCCTCATTGGCATGTCTGTGCGCATCTGCCAGCAGGATCATCACTGGTCGGGCAAGACCCCTTTCTGTGTGCGTAAGTATGTCAGCACTCTCCCTAGTTGTGGGCTCAGCCTCACCATGGACTTTCGCCCTTTTTCTCTTGGTTAGGTTAGCTAGAGGTTTCGTAAGTGTTTTTTTTCAAAGATGTAATCATTACATATATTGTTTTCCAGTCTCTCCATTATGCATTCATTATACCTTTGTTCTTCTTTGTAATTTCTTTTGGTTGACCTTTTGTTCATTTTGCAGGCTTTGAGTTGAAAATTTAATTTATTTTCATTGTTTTATTTGTATTGATTTTAATGATATAATTATTTGAAGCTGAAATTTCCTCTGATCATCTGCTTTGATTATATCTCATACCTTCTAATAATGAATGTTTATTGTTTATTAGAAATTCTGTAATTGTGGTATTAATTTCCCTTCCTACCTTAGTAGAAGGATTTTTTAAACCTCTAGGTGGAAGGACCTTTTGCTTTTATTTTGTGTGTGTTTCTAAATTTATGGCATAGCGTATAATATTTTTACATCGTGAAATTTACTGATGCTTTCTTTGTGACCTAATATTTGATCAATTGTTAAGAATGATCCATGTGCACTTAAGAAAAAGGTATTATGGTGTAACTCTCTACATATATTCATAAGGTACGTGCTTTGTAAATTATATTGTTTATGTCCTCTGCTTTCTCATTTTCCCCCCATTTGGCCTATTTTGTTATGAAAGATATGTTTGAAGTTTCTTATTATTAGTATATTTCCATTTCTCCTTGCATTTTCTGTAGTTTGGATACATAAATGTAGTCACTAAAAGTGTGCTTTTATCCTTTAAAAATGTCTTTTTCAGCACTTTAATATTTTTTAACTTGTATTTCACTTTACTTGATATCAGGCTAACAACTGCTACTTTCACTCTTTTTCCTGGTATACCTTTGATTATCCATTTAATGAGGGACGAAACTCTTAAATTAAGTACAACTCTTACATAAGTTTCGCCTTGCTTGGTGAGCCAACTTGAAAATCTTTTGGTAGGTTAAAGTCATTCACATATATTGATATGTTTGACCTTAATTTGGTCATGTTTTATGTAGTTATTATGTGTAAAATATTATATTTATGGTATATCTTTGTCTGATGTATTTTCTTCGCTTTTTAAAGAAATTTCTTCTGGCATTTAGGAAACTTTGGATTTTTGTTCTGTTGCTTACTTTTGTACTTATAACATTTAATGCAACTAGACCCTTGTTGTCTTATTTAGCATTTTATCATCTAGTTTATCAATTTTAATAGTATTCTTTGGCTTTCATATATGGGTTATACAACAGTTAATGAGCTTATTCCACATTTCTTTCATCTCTCCCCCTTTTATTTTCACTTAGTTTATTTCTACTTTTTCAGAACATGAAACGTTTATTATAGTGTTTAAATATTATGATTCTGTCTCTCTCTCTCTCTTTCTCTCTCTCTCACACACACACACATACACACACAGAGAGAGAGATTTTCACTTTACTCCTAGATCTACAATTCAAAAGTATATCAAAAACTCACTAACACTGCTGAAGTTTTTCCAGTCACTCTTAATAGATTCAAGCTCAGTCTCTAGTAGATTCTTTAGCAAGATCTTTTGTATAATTTTCCCCAGTCATTTGCATGTGTAAAACTGTTCTGTACCTTAAAATTTGAAAGACAGCTGGATTGGACATGAAATCCTTGTTCACTGATTATTGCTTTGACTTTCTTTAAAAACAATGTTCTTCCATTGTTATACTGTTATTTTGCTTTGCATGTCACTTCTTGGGAGGGGACATCTTGCACCTTGATTTTTCTTATTGTATATATTCAGAGTGCACAACAGGTTTTAGTTTGTGTATGTACATACTGACATATTTACTACAGTGAAGCAAATTGACATATCTAATCGTCACACATGCTTACCTTTGGATGTATGCAGTAAAAATGGCTGAAATCTTTCTTAGGACTTTTCCAGTTCAGTATGATACAGTATTATGAACTATAGTTATTATGTTATATATTCAATCTCTAGGCTTATTCATGCTATGTAATAGCAACTTTGATCCTTTTAACCAACATCTCCCCATGCCCCCACTTCTCTACCACTGGTAACCACCATTCTACTCTTTGTTTCTATTTATTTAACTTTTAATATTAGTTTAATTTTATTTTTATGAAGTTATTTGGTGGTTTTCTAGGGGTCCTGATTTTTTTCTTTATCCTTAAAGTCTAGTTATTTTTACCAAGATATGCCTCAGAGTTTACTGTTCCAAGATAATTTCCCTAGGTATTCTGTGGGTCTTTGAATATGTAGATTCAAGTATTTCATTTCTGAAATATTTTCTAGGATGATAGTTTTAAATAATGGTTCTGGCCCAGTGTGCCTGGGGTTAGAGTTTGCTTCTCTGCTTCTACCTAATTGGAGATTGGGAACAATCTCGGTTTTATAGTTATGCTGCAGGAGTGAGTTTTGCTTTGTTCTTGTTAATTTGCATTTTGGGGGTTTAGGTGACCACCATTCTCATCAGCTGTCTGGGAATAATTAGGAAAATCCTTCACTTTTAAAAATTCCCTGAAGTGAGTCTTTATGTGAAATGCAGAGTCTTGTTCTTAATTTTTATAAGGCAGGCTTTTGCTTTTACTTCTTCACCTTCATATATGGCAATAAAATAATGAGACCTGGAACGTATGAAAAGTAATCTTAGTGACTTCGTAAGTATTAATTTTACAGAGCAAGACTAATCTATATCCGGTCAATCTTTTCACATGTGTCTAAACAAACCATGTTTAGTTTCCACCAGAAGATGCAAATGTAAATGACTTTAGGAAATGGGCATCTAGTGTATATGAAGAGACTTGGTGTGTTAATAATGCTGGCATCTGGAAGGAGAATGTCTGCTCGGCCTAAGAACACTCAATTTAAGGCTTGGGCCAGGTTACCGGTCAGTACAGTGGAGAGTCAGGCATTCAGGTGTGAGCCTCAACTACCTGGTTTCCACCCCAGCTCCAAAGCCAGGTACGATGGGGCTCTGTGACTGCTAACAAGGCAGCTTCCCTCACTGGTTTCATCATCTTTGAAAATCAGGTACATCAGGGACTATTGTGAGAATTAAATAAATTAGTTCATGTAAAAGGTTAGAAAGGTGCTGCTTAAGGTGGTGTGGTGACAATGAAGATGATGGCAGGGTGGTGATGCTGCCACCTGGTCACATCGCAGAATCCAGGACCTCCTATGCAGTACCCTATTCTTTTCTGGAGCACACAGAGTTGAGTATTCACTGGAAGAGGAAGGCAAGAGTATAAGAACAAGTATTTACAAGTGTTACTCCTTCCTAGGTGCTTCATTAGCCCCCATCACACATAAATTCAAACTTTCCAGTATCATCTGGAGATTCAGCCTTCCAGCTCTCTCCTGCATTTCCTCCACTATGTCTCTTTCCCATTCTTCATCCAGCTATTCCACATTTTCACCTGTTCTTCAAAAGTACTCCATCAACTCCATCTACATTCTTGGCAAATAAAGTAAATCATTAAGACGACCTGGAATCACACATGCTGGTATCAGATCTCAGATGAGCTACTTAGAAGCAGTACCCCTTGAACAAGTCCCTCGACTCCTCTGAAAGTCTGTTTCCCTTTGGGGATAGTGATGACGCCTATCTCAGACGACTGAAGATTAGATGACATAATATATATAAAACCCAACAATTGAGTTGCGGTTGAGAGTCAGCCGTGAAGCAGCAGTCAGCCGCCGCCGCTCACACACACACACACACACACACACCCGCTCTCCCAGAGTCCGCTTCCCAGCCACATGGCTGAGAGGAACGCAGGGAGCGACCAGAGGCAGGACATGGAAGTGCACATGTATTTGGTGCAAAAGAGGCCAGAACCAGAGCAATGCACTGCTAAGGCTGGTCCCAGTCATGACAGCGGGGTCAGGAAAGCGCTCAGGAAGTAGAACGTAGTGACCCACAGAATGAAGAAATTGAAGCACTGGCAGCCTTTTCTGGCAAGGAATGTCTGTCATTGATGACCGGGCCATAGTGTTTTGTATTAGAGTTAGTGATGACAAAGATCATCCCAAATGGACAATTTGCTTGCAGGTGATGCTGCCCATTGAATACCCAGCTACAGCTCCACGTATTTATCAATTGAATGCTCCTTGGCTTAGAGGACAAGAAAGTGTGACTATATCCAACAGCCTTGAGGAAATATATAGAGAAAATATTGGTGAAAGTATTCTTTACCTATGGGTGGAGAAAATGAGAGATGTTCTAATGTGAAAATTTCAGCTGACAGAACCAGGCCCAGTAGTTGTACAGAAGAAAACTGAAGTGGAAGACATTGAATGTGAAGCTGATTTCTTTTTAGAATATGACCCAGAAAATCCTTTTAAAATATTTGATTACGACTTCAGTGAAAATCAACCAGAAATAGAGGAATTATCTCTAATTGATCATGGCATTCCTATTACAGACTAAAGAAGTATTTTCAGGCACACTTAGCCCCAGTAGTTTGTCCTAAAGAGGTGAAAATGGTTCTTGCCAAACGAATATGAGAGAATAAGAAAACAGCTAGTGCTGCTCACAACATCTACGCCTATAGAATGTACTGGGAGGGTAAACAGACCTTCTTGTAGAACTGTGAAGATGACAGGGAGACAGCTGCTCGCAGACATCTTCTCCATCTCCTGGAGATTTTGAATGTTAGAAATATCATGGTGGTAGTGTCAGGCTGGTACGGAAGGGTTCTGCTAAGGACCAGATCACTCCAAACATCAACAACTGTGCCAGAAACATACTCATGGAAAAGAACTACACAACCTCACGTGAGGAATCATCTAAGGATTTGGGAAAGATCAAAAAAGTGAAAAAGGACAGAAAGGGGAGTGAACATTAATACTTGAAGCTATCCAAAAGTGTTCATCACTGAGTAGTAGAGGAAGTGGAAACCCAGGAGTATCCATCTGCAGTTCTGTGCTAAGCTGGTAATTTATTGACCATTTGTTAGCCTAGAGTTATGCCTCAGTTTCTGTCACAAGTTGGTAATTATGAAATATCGAAAAGTAGTTTTCTACTCTGTCTTTTTTTGTTTAATTCTTGTAAAGTAAAAGAGTGAAGATGAAGTACCCGTAGGACTTCTTTCACCCCTGAAATGTGTTCATGTAATATTCTGGTCTTTTGTAACAACCTGAAGTACTTTTCTTGTCATCATTATTGAGGAATTAGAACATAGCTATGATTAATGGGACATTTGTAGAAGTGGCAGAATGATACTGGTATAGGACAAGAGTTCGTTGGCTGGCTTTCTCCAGTTAATAATTTTGAAGAGGAGCACATCTCTTGACTGGAAAAACAAAGAAATCCTTTTTTTCACCACTTTTAGCAAATCTTCCTTTCTATCAATGTTTTATATTTCTTTCATCTGCAAGTTACTTCTAAGCCTTTAGGTAATAAATTAACCTTTGAGGTATAAGTCATGAACTGTTTCCTTTCACATAGGATTGCAAATAATTTTCAGAGGTTACCAATGGATCACAGATTTGTCTGAGATTCCCTTATCAAAGAAGGAAACAGTAATTAGGGGACAGTTTGGGGATGGCATTGGAGCATGGGAAACAGTGCAGCTTGGGTAAATATTATTCCTCATTTTTTCCTATATTTTAGCTTTAAAAGATCCAACATCCTTACTTGGTATTTTTAATAAGAATCTAATAGCTTTACATGACAATTTAGTTTGAGACATGTAATCTTACTTTTCAACATTTAATATTGCAAATTATTAAAGACATAGAATGACCTACATATATTTGGAGCACTTACTCAATTTCCATCAAATGTTAAATATGTGCTACATATTAACTGTTAATTCAGGAAGTTAGAGGCCATTTACTAACATTAAAATAATCTCACAATTGTGGCTTTTCAAACTCGTAGAAACAGTAAGGATTTGATGATGCAGAAAAAGAAATACAAGTTAATTTTTCTGCAGCATCAAAAAAATGTTTCTTGCTGTTTTAACTAACAGTGGAGCCCTTACAAAAAAAAAAACACCATTTATATCTATGATCTCATTTTTTCTTACTTAAAAATTCTTACTTTTTGTTTCTTTTTATAAAGCTACTAACCATATTTTCTGAATTAAAAATTAGTTTCCTTTACCCAAAGTCAGTTTGCTGGTAAGCAAGAGTCAAAATTCTCCAGTTCTGGGCCGGGGATTTAGCTCAGTGGTTCCGCCACCTGCCTCACAAGTGCAAGGACTGGAGTTCAATTCCCAGTACCAAAAAAAAAAACTTCTCCAGCTGTGAATCCTGAGTTATTTCATACTCTGCCACTTGTGGAAACCCTAACTAAGGATAGTATTTTTTTTCTATTTAAAATTTCTCTGAACTAGAATATTGCTTGATCCTCCAAATAATAGTTTTCTATAACCAGATCTATCCTGTAGCATATTTTATAGTATGCTACATTAGTTACAAATTTTCTCCATATGCCAGAATATAAAAGCAAGTAGAATCTACTTTTTAAATGGGAATAGCAACAGCTCCATCAAAGGTATGCTATGGATGTATATATCCTAAAGCAGCCTCTTTGAAAAGAACTTTATCACACTTTTTGTAACCAAGGAAAACAGCATGACACAGATACTGTTTGCAGGACAAGTGAAACTTATTGGGAAAAGTACATAATCATCTCTAATTCCACTATAAAGATAACCATTATAAACATTTGGTATGTATATTTATTATTTTTTGTATGCATGATTTTGTAGATATGGCTATTTTTCTTTCCACAAAATGGTATTAGACTAAATATACTATTTTGTATCCTACGTAGTTCATTTAGAAGTATATTGTTAGCATTTTTCCGTGTCAATAAATATTCTTCTATGGCTTAAAACCCAACAATTACTAGCTAATCGTATAATCTTCCTGACTCCTTTACAGAGATGAGAGAAGCCATCAGAAAATAACACCTTCCACTTCCTGCTTCCCCATCCACATCTACCCTAGCTGCATTCATCCTCACTGTCCTACCCCTTAGAAGTAGACTGTAGAGAAGGATCTCTCTCCTGGCCCAAAGCTAATCACCCCCACACACTCTAGCTCTGGATCCCCTTCCCTCCTGCCAACTGAATAGTTAAGTCTATTTGAAACACTCCTCTGTCCCACTGTCCTTCTCTTCCTACTGCTTCCTTCAGCCTGAAGACCATATTCAATAAACATGTCCTTAGCACCTGCCAAGTGCCAAGCAGTATGCTGGGCGTTGTGGATAAATGTGAACTGAGTGTGCTTTAGTCTCACCTTCAGGAAATTTAGGACCGGACTCCATGTCCTCAAGCCCTTATTTACTGTCCATGCCTCAAGAGGACCCCTCCTTTTCTCCTAGTAATGCCTAATCCTTCCCCAAGAGAAACAGAACCAATAAGATGCGTGTGTCTGTGGAGAGAGAAATTTGTTTTAAGGAATTGGTTCATGTAAGTGTGGGGCCTGCCAAGTGTAAAATTTGCAGGGAGGCAGGAGGGCTGGAGACACCTGGAAGAGTTGCTATTCAAGTTGCTATTCTGCCATCTGCTGGCAGAAGCCCCTCTTCCAGGGAAGACAGACTTGTTCTAAGGCCTTCAGCTCATTGTGGGAGGCCCATCTACATAATGGAGGATGATCTACTTTACTCAGAGTCACCTGACTTAAATGTCAATCTCATCTAAAAAATATCTCTGTGGAAACATAGAGAATAATATATCTGGGTACCATGGCCTAGCCATGTTGACACATAAAATTAACCATCATGGGGCTGTGCTTCTTGAAAAAGTTGCCCACTCTGATTGCTTTCACTTCTTCCCCCTTTAGTAGCAAAAGCCACTGCAGTCTGAGTTCTGCCCCCACCACTTCTCTGCTCCAGCCAAAAAGAACCTCCCAGTGAACAAGAGAGAAGCCCCAGTCCTGGGCCCTGGTGCAGAGTCCTTGGGGCCTGCTGCCTGGCAGCTGCAGGGCAGGAATTGAGCATGTGCCAACCAAAGCTTTGACATAGACAGCAAGACCAGGACCCAGATAGCAATAAGAAACTAGTGTCCCAGACAGGAGATGGCTGTTCGTGGCAGCAGTGGCTCCCACTCCTGCCACTTCTTGAATGGGACCTGTGGCCTGGGAATGTGTAGGAAGCAGATAGCATGAGTTCCAACCTGACAGGGGATACTTCCAGATCACCAGTGATCCTAGTGGTGGATCTGATGGATTCTTTTCTGCCTTTATCTTACTTGACCTATCTGAGGTATCTGACATGTCTTGCAGTCTCCTCCTTGGTTCTGTAACACCACCCCTCCTGCTGAGCTTTGCTGTATGACATTTCTGACTACTCCTCAGCTTCCTTTGTAGGCTTTTTTGTCTAGCTTCCCTTGAAAAGGTGGTATTCTCAAAGGTTTTAATCATCGCCACTTTTCTCTCACTTGAGTGAGTAGTTTTTAACCTTGGGTGAAGGTGTCATGACCCTTTGCTAATCTGGTGAAAGTGACGAATTCTCTCCCAAATGGGCTGCATATACCTGATACTTTGCACATGACTTCAGTGGGTTTGCAGCCTCTCTCCAGCTTATCCTCACTCTCCCACCACCTCACTGACGTGGCAAAGTCCAGCTCACCCTGAGGCCCAGTTCAGGTGTCATGCCAAGGGAGGAGAGGATGAATTTGGGGGAGTGTGGAATAACAGGAGGGCTTACCTGTCTTCTGTTTGGGTTACAGCAATTACTTGTGGACACCCGGGCAACCCCATCAATGGTCTCACTCAAGGCAACCAGTTTAACCTCAACGACGTGGTCAAGTTTGTTTGCAACCCTGGGTATGTGGCTGAAGGGGCTGCTAGGTCCCAATGCCTGGCCAGCGGGCAGTGGAGTGACGTGCTGCCCACCTGCAAAAGTGAGTCACCCTTCCTCCCCCACTCTTCCCCATCACATCTACCATCTGTGCTTCTGTACCCCAGGAGCGAAAGCCAGAGCATTCAATCCAGATGTTATTCTAACTCAGACAGGGAAGACTTAGGGCAGAGAAGGTAACAGGTGAGAATTTTCTCAACCCCTATGTAAAATTTTATCATTCAGATATATAAGGAAGCGAAACTCAGTTTCATCTTTCAGTTTCCTTATTTATATTTCATAAAACAAATAATTTATCATCATCATATCAAGAAATAATTTATCATCATACCATCAAGAAAGCCTCGTTCTTTTCTATACAAACAGAAGTTTACTTTTCTCACATAAATAAGAAATGTAGAAGTTGTATCATTTCTGTAGCTACTCAGTGGTCACAGTCAAGAGCAACATCTTAGTCTTGCTTTCTAGTTGCAAAATAGCTGCTGTGGTTCCTTTGTAAACACAGTTCTTGATGAAAACCATTTTAAAGCGGCAGAGTTGGAATAAAAAACGAAAACACAGGCATCTCGGGGTGGAAATGAAGGGTGAAGAGTGGGGGACAAGAGATACAGAGAAGAAATTGCAAAGACACAAGAAGCACAGTGGGCAGAGGATATTCTGGCCCCATTTGGACTGTTTAAGAAGTAGTTTTTAAAGCATGGGAAGGCTTTTTATAGCAAAAAACCAATGAAGCCTCAGACAAGCTCATCAAAGGTGAAAGTACTTTATATCTTAAAGCTTATTAAAGAGGGAAAAAAAATATCTTCCCTGCCCACCTCGTTTTAATACAAGAACAGGTAAGATAACGGATGTGGTGTTTTGAAAGCAAATGCACATGTTATGGGTTATGAATAATGTCGTTAGTCTAAAATCACACTCTGACTTTTAATAGAGCTTCTTTGGAAACATTTTGACATTTTAAAGTCAATTTCATCCCCCCGGATATTAATGTCTCCCTAAAATACTCATAAAAGTGATTAAAAAGTTTCCAAAAGAGCCTTCCTGCTGTTCAAGTTGGCTCAGCTGCGTCCATTTTACAATGGATGAGATTTTCTGTGGGTACCACACTGAGAAGGACTAGGCCAGACAGTCATGCCCTCAAGGGACACATGTTTTGAGACAAATCACAGTGCTGGCTGGTAAAGTCAGACACAGAAGTGTGTGCACAGGGGCACTGGGAGGGCTGAGCCAGTCCAGGAGGAGAAACAGGCTTCCCTACAACAGTGACATCTGCGGGGCATGTGAGCTGGTGACCAAGGTTGGGTAGATGCTCAGCAACCCCAGGAGCAGCCCATTGTCCCGGGCAGGATCTGCTTCATCGCAGAGTTTAGATCTGGAAACCTTGCTGTACTGGGAACATGTGCCTGTTCAGACTTCTAAAAATGTGAGAAAACCCTCATATCCAGCTTTCAGCCTCTGATTGTCCTGTTCAATTGCAGTCATCAACTGTACAGATCCCGGGCACCAAGAGAACAGCATCCGCCAAGTCCATGCCAGTGGCCCACACAGATTCAGCTTTGGCACCACTGTGTCTTACCAGTGCAACCACGGCTTCTACCTTCTGGGCACGCCTGTGCTCAGCTGCCAGGGAGATGGCACCTGGGACCGCCCCCGCCCACAGTGTCTCTGTAAGTACAAATCCCCTGGAAGTGACTAATGGGGTGGCCCATGTCCAAGAACAGACCTCCTTCTGTGTGTGCAAGCATGTGTGTGTGTGTGTGTGTGTGTGTGTGTGTGTGTACAAACCTGCTGCATCACCACGACAGGTGCCCTGGCTGCTCCTTGGGTAGCAAGACCCCAGTTGAGCCCCTCCTGACTTCGGTGCCAGGCCAATTCATATGCACTCATCCTGGTGAAAGGCCATTTCCTCTCCTTCCTAATACTGCCACCATCCTCTGCAGTCTTCAGGGGTCCCCTCCTTCTGAGGTGTCCCCTCCCTGACACTACCTTCAGTGGGCCATTACATTCTGAAGGCTTCAGTGTGGGTGACTTCATTACAAGCTTACAAGCCCTATCCCTGTTGGTATAATAGGGTACTAGTACAGGTGCTAACTGCCCATATTTCCCTTGCCTAAGGACCCTGAGCTGGTCATCCAACCCCATGTAAGACTATCAAGTTGTTTGGGGTTTAAATAGAAAGCCACCTGTGTACAGTGGTGCCAGTTGAGATTCAGAACCCCTGGTGGCTTCAAATTACTGTGTCTTCTAGTAAAATGAAGCCTTTTTCATAATAAAATGACCTACTTTGTATTACCTTTTTTCCCCAAAGCTTAATTTATCTGATGTTAATGTTGATGTGGATTTAGTTAATATATAATTCTATTAACGTAATTTATAGCCAGCTTTCTTTAGTAATTACATGAATGGTTTTTTTGTTGTTTTTTGCTTTCAACTGTTCTTTATATAAAAAACATATTGGGCTGGGGATTTAGCTCAGTGGTTTCGCCACCTGCTGTGCAAGCACAGGGACCCGAGTTCGATCCCCAGTACCAAAAACATAAAATAAAATAAAATAAAAATAAAAAAACATATCTATCTTTTATCTTTCCTTTTAAATCTTCTTTTAAATGGAGGATTTAATCCATTTGCATTTCTTTAGTGAAATATAATTCACTCTTTCAAAGATCATATCAGCTTGAAGAAAATAGAGATGAATCTCCATGCAAATATCCACTTGAGAATAATACAAAAAAGTAGAATTGCGGTTCAGGACACACACAGATCAGGGTGACCTCTGGTATGTCTGAGGTTATGCAAGTTGTTTCGAAAGTTCATTGCTACTGGCAGTGTCTTTCAAGAGCTGGCAATTCTGACCGGCAAGTCAGTAGTTGCCAGGTAGGATCTGTAATCTGGAAGTATGATTAGGTCCTTGCAGATTTGGGCTGTGTTCGTGAGATAGTGTTTAAACAGTTGTTTTATGCAATCGCTGTGGCCTCTTAACTCCATTTTAGTTGGGTAGAACATAAATGATTCCATTTCATAAAATTGACTTTCACGTATAATTTAGGTAATTTTAGTGTATGCATGAAAAGTTGTGCAACCGTCATCCCTGTCTAACCCTAAATCATTTCATCACCCCAAAAGAGCATCCTTTAGCAGTCACCGGCCATTATCCACCCTCACCCTATCCCCTGGTAACCCCAATCTACTTTCTGTCTTTATAGATTTGCCTACTCTGGATATTTCATGTAAATGGAATTATTTGTGTGACTTTTTGTGTCTGCTCTCATCCACTTAGCATAATGTTCAAAGCTCATCCATGCTTTAACATGTATCGATATTTCTTTCCTTTTGATGGCCAAATACTATTCCATTATATGGATATACCACATTTTATTTTATCAGTTTATTTTATCAGTTCATGGACATTTCCACCTTTTGGCTATTACATTCCCACTTTGGGGCTGTTTTGAATAAGGCCCTAAGCATTTGTGTATATGTTTTTGTGTGAACATATGTTTCCATTCTCTTGGGTATATACATGGGGTGAAATTGCTGAGTCAAATGGTAACTCCATCCTCAACTTTTTGAGGAAATGCTAAACTGTTTTCAAAAATGGCTGCACAATTTATGAGGTACGATTGAAAAATATGGTGAATATATAAATTTTTTAAAAACTAATTACAGTAAAAACCATATTCCCATTAACCCCCCTCCAAATACTCCCACTTGATTTGAACACTCTTATCCCCTCATTCTTGCCACTTTCTAAGGCAGTTCTGGAAATCTTCTTTCATAAGTACCTTTAACTGCATTATTGTGGCTGCCTTAATGTCCTGAATGGATTCAAAATGTTTACTTTTCATGGTCATTTTGACTTTGGGGAAGAGTCAGAAGTCACAAAGTGCCAGCTCCAGCAAATAAGGTAGATGAGTTCAAACTGTAATGTTTCTGCAAAACTGCCTTTCTAGTAGATGGCACCTGGCAGCATCATTCATTGTACTTTTTATCATACCTTATAAAGCCACTCACAAAAGAGGACTTCCAGAACTGCTTCAGAAACTGGCAAAAACAAGAGGATAAGTGTGTTGGAAACAAGGAGCATTTTGAGAGGAATTAATGGCAATATGTCTTTTACTGTAATGTTTTTAAAATTTAAGCACATATCATCTGTTTTGCTTGTTCATTCTCACCAGCAGTATGTAAGAATTCTAGATTCATTACATTCTTACCTCTCCCTGTTATTGCCCATATCTTTCCATTATAGGCATCCTAGTGGGTATAAAGTAGTATCTCATGTTTTGGGATGATTTAGTGGTATGTGTTCGGTTTTGATTACTTTTTTTTTTACAGTACTAGTGGTTGAACCCAGGGTCTTTGCACTGACCTACACCCTTAGCCCTTTTTAATTTTTTTATGAAACAGGGTCTTGCTAAGTTACCTAGGCTGGGCTCAAACCTCACCTCCTAAGCCTTTAGGAGGAGTGCACCATCACACAGGCCCACTCTGGCTTTGATTTGCATTCTTCTAGTGACTGGTGATGTTGAGCATCTTTTTATATGCTTATTGGCCTTTTGTATATCTTCTTGAGAGAAATGTCTATAATTGAAGTCCTTTGTTCATTTTTTTCCTTTGTATTTAGATCTTTAATGATATACAACATGATACAAAACAAACCAAAGAGACTGGTTTCTATGCCTAGATGTGTTACTTGTGTCATCCTAAAACAGGGCTGGAGAAGTCTGTTCACAGAGAACCATGGGTGTGTTAGTGCTCAGTGACTCAAGTCGTGGCCTGCTTTCTCACCAATTCAGTTGTTCTGGGAAAGGGTCAATGATCACTCAAACTGGCAGTGGTTTCCTAAAGCAGGAGCTCTGAAGCCCTGGGCAGCAGAGGATTGTGGCTCAAACAGTCTGGACAAGAAAGCATGGTGTGATTCCCTGGCAGAAGAGGCAAACTCAGCCCCATGGGAAAAGTGCATTCTCTATACCTCACAGACATTGCAGAACCAGTGTAACACTAAGACTTTGTTAAAAGGTGAGGAAATGAACAAAACTCTGGAAGAACCTTTCCCTTCCGCTTGGATTAAAGTTAAGTGCAGACAGAAGGGGAAGCTTCTAGCCTCAAAGCAGCATTGAGTCTGGCCCTCCTGTTTTCTCCCCACTTGCCTTGGCAGCCAAGCTAGGTTCTGGCTGAGGATGCAGAGACCCCAGAAAGACCCAGGTAGTCTATCTGGAGAGCCAAGGTGGGAAGGACACTTCTTAAAAGACAAACAAATTTAATATGGAAGGAGCCAGGATGGGTCTGGGGCATTAACATGCCCAAATCTTCCCTACTTTCTCTCCAGCTCAAGACCTAGGCTCATAGAGACTGGCAAGCACAGTCTCCACAACTGACTTCCTAACCCCCAAAAGAAAATTGGGAAGTATGCCCCTTCTCCTTCCCCACAGGTGGACTCT
This sequence comes from Heterocephalus glaber, assembly GCF_000247695.1. Next base: position 16,634,576 of record NW_004624764.1, on the reverse strand, counting down.
ACAGGGCCTCCTGGGGCGGGGGGAGGGGGTGGTTTCTGTGGCAGAGCCTAGGCAAGGCCTGGTCTCAGCTGGCTCCAGCCCGAGCCATGAGGTCTTCCAAAGCATTGTCCTGGTCACTGTTGTGTAATAACAAAGCTTCCTTAATGTCCTTCAGTTCAAAGCCCATTTCCTTAAATTTGCTCATTAACTGAAGAAACTCCATCATCTTTTCTTCTGAACACTGGTGGATTTCCAGAGCCTCTTCCACTAAAAGGGGGTCGAAGCCCTTCTCACAAAGCTGTCCATGTACAAAAAGATAGTCAAGAATCTGCTCAATTTTCTCTCCTTTCTTCTTCATTGCTCTCAGGACACACTCGTATGAACTGCCCATGTTGACCACTGTCTCTACACACTGCCGCTCACTGGCAGACAGTGTTTGCAGTTCAGGATAGGCCTGGGGACAGCTTGGTGTGTTGGGCACTTGTGACACTGAGAAATTCAGAGAGGTGACTGTGGAACCTGCATTATGATTCTTCTGTGCACAGAGACAAAACAGACAGGGAAGGCATGTGGGATGTTGTCAGAGTTGGCACCTCTGTGCCACCATTGATCTCACTGGCACTGCTTTGGGTAGAAGGCTTTAGGGAATTTTGGAACGTGCCACTGCGGAGGCAGGATGTGCTATGGAAAGTGCTCTTCAGCTTGACTGTCTTCTGACTGCTGTCATCAGAGTCAAGTTTGGGAAAGGACAGAGATTTGAAATTGCTTACTGTAGGGACAGAAGGAAGGGACACTTTGGAAGACAGCGACATCTTTTCACAGTTGCCTAACTGTGGTAAAGTTATAAAGCCATTGGGTTTATGAAGAGGCTTGAAATCCAGGGTTACCTGTTCCAAGGACACCAAGACCTCCTCATCCTGTAACACAGACACAGAGCTGCCTCTGGACAAGTTATTGTCCAATAACTGAGCCATAATGGGTCCAGTAGTTCCTACCAGAATGTTTCTCAGCTCCTCCTTCTCATCAGTAGTTTTTAACTGCAGATTATCAAATGGATCTTCTTCACATTCAAAGTCAGCGGGATTGAAATCGGCCTTTGTGTGGGGTGGGCTGAGAACTTTCTGTTTCATGGCACTGCTGCTGACCCGAGTCGGAGTGAGGATGTTGTTGTGCTGTAAGCTGGCAAGGATAAGGTTATAGGAGGTGGCATAGTGGCTGTACTGTGAGTCTTGGAGAAGCTCATTTTGCTATCACCCTCTGGTCCACTCTTAAAATTCACTTTAGCTTCTGCTTCCTCAGCCTTGCGCTCTGCTTCCTGCTGGACTTCTTGGATTTTCTTAACATCTTCAGCCCACTCAGTGATTTTCTTTTCCAAGGAGAAGTCATATATGAAAATCTGTACCCAACTTTTTAGAAGCCATTTAGAACCTTCTAGTAGGGCTTTAGTCCTCTTAATCCGAAGTCAGTTTCCGCATCCCATCTGCCCTTCACCCCTTCAACTCTGGTCCCGTCACTCCGACTCTTCTCCCAGAATTCTCCCCAAGTTACCGATCTCGGTCTGGCCCCTTCACCCTCTCACCCCTCAACTCCTGCTCCTTTTCACTCAGCTGGGCCTACAGCCCCTTCCCCAGGTTCCCCTCTTTGTTCATTTTTAATTAGGTTGTCTGTCTTTGTATTGTTGAATTGTAACAGTTCTTTTTGTATTCTGGATACCTTATCAGATACATGATTTATAAATATTTTCTCCATTGTGTGGGCTGTATATTTACTTTCTTGATAGTATCCTTTGATTATGAAAGTTTTTAATTTTAATGAAACTCAATTTGTCTCTATTTTCTTTTGAGCCCAGGTGATTCCCACTGAAACCATTCACTGATATTTCATGATTATCATATCTTTTTAAGGACCAAACACATTTCCACATTTAGAAGGTCAAAGTACCTGTGAATAAGACTGTGGCAAATTGTGAAGGACTTTACATATCCCAGGTCAAGCCAGTTAATGCCTTCCAGGTGAAGGCAAATTTCTATGGATGTGCTGAAACCAATAAAAATGCATGATCCAGGTTTATTATCATAGGTCATTTCCCAGATGATGAGCTTTGGAAGAAAGTGTCATAAATACAACTCTCATACTTAAGCTATAGGACTCGGGATAGGGGTCCTTTGCCTTTTGCTGTGGGACCCACCATAGCCCATGTCCAACCACAAATTGATGATTTATACTTTTGGTTTTGGCTTAATTACAACTTTATAGGGGTTTTTTTTCAACCCCTTGTTATATTTGCATTCTGTGGAATGCAAGAGAGTCTATCATTATTGGGATTGCTAAGTGTCTATCTTGCCTATTTTCATATACATATTTAAATTTAATTTGCAATTACCAGTGATAGAGTTCCTGAAATGACCCAGAGAGATCTCATTTAGACATAAGCATGAACATTAAAAACATTTTTGAAATTTTTATATTGGCAAACTGAGAAGTACAACAGCAGCTATTCACATTCTCTTTGTTCTCCACCACCTTGATTCTTATGTAAATGTATTCTGAACATAAGTTGTTTCTCTTATTAATATCGTATATCATTTTTTCTTTTTTCCTTATTCACAGCAGCCAAATGATAATGTCATTGTTTTATCTCTTGTCATGAATATTATTGTTGTTGACATTTTCCTCCTTTAAAAGAACAAACCTGAGAACAGGAATAAAACAATAGAGTATGCTCTGCTAATTTTACAGATACCCAGATAGCATAGATCAAACAAACAAACAATTCAGGCATTATACATGCTTTTTCAGAGATTATTATATATTACCCTAAATGTAACATTATCCACAAATCTAAAGAAAAACTTTAAAACCAAATAAGCACAACATAGACAATAGAAAATGCAAGGTATTGTCCACAAATCATGAGGAGTGGCCATTATCAGTATGTACATATGTATGCCAGTAGAAATGAACAGAAATTCTTGTATTTTTTAGGAAATGCTAAAAATATCAGCATTATTCCTAAGAATCCAAAGCCATACACAACTCAAAGGCTCATAAATAAGAAATGGATAAATAAAATGTGGAACATTAGATGCCCCAAAGGTCCTTGCCTCCCATATTCATTGCTTTTATGTAATATCCTCCTATATTGTACCAGGGTTGGTCTGTGTGACCAGTAGAACATGGTGAAAGTGGTGGTATGTGGTTTCCACAACTATATCATAAGAGACATTGTCACTTCCACTGTCTACTCTTGGATCAGCCACTCTGGGGGAATCCTGCAGATGACAGTAGATATCCTGGTTATGTCATGAGAGATCTTGAGCTACAACTACCCAGATAAATCATCCCAAATTGAGACTGTGAACAATAACAAATGCTTATTGTTGTCTAAGTTTTGAAGTCATTTGTTACACAGTGATAGATAACTAATACAAACAGCATACCATATAGCAGGCCTCAGCAAACCTTGGCCCATGGACGAAATCCAGCCTGTTTTTTCTATGAGCCCTTCACATTTTTAAACACATTTCATAAAAAAGAAAAAAGAAGAAGAAAAATAAGCAACGGAGATCATAAATAAATATTTAATATTTGGCCCTTAAGAGAAAGTTTGCCAAGCCTTGCTATATTGTAATGATAATAAACAAATTAGCACTACACAAAGCATAGCTGACTCTCACAAACAGAATACTGAGGGGGGAAAAAGCCAAGTACAAAATATGTACTGTATGATTACATTTGTATAATTCAAAAGCAGAAGCAAGTAATGTTGTACAAATTAAGATAGTAGTTTACTTTGGAGAGGTGAGATGGTAGTGATAGGAGCTTCTGAGCATGGGAGCTTCTTACCAGTATGATGGAGATAAAAATGGTGCCCACTGATAAGGTTGTCTCAGGAATAAGTACTATAATCCTTGAAATTCACTGAATTAGTGATAAATTGCTGAGGAATAAACCATCATTAAACTTAGTGACTTAAAATAGCAACTTTTTTGTCTTCTCACAATTCTATGGGTCAGGAATTCAGGTTAGCAAGTATATCATTCTGGGTTCTCCAGAGAAATAGGATCAGTAGGAAATAAAAGGAGTTGGATCACATGATTATGGAGGCTAAAAGTCCCAACATCGCCATTTGGTAAACTGGACATGCAGGAGAGCTGATGGTGCAGCCCAAGACCCAGGAGAGCCCATAGTGTAAGTTCCAGCACAAGACCAAGTTTGAAGGTAGGAGAAGACTGATGTCCAAACTAGAAGGCAGTCAGCTAGAGAGAACAAACTCTATTTTACTCAGCCTTTTTGTTCTATTTAGGCCTTCAAAGGATTGAATAAGACCCACTCACATTGGAAGGGGCAATCTGCTTTACTTGGTCTTCCTGCTTGAGTGTTAATATTGCCCCCAAATCCCCACACTAAGACACCTAGTATATTTGACCAAATATCTGGGCACTCTCTGGCCCAGTCAAATTGATCTGTTAAAATTAACCATCACAGCAAGGATGGCTCATTGGACCCCACAAAGCTCAATTAGGACTAGAGGATCTAAGGTGGCCTCACTGGCATATTCGGCACCTTGGTGTTGACTACTGACTGAGAGGTGGTTGTTCTGCTACATGTGGCATGTCTCCATGTGGCTGCTTGCTCCAGCAGGATAGTGTAGTCTTCCTCACTTGGAGACTGGCTTCCTAGAACAAAAGAGGAAGTTATCAGATCTCCTCAGAACAAAGCTAAGAATTCCCAGTATCTCATTCCAGCACATCCCATCACATTCAGTTAATCAAAGTAGTATAAGGCCAGCCCATACTCAAGGGAAGGAGAAATAATAGACTCTACTTCTTGGAATAGGAGGAGTATGCGTGCACAGTATTGGGAAGAATTGTTGATGGTCATCTCTGCAGACAGAGTACCATAGTCAGCCCTCCAATCACCATAGTTTATATCTTTCCCTTGTACGGTATACAATCCCTCACCCTCAAGATCTCCAGGGTCATAGCCATTGAGTTTCAGTTATTGATTGTGTGGCAAATCACCCCAAAACATAGTAGCATAATGCAATAACCACTTTATTGGTTATGATTGGCAATTCAGGCAGGGTTTAGTGAAGAAAGCTCATCTCTGCTCCACATTTTATTGACTATTGTGGCTCCACAGGGCCTGGAATATCCACAATAGTCTCAGTTACATGCAGAATCATGGTGCTGGCTGTCATTTGGGTCATTGTGATTGTTCTCTACACAATCCTTCTCCACACACTTTATCATTCGGTAGTCTAAGCCAGACTTCCTTTACGGTTAGCAATAGTATTTGAAGAAATAAAGATAGAAATTGCTAAGCCTTTTAGATTGCAACTAGCCCAAGGTAACTTCCACCATGTTCCATTATGCAAAACAGGTCATAAGGTGAGCTCATATTCAAAGAGAAGGGAATCAGGCTCCACTCACTGATGAGAGGAATTGTTAGGGATAGTCTTTGCACATAACCTACATGAGCATTGGAAGAGTGTTGAACACACATTAAGACCACAATGAGAAGTGAAAGCACCTAAGACCTTGTAATGCCATTCCCTATCCCCTGCCAAAATTTTATCATCACCAACAGCATTGACCCAACCCAGGTTTTATTCCTTGGTTCCTGTCCTGGTCAGAATCCATGCTGTGTGCTGTGCCCTTTCTGGATACAAATTATGACTACAAGGACCTCCAACCAGACCCCAGAATTTTGTCAAAGTCATTTCCATTTCTTCTGAAATACTACAACAGCTCCCTCTTTCTTGCTCCACCCTGGTCTTTTCTCCATACAGAAACCAGAGTGATCTTGTTAAAATGTCAACTAGATCATATTCCTCCAGTGGCTTCCTGTGATGCTGCCTTAGTCACTTTTCCCATTGCTGAGACACAATACCATGCATACAAACACATACAACTGTGTCTGGCACATAATGCACATTAAGCAAACGTGTGTTGAGTAAATGAAAAGATCACCCTGTGACAACCAGGGGAAGGTCAAGTCCAGCAATGATGACAAATTCTCCTGCCCCAACCTGCACATCTCAATTCCGATCTCCTAATCTTATCACTGGTTTTCAGTTATACTGTTATGTTGCAGGAAAGGGAACTGGTAGAGTGAAGGGGACAAGTCAATGATAACTGACAAAGCAACTGTAAGATGCAGTTGGAAAAGGATTATAACTGGTCCTCATTCTGGAACTGTGGGCACTGAAGATAGTCCTAGAATTGGAGGTTTCTCATTTTGTTTTATTTGTGCTCTATGAACCATCTTTCTGCCCATGTCCATTTCAGATATGTCCTATGGCAGCAAGGAAACAGGGAGAGGTGAGCACAAAGGCAAGAAAGTGAACAAACTAACATTATTGCATAACTTTTACCTTCTGGGTAGGTGTTACTCTTCACAGATCTAGAAACGGTGAGGTATGTGGGCTCTGCTGGTGCCCTAGTTGTTTAGAGTGAGGATTTGTCCCTACACAGCATTGCTGAGATGTTTGTTCTTCCCCACAGTGGTGTCTTGTGGCCATCCGGGCTCCCCACCTCATTCCCAGATGTCTGGAGACAGCTATACTGTGGGGGCAGTCGTGCGTTACAGCTGCACTGGAAAGAGGACTCTGGTGGGAAACGCCACCCGCATGTGTGGGCTGGATGGACACTGGACTGGCTCCCTCCCCCACTGCTCAGGTATGGAGCATGCCATTAGGGAAGGGTTTGATAAAACACTGGCTGATGGAAAATGGTCAGGCTCTTAAGGTAGGAGCATAAAGGATGAGTAAAAGGGAGGCACACCTTTGAGATCTCATCCTTTCCCTCACAGGAAGAAAGCAGTTAGAAGAGGTATTGTGTACTTCTACCAGTTCACCCCCTTAGTCAGCTCTGGCCAAGTCCATACAGCCAAGAGATTGCAAAATTAGGGTGGGCACAACTTTGTAAGAACGCCCTACAGCCATAGTCTTATCCAGACACTTGATTCCATGGGTTCCTGGAAACAGTCTAAGACTTTCCGTTAACAGCCAAACCCAAACCCACTCCTGTGTTCTTTTCTTCCATGTTTCAGACTCCTGGGCCCTAGGCTACTTCTCATTTTCATCAGTGCTGCCCCGACCTGTCCTAAGTCCTGGCTGCCTAGTTGGGTATAGTCTTCTTCCCTATTGCCTGGAGATATCAGTCCCCAGATTTTTTCTATTAAAAAATTGATTTTAGGGCCGGGGATTTAGCTCAGTGGTGCTGCCGCCTGCCTCGCAAGCACAAGGTCCCTAGTTTGATCCCCAGTACCCGCCCCAAAAAAATTCATTTTACTGCTAACCCCTATGGGACACTGGGATGCTATTAAAATATCAGCTGTAGGTATCAACCAACACTCCCATGTCCATGTTCTCCAGACTATGAATTCATCTGTAACATCATATAATAGAACAAAATATTCAAAAGCATATTGTGCCACCAATAACAGAAATGACCAGGCTTAAAAAATATATTACCCATGGCTTTGTATTCTTTGAGGTAAGCCTGCCTGGCCCTAGGAAGGGGTCCCATTCAGAATGTCACCCCTAGGAAGGCAGTTGCTCATGTAGCTTGAGTTTCCTCAGGTAGCCCACCTGGGCATTTAAATTACCCCCTACCCTTTTCATGCCAGACCCCTTCTAGAGGCAAAGAACCCAACCTCCTTCTAACAGCAAAGACTTCTCCCCAAAAGATGTGCACCTATTTTTGCAGTTTGAGGTTCCCAGATGAGCCTGTCTACCAAGACTTAGGACCCTATCAAAATATCAAACCAGATATTTACTAGGTCTCCCCAGAAAGGAGAATGTTCCAATGCCACTGTTTCAAAGGGCCATTTTCTTCCTAGGACAGACATAGCACCCTATGTGACAGCAGGACTTTGGCTCCTTACCCTGGTAAATCTCCTTAATCACCTACTTAATGAATGAAGCAGGACTACATGTGACCCATGAGGACAATTTAGCCTGGAGAGAAGAAGTCTTGCTAACTGGGCCCTTGGCTTCTTCTTTTGGATTTATGGTAGAAGTGACTTTGGGAGGACAGCATGGGAAGAACAAGGTCATGGACATTGAGGCTTCATTAGTATCTGCAGAGCAAGTTCCAGAAGAAAGAGGTAGTCCAAAGAGAAAAGGAGACCAAGCATGCATTCTCCCTGTCCCTTCTATGCTAATCTTTGCATAAATCTCCTCCCACTAGACACTACTCTAGGACATCAGGCTAGTGATGTTCTCAAAGCCCACTTGATCTATTTTGGAGATCTTTGTTCTCCATGGAAAGAGGAGAGCAGAGTAGAGGCTAAAGTAATTAGAAGAAAGCTTCAAGCATCTCTGCCCATTAGCTTAGAGGGCCCAGCTATGTGGTCATTCTCCTGGCCCATAGCATGGAATTGAAAGTCTCCTTTAGCCCAAACTATAATTTTCCTTCTCTAGAGTTGTGTTAGCAGAGGCTAGAAAATGACCTAGTGGAAATATTATAGAGCTAATTCTTTTGTGGAATAGAGAACTAAGCTAGAAACCCTTCAAACCCCTTTTAACTTTGAGATTTCATTATTCTGTGACCTCCTAAGTGCTCTTCCTGAATATACAAAAAGAGAGGCTTCCTTGGCAACATCAAAACTCCATTAAGAGAGATAGAAACAAGCTAACACCTCAAAAAAGCCAGAAAAAGTAGAAAGCAAGAAAGGAATCTTCAGAGCACATGGACTCCATTCATTAGGGGGCATTCATTCAACTATTTAATCCCTGACCCTGAATAGTCTTAAGATCAATTGGTGCCTTATCTCCCACGTCACCATCAAAGATGACAGACCCTTAGGGGATCAGAACCATGAGCAAAGCTTTCCTGGAGGCTTCTGAGGACAGAATTAGAAGGGATGCCAAGGAATGAATGAACTTTAAATGCCTTAAATGAGAAAAGTGAGAGCTGAGAAGAACAGGCAGTCAGAAAGTAACTCTGTGTATGCACCAATGGGCAAAGTCGATACAGTTCCTCCCTTCCTGAAACCTACAGATGTCACCTTGTATAGCAGGAAAAATGCATTCAAGAATTCCAGGATCTTAAGCCTCATTCTGTACAATCAGGGAACCCATATGATACTTAACAAAATCAACTGAGTCCTTGCATCATCAACCCCTGGGCCATATAAGCAGGCAGAGATTCCAGGAGTTTGAGGCCCACTTTGAGAAGTTCATTGCCCAACTCTCCAGTATCACCATCTTTGCTGATATACTCTGCAGTAAAGACTTGCCATCCTTTTATCTGCCTCCATGGTGCAATATCCTGTCCCAGCCTCCCTTATAACAGGGACCCTAGCCCCTGGGTGACTGACGGATAATGGTCCATGGCTTGTTAGGAAGTAGGCCCCACAGCAGGAGGTGAGCAGTGGACCAGCTTCATCTGTATTTACAGCTGCTCACTCCCCATTGCTCCATTACTGGCTGAGCTCCACTTCCTGTCAGATCAGCAGTGACATTAGATTCTCATAGAAACACAAACTCTACTGTGAACCTTGCATGCAAGCAATATAGGTTATGCACAACTTATGAGAACCTAATGTTAAAAGAATAGAAATAAAGTATGGGATAAATGTAATGCATTTGAATCATCCTGAAACCGCACATCCCCAACCCTGGTCCATGAAAAAAATCATCATCCCCAAAACCAGTCCAAAAGAGATTGGGGACTGCTGCCTTATAGCATTGAAACAGAGGCCCCCAACACTGAAATGAGGTGTGTCTGTCAGAACAAGCCCCTAGCACTGCAGAGCTTCACCCTCGTGACTACTCTGGAATAATGTTAGCCCCCCGAGGTCAGCAAGGCAGTATGGGAGTCAGAGCTACTCACCATCAAGGGAACCACAACTCTCTATTGCATGAACTATATTCTGGAAATCTAGCCAAATGTGATGGGCTCTCTTTTTTCAAATGTTTGAGCTGAAAGTTGAATGAGTCTCCCCTCTTTGGTGGGGAGCAGATTGGGGAAGATTAGGTTGTATCGTATTCTCAGTTTGAGACTAGACTGGGAAAGGAAGTAACTCCATGACTGAGAGGTTGGTTGGAAGAGACATAGAGGGTAAGTGGCAGAGTATACATGACTGAAATATCTTTCAATCCAACCCACTAAATGTGGTCACTCAGATGTTATCATTCACTGTGCCCAAATGTAGATTCATGAAGAGATAGATTCCATGACAGCTGGAAACCTTATCTTCTCACCCAGCTGCTATTTATTTCATCACTGCTTCCTCTTTCGTCAGGCCTATGAGGCCTGACCTGACCTGACCTGACGATGTCCCCTGTCTGTCTCTATATATGAAGCATGCCGGCTCCCTCAGGCACTAGGTCCTCTGGCTCTGTTTTCTGCTTCCCACCCTCCCTCTTGGGTCCTTATCACTCTATGGAGTAAGTTTCTACAATATCAGAAGCCAGGTAAATGTGGGAACATAGCATGAACCAGGGAACAAAGCAAAAGTAAAATGAGCAGGCCTGAGACATTCAATCCACAGCTCATAGATATGCGTATTTTGTGAGTAGGGACTCCTTGATTAAAGGACCAGGATCAACCACCTCAAATATGTACCATTTCTTTATGGTAAGAACATTTAAAACCCTCTTGTTCTATCTTGAAATATATAATATATGTATTTTAATATCATGCTATACTCCATAAATATATATAACTCTTTTTGTCAATTAAAAATAAAATAAAACTTTTTAAAAAGCTAATAGAAGATACATAAATACATGTCCAGGATCCAGGTCAAGCTCAGCTGTTGAGAAGATAAAGCCATGCTAAGGAGTTCAGACTTTGTCCTGTCACCAGTGGGAAGCCAGGAGAGTTGTTTCTGCAGAAAAGAAACACAATCAGATGATTAGTGGTTGTTCATCATGCAGATTGAAGGATAAATGAAGGGCGAGTTTAGGAGGAAGAGATATTAGTTGGGAGACTTGCAATTGTTCAGGCAAAACAATGTTGAGTATCTAAGCCAAGACAGTAGCATTGAGAATGGATCTGGGGACGTGGGACCAGCAGATATTGGTGGGGAAGAAGTAAAGGGAGGAAAAGGAGATGTGGCCTGAATGGACCACTGGAATTCCAGACTGGCACAAGCCAAAGAACTAGGGCACACTTTCCATCTCAGATACTTTCCTCTGCTTTCTTGCTTCCCTTCCTGCGTGGGACCCAAGTCTTCCCCCAGGACCTCTCATCTTTGTAGTCTCTGGCCACTGACAGTGAGGCAGAGCCTGTCAAAGTACCATGGGCTGGATGCACAGTGAGTTGTTGCCTCCCTCATCCATAGGAACCGCTGCTTCCCCATAGCAATGGCCCCATCTCTTCCTCGGGCTCCTCTGCTCCCTTCCTTACATGCAAACTCCGCAGGACTTGTTTGGTTCTATTCCACAGGAACCAGCATGGGTGTATGTGGTGACCCAGGGATCCCAGCCCATGGTATCCGTCTGGGGGACAGCTTTGTTCCAGGCAGTCTGATGCGCTTCAGCTGTGAAGCTGGCCACGTGCTCCGGGGATCATCAGAACGAACCTGCCAAGCGAATGGCTCGTGGAGCGGCACACAGCCTGAGTGTGGAGGTAATGTATGTGACCATTCTGCTTCTCCCCTTTGCCCAGCCCCAGCTCTCTCCTCCCCTCCCCCTTTTGCTCTCAAGCACCTGCCTCACAGAGAAAGCCCATGGTCCTGCTCAAGTCCATGGCCTGGTGTATAGTGGACATCAACAGATAGCTCACCTTCATTTTCAGTAGTAATCCAGGATGAACATATTTATTCCCACCCTCACTTAAAAAGGGAATAAGCCAAAAAAGACTACACTTAGCCCATGAATTCATTCATTTCCCATACAGTTTCATTCAACAATTATGTGCCAAATGCTGTGGTGTGTCCTGGGGACACAAGAGTAACCAAGACAGATACATTGCTATGGTCTGAATGTTTATCTCTTTCCAGAATTCATACATTGAAATCTTAATCACCAAAGTGATAGTGTTGAGAGATGTTTAGGTCCTGAGATCAGAGCTCTTATGAGAGACCAGATAAAAGAGACCCCAGAGAAGAACTCTCTTCCCCTTCTGCCGATAGGAGGACATGGCAAGAAGGCACCATCTATCAACTATCATAGGAGGCTCTCGCCAGTCACTGAGTTTGTCAACCCCTTCACCTCAGACTTCCCAGGCTCCAGAACTATCAGAGTAAATATCTGCTGTTTATAAGCCACCCAGGCTATAATATTGTACTATAGCAGCCTAGACAGAGTAAGACATACACTTTGTTCCATTAGTGGTTACAGCATGAGGGAAGAAACTATGTTAAACAAACATTCAAAGTGCCAAAAGACTTCAAATGCAATTTTTTTTAAAACTCTTTAAAAATAATCTAGGCCCTCAGTGGTGCCTTGTGAAGCAGCACCAATGGAGGAAATTATACTTTTCCACATAGTCCTAACAGCCAGGGTTAAGGTTGCATGAAAAGATGTTGAAGAGGGAGGAAATGATAAAAAATAATCATCTAGCACAGTAATGGGAATGAGATAGAGAAGGATGTCACTGTTGGGCAACATGGAAGGTTAATTTAGGGTAGGAGTCAATAATTCAAAGCAAGAGTAGTCAGCTCAGGCCATGTTTGTTCAATTATGTTTTGCTACATAGATGCAGGGATACACAGTGCATTGGGTTTAGGGCTGGGGTTTGATCAGGAAGCTGGACATCAGCAGGAAGCAGCAAGAGAAATGATGAGGAGGGCAAGGCAGTGGCTATGATGGGTCTTGGAATCTAGCAGGTTTATGTGCTGAGTAGAAGATAATGAGGAAGTAATAAGATCAATGGATTGTAGTTCTCCATAACACCAAAGAATCACCAAAGAACTTTTTCCAGAGGGGGTGACCTGAAGAAATAAGAGGCAGCTGTACTGAGAGGAGGCTGCTGGAAACTGAGGTTGTGGAGATGTCCTACCTAGCAAGGGCAGGCATCCTGGTCTGTGCTCAGGGGACACCTGCCCAGGGAGTGAGACACATGGAATCAGAGCCCCTCCCACTTGTCTGTCCAAAGACCTCCTTTTCTGGAGATGCTATTTGCAAAGTTGGTTCTGGTAGAATTTTGTAGGCATGTCCAGAGAGGCTTCTGGTCATGGCAAAGTGTAATGCAAAAGAAGCATTTACTGTATTCATAAACATCCCCAAGACATGCATCCTTTTGGATGACATTCAGATCCTCAGGTGAAGTCAGTTACCAGGTCAGAGTTTGGATGTGAAAATGAATGTTTGGAGAGAGGGAGAAAGGGAGGGATAGAGAGACAAAGACATGTACAGTGTTTATGCTTTCTTTTGACAAGCTCTTACTTTAAGGATACTTAAAGGGTCTACTCACATTCATATTTCCAGCCCCAATCAGTTGCTCTCCTCTTAGTGCTTTTTCTCCTTCAAATTTAACACTTATTATGTCATATTTTAATGCATGTGTTTAATAGTTGGTTTCTTACGTATAGACTAGGACCCTTACAGACAGGGAACATATCCTGTTCATTGTATTCTGGGCACTTCAGAAGCACAAATATTTGTTAAATGAATAAATGGTAGGGCCTGTCGTGCCAATTACATGGGAATCATTTCTATATTACACTTTGGGGTCACACGAATGTTGTGTATACTTACAAAATTAAATTAAAGTTAGAAAAATACACTCTATAAATATCAAAAGCCCAAAGGAAACAAGTGAACCTAACTAACCATGTATCAAGTTAGTAATTTAGTAACCCAGAGGATTGTGTCAATTGCTTTGAGAAAAAATGGAATTTGACTGTAGTATTTATCCTAAGGACAAAGGGACTTGCAAAGAATTCTTAAACTGTTTTTAGCAATCATACTGTGAGTAACAATATTGACATTACTGTCCTGAGACTATTACATATGAAATATCACCTTGCACATGGATAAAATAAATACAAATTATTTACTATCAGTAAGAACCAAGATTTTTAGTGAAAAGAGCTATAGTAGAAAAATAAAGAAGAGAAAACCCTTAATCTTAAATTTAGATTGGCAATATCAGTATAAATTCATAATATATTTTCATTTTAAAAGGTTATTTTCCTAGCTTTAGCCACTCTAAAGGTCTAGGATCAGTAACTATTCAGTAGTAGTAAATACTCTTAGTGCTCAGATTGTAGTCTAAAAATCCATTCTCCATTAGAAGGAGCCAGGCTCTTCGGAGAAATGGCCAATTCTAGGGCTGGGGCAAGAAATATACAAAATAAATGTGGTACATCTTATCACTCCAGCAAGGAATTCACCAAAGATAACTGGGGTCATGTGAAAGGAACTCAGGATCCAACTCAAAGATGTTCCCCCATTGACCAAAGACAGGACAATGTGAACAATAGTAAGGAGAATGAAAGCAATGGATGGCAACATATTAAATAGGTTTAAATCCCTGAGTTCAAAATAATTCCTATACTCTTTAGCCACCTTTAGAACTTGCTAAGTAACAAATTCATTTTATGTCATTTTTAAAAAGAAAGAAAAAGTATTACCAGCCTTCCTGTATGAATTGTATTTCAGAGTGAGCAAATATTTGATAATGAGAAAATTCTTTAATAAAGAACACCTAGCTAATGCAGAAAGAATGATGAAATTACACTATTTTTATGACCTCTAATGAAGTCATGATCCTGTTCAACATTCACCTATTACTGCTAAAACCATTAAGTAAAAACGAATGGGAAGTTTTATAATGATGGATTAGGTGATCCAACCTGGACCATTGATCAGCCTCAGCATTACGAACAAGAAAACAACCAGATATTCTGCGCCTCCTGATCCAATGCAACAGGAGAGACACAAAACCACCAAAAAACACCCATGCCAAAAACCAGAACACGAGGACAGGAACACAGGAACTTGTGAAACACCTCATTTGATGCTGTTAGCAAAATCCAGAAAGTGGGAAGTGCTGCTGGACAAATGCCCTGGTTTCTGTAACAAATCACAGCAGAGGAAATCTCCAGTAATCTCCAGGTCCAACACTTAGAGATATGCCAACCAAATGTCAAGTGTGGACCATATTTTGATCCTGATTCAAACAAATCAACTCTAAAAAATAATCAAAATGTGTTATATGCATGCATATAAATGCCACAGTGAAAGCCAATATTTTGTAAAATTAATATAAATGCCACAATGAAGCTCAATATTTTGTAAAATTAGCATGTAGAAAAAGAAGAGAGGCCATTGAGAAAAATTAATTACTAACTGAATATTTGGTAATATTAAAGACTTGTTTAAATTTTTAGATGTGATGATAAAAATATAGTCTTTTTCTTTAAAAATACAAATTATTTTAGAAATTAAAGGAAGATAATACAGGTCTCTGCCTTCCAGGGGTGAAATGATCAGATATGAAAGCAACATGAGGCCTCCATCCACAGAGTCCTTACATGACATGTGGGCTTCCAACTCTGGGCAGTTCTCATTCCCCCAGGTGCCACCCACCACTGACTGAATAATGTGCTCTTTTGGTTTCCTAGTGATCTCTTGTGGCAATCCTGGGACTCCAAGCAATGCACGTGTCCTGTTCAGTGATGGCCTGGTTTTCTCCAGCTCTATCGTCTATGAGTGTCGGGAAGGCTACTATGCCACAGGCCTGCTCAGCCGACATTGCTCTGTCAATGGCACCTGGACAGGCAGTGACCCTGAGTGCACAGGTGAGAGCCCAGACCTTCTGGGCTCCATGGTAAATGGTACCCCAGGCAGTATGGCCCCTTATTGTCAAAGAAAAAGGCTGTCCAGGAGAGACTGGGAGAACTCGTTGGAGTGTGGGGACTTGTGCCTGAATGAGAGAAGGCACACAAATGGCCTCTACTTGTTGACCAAGTGCCAGCCAGAGTTAAGTGCTTTATTTCGTTTGCATGTCATATACAACCCCTTTAAATACCTACTGTCTGCCCCATCTTATATGTGGAATTACTGAGACTCAAAGGGGTTGAGAAGATATATTGCCCATTTCTCAGGCCCTAGTCAGCTTCTTGGGTGTTTGTTTGTTTGCTTGTTTTCTAGTACAAAACCTTGGGGTTCAGTCTTATTCTCTTTCCACTTTAAAGCTGCCACCGTCCACCATTTTGTTACTTTTTTCTCTTCCTTGGACCCATCACCCTGACCTAGCTCCAAAACACTGTAGCCTCACAGCTCTTCTTTCTTGCTCCTGTCAAGTGTACCCCAAATTCTTCCTTACAAAGCCAGTCACTGTGGAGCCCAGATGGAGGAAAGAAATAGGGTGGGGTAATCTGACAATATTCTCTCTTGAAAGGTTGAATCTGTGTTTTTAAATTCATCGGACTTCTTGTATTGTATTCACTTTAGTTCTAATAACCACAGTTCATCAAACCCATCCTCACTTGATTCTGCAACAGAGGCATGACAATTGAACAGATTTATGACCTTGTTTCCAGGCTGTTTGGCCTACAGAGGTCTCCTAGGCAGAATGGCAGGTTATAAAATGCATCCCTGAACAAACTGTTTTATATGGTCTATTAACACATCCTAAATGCTTCAATCTGGAAAGCCCCACTCCCTGGCCCCCCAGCCTCATTAGGAAGAGACCCCTGTGTGCACCTCCTGGGGAGGGGGTAGGTTTGAATAAAAAGTGTGGTCTTCATAGCCTAATTTCCTGGTGTGCATAAGGATGATATGGATATGGACAGCAGAGTTGTTGAAGGCCTATGCAGGAAGATTTGATCTAATAGCCTTTAGGATGAGTAGTGCCCACTTGGAAGCCTGTGAAGCACAGAGCATCCCCGATGTGACCATTTTCCTCCTGGACATATACAGGGACTGACAGAGATGGTACTGGGATTCTGAGAAACAGCATAGGGGGCTGGGAGCAAATAACATTGTATCTCTCTTATCCTAGTCATAAACTGTGGTGACCCTGGGATTCCCACCAATGGTCTCCGGCTGGGCAATGACTTCAGGTACAACAAAACTGTGACATACCACTGTGTCCCTGGCTACATGATGGAGTCACACAGGGTATCTGTGCTAAGCTGCACGAAGGACCGGACGTGGAATGGTACCAAGCCAGTCTGCAAAGGTGCGTCTGAGGGCTGAAACTATGAACAGAGAGCCAAAGAAGATATTCGAGTGAGACATGGACCTTGAATATTGAGAAGGGAAGGGGTGACAGGGCACTCTAATGTCTTATCGGGGGTATGCAAGGTGAGGACTGGTCCTGAACATCAGCTCAAAAGAAATCAGAAGGGACCAACATAAGGACTGGGCTTCAGACACTGAGGGGGCCCAGGGTTGGGCAAAGAAAGGAGAGGATTGTGACACTTAAGAGGAGGTACTGTAAGGCACAAAAGTGTGGAATTCCCACAGAAAGAGAGGTCTTTGGCCCAGGCTCCCAGCTGGGAACAGAGTAGTCAGTGGTGGTGACAGGGTTGGTTTCCCCAGGACAGTACCAGGGCTGAGCTTGCTCTGATCTCCCCCACAGCTGTCATGTGCAAGCCACCTCAACTCATCCCCAATGGGAAAGTGCTGGGGTCTGACTTCATGTGGGGCTCGAGTGTGACCTATGCCTGCCTGGAGGGTTACCAGCTCTCCCTGCCTGCAGTGCTCACCTGTGAAGGAAATGGATCCTGGACCGGGGAGCTGCCTCAGTGTTTCCGTGAGTAGCTCACAAGGCCCTAGGCCATCTCAGATGTCTCCTCCACTTCCCTCTTCAGAGCTCTACTGCTGGAAAGCCTAGAATAAATATCCCCTCCCCAATCAGGGAAGAGATTTGTCAAAGACACTATTAGAGAAGAACAGAAGCTTGAAAGAAGAGCATGAGAATACTGTACCTTTACTGAGCTCTGGTTTTGGACACTGTCTATAGTCACAGGGGAGAAATTAAGCCAGAGACAGAGAGGTGTTTCAAGAAACACTTGGGGGGTAGTTGCCTGGATGAGATGGTACCCTAAGATGTAGGGACAGTCAGAGCTAGAAACAGGCTTGTCTTTGTGGGAAATGCCCTCCCTATATGGGAAAGACTTCTGGGAGACCACAGTTTTCTGGTGAGAGATTATTTCTTATCCACCTGGGCTAGCTGTGTTCTTAAGAGCCCCAAATCCATTTCAGGACTTTTCACTTACTGAGGCCCCAGAGGAGCAAGCTGCAGCATGCTTATCCTTGATACGCTCCACAGATGGGCCCTGGAAGGTTTTCTCAATGCCCATGCTTTGAACAAACAGTAGGACCTATTTTGTCTTTCTAGTTGACATTTATGTAATTGCACAATTCGTACACTCCTGACTCTGAAAATTTGCCTCAGTTTGGGAATTTCAGACAAGATTAGGGACAAAAACTCAATGGTGGACACAGACCCTTGCATCATGGTTAACCACCCTTTGCTTACCATTTAAGTCAGGAAGTCTTGGAATTGGATGTGGGCTCAATAACTTTATTTTCCCTCTTGAGAAATAACTAAATTGTTTTTAAACAATGAATTACAGTCACTTTTTTAAAATGCCCTATATCAAAAAATACAAAGAAGAAAGTAAGACTTCCCAAAGATAACCACAGTTAAACTTTGGAGTCTGCCTCTGCATGGATCACAAGGCATTTTTGCATATATAGTGATATGTATATAAATTTCTATAAATAGATCATGCTGTGTATACTATTTTATAACTTGGGTTCATTGATGAGCCACCACAATCTTTCTGCAAACTCTGTCTCCATAATACATACTGATCTACGTATCACTTTAAAGAATTTCCTTGTTGTATATATCACAATTTGTTTATTCTTCATTTGTGATGAATTTAGGTTATCTCCAATGTAATCATGTTGGAAGTTTCTGCAATAAATATCCCTGAAAATAGCATTTCTTTGCTCTTGTGGTAACACCCTAGGAGTGAGAATGTGGGGCCAATAGGCAGGCACCCTGTATGTCCTGAATTGCCTTCTAGAAAGGGTGCTGCAACTTATGTTCCCACCAGCAGCTATAAGAATGTTTCTTGACTTACACCCTAATCAACAATAGATGTTACCAATATTTTTGAATATTTATCAGCCTGAGGAGTTTAAAAAGGTATCTCTTGGCTTTAACTGGCATTGCTGGTGAGACTGACTGAGTTGCTGTTTCTTTACTTGTCAGCTATTTACATATCTTGTTCTTTTAATTGCCTCTTCCAGATATGGTAACTTCTAATTAACTTGACTTTTGACGGACGTCTAACTGTTCAGCCCAGATTCCCAGCTTCCAGGACATAGGCTAGTCCAGCTTCCCTCAGCACTTTATGTACACACTTGCTAATGCATGCATACACACACCCATTCACTAACATCATGGCATAATGTGATGTCCTGGGAGCTTTGGCTTTGGCCATGAATTTTTATAATACATTATAAGTTTAACATGAGCCAAGTGAAATGGATACACTCACAGTACGCACCATGGTGCATAGAAAGCTGAGAAACTATCAAATTTTTGAAGATAATAACTGAAGATAAAAACTTAGAGATAAGTCCACTCCTAGAAAATGCTCCTAAGAATTTTGCACGTGTGAAAGAAAACTCATATGTAACTATGTAATAAAAAATGCCGAATATATGCATTGTGCTTAAATGTAATTGCAGTACAGCCACTCATTGGAAAATTGTGTAGCCAGTAAATGATATCATAAACAAAAAATGTTTGCAGGATGATATTAAGTGAATGAAGTAAGATTTGCAATCATATGGACATTCAGTTTGCAGCCATGCACAAGTGTATACACAACTGGTGAAGACTAGAATGGAATATGCACAAAATGGGGAAGAAGTTTTAGAGTGGGATTGCAATTTGTTTTTTCTCAATGTTCTCTGTTTGCTGTTGTTGCTGCTGGGCACTGAACCCAAGGGCTCAAGCATGCTGAGCCCATTCCTTACCTCTGAGCTACAGCCCCAGCCCCATCTCAGTGTTCTAAACTTCTTGAAATGTTAGTCCTTGACTTGGGTGATAACTAAGCTCTACGCCTTGGGAAGAAGCAGAAGCTCCTAGCAGCTGCTGCAGTAATGAGGCAGGCAGAATCAAGAAGTGCTTGCTGGGGTTGCCCCAGCTTCCAAAGTTCAAGTGGAACCTGGAGAAAAATAGGAGAAAGAACAAAGGCAGGGGTAAAGGCAGGAAAGAGTGTGTTCTGGGAAACAACTTGAACCCACCTTTCTCCCTTTGTCTCGCCAGCTGTGTTCTGTGGAGATCCCGGGGTCCCTCCCCGTGGGAGAAGAGAAGACCGAGGTTTCTCCTACAGGTCATCTGTGTCCTACTCCTGCCATCCCCCTCTGATCCTGGTGGGCTCTCCTCGAAGATTTTGCCAGTCGGATGGGACATGGAGTGGCACACAGCCCAGCTGCATCGGTGAGTGGAATCTGGGGCAGTGCGTGTCCCAGTTGGTAGGTGACCTCTGGGGACTGAGGTGATGGCCTCCCTTCCTGGTCTTCAGTGGTCTCATCTTCAATAGAGAGTGAGTCCTCCTGCTCTGAGATCCATGGAACACCCAGAGCTAAGGTGCTTGGGGAATGGAATGCCCAGCCAGGCTTAGAGGGCGATGGCGCTCACAGGAGATGGGGAGTCAGGCCAGGGCTCTGATTTCTGTCCCACAGCTATCTGTCAGTGAGAGGAGGCAGTGACTATGTCAGTGACCATGGATCTGCCTCTTTGTTTTGCCCATCCAGATCCCACGCTAACCATGTGTGCTGATCCAGGAGTGCCGCAGTTTGGGATACAGAACAATTCCCAGGGCTACCAGGTAATGAGATCAGCCCAGATTGGGCCTTCCTCCCTCCTGTCCCTTCCTGTCACTCGGTGTCAGAGGACCCAGGGACATTTGTGGGGACAGGGGAAGGTGGAAGGGGCCTTGGAAACTGGACAAAGGAAGGGAAAGCATTTGGCATGGCTCCTGAGGTTCAACATTCACACATGCTGGGACTCAAGAGTTCCACTCCTGGAAACATAGCCAGAGATACTCTTGCACATGTCATGAAAAATACTGTGATATATTTATAGGATGGATTATTATACAACAGTGAAAATGAATGAACTATAGCTCTACATGGTGTGAGAATGAATGAACATGACAAGGATGAATCTTAGAAACATACTGTTAAATGACAAAAGTTTAGATATAAAGATTAAAACCAGTAAAAAGTTATTAAACTGTTTAGAGATACAGGTATGAATATGTGACAGAATTATTTTTTAACAAACCAAAGAAATTTAAAACACAAAATTCAAGATGGTGGTTACCACCAAGAGGAGCTGAGAGTTGGATCGGGGAAGGAGCACACGCAGTCCACTCCTTATCCTACACAGCACCCTCCACTTTAATGTGCTTATTTTATTATTACATTTACTATCTCTATGTGTTACTACATTCATTTATATGCATCAGAGGTCACAT
Source organism: Heterocephalus glaber (assembly GCF_000247695.1). Next base: position 16,613,174 of record NW_004624764.1, on the reverse strand, counting down.
GATGATTTTTGCAAAGAGGAAGTCATGGGCAAGGTCATGCAGGGCCCTGAGGCCAATGTAGGTATTTGGGGTTTTATTCTAAATGTTATCAAAAGAGGTTCAATCTCATTCATCATTTTAAATACCACTCCAGCTGCTGAGTCAAGAATGGATAACAGAGGGGCTAAGAATAGAAGGTCATAGACATGTAAGACAGTGTTGTTGTGACCAGGTGAAATTGTGTGGAAGCAGTGACAGTGGAGGCAGAGAGAATGTACCTGGGTCCTCCAGGTATGTTCTGTGTACAGAGCTCTTCCATGGAACTAAGGATGTTGATAGGCTGGATTGAGGGCTGAAGGAATCAAACTTGGCATGAAGGTTTTGATTTGGGCAACTGGATGGATAAAGGTACCATTTGCTGAATCATGGTGAAATCTGAGAGAAACAGGCTGGGCACAGAGGAAGGGAGTAGAAATTAAGAGTTTTACATTGCATTTAAATGTGCTTCCATACATAATAGAGATGCATGAGCATTTGAGCTGGGAAGTAGTGCAGTCTGACTTGCAGTGTTGGAAATTGGCCTGGCCACATTAAGCCAGACAGATTGGAGGGACAGAGATAAAACTGGTGTTTATAGGAATATCAAGTGGACAGTCAGGGACTGGTGGGGTGTGAAGGTGAAGAACACAACCGAGCAGAGGGAGAGTGGCAGTTCTGTCCAACAGATATTTGCAAAGCACAGCATCATATTCTGGGGGCCATATCTGTAAGGAAGACTGGTCTCCAATCCTTGGGGAACTTACAGTTCCATAAAAGAAGGGGAAACACCCATGTGAAATTTGATTTTGCACAGATGGTCACATTGTATAAAATGCTTTCAATTCCACTACGGCATTTGAGTGTCACAACATTTCTGAGTAGCTGTGACTCAATGGCCATCCCTCTTTATACTTAGGAAGACTAGGTATAAACCTAGGAATGTATAAACCCAGGAAGATTTAGAGTAGAAGACAGAAATCGGATCTAGGGTCTTTTGATTCTGTCTACCACCACTGTGTAATCAGAGCACTGATCTAGCTCAGGGTACAGATAAGCCTTGTGGAAGAGGTGTGATATCTACTGCCCTAAAGGATCAGTAAAAGGTTTAACCAAGCAGAGAAGCTTTCTGTTGCAGCCTGAGGCATTAACGTGGGCAGGAGTTGGGATGTGGGAAGTGAGTGGCCATGTGACAGGCTTGGGAATTGTCGCTGGATAGAAGGTGATGCCAGCCTCTCCCATCCTTGCTGCAGGTTGGAAGCACAGTACTCTTCCATTGTCAGAAAGGTTACTTGCTTCAGGGCTCCACCACCAGGACCTGCCTTCCCAACCTGACCTGGAGTGGAACCCCACCCGACTGTGTCCGTGAGTACACCCCAGACTTCACCAACACCATCCTGCCCCAGCGGGGCATCCAGGATGTGCTTGGTTGCCACTTCCCATCTAGATGGATATTGATCTTTTTTGAGTCCTTATTCCTTTGAGCTCCCTCATTCCTTGGGGCACGAAAGACTTTCTGGAATTTGAAGACAATTCCTTTTCCTTACCAAAAAAAAAAACTATTCCATGGCAGCAAAAACTAACAACTACAAGGTCAAGCCTCAAGTGGCCATTTCAGGCTCTGATGATGGCCACTTCATCTCCCCTCAGGCAAGTGCTACAGGCTTAGAGAGTTGACCAAGCCATGAGCCACGTGACTTTCAGAGAAGAGGCTGGGGAGGGCATGGAAGGGCCTAGAAAGGAGAGGAAGGGAATGTTCCATCTAGAAACAGGGGATGATGGAAAAGGCCCTGAAGACTCATCTCCTCAGGTCTAACAATGTCTTTCCTCTCACTCAGCCCACCACTGCAAGCAGCCAGAGACACCAACCCATGCTAATGTTGGGGCCCTGGACTTGCCCTCCATGGGCTACACACTCATCTACTCCTGCCAGGAGGGCTTCTCCCTCAAGGGTGGCTCTGAGCACCGCACCTGCAAAGCAGATGGCAGCTGGACAGGCAAACCACCCGTCTGCCTGGGTGAGTGAGACCACAGGGAGCTGCTGTAGGGCACAGGCCAGAGGGCCATGGAGCGTGGGCTGAAAGAGACCCAAAGGAAAGTGGAACCCTTATCATATCCCCCTTGTTGCTCTGAGCACTTTGTATTAACTCACTCGGTCCTCATGAGCATCTTATAAGGCAGGTGCTGGTTGTATCTCTACTATATAAGGAAACTGAGGCAGGGGGACATAAAGCAACATGCCCAAAGCCACCAGCTGGTAAAGGGAAAGGGTGAAGGTCTGAACCAGTAATGGCAAACCTTTTAGAGCTTTCAGTGATACAAACAGTCTGCTGTGGCACATGTGCCATAGGTTCCCCACCGCTGATCTAAACTTTGGCGCTTGACAACTTTTCCATCCTGCCCTTCAAACACAGAGAAGGCTTCATGGTCAAAGCCTTTATCAGGGGTAGAATTTAATAATGTTGTCTTATTTTCATTGTATGAATTATTATAAATTTTATTTCTATAAATTAATACTTTTACATTTTTTTCTATTTATCAATTATTTCCGTTTTATTTTTATTAGTACATGTCTGCAATACATGATGATTACATTTCTTATTCAAAACATCTTCAGTGACACATATTGGTACATGTTTACGAGGCACAGCATGACCGTGTGTAATGACCAAATCAGAAAAATTTCTATCTCTTCAAACATTTATCATTTCTATGTGTTTTCCACATATGGTAGTGGTACAAGTTTCTTTTAAAAGTACATTCACTATTTTTATTGTGACAAAATGTACATAATATAATATTTTCATTGTACATTCAGTGGCATCGGGTACATTCAGTATCATGCCATCATCATTCTTAACAGAAACTAAACCTATGAAACAGTAACATCCATTTTTCCTTTTCCTTAGCCATGGAAACCTCTATTATACTGTCTGTCTCTATAAAGTTGCCTCTTCTAAGTACCTCATTTTAATGGAGTCATACACTATTTATCTTTTTGTGTCTGGCTTATTTCTCTTGGCATAATGTTTTCAAGATTCATCTATGCTTTAGCTGGTATCAGAATTTCATTCATTTTATGGCTAATACTCCATCATATGGATATATCACATTTTGTTTATTAACTCATCCAATGATAAACAGTGGAGTTGTTTCCACTTTATGGCTGTTATAAATAAAGGTGCTGTGAATATACATGTACATGTTTTGTACGGATATATTTCCAGTTCTCTTGGGTGTATAGTTAGAAGTGGAATGATAACTCCATGTGGAACATATTGAGGAGGTGCCAAACTTTTCCAAAGTGCCAGCAGCATTTTACCTTCCCGCCAGCCATGCACCAGGGTTCCAAGTTCCTTTGTATTCTTGCCTACCTTGTTATTGTATATTGATCTCAGGCAGATGTAAAGTGATACCTTGTGGTTTAAGTGTTTTTCATCCAACTAATTATTTTAACACATAAATTTCTTGTTGTTGTTGTTCTTTTTTGGTACCAGGGATCAAACTCGGGTCCTTGAGCTTGTGAGACAGGCGGTGGAACCATTGAGCTAAATCCCCAGCCCCTACACATAAATATTGATACATATGTGGTGTACAACATGATGTTTTGATATACGCATACATTGTGGAATGGCTAAATCAGGCTAATTAACATCCACTGCCTCACATAACTATCATTTTTTATACAAAGACATTTAATATCTCTCAGCAATTTCCAAGTACATAATACACTGTTAACTATATTCATTAGTATATACAACAAATCATGAACTTATTCTTCCTGTCTACACAAAATTTTTTATCCTTGACCAAAATCTTCCCAGTCCTACTTCTGCAGTGCCTCATACTCTGATAACCCCATTCTGCTTTCTGCTCCTATGAGTTTGGCTTTTTTAGATTCCACATATATGTGAGTTCATGTAGCATTTGACTTTCTGTGCCTGCTTTATTTCACTTAGTATAATATCTTCATGTTATCAGGACAGGATTTCCTTCTTGTGATTAGTATTTCTGTGTGTGTGGGTGGGTGGGTGTGGGTGTGGGTGTGTGTATGTATAAATACAAATTATAGACAAATGGGTCAATTCCATATCTTGGCTACCATAAAAACTGCTGCAATAAACATGAAAGTATAGACATCTCTTCAACATACTAATTTCAAGTCCTTTGGGCATATACCCAGTAGAGGGATTAATGGATCATAAATTAATTCTATTTTCATTTTTTCTCCTGACTACTTTAAGATTATGGTGATCCTGTTATCCCATTATTTAATGCATTAATAAAGAATCATATATATGACTGTATCCTAGTGGTTTGTTTAATACTTCAATAACTATAACTGATATAATTGCAATTCTTTGTATTTTATTATTCTGAGATGGGTCTCTAGCATCACCAGACCATCAAAGCTGTTCATGTCCTGCCTGCTCTAAGAAAATAAGTCCAAAGCAAGATGTCAGAGAACGCATTGAACTAATGTCAGCAGCCATTACCTTTCCAACAGAATGTGAATCAGAGGCTGATCCCGTTTCCTTCCATTCTCTTTCCCCAGCAGAGGTCCGGCCCAGTGGGAGACCCATCAACACTGCCCGAGAGCCACCACTTGCCCAACCCTTGGGTATGTATTGTCTTGATCACTGGCTCAAAAAAATGGTATTATTCCCATCACTTAGCCAGAAACATGCACATGAATTGCTGAGTGCTTGGAGGAATGGCATGAAAACCCTTAACTGACTCAAATCTATTTGCTTGCCCACCTTCCTAGCCAAGCACCCTTCAGGAGGAAGCAAGCCTAAAGGAAGCAGAAACTTCATCCACAGGAGAAAGCCAGGGCCATCCTGAAACAGGTCCTGAGCTCCAAGCTCTGCAACCAGTGATAGTGTGCTCACATAGATACATACACCCAGGTCCTGCCCAGGAGCTACCTAGAAATGGTTACTTCTTTATGACAGGTATTGATTCTTTCAGTATCACATCCAGAACTGAACATAGAAAAATGGGTGTGCCGTGACCAATGCAAAAATATTATAGACTCTCACATTCTTTTGGGGGCTTCTATTTTTTTACGACACGTGCTAGTTAGCTTTCTATTACTGTAACAAATACCTGAGATAATCAGCTTATGAAGAGAAGTTGTATTACACCTTTGGAAGTGAGTCCATAACTGGTTGGCCCCATTTCTTTTGGACCAGTAGTGAGGCAACACTTCTTGGTGGAAACATGTGGTAAAGGAAGCCCATGCACCTAGTAGCCAGGTGTGAAAAAAAGAGATAAGAAGAGGAAGGACCAGAGTCCTACAATCCCTTCAGGCCACGTCCCCAGTGACCTGAAACCACCAGCTATGCCTCTTAAAGTTCCCATCACCTCCCAGTAGTGCCACACTGGGAACAAAGCATTTACACAAGGACCTTTGTGGGGGGGCAGCATTCCAGAGCCACACAATAGCACCACATTAGCATGTGTATTAAACAGGTAATAAGATTAGATTGGCATCATAAACTCAATTCAGGGCTATTTTTGTCACTGACCAGCTCTGTCCCTGTGCAAATAAGCATCATCTCTTAAGCTTCAGTTACCTTTTGATAAGATAGGGATCAAAATTCTTGCCTTAGAGAATTATTACAAAGATAAATAGCAATATTAGTAGCTATCACTTATTAGGTGATGTTACGTGCTCGACATTGTGTAGCATGCCGTTTGCACTGTTAGATCATTTAAGCCCTACAATAACCCTGGTGAGGTAGGTGGGATGGCCTGCAGAACTACAGGTATGGCCCCTATAGGTGAGAAAGTTAAGATTCTTGCTCATGATCAAGAAACTCATAAGTAACAGAACTACGTTTGAAATCCAGGTCACTCTGCATCAGCTAATGCTCCTCTCCACCACACTGGACTAACATTAGCTTTCTTCTCCCTTTCTCCATCTTTTAGACTCCTTCTCTTTTTTTCTTCCTTTTTCTTCCGTCTTCCTCCTAGTTCCGTCTCTCTTTGTATCTTTTTTAAAATTTTATTTTTAATTGACAAATAATAAATGTATATATCTATGGGGTACAATGTAAAGTTAGATATGATATATGTTTTAATATAACTAAATAAATCTAATTAACATATCCCTTAACTCACCTAGTTATCTTCTGTAGTGAGAGCATTTAAATTTACTCTGTTAGCAATTTTGAAATATATAATATGTTATTGTTCATTATATCACCGTGCTGTACAATAAATAACTAAAACTTATTCTTCCTGCCCAGTTAAAACTTGGTCCTCTTGACCACTCTCTCCCCATCCCTCTTCCCCGCTACCAGTCCCTGGTAATGACCATTCTACTCTCTACTTCTGTGACTTCTACTTTTTTAGCTTGCACATGCACACAAGCTCATGCAGTTTTTGTTTCTGTCTTATTTCCCTTAGTCTAATGTCCTCCTGACTCATCCCATGTTGTTACAAATAACAGAAAATGCATTTCTGTTTAAAGACTGAATTGTATCCCATTACGTGTACATACCACATTTTCTTTATCCATTCATCCACCAATGGGCACTTAGGTAGATTCTGTATTGCTTATTGTGAAAATGCTGAAATGATCATGGGAGCGTGGGAATATGCATATCTCTTCAGCCTATTGATTTCAATTCCCTCCATCCATATACTCTGAGATACAAGAGATTCATAAAAGGACCACAGCACTCTACCATCCTCCCCACATGTGAGACTGTGGGGCAAGAAAACAACTTCAATGAGTGAGCTGGAATGAGTTGTCAGATGGTCCCAATTTTACCAACAACACACAAAGTCTTCTCACATGTGTTTTTCAATTCCTCTAGTTCCTGGGGATGTTTTTGCCAAGAATTTCCTATGGAAAGGGGCCTATGAGTACCAAGGGAAGAAGCAGCCAGCTATGCTTAGAGTGACCGGCTTCCAGGTTGGCAACAGCAAGGTCAATGCCACCATGATTGACCACAGTGGTGTGGAGCTGCACTTGGCTGGTAAGAAAGAGGCCATGGCCGTGAAAAGCAGGACAAGTAGAGAGGCTGATGAGCACATACTTCTGCCAGGATGAGTTTAATAGCTCAGCATCATATCTTCATGTGAGGCTCAGACTTGTCTGGTAGTCAAAGGGAGGAAGAGGCACTATGTCCATTTTGACCATAGACTAATGAAGTAGTTAGATGAGAAACATTAATAACAAGGAGAAGAGAGACTGATATAGCTAAAACTGAACCAAAAGTAAGGCAGAAAATTTCCAGAAGCCCAAATTCAAACAATCAATAAATCAAAGAAAATATATCCCTTATCAAAAAAACCCACAAAATGTCATTTTCCATGTATCCCATCAAACTCAGCTTTTAAAGTATAAACCTTAATACTGTCAGATTGATAGCAGTAAAGTCAAAGTCTAAAATAGTACAGTTCTAGAAAAAAATGGCAATAGATCCTTGAAAATGATTCAACTCATTAATTGCATTTCTAATGATTTTTATTGTAAGAAATTGACATGGTGCGAGTCAAACATTTGTAAATAAAGTGTAATTACTTTAGAGTTATTTGTATTACAAAAAGCTGAAAATAAAAAATTTCTCAAACATAAAAAATAGGTTTTGTAATTATGTAATATCTGCTGGGTAAAATACTCCAAATCAAGGGGAAATGTGCCCACTACAATGTATTTAAAATATTACTCCAGACTTTTAAAAAAAAATGTTATTATAAGAAAGAAAACAAGAAGTATTTACACTAAAATGTTAACAGTGATTATTGCTTAGTAGAGACATTAGGAAAGACGTTTTTCGCTTCATGTACCTCTGTGCTTTTCAAAATGTTCCCAATTTTTAATTTTTTTTAATGAGAAAAATAAAATATCTTAGCAAACAAGTGTTTCTTGAGTAGAGATAGAGAAGTGAAAGCATGAGTGAGTGAAGGGATGCGCTAACCCACCGCCCCACATACAGTCAATCATGTCCACTCGTGTGCACGTACACACTGCCACATGCTAATATGCACTCACATGCTCTGACACATATCCATAAACACACACTCGCATGGGTAAGCCCTCATGCCTCTCTGCACCCCCTGAACTGTAAACATGTCCATGCATCAACAGATCAAAGTTCACAAAATCACATTCTCCCACTGCACGTGTAAACAGGATCGGTCTCTACACAATAATCCAGTTATTAACATGCATTATACACATCCTGGCATGTACTCACATTCAGCCTATACTAACTCACAGATAACACTATATTCACCTCTTACAGGTGTGCAGAGAATATTTCTATCAGTGTCACACATGAAATTCCATTTAGGCCCTCCCTCGTGGCCACGTGCCCACAAATTTGTGTTTTGAGATTTTTGCACATCTTTCAAATGTATTTTCTGAATTTTTTTTTTCCAGGAAATTACAAAAAAGAAGATTTTCATCTCCTGCTGCAAGTCTACCAGATTATAGGGCCTGAGGAGGTCTTTATGAATAAGTTCAAAGACGATCACTGGGCTTTAGATGGACATGTAAGTTCTGCAAACTGACCTCTGCACACTCCATACCATCCCTGATTCCCAGGTCCCTGGCAGGAAAGAGGATGCATGCAAACTGCACAGAAGGGCATGGAAACTCCCAGGATTAAGAAAGAATGTAGAGGAAGTTCTTGTGGGGCCAGGACTAGAAGCAAGGAAGTCCTGGTCTGCTAATGAAGTGGACAATGGAAAATAAAAAAGGGCCAGAGCATTCAGAATCCAGATGGTTACCATGTTTGGGAGAGATGGATGGGTTCTGGGAGTCAGGGTTGGAAGTTGGGGTAGAAGCAAATTAAAGGTCATGGTAGGAGGGAGCTGGAGACAGTGATGAGTTCTTAATGTCTACCTTGCACATCTCTTGACTCACATTGGAGCATGCAGCTTGTGGATAATTTAGCACAGCTTGAGAGACTGGAAATAGAGGTGGGGTAGGATTTCTTGTATTCCCTTATAACATATTACATTCTAGGACATTCTTGAGATAAAACCAGGTTCCCCAGTGATACTCCTTTGCCTGTACCTTCCTTTTTCATAGGTGGTAGAGTTGAGCAAAATTATCATCTACCACATGTATGGTGTCCCTGTCTTGGATTGTCAGTACTAGAAGAGGAAGGATAGAAAGAAGCAAGAGGTCATGGTGGGCCAGAGCAGCAAAGAGCCAAGGAGTCACTGTCCCTCCTTGGAGACAAGATTAGCTCGTGGAGCACTGTGTCTGAGTGACTTTGCTTTATAAACACATTAGAAGAATCAAGTGGCTTCTCCAGGGCCTAGTACCTACTGTCAGAGGTACCTACTGTCACCTGGTACCTACTGTCACCTCATGCCAGAGGTGATCTATGGGTCTCCTTGGATATCTGGCTACCAGCCAGCGCCAACAGTGGCAGAAACAACAGACTTTACCATTCAGGAGGGTTGCCAGGTGTGAGAGGACAAGGTTCAAAGGTGGGGCCCAGAGCTAGCAATGTAGGCCAGAGGCAAAACCAGAGGGAGCTGTGAGGCTGAGAGCAACAGGAGCTATAGGATGATAGCCAATGATCAGGGCCCCTTTGGCAGCCAACCAGGGCATGTTTGAGGTGACAGGTGAGGAGGTCAGCCTGGGGTGTGTTAGACAGAAGGTACCACAAAGAACAGATTGGGAGCTATGCCAGTAGCAGAGCATCCTCGAAGGACCTTTCAGATGCTGAGGCCGCAAACCACCTATCTGAGCTCCATGGAGGACTAGAGGCAGAGGGAAAGGGAAAGAGTTATATATTATATCCCTGTGTATCCCCAAAACTAATAGCTGTTGGAACTGTGGTGAGCTCTCCAAAGCAAGTTCAATCTGCGAGGCACATTTTAATCAGCTTCTCTTTGTTCTATGATGCTCCCAAAGTCAGTTTTCATCAAAGTAATGACAGCTCACATGTATCTAAGGCCTATTAATTAAGCCATAAGTACTTTATCTCTATAAACTCATTCAATCTTCACAGCAGCCCTATGCCATGGATACTGTTATTGTTCCTGTTTTACAAATGAGAAACTGAAGCACAGAAAGACTGATTTGGCCGGTAGAAAATAACATCATCTCCCCACCTCAGAATGCACAGGCACCCCACCCCCCCATGTCAGTCTTGCTCTTCCCTTGCCTGGGTGTGGGCAGAGGGTCACATGCCTTTGTGCTGGAGCAGCAGGTCAGTGGGTGATACCATCCTGCTGGGCACCGTGTACCTGTGAGTGTGTCCCTGGCCTGGCCTGGGGTGGCCAGCAGGAGTTCTGGACCCATCTAGCATGCCTTGTATCTTGCTCTTTCTGCTCCCCACTGTCACAGGTCTCCTCAGAGTCCTCTGGAGGCACCTTCATCTACCAGGGCTCCGTCAAGGGCCAAGGCTTTGGGCAGTTCGGCTTTCAAAGACTTGGTAACTAGCATGTGTCCTGTGGAAGTGTGAGCTCGTGGGGGTGACAAAGAAACTGCATGTTGTGGGATGGGAAGAGGGCTGACAAGGCACAGCATCTGAGACAGGTTCACACCCTTCTTTGGGTCCTGGATGCCTCCAAGATTCCAACAAAAGCCATGGTACATCTCTCCAGAACCAAACACCTGGACCTGACACACTCAGTCCTGCCAGTGTCCTGCTCAGCCATTGAGTTGAGTTATAGGGATGGTCCCTCAGGCATCAACCTGGCCATAAGGCCCAAAGATAACCTGCAGCATTCAAGTGAAGGTTCTTAGAGCTGCACTGCCTCATATGCCGTTTCCTCATGAGCCTGGTCCTGAGGGCTGGTATGGTCCCCACGTCACAGATGAGAAATCTAAGCACCAAGGAGGTTCCTCGCCTTCTTGCTTCCTGGGATCTTGACCCATCGTGCCCAGCCTCAGAGTGATGTGGGGAGGGACCCTGGCTTCTCAGGAGCAGTGCCCCGGTAGATAGCAGGCAGTTATGGGTGCTAGAGACCTGCTGTATACCCTTGGCTTCATCACCTCCAGTTTCCAGGACACCTTCTGCCAGGGAAATCTATTGCATTTTCTCATAGCTCTGACCTCCAGAAAGCTCCCAGTTATAACAGAAATCTGTTTCCTGTGGTTCCCCCTCCTCTCTTCCCTCCCCCAGAGTTGTCCTGTCTCTGCCTTCCTAGGCCACATGGAATAGGAACACTCTCTCCTGTGCAGCAGCCCTTCAAACACCTGAAGATGTTGTAACACCCACAGCGGAACGCACTGTTAATACTCCAGAGGGTCAAGGTTCTTGTTTGGGCTCTACAACCGACTTCCTGTCCCTGAGACAGACCTCTCCCCATTCAGAGCCCCATTCCCCCTTGATTAGATAGGTGCTTTCAGAGGCCACAGAGTCTGATGTGTTCATCTGGGCCCTCAGAGTCCGGGGGTTCATGGAAGAAGGAAGGAAGAGTCTCCAGAAAGGGGACCTTCAGCCCCATCTCAACTTGAACAGTTCTCCCTCATCTGTGCTATATTTTGGAGCCGTCTGATAAGAGGATTCTATGGCCATGAGAAACGTAGAAATTTCTAATGGACTGAGTCATTTAAGGTCGACTCTGGAGCCATGGTTCCAGGACCTTCCACAGTCGCCTTCCTTGGGACTGGACATAGTCGGTGCTGGATAGGATGTGACCAGCACAGGCAGGAGCCTAGGGCCCTTCCCAGGGAATGCCAGTGTGTGGAAGGCAGGAGGCAGAGCTCTGCCAGCCAAGCAGGACCAGGTGACACTTTCCCATAAAGGGTAGTGCATAGAGTGGCCAACAGGGACTGTCCACCTGGTGCTGTGCATCTGTGACTTGAGCGTTATTATGCTTTGGGACTTTGCAGACCGCAGGCTGTTGGAATCAGAACACGAGTCCATCGGCCGTCACTTTGCTTCCAACAGCAGCTCAGTGGCTGCTGCCATCCTGGTGCCTTTCATCGCCCTCATCATTGCTGGCTTTGTGCTCTATCTCTACAAGCACAGGTACTGTGGAGGAAGAAACCCAGGCCAGGAGGGCCACCAACACAACCCACTGGGAGCCTCCTTGGTTTGGGAGGGTGTGTGAAGCCTTGTAAAGGGAAGAAAGAGTCCTTCTACCCCCTCTCCCCTTTTGGACCTTGGTAAAGCATCTCTGTGTCTGTCTATGTCACGGTCACTCTCTCTCATTCCCAGGAGAAGACCCAAAGTTCCCTTCAATGGCTACGCAGGCCATGAGAACACAAATGTCCGGGCCACATTTGAGAACCCCATGTATGACCGAAACATCCAGCCCACAGACATCATGGCCAATGAGGCGGAGTTCACAGTCAGCACAGTGTGTACCGCAGTATAGCCCCCAGGCCTGGCTGCTACTGCTGCTGCCACCGAGAGCCCCGCCTCCAGCAGCTGGTGAGATGGGGGTGAGGATGGGAAGCAGGCTGTGTGGGGCAGGGCAGATGGGTAGCTGGGCACATGCAGGCACTCTAACAGGGCCACATACCCACAGCACAAGCACAGGCAGGTAGAGAGGGCTGCACACTGAGCCACACCATGTGCCAGGCACTGAACTGGGCACGTCACGGACCTGATTGAACCCCATCCACCTGTGAGGTAGGTGCTGTTGAGATCCTCACTGCACATGAGAAAACTGAAAACAGGCAATTACAAATGCCTGCACTTGACCAGGAGCACACAGCTAATAACTACTAGGTTGGAATCCAATCCCTAGCTCAATGAGTTAGCCCATGAGGGAAAAAAGACTACAGGCAAAAAAATATATGGTCTAAGTGTATTCTCCAGTCACAGGGAAGAATAAAAAGATGGACCCAACTAATTTTCTTTCATTCTTTCCCCTTTTTTCCTTCTTGGCTTTGCCTCTCTCTTCTCATGCTGCCTTTGCTGCCATCCTACCCTACCTGTCCTCTCTTCTACCAATTCTGCTGTGGTCTATTTGTTCCCAGCTCGCCCGGGGGGCAGGAAGGAGCTCCCTGAGCACAGTGCCCAGTGCTCTTTGTTCGTCTCTGCCTGTGTCTGCCACTGCTGGGACTCGGGCCCCACCCTGCCACCATCTACGCCTGCCACCCTGGAGAGGACTCCTGCTATGCCCTGGCTTGCCACAGGAAAGGAAGAGGGGCTGCTGACAGAGGAAGGAAGTTTATGGATTTAAAATCACAAAGCAACTTGTGGATGTGCTTGGGGGGGAGGGCCCTGAACACACACAAACACACACTTCTCCCTCATTTGTGTCCTATGGAAGTGATAACAAAGGCTTAAAAACATTAAGTGTGCATGTAAAAGATGCCCTGTGCCCTGATCCCCACAAACCCAGAGAAGATATGGGGGGGCATAATCAGCTCTATCAAACTAACATGCTCCTCACTGGCCCCATGTGTGAGGACAGCATGAATGCCTTAGTAGGGTGTTTCCCCAGAAAGCAGTCGCCTACAGATGGATGGTCCCATCTGCACAGTGGCAGCAAGGATGACCCTGGAGACAGGCAAAAATCTTCAGAAATAGTTTGGCGATCGGTTTCTTTATTTTTTCAAACATAATTGTACTGAGTTCTAAACCCAGTGAATTAAAAATAATTTGGGTCCTGGGAAAGAAGGGTGAGCCAAAGAGACAGGAATCTGGCCAAGAGCCCAAGTTCATATCCGGCTGTCCGATGAGCAAGAGAAGAGAAAACAAATCTGTGACCCAGAAAGAGGTAACAGATCTAACCCCAGAAGGCAGGTGCTAGAGAGGATGCACAAGACACCCAAAAAATGACAGCTGCCATGTACTAGGTTTCTTCTCTGTGCCTGACACTTATATACATAATTTCTAGTTTGTACAACACAATCAAAACAGGATTGGTATTCTCATTTTATAGATGAGAACATTGAGGCCCAGGAAGGTAAAGAGACAAGAGCCACAAAGTGAGTAAGAGCAGAGAATATGCTGACCCAAATCACTCTGACCCCAAAGTCCACTACACCCTCTTCCAGAAACTCAGGCCTAGAAGGGGCACCAAAGAAAGGGAAGGGTAGGTGAGTCTTGACATTAGCCCTGTGGCCAGGTCGGGCGGACAGGAACACCTGTGTCCCATCTGGGTTCTGCTCTTTCCACCTGGATAGCATCAGGACAGGAACCCAGTAAAGCCACCCTGCCCCCACTCCTTGCCTCCTGGCATTGGTGCTGGCCCCTCCGCTCTCAGAAGCCCCTGACCACAGCAGAGAGAGGAGCTGATAGCTTCACTATCAAAAGAACAGAGTGAATGAAAGTCACACTTTCTCCACCTCCTTGAAAGTGGTTTTGATTTACTTTGACAGTTTCATTGTGCTTGAGTCATCAATGAATTCCATATGAGTATTGTTCTGAAGCCCATAAGTTTAGGAATCAAAGTATTACATTTAGAGCCACTTTCTCTGTCCTTGGGAAGATCCCCATGGGCTTACACCTTCTGCATATATGACATGCCAGCCTCGGGTGTTTGTATGACATGTTGAAATAAACAGAAATGTGTAAGAGTCGGGGAGGAGGGTCATCTGGTTCCCTAATTCTGGGTTGGGACAATTGAAAGATCTGGCTGGGGCTGGGGATTTAGCTCAGTGGTTCCAGCGTCTGCCTCACAAGCGCAAGATCCTGAGTTCAATCCCTGGTACCAAAAAAAAAAAAAAAAAAAGATCTGGCTGATGTTAAGATAGGCTACAGTGAAAGGTGCCATTTCCAGCAGATATAATGGAGACTGGCAATGGTGGGAGCCTACTCCTGCCCCCTTCCCCTGGGACATCACATCCCCAGGCGAGGTGGGAGAGGACTGGTCCAAAGAAACACTTACACCCTCATCCTCTTCCATCCCTGGAACAAATGCAGAGAGCTCTGCTGCTCCTTCCCTTTCTCACATGCTGATCACTGGGGCTCCTCCTCCAGGCCCCACTCCCTCCCCTGTGTTCCCTTGTGAGTCCCACCAGATGCCCAAGAAGTACAGACTGCTGGGCACCCAGCACTCTGCTGTGCAGCACCCTCTCCCCGACTCTGGCATTTTCTCGCCACCTCCAGAGACTGGGACAGAAGCAGGGCCGATTTGGCCCTTCACCGCCTTTCACACCGCACTCCCACCACCGCCATCCCATGAGGGGAAAAAAAAAGTAAAACAAAAACAAAAAAAATCTTTTGTACAGAGATATATTTTTATTATACAAAGTTTGTACAGTTCCAAAAAAGAAAGAAAAAAGAGTGTAAATTTTTTTCATTATTGTAGGTAAACAGTAGTGAAAGCCTTTTTTGTAAATGTAATAAAATGTATAAATATGGTTTTCAGAAAACATCAAGTGCTGTAAATATGTAATCTACACATCTTCTTGGCTTGTCTGCAGTATATAAATTTAATTTATCCGTCTCTGTATATGAGGCTTCCCCCGCTGGGGTCCTGCATTATGGTACTTTCCTGAATTTGAAAGCAATTTTAAATTTTTTGAATTCAAATAAAATATAAATTTTTGCATTGGTTTTCTTACATTTTGATGGCCTCCTTCATGGCTGGGGGTGGGTGTTAGAGAAAGAAAGACATGTTTTAGGCTAACACCCAAGAATGGAAATGTGGAAGTTTCTTTCTTGTCTATGCCATGTTGCCACTGTTCCGTGTTATACTCCCAGCAAAAATGATATTATATATGACACACAAAATTAACTCAAAAACGTAAACAGAAGACCTAAAACTACAAAACTCTTACAAGAAAACCCAGAAGGAAAATTTCATAATGTTAGATTTGGTGAAGATCTGGATATGACACCAAAAGTACAGACAACAAGACAAGAAATTATATAAAGTAGACTATATCAAAATTAAAACCCTGTGTATACCAAAAGAAGCAATTGCTGGTATTAAAGGCAATCTATGGAATGTGAGAAAATATTTGCAAGTCATATATCTGATAAAGGGTTAATATGTAGATGATATAAAGAATACAAAATACCCAGAATAAAGAACTCCTACAAAAGACTTGAAAAATCATTGCTCTAAAGAAAAGATATAAATGGCCAAAACAAACACATTCAAAAGGTGCTCAAGTCATTAGAAAAATACAAATCAAAATTACAGTGTGATACCACTGCATACCCATCAGCATGGCCATGACAGAATAGGACAGGAAAGGAAAGGAAACAAAAGGAAAGGGGAAAAAAATGAAAGGAAAGCAAGGCAAGGATGTGGAGAAATTGGAACACTTGTGTCCCATTAGTAGGAATGTAAAATGGTGCTGCCACTATTGAAAACAATATGGTAGTTCTCAAAAGAATAATTCCATTTCTTGATATATATATCCAAAATCATTGAAAGTAAGGTCTCAAAAAGATATTTGTGTGCCAGGGTTCATAATAGTAGTGTTTACAATAGCCAAAGTAGAAACAAACCACATGTCCATAAGTGGATGGATAAACAAAATGTGATACATATATACAATGGCATATTGTTCAGCATTAGAAGGTAAAAAATTCTGACATGTGCTACAACATGAATGAACTCTGAGAACATTCTGCTAAGTAAAATAAACCAGTCACAAGTAACAGATGCTGAATGATTCCATTTCTCTGAAGTACCTAGAGTAGTCAAATCTATAGGGACAGTAGAATGGTGATTGTGGGAATGGGGATTTGGGAGAAACTGTTTAATGGGTACAACATTTCGGTTTTGTAAGATGAAAAGTTTTGAGGATTGGTCTCACAACAGTGTGAATTTGCTAAACACTGCTGAACTGTACATTTAAAAATACTTTAGATGGTAAACTTTATGTTATGTGTATTTTACCACAATAAAAAAAATTTAAAAATTAATAGTGGAGCCCAAGTCAGCTCAAGACAAGAACCTGGAGACAAAGAAGTTGCTCCTCCTTGGGGATGGGGTTTGGCCCGGAGTGCCAAGTTCAGGATCTGAGGGCTACAGTCTAAAAGGCAGCACAAAATGTATAGTAGAGAAAAGTCAACTCAGAGGTTCTTCAAGGCAAGACAGTCAGTAAAGAACAGTGAGGAGGGTAAGGAGGGCTGGCAAGAAATCCTTAAATGCGTGTGTCAGGAGTCATCTCTTTATGTGGAAAATGCATCCAGACGACCTCCCACTTTCTGACTTCCATTGCCCCTCACTTCAGCTCCAACTGCTTGCCAATCTGATTCAGATCAACTTTCCCAGTTTCAATATAGGCGTTTTGTCTAGGACAGGATGTCTGGTATTTATCTCTTGCCACATGGAGCCAGCTGGGTAGACTCAGCCCTCCTTTTGGGACCTCAGGTAGCTTGCCAGGGTTCAGGATCAGGGATTGGACTGTGGTACAACACAAATCTCCATTGGATTGGGTGATGGAGAGCCAAGAGGAAGGCATTGACCAGAAGTCCAGAACGTTTCTGTAAAAATTACCCTGGAATGATAATATCCCAGTAAAACCATAAGATTTTAAAGAAAAATAAAACATTGTCTGGGCCTGTACGTTTAAAAATAAATCATTTGTAAAGGAAAGAAAATCAGTTTGTCATCAGATTTCCTGATAGCTACACACAAGGCAAAATAGAAGAAAAGAAAGTATAAGCCAAGTATTTTATGTGCAGGGTTTTTTGTTTGTTTGTTTGTTTTTTGGTACCGGGGATCAAACTCTGGACCTTGCGCTTGCGAGGCAGGCACCCGAACCACTGAGCTAAATCGCTGGCCCTATATGCAGTGATTTTTAAGCATCAAATCATAAAAACAAAATATTAAACATTCAAAAACTCAAGACTATTTTCCTTAGCAACTGTTCCCCAAGAATCTACTAATGAGAGCACAAGTTGCATCCAGACATAGGATAATTGAGGAATTTCAGCAAGAATTAAATATATTGAAATCTAAACTAAAGATGGAGATAAAGATGGAAGTATGTAAATGCCATGTGTTATACAAAGTAGAAATAAAGAAAGGGAAAATAAAATGTACATAGCCATCCACTGCCACACAGGTAGTAAGTAGGAGTCAAAAGATATCTAGAGAAAGGTTCTCAAATTCACCACAATTGACATTTCAGGTCAGATAATTTTTTTGTTTTGTTTTAGGACACTGCTGTCTTGTGTGCTGTGGTATACTTAGGAGCATTCTTGGCCTCTACCCACTAGATGCACCTCTCTCCCACTTGTAACAATTAAAAATGTTTCCAGACATTGTCAAATGTCCTCTGGGGAACAAAGCTCACACACACACACACACTCATCTCACCTCTATTGAGAACCACTGATGCAATCCTAAAAGAATAGCAAGAACATAAGTAGAAAAAAGAGAATACTAGGAATCCTATCAATATATTGTTATAAATGTAATTGCTAGAATAAAAATACAAATTTTGTCAAATACAAATACACATATTTTCATTTTTTATTTTATGAAAAAATGAAACAAAATAATAAGAATAACAATAAACTGTGTGCCATTATCTTCAAAGTAGTTACTCAGAGTACAAGGCATCAACAAAAATGATTCTTACAAGGAAGAAACAGATATTAGCACATAATTTTCTTTTCAGTGAACTAAGGGAAACTAGTAGTATGAATGAAACAAATTAGCACAGACATTAAAATATTTTTGAAGCAACAAAATAGGTAATTTGGGAAATCATCTAAACCTTTCCCCACTATTTACTTAGCTTTCATTTTGCTCCTTATTTGCATATATATACTTTGAGTTTCTCATATAAGAGAAACCATGTGATATTTAGGCTTGA
>NW_004624764.1:16566214-16586501 GCF_000247695.1 Heterocephalus glaber | reverse complement strand
ATGTAAGTGAGAGCATGCAATATTTGTCTTTTTATCCTTGGCTTATTTCATTTAGCATAGTATCCTCCAGGTTCATTCATGTTGTTGCAAATCACAGGACTTCCTTACCTTTTCAGCCTGAGTAGTATAGCATTGTGTGTACACAGTATACCACATTTTTTTATCCATTCATTTCTTTTTATGGAACCTGGATTATTCTTTAGTGCCTGTTTTAAATAGTATTCAGTGAATAACTGCATAGTTTTCCATTGCCTGCTGGAACTATAATTTGTATCACAATCCCCATTATTGGAAATTTCAGTGATGAAATGTTTTGTCATCATATTGCTGTTGTGAACAACTTCATAATAGTCTTGGACACTGTTTAGTCCCTAACTGATAATTAACTTACTATGGTACCAATATATCTGATTATATTTGCTTTTTCTTTCTGCAAAAGTCAATAGTATGAATGTAGATAATACAGAGTATAACAATTAATCTTGTCAATAGGATTGGCTAGAAGATAGTATAACACTTTTCTAGGTGTGTCTGAGTGGATTGTGGAGGTGCGAGCTTAGAGCTATATCTAGTTTCTGGCCCCTTCCTCTCTTCCCCTGCCCTCTTCTTCCTCAGTGTCATGAGTTGAGCAGCTTTCTTCTGCCATGATGTTTCTGCTTTGAAGTCAGATGACCATGAACCAAACCTGTGAAACAGTGAGCCAAACACAAACCTTTCCTCCTTTAATTTGCTGGTGTTAAAAGTATGTTGTCCTCGTGACAATAAGCTGATTAATACACAAAAGTTTCATTATTGGATTCTTTCATAACTGAGATTATGCTAAGGAAGGTGTAACAAAAGACAACTGTAGGAAATAAAAGAATATTGATAAGAATGACTGAAATTCTCAATTTTGGTGTCTAAACTGGGTAGAAAAGTATATGAAGACAAGAAGAAAGTAATGGATAGAGAAGTAGAGGGAACCAGAGATCAAAAGTCCTTCGTTATATTTCTCTCAATTGCAAAGAAGAGGAAACATAGCTCAAGCTAACTTTATAAGAAAATATATTGGCTCACAAAGCCCAGCAACCAGGTGGGCTTCAGGATCAGCTTAGCTAGTATCTCCAGCTCCATTTGGCTGGGATTCCCTTCTCTGTACTGTGTGTGTGACTTTGGCTCCAGGAAGGCTTCTCCTAAGGTGATAAAAAGAGAAAATAGATTTATCTAGTGAAGCTCCTCAATCTTACTTCTCATTGGCACAAATTGGACCATCCATTCCTAAATCTACCCATGCCATCATAGGAATGTCATCACTGATTAACTTATTGTGTGCGTGGGTGGAAGGAGTGAAGAGGATAGAATTACCTTTGGATAAAGCCTGGCCACATTGGAACTGGGAGTAGGGGAAGCCCTGAGACATGTGAGCTTCACAAGAGGAGCAAGTTAATTAAAACTGCAGTGCTCTTAGGAAGACCAGCAGTGTCCAGCAAGGACACCAAGAAACAAACATGGAATAACAGATTATGATGAGTGTTATCAGGAAAAGCACTGAGTGGGGAGATGATACAGATCAGAGTAGGAGTTAGGGACTGGATTTGTGTGACTTAAATTGAATCCTAAAAGGTGAGTGGGATTTAGCCAGGTGATGGATGCATGAAAGAGCATTCTAAGTAGCAGAAACCACATGTACAAAGTTTGGGAAGGGCTCAGACTGTTGGACGAACTGAAAGGAGATCAAAGTTGCTAAAGTATGGTAAAGTAGGAGGTACAGTGTGACAGAAGACAAGTGAAAAATCACGCATCTGCAATGGGAAGTCAAGTAACATGACATGCTACTTTGGGAGCTTGGGTTGAAGACAGCCAAGTGGAAACATAGGAAAACTAGTTATGAAGCTGCAGTCAACCAACCAGGTGGGAGTGATGGCTGCCAGGATGAAGGCAGTACAAGTAGGAATGAAGAGAAATGGATGGAGTCGAGAGATCTTCGGGAGTCATATTCCATATGACTTGGTGATTGGTTGGATGTTGAGGCGAGGGAGAGAGAAGATTCAAGGGTGACTACTAGATATCTGGCTTGAGCGGCTAGATTGCTGATGATACACTTTACTGGTATGAAAAAGAAGTGGGTGGGAGGGCTGGAGAGTGGGTTCACAAGGAAATTGATATGGACATGCTGAGCTCTAGAGGAGATAGAAAGTAATTAGTTGTGTAATTAATACTCAGGAGAGACAGATCAGGGCCTAGATTAGTTGAAGTGATGATATCAGACATAGTGGGTTCAAGAACTAAAATGTGGTTGAGTTAGCGTCCTGGAGGCAGCCAAAAAGTCAAAACAGACTATCCACATGACCTTCCTGTGGCCATCTGAATCATCCATGATGCTGGCAAAAGTTGGGATGCAAAAGACAGCTATCCAGGGGAGGAAGTCTCAATGAATGCAGGAGAATGTCCAGGAAGTGGGAGCTGACATGGACAGGAGAATAATACTGGGTGATACAGAGGAACGGCACTGGCATCAAAGGGCCGGGGCTTCCAAACAACCTCAGGGTAGAGTGCTGGTTCAGAGTGAACCCCTAGGGCCAAACTGCTGCACCTGAATTAGAATCTGGGCTTTCCTACTTAACTAGCTGTGTTACCTAAAGCAAGTTTCTAACCTGAGCCTCTCTGGTCCCTTTGTAAAACAGGGATGGAACAACACTATCTCATTGAGTTGTGGTGAAGCTGAAATACGTCAACCACTGAAGGTCTCTGGGGCTTATTTAGATATTAGCTCTGAATTATTGGTCAAATGAATAGAGAGGAAGAGTAACAACCTGGAGGCGGTAGGGAGGAGTAGAGGACAACAACCCTACTTCCCCACTGAGAGGCACCTGGCTGTGAGCAAACAAGCAGGCTCCAAAGGAAGAAGGAACTTCCAGAGAAAGCCATTTCCATAGACCAGGTGGGCAGGGGAAAGGTTAAGTGAAGCAATGGAAGTACTCTGGAGGTTGGCTAATGGGGAGCAGGGCTTCAAAGAGGCTGATGAACCAAGTTTGTGGAGGAAACAGGAGTCTGAAGAGGTTGGCTTGAGACAGAAGCAACATCCCTGGGCATTAGGAAGAGATGATCAACACAATCAGCAATGTGAGGGAGGCTAGGTAAAGGCAAATCCTAACACTGGAAAGAGGATCTAGTGGAGGACGATGATCTTGTCATCTCATAGAATTCATCTGTAGGTTTCTCTTTTTCGACAGACAGCAAGACAAGGTCCAGGAAAAGGGGTGTAGACCAGCAACCACTGAAGAGGCACACACAGCACTGGGCAAGGAACAATAGTTGGGTAATTCAGCATGATAGGGTGGGCAGTGTTGGGGTAGACTTTGCCCCTTATAAGATACAGGTCTGTTTGGATAGGCAGTTACTTAGGGCAGGCAAC
This sequence comes from Heterocephalus glaber, assembly GCF_000247695.1. The sequence goes on along the minus strand of NW_004624764.1, from coordinate 16,583,107 downwards.
AAAATCCATCTTTCACACCCTAGAATCCAACAGAGACCAAGAGTAAAGCTGGAAAGTGCCAAGACTGGGAAAGGTATACTTTAGTAGCCATCACCTTTCTTTCAGTCCTCTCTATTATAGACTAGTAAGTAGAAAGAACACTGAACCAGCACCCCAGAGGTCTAGTTGAAAGGCTTCTGCTATTCCACCTCTATGTTCATTGGATTGTAGGCTTCTGGACAAGTTCTTTGTATGAGCCTTATCTAGAAAATAAGTATAACATCTTTAGCTGTATACTTCACATAAGGTTTCAATGAGAAAAACTCTAGAGATTTTGAAAACTAGTACAACATATAGATGAGGACTGTGATTTTAACTTCTCTTCTTCATCCTCTTCTGGTGTCAGAAACATATTCCCAGTTATCAGAACCTAATTCAGTTCTTTGATCAATTACCTGCTCTCAGGTTTGCTGCTGCTTTCGTCTAGTACACACAGCCATCATTCAATGTCTTTCCCTAGAAGAGCCATAATGGGCCATGTAAGGCTTGGGCTGATGGAAAGAGGTAGATTTGGGGCAGCAAGTACACTGTCCATGCTTCTCAGATGATGATAGGAGGGCAGCCCCATCTCATGCTTGTACAGATCATAAGCTGGGACTGGCCAGCTTATGAAAAAGGGAAAGCCCTGCACTGATGGAACTAAAATACCTGGATCATCATCCAAGTGCTCTATACAATTGCCTGGTGGGTGCGAATGAGCCCCTAGCATCTAATTGCCTTATCAGGAGTCTTTTCTAGTTCCAATGACCTAGATCAGTGCTGTGACTAGACACACAATGCAAGCCACAAATTCATGTGTCATTTAAATTTTTCTGGGAGTTGCTTTAGAAAAGTAAAAGGAAATGGGTGAAGTTAATTTAATAATGTAATTTATTGAACCTATCCAAAATATTATCATTTCAAGATGTAGCCAATATAAAAAAATTGAGATCTTTTGGAGTTTTTTCACAGAAGTCTTCAATATCTGATGTATATTTCAAACTAACTATATATCTCAATTCAGACTAGCCACATTTAGAAGGCTCCACAAACACATGCAGCTAGTGGCTACTGTCTTGAACAATGCACCCCAAGAGTTCCTCATCTGGTTACCATTGAGACCAGGGCATAGAAGAAGGCTGAAGGATATTGCACCAAGCAGTCCAACTGGCCCTTCTCACTCAGGAAACAGGAAGAAGCTACCTCTTGTTTCTCCTGCTTGTGTGTCCCTGCCCTGCTCCAGTTCTGCTTTCCTTTTCAGTTCCACCTGCCCCATGTCCACTGTGTCCACCTCTTCTGGCTGGCTGCTGGCCTCACTCACTGGACACCTAAACAGCTGGCCCCTATGTCTGCCTTTTACCTTTGTCTTTCAGTCCTGTTTGTCTCCTTCCTGCCTGTTCTCTGCTCCTCTTCCTTGTTTCTCTATCCTCATCCGCACACCTCCCTTTCCGGTTTGCTCCCCTCTCTTCTCTAAATGGTTCCTTTGACCCTGACCCGGTTCCTTCCACCAGCCACCTGAGCCTTGTAACACTCAGGTCCTCACTCCTCCTCTCCAGACCTCAAACCCAGAGACATCCCAACTTAACCTGATGCTCCCCACTGCCTCAGGATCAGATGACTCTGCCACTCAGATTCCTGGTTACCCCCAAAACGTCTGGCCACATGAGCCCCAAAAGCTTGTTGATAAGAGGGTTAACATGGCCAGCCCAGTAGATGAAGCACCTCCTGTAGACAGGGTTTCTCCCTAGTGCTTCTCATGCATACTGACCCTGGCTAGCTCTCTGCTGTCCAGATTGAGCCCTTTCTAATAACACAGTTCTTGTTATCGCCTGGATTGGCTGGCCAGCCTCCACGGACCCTGGCATTGATACTTGCCCTTTATGCTTTACTGTGTTCCAGGAAAGAAAGCCCAGCAACTGCTAGAAGGAAGTTATATAAAAACATCTAAACAAGACCCAGGGCTTTCTCCGCAGAGTGACCATGACCATTTCCACCCAAATCTCATTCTGTCCCAATATATACAGAATGTTAACAATGCCAACCACTACTTCCACCTACACTTGAGATTCTGACTCTGGAAGGAAGAAACAGGTTACCAGTGGATTCTGAACAAAGTTATATCAAAGTCTCCCTCTCCACCAATTCATGTTCTGAATTTAAGAATCTTGAGTTGTCTATATCCCATTGGAAAGGATAAAAGAATGAGTTTATTAGGACACCTCAACCTTGAGCTACAAAGTCTTCTGAATGTCACCAGAAGGAAAATGGTGGAGAAAAAAGGGGAAAGAATTCCCATAAAGACTCTCCAGCTCTCCCCTCCTTCTCAAGTAAAAAGTGGGACAGGTCTATTCCTGAGAAAATCAGAGGAGTCATTAAGAAACAGGCCTCTGAGAACTTCTTGCTTTCTCTTTCATCCATAACCATCCTTGTGCTATTTGGGTCTCAGACACCTCAGGTTCCCTCACACAAAGATCTTGTGCACGCAAGCAAAGTATACATGTGGAGAAGACCAACAGACCAACAAGCCAGCTGTTATTGGCAAGAGGCAATAATGGTCAGGTTATGTACATTTGCCCATGTCTAAAGAACTACAGAAAACAGGAAAAGGAAGCTGCCCTCCAGCACATCCTGGGCTCCAATATCCTGGACAGCCACATTGTGTTTTGATGATTTCTCTTCCTCCTTTCCTCCACCTTTTTAGTATAACAACGAAGATGCCAGAAAAATTCATAACCAGTTTTTTTCTTTACAGTAGTTTGATATAATTTATTAATCAGGACACTCCATCCCAAAATAGAATTTGACTAGCTTTACAAGATGTACATAATACAACAGGAAAAAGAAAACAAAGCCAGATGAGATGAAGTCAGGTGCACCTGTAAGTCCAAAGAGCCTGTTTTCTTTTTTTAGAATTAGACCTTAAGTCTTAGAGCCTCCTGGAGGCCAGATAATAATTCATTTAAATTTTACTTTATTTTAATTTGCCAAAATTAAAGGGAATCAAAATCAATCACAAATGTTTAGTTTCCATAAGAATTAGTTCACCTAGAAATAGCAACTGTTTTTTGTTTGCCCGAGACACACCAGAAGGGGTTAGCATGAACTTAGCCTGGCAATTCTCATGTCTCCCAACTATTTCAGGGAAACTGCAGGAGCAGGCATGATTTGGGGACCTCAGGTGTGGTGCTGAACAGATGCTGTCCACATAGGAGTCCTCTCTTGCCCTGGCCTCTTGGGTTTTCTAAGAAGCTTCTCACCCCCACCTCCAGGGGGTGCCTTTTAGACCTCCTGCTGGTCTCTGCGACCTCCAAACAGGCTGAAGGTATGCTACAGAAGCAGTGTTTGAGGTGGAGCACAGAAGCCTGCTTCCCCTGTGTGTGTGGCCTTTGTCACTTGCCACCAAAGTTGGGCTTCCTGAGCCCCCATGACTCAAGATTTTAGCTATCAGCCCTGCCTGCAGCTCCTCTCCCTTTTGGGCTCAGACAAGCCCATAATGCCACTCCAGGACCATCTTAGAACCTTGTTTTCCTAGTCTCCCTTCCTGTTGCCTGCAACTCTTTGGGTGACACAATGATGAGGTACTTTCCTTCAATGAAAATGTGAACAATGTGACTGTAAAAGTCAAGTATTATTGTATAATGGCAGCCATGATCAGAATCATCATTACATGTAAAGATAATCTAACAGTGTCCTGGGTAGGACATCACTGTCAGTGTGAATCCCTAGTCCACTTATTCAGTGTGTATAGGTAAAATTATTTAATTGGAGTCTGCCCTTCACTATTCCAAGACTCTTGATTTAATCAAGTGGCTCTTAAAGATGCTGTCAGCTTTGAGGGTGGGAGAACTGGTCATACACCAAGAAGAACCAGGGCTTCTTGAGCTCCTGGCTTCCTTCTCAAGATGGGCTCTTGACAGAGACCAGCTGAGAGATATGACTCAGGGAAAGAAGGACCGGAGGTCATCTACCAGCTGGAGGAAGGAACAATGAAGCAAGGAAGGGGCAGGTCTTCTCCCACCTAAAATATATTCCTAGAGGTAATTCCAGTTGACAAAAAATCAGTGAGGCAGAAAATGATGCTAAAGGCATGCTAACAGTACTGCTGATGTTGAGGGTGTAAAGAGACAGCCATGGGCTGAAGGAGGATCTCTACCATCCCCAGCTTCAGGGCTCAGTTCCAATTTCAGCTGTCCTGCAAAGCCTGCCTGCTCCCCTACAGGCAGCGCTGACCCCTTAGCAAACTGGGGAAGGGGTATGAAACGGCTAAGGGCCAAGGGAGGATGAGATCCAAACTGAGATAAGTGGATGTTCCACAGGATTCATTTTGGCTTCAGGTACTGCCTCCAGTGAGAGCTCCTCAGCCATCTGGGGAACTCCAGCTCAACGGCACATGCCCTCCAGGGAGAATGTGTCTGTGGGACCAAGCCAGAGGCAGAACTGAAGTGAGACTGAATGTGTAAGGCTCCCTGGAGATGTGTGAAGGAGGCTTGTGTGTGAGCCACTGTGTACGTAAATGCACATGCTGAATGCATGAGGGAAGAGGCAGAAGATGGCTCCAGAGGGGCCCCGTGAGTCAACCAAGCAAGGCTGGCCCAGCAGGCAGCTGGGCTCCTGAAAGTCCTGGGCGGGAGACAGATCCAGAAGGCATCAACATCTATACGGTGATTAAAAAACAAAAGAGCAAGGCATGCCTTTGATAGCAGTCTGAAGCAAAACGACAAAGGACACCTGTCACACACACTTCCACTCTAGCCATCACTGCATTCATTTCAAATGCACCCCCACCACAAAGGGAGGTAGTCCTCTCCACAAAGTGATGAAACATGAACTCTTCTCGGTGGCCTGCAGGCACAAATATATCCCCACTGGGGCCCAGAACATAATGAGGCAGGAAGAGGGGAAACCTAGGGGTCCTGACTCTTCACGTTTAGCATGGTGGACAGGGGGTGAGAGGTCAGTTGCTTTACTCTGTTTTGGGGAAGGAGGATATGGAGGAACAGTCAGGCTGAGGCAGGCATGATCATAAGCTGAGTGTTGGGGCCCAGGCCTAAGAAAACACTGAGCATCTAAAGCAGCCTTGCTCCATACTTCCCTCCCTCTACCTTTGGGTCTGTTGCTTCCTGATGAGTATGTAGAAAATGGGGTCTCTTGGTCTCTACAGAGGATAGAGGGTACCAAAGGAAATGCAGCTGCTGTGGAGATGATCTCACTGTTAGCAGCTCACATAAAACACCCCCTGCCCAGGGCAACATTTGCTGCTTCCATTGTCCATTACCAGAGTCTGATCCATGGCCACATGGCCTGAGAATCTATCTATTCATCATTCTGCAGACTAAATCTACTTCTCAAGAACAAGATGTGTAAAACCAGATGTCAATTTACTCAAGCAGCAAAGACCTGCTGGAGGATGCCTAGGAGCCCCAGCAAGGTGGCAACAGTGTCACCTGGAAGGATGCTTCTTTCAAAGGAAAAGTCAGGTAGACAGAGAGGGAGGGAACACTTGCATTCAGAGTTTGCTCCTGGTTTGTGCTGCCCTTGCTGTCATGGCTGAATCCACAGCTAAGGCTTTTGAGAAAGAAGTGATAATCAGCATCAAAATTATCCACTGAAAACAGGAGATGCCAGCAGTCACAAGAACGGGGGAAGAGTGACACTTAGTGGGGAGAAGGCTAACATCTCACTTGCATACTTAGCTGAGGTTGGCTTCCATAGTGAAGGCTCCAAAAAACTCACGACTACTCTGAGAACTCAGGGTTCAGCCACAAGGGAGGCAATAGCCAAAAGATGTTAGGAGTGAAAGTGGGTAGTGGTCTAGATTTCCTTTGAGGGGCATATTCCTCCCCATTTTGGTGCTTCTCAAGTTCTGTCCTGTTCTTTGACAATGAATATAATCCCTTTCTTACTAATTACCATGCAGACATAGTTAAATCTCTAGGCCTAACCTCTCCCATAACTTCAGGCCCAGATACATAAATACACAGATGTCTATTAGATGCCTCAGGTTCAAAATTTCTCAAAGTAAACTTACAATCTTCTGCCCTCCTGCACTATCTGTGCTTCCTCCTCCTGTCCCCAATTCTGAATGACACATGCTCTACCCAGTCACCCCAGGCTTTCCCTTTTGTGGAGTCTGACTCTGAAACACTGCAACTGCATCCCCTCCTCTTCAGTGTGGCCACTGCTCTACTTCAGACCCTCGCCTTTTATCTGGAACATCACAATGTCCAGCAGTGGTCCTAAATGCAGCACATCCAAGTGCCAACTGGTAATTAGATTTTCACCTTACACATCTAAATATGTCACCCTGAGCATGATGTCCAAGCTTCACTCATACCTGACCCAGCCCCAGTCCCCCTCCAATATCAAACTCAACCCCAAAAGTGTTAAGAAGCTTATGGTTCCCACCTCCCCTCTGAATTCATGCTATTTCACACACAGTGCTTTTCACTGACTCCCTTCTCTGCTTTGGGACCCTTCCTGTTGGCCCTCACGGTACTCTACATATCATTTTATTGCAGTCACTGACATCTGCTAGTTTCAATCATGGGCTCATCCCATGGCCCCTACCTCTCAGTGATAAGGTGAGTCAGGAAAGGTCAACTGGGACAAGGTTGAAAGTGACCTTAAGTAGACTGGTTCTTGGGAAGGAGGTTCTGGAGTAGGGGAAGGGATTAAGGAATGGCTTCATTCTGTGGTAACAGCAAGACCCTACCCATATCCTCGCATGTGAATATAAAGTTCCTATCTTCAAGGTTCCAGCACATCCATTATTTGCTAGATATCACCCAAGGCCATGAAATAACCAGAGTATGAATGTCACCCCAATGTCATAGGTGGGTGTTGGGAAAGGGGTTTTCTTTTAAAATCCCATGAAAAGCAAAGTCCCTGGCCAACATTTGTAAACACTCTCAAGAAGCAATCCTGGAAGCCTCCTGTGTGTGTGCAGCCATCTCAATGGCCAGCACCGGATCAGCCTGGGGACAAGAGGGCTCAGGATAAAAAGGTGTCATGCACCTAGCTAGAGTGTGGAACTGTATTGAAATCTCTCTCCGTAGAGGACCACACAGCAACTCCTTTTACCTCAGTCTGGGTACTGGGATCAGGAATAAGAGGGGCCAAAACACAGAGATGAGTAAGCACAGGAGGGGAACCAAGTATAATGACACACAGGAATGACCCCTGGGAAAAGAAACTCTTAACCCCACTTCCTTAGCCAAAGCACTATCTCATTGGGAGACACATCACTTTGGCTACATATTTTCCCCAGTCTCAACCCACCTACATCTCTCAACCATATTACTACAAAAACGGAAACTCACCTCCAGCACTTTGATAATAGCTCAGCCTCACTCAAGGCACTATAACCAATTCAGAATATCCCAAGTCCTTTCATCTTTAGGGGTTCTTGGCTTCCATATTTGACAAAAGGATAATTTATTGAGTATCACATTTTGAGATCCTGGTACCTGAGTTACTTGTCCTAACATGAAAGGGAACTCAGTGGCACACTGAAAGCATTTCAGACCCTGGAAACACATGGATATGGCTGAATTCTGCCTCTCTCATTTTCAGATGTGTGACCAATGCAAGTAACTTAACTTTCTACAGCTCAGTTTGCTCCTGGGAAATGAGTAGGAATTTGACAGGTATCTCCTGTCATGAGGATTAAATGAGATAACACATATAAACTGCTTACCACATAGCCTGCCAAAAAGCAAATGCTCAATAAATACTGAGTTTTTTTGCTATTATTAATGATGATTTTTATAATGATGTCACTGTTGTTCCTACTCATTGCTAAGCTCATGGTGGACTACTCTCTTGGCCACTGATTTTCAGTTATGCCCCTCTCTCACCAGTCTCAAGGTTCTCCTGTGAGGATGTGCCCTGCCTGCAAAGTGCCATGTGTGAGAATCACTGCCAGGGGGATGGGCAGTGTAAAGGCACAGCAGGGTCTGAAATCACTACTCCAGGCCACTGATTTAACTCTAATCCCCTAAGCCATCAGTCTGGCTCAAATACTAAAAAAGCTCTAATGCAACAGCAGATATACGGATAGCTTGAGGATTGGGGGGGCGGGATTTAACAGGAAAAAAAACAAACTACACTTGAAAAGCAAAGTGCCTTCAAATCTGGATCCTTAGTATTTGTAATTCACTTCCAAATTACCTGGATTTTACCAAAACTTCTCTGGATATACGCCAAGCTTAAAAACTGGAAGATTTCTTTCTAGTTTAGGTCTTAAGATCTTAGGAGATATAAATATACATATATCACTCTTTTCTTGGGGGAGGGGTCTCCTATGATGCTTTGCCAACTGTATGGGTTCTCCGGTGGGCACTGAAGTGAGAGCTGTTGTTGAAGTCTTTGCCACACTCTGTACACTTATAGGGTTTCTCCCCAGTGTGGATTCTCTGGTGAATAATAAGACTGGAGCTCTGGTTAAAACATTTCCCACACTCTCTGCACTTATAGGGCTTCTCTCCCGTGTGAATTCTCTGGTGAGTGATGAGGTTAGAACGGTCCCGGAAGAACTTTCCACACTCTGGGCATTTGTAGGGCTTCTCTCCTGTGTGTACCCTCTGGTGGGTGATGAGCTTGGAACGCTCACTGAAGCATTTCCCACAGTCTACACACTTATACGGCTTTTCCCCAGTGTGGGTTCGCTGGTGGTTGGCCAGGGTGGAACTCTTACTGAAGCTTTTCCCACAATCAGCACACTCATAAGGTTTCTCTCCTGTGTGGATTCTTTGGTGACTAATGAGGGCGGAGCTCTTTGAGAAGCACCTTCTACATTCAGAGCACTGATACAGTTTCTCCCCTGCGTTGGTGCTGTGGGATATAGGAAAGCTCACGTTCATCCCAACACTGTGAGATGGCTCAGCTGTTCCCTCTGTGAAATCCATCCAGTGTGCACTAACCGATGGGCTGTGGCCAATGCTCTCCCCAGTCTCACTACACTGGTCAGGATTTCCTCCCAAATGGACTCTTTGATGTTTCAGAAGGTTTGAGCTCTGATTGAAGCTTTTCCAACATTCCCCACATTTATAGGGCTTTTCTCCCGTGTGAATTCTCTGGTGGGTGATGAGATTGGAGTGATCACTAAACCTTTTTCCACATTCAAGGCATCTGTAGGGCTTCTCTCCAGTGTGGATTCTCTGATGCGTATTGAGGTTAGAGCGGTCACTAAAGCTTTTTCCACATTCAAGGCATGTGTAGGGCTTCTCACCTGTGTGGATCCGCTGATGGGCAATGAAGTGGGAGCTCCTATTGAAGCTTTTCACACATATGTCACACTTGTAGGGTTTCTCTGCAAGGTACAAGCCTTGATGATCAATGAGCTTTTCTAAGTCCTCCTCAGAAGAACACTCTTCCCACTGTTCTTGTGGAGGATTACCCCATATCCCTTCACCTTCATTTTCATTTTCACTGTCTTCCCCCCAGTCATGCAGAGAGTAAACAGCCTCTGAAGTATATTTTGGTAAGGCTCCAGGTAAATCCTCAAAAATGTCCTGTTCTGAAACCTGCTCTTCATCCTTATGCCTCAACTCAAAACCTAAAAGAATGGACAGAAATGCAGTTTTTGTTCATTCATTAGTTACCATTTATTTACGTACCTGTATTATGTATCTGTGTCCTATGACTGTGGCCAAAATGAATCTATATCTTAAATCTCACATCTTATAAATGTGACTAATGTGAAACTGACTAAGTTTTGGGGCATACATGCATTTCTAAACCCAAACAGCTCAGTAACACAGTTTAGGACATGGTAGCCCCAAAGGAGCCATGAGGCCCAGCCCAAGCAGCCAGCCAATCAGTCTCCCCAGCCAATCAGTATTAAATAATGACTACCTCCTTCCTTCTTCTGGTACATTCAGTAGATTCTATGTCATACAAGATTGAATCAATTCCCTAATAGACCAGATGTTCCCAATAAAAGCTAGACTATATCATATGAGTAATAACCTAAAGACAATAATCTCAGCAAAACAAATCCTTTTCCTATTCAATCCCATTCTCTCTTTTAGCCCAGAGTCAAAAGATACTGAGCCTGGCTGCCCACCTTTTCACATGCCTATGGATTTTGTAGACATGTCGAGACTCCAGGCTTACCAGTGTCTGGAGTTTTAGGACATGGGGTTGGAGGTTTAATGGCATCTTCATCTGCCATCTCACTCCAGGGCTCCTGGTCATCTGTCTCAGTACTGTTCTGCCCAGACCTAGGAAGACCTGTTGCCTCCCTGACAGTCTCCATGGCTCTGACTGAAGTCCGAGCCCTCATGAGTGAGTCCAGCTCCTCATAGAAGGGGCATGTCCCTGGTGGGTGGCTGCTCTTGGCCTTCCGGTAGCTTCGAAGGAGGTTTTTGAATCTGTAGCGACATTGCTCCAGTGTTCGCAGGAAACCCAGTGCACACAGCCGCTCTGCAATGGCCCGATATACCTGGCTGTTCTGGTGACAGGTACGAAGCTTTTCAGAGAATGGGGATTCACTGAGAATTGCCAGGAAAGCCTTGGTTTCCTCGTAGCCCCAGTGCACACCTGCTGTCAGGAGTGAAGAGTTGAGGTGTAAGACTTGAGATTTGCCTGGGTCATCAGGGGTCAGGGTCACCTATCCTTCTAAACACCTGGAACACAGGCATCCCAGAAACTGTCCAAGTGGCTGGGCACATACCTTTCCTTCTCAGGGATGGACTAGAAAAGCCAGCCAGAGCATCTGCCCCACCCCTTCTAAGAGATTCTGTTAACATTTTAAGTCTCGCTGAAGGGGAGGATTTACATGGCCATACTTGTCAGTTCTATTAGTGACCCAAATTCCTTGGCTTGAGCTATCTGGTAATTGGAATCCACAAGATTTTCCCTATATCCAAGCAATACATATCCTCTACCTTCTTTATGAACTCTCCTTTAACAAACCATGAAAGCTGAAAATCCCTAAAGACCAACGATATGAGTGGATTTCAAATAATCATGGGCAGAGTCCAACTAAGGATGCCCTTTCCTCTTATGGAGGAATGAAAAGGAGACAACCTAGCCTCAGTTCTTCTTCAGGTAAGTGATGCCACCCAGGGAGGCAACATGGGGCAGGAAAACCACATGAAACTGGTAGGCATGAGACACGGGTTCTGTTCCCACCTATGTACCCTTAAACAAGATGCTTCATTTCTTGGGCTCCACAGTCTACCTTTACAATGACCAGGTATTTCCCACACATTGACTGTTCAAGTCTACACTCCCATGTTTTCTGCTCTATCTGTTCAGTATTTTACTGTCTTTTTTTTTTTTTTGGTACCAGGGATCGAACTCTTGACCTTGTGCTTGCGAGGCAGATGGCAGAACCACTGAGCTAAATCCCCAGCCCACTGTCTTTCTTTATCTAAATTTACTATCTATGAAGTTACAGGCTGATGTGCTCACATATTAAGAGAAACACGTAATCATAAGCATTAGAAGTTCACTCATGTGACACCTACAATCATCCTCAAAGGTCCCTGAAGCATTTAGAAATACTTGCTTTTATACTTGACAAGGAGACCCAGTCACAAAGAAGATGTGAATTCAAAGATGACCCCAGGAACTTAATGCTTTACTCTAGTGGCATCAATCCAGGGACCAGCAGCCTGCCTGGTAGAGGGACTGGATCTGCACCTGGTTAAACCCCCTTGTTCTTACCAATACGACTCTGGAGAAGCGCTGGGCCCCCTGCAATCCTGGCCCCCTGGGCAGACTCATCAGTAGCCAGGCCAGCATTACTATAGTCTTCTGTTGTTTCCTCAGGCTCCCAGCCCCCTTCCTCCTGCTCATCCATCTCAGCATCACTATCCCCCAGCCTGGGGAGTGTCACAGCCTCTCCTGAGCCACTTGTGGCTCTGATGGCCGTCCGAGCCCTCACCAAGGCCTCCAGCTCCTCGTAGAAGGGGCATGTCCCTGGTGGGTGACTGCTCTTGGCTTTCCGGTAATTCCGGAGGAGGTTTTTGACCCTGTAGCGACATTGTTCCAGTGTCCGCAGGAAGCCCCGTGCCCTTAACCGTTCCGAAATAGCCCGGTACACCTGGCGGTTCTGGTGACAAGTCCGAAGCTTTTCAGAGAAAGGAGACTCGCTCAAGATTGCTAGGAAAGTCTTGGTCTCCTCATAGCCCCAGTGAACACCTGACACCTTCATGTCTTCCACATCCCATTGGTATTGTTCTTCCCAGGCCCTGGAGTCCTTTAAGGCCAATGCCTGAGCTGGTTTTGTTGGTTCATTATCCAGGTTATAATCAGCAGTGCTCCTTTTCACAGAATCTATAAGGTTTACATCCCAGAATTCTGATCCTTGCTCTAGCTGGGAAGTGACACTTGGTTTCAAAACTGAAACTCCTATACAAAAGAAAGAAGACAAATGATTGAGTAGAAATGATCTATTGAGTAGCAGGTTTGTCCAAATTGTCCCTGAAATTTACATCCTTTCCTTGCAAAAGGCTGATGACAGATTCTCATGTTACTCCATTAATATGTCTGGACATTTAGGGAAAGGTAACTAGACATAATATGATCCTCACCAGAAACAGTACATGATCTATTTACTTTGCTCATTTGCTTTTTTTATTGTTATTGTTATGAAATATATCATAGGAGACAGTAACTATTACTGGTTCAGACAGACACATGACCTAAATTGACCCAAACAGACTGAGTTCCATTGTTGGGCAGCAGGGGGAGTGGGGGCAGATGACAGTATCAGGAAATTTGTGACCACCATTGCCACTAGAGTCTTTCTTGATGCTAAGTTAGCATTTCCAAGTCTGTTCCTTTAAACACTATACCCCCCAATCCAGTAGCACATGTAAAAATGGGATCTGACTGTCGAGCAAGTAGCCAACAAGCTTTTAGTATCTAACCTGACCATGCATCAAAACTGCCCAGTCTCTTCTATTTCACCCCATCCTTGTGCCTAACTCCTCACACAGTGACCCCATGGTCCCCAGGGAAATGGCTTCTTAGTTTGGCTTCCCATGCAGATATGCCTACAGAAAAAATTAGGCTGTGCTGATTATCTTAGGCTTAAGTATCTTGAGGCCTGTGATATTTATTTCTCTCTGTGGTTTAATATGTTGGTCTGGTGGACTCGGTTCACGTGAATTGCTCCTGAGAGGCAGATCTCATTTGGTATGAAGAGACCAAATTTCTGATGTAGTAAGCTGGGCCCAGCTCCTGGTCCTGGTGACTGTCCTGAGGCAGTGAAGGTGATAAACCCTGAGGAGGCGAGCTCTGGGAAACTATCTTGCTATCCTCAATCTGGACCAACTCTCTCCCTACCCTAACAGTGCTGGCTATAAAAAGAAAGTCTTTTCCCACCTCTGAAATTCCAGAGAATGCAGAGCTATAATTCTTAAGGGAGTGGCATACCACTCCTTGGAAACCACATGTATCAGAAATCAGATGTGTTCTGCTCTAGGGAAGGGCATGCTTTCCTTACCCAGACACATGCTGTTCCCACAATCATCTCCTGCAGGGTCCTTGCAGAACTCCTTCTCATCATGTTTGCCAGGGCCCAGGGCTTCCTGTGACATGCACAAGAAAAGGATCTCAAACATCACTGATCTTTGAAAACAGCCTGGAAAAGCTACAGGCCCCAGAAAAAGCAAGGGAATGTAGGGGTACCACAAGAGGGCTTAGCATCACAAGCAGCACCATGACCAAGGAGAGGCCCGGCAGACTGGGGATGGGGCAAAGGTAACGCTCTACGCCTTACGCCATGGAGTGAGGAAGAGCTGTGGATGGCAACAGCAGAATAGTATTAATATCAAGAAGGGAAGAACAAATAGCAGCTTACCTGAGACTCAGCTGTCACCTCCCAATCTCCAACACTACCCATCTTTGGAAGAGTAGGGACTCGAGGAGTGAGGACAGCTGAGGAAAACAAAAAGTCTCGGAAACTCAAGCTCTGGTTCCCAAAAGCCACCTTCGAAATTCACCTTCCCAAAAGTCACACTTGGATCAGACTGAGGCTACCCCACAGCCAGTGCAGATCTTCTCTTAATTTCCCTTCTAAGGAAGACTGGGAGCCTACACAAGTGTTTCAACAAGGCTGCCACTGTTCAAAACACATTGGATTCATAAAGAGATAAATTAGGTAAAAGTCTTGTGACAGACATTAAATAATAACTCAAAAGCATAAAATATAGGCTGTTTACCTTTTAAGTAGTTATAATCTGTAGAAGAAATGAACGACTAGACTCAATAATGATGTTTACTCTTAGGAAACAGAGCTTGTAAGCCTGACTTGTGTAGCATATGCGAAATACCTACCCTGAACCCCTGTGATTACCACCCACCTTAGTCCCACCCTGAATCTGCTGCATCTGCTGCTCCAACTGGCAGCACTGGGAACTTCCTCCTCTTTTACAATGCATTTTTTACCCTCCTTCTCAGTAAATGTGTCTGTCAGATACTATCCTGTCCCTTGCCTTGAACTCTCCACATTCTTCTCCCCATGTACTCTTCCTTACCTCTCAATCCTCTCCCTTGGAGGAAAGGCTTCATTCTCTACTGTTTCCAGATTCTTGGTACTCACCACTCTCTTTTAAGAGGTGTGATGCCATCTTGGCATTTAGATGCTTAGGGAGGTCAGAGCATAAATTCTTCACCCATTGTTTCTGAGACTGTCCCTCAGGCCTGTGATCTGCCGGCTGTAGCTGGAAGCGCTGAGATTCTTGTGCTGCCTTTAAGGGTTTGGTCTCTTCTGCACACCACTCTAGTTCCTGCACACAAATGGTCAAAATTCCCAACTGTCAGTTCAATAAGGCCCACTTCAGTAGGGCAGAGGAGGTTACTTTGAGTACAACTGTGGTCCAGGGCTTAATAACCTTATAAAGGGCTTCAAGCATGATGAGGAAATCATCAGACTGACTTCAGTAAGCAGACCAGCATTTATGCCCAAATGAGTACTGTCTTACTCAACGCTGGAAGACCATAAAGCATTTCAACAAGGCTCCCACTGATCAAAACATTTTCAATTCATAAAGAGAAAAATTACATAAAATTTCTGTGACCAATAAAACCAAATAATGGCTAAGCATGAGAAATAGGTTGTTTGGTTTTTAAGTACTATAATCTATAGAGGACCTAAGTGACTAGAATCAACAACAATCTTTACTTTCCGCCCCAGCTTCTCCAACTAGTCTATCCCTAAACAAAGATCCTGATTATATGGATGGTAATTGTAGACCAAAAAAACAGTACATTCAAGTAATAATGAGGAGGTAAAAATTCAGTAGAACAGACTTCTTGTTTCCAGTTTAGCAAGCATCCACTCCATCTTAACAAGTAACAACCTGGACAATCTGAAAAGTAAACAGTTCTTGAATCCATCAAGTGAGGTTACAAAGTATATTGCTGCTCTCAAAACTGGAGAAACTAAGACAGGTAGATTCAGAACATTACAACTTACCAGAGCAGAAACCTCTGAGAACTAGTGCCAGAGTTAGAAAAACTAAACTGTAATTGACAAACTGGGAAAGGCTCAGTGTGGACACTCCTGAGAGTTAAAAGGTCCAGGAGATTCAGTCAGTCACTGGGGAGGAGGGAGACATACAGATAAAAAGTAAAGGGGAAAATACATCAAGCTAACACTAATCAAAAGAAAGCAAGGGAATCTATATAAATTCCAGACACTGCAGACTTCAGAGCAAGACCAGTTATCAAGGATTGAAAGTGGCATTACTGGCACACAGAGGGAAGCCGCATAAAAAGATGGGCTCAGAAGGTTACCATCTGCCAGGCCAAAGAGAGAGGCCCGAAGAAACCAAATCTGCTGACACCCTGATCTGGGATTTCCAGCCTCCAGAACTGTGTAAAAATAAATTTCTGTTGTTTAAGTAAAATTAATTAATTAATTAATTAAAGTGGCATTATAAAATGATGGAGGAGTCAATACTCCAAGAAATAACAGTCCTTAATACACATAAAGGTTATACATACACTTAATTTTTCATGTTCCTAACAAAACAGCATCAAAATATTACACGTAGGCAAAAACTGACATAATGTAAGGAGAAAAAAATTAATTCACTATTATAATTGTAAACTTTAAAATCCCTCTATTAGAAATGGAAATACTAGGAGGCAGAAAATTAGTAAAGACACAGTTAAACTAAACATTCTATGAGGGGAATTAGACACATGAATCGAGTAAAAGAGAAGAGATTTAATTGACATATAAGAAGTACTTAATACAACAACAGCAGAATATACATTTTTCTCAACCTCACACAAAACATTATATGCCATACAATATTATGGGCCATAAAACACATCTTAACAAATTTAAAATAACAAGATCATACAATATCTGCTCTCAGACCACAGTGGAATTAAATTAGAAATCGGTAACAGAAAAATATGTAGCTGGAAAATCCCCAAGTACTCAGAGACTAAAAAACATATATCTTGGAGCTGGGGATTTGGCTCAGAGGTTCCGTCGCCTGTCTCGCAAGCACAAGGTCCCGTGTTCGATCCCCAGTACCAAAAAAAAAAAAAAAAAGCATATCTAAATAATACATGGGTCAAAGAAGAAACCTCAAGAAAAATTTTTATATATTTTGAACTAAATAAAAATGAAAATACAACTTACAGAAAATGTGAGATAGAGCAAAAGCAGTGCCAGTGTCTAATCAGACTAATAAAGACTGAAGACACAAATCACCAATATCAGAAATGAGAGATAGCACCACTCCCAGTGCAGAGGAAGGGGCTTCTGGGCCACTGTACCACTGCCCCCGGTGCAGAGGAGTTGAGCTGCACTGGCACCAACATCACATAAACACCTGCCCCACCTCCCCAACCCCCCAGCCGAAATGGGAAGACACATAAAAAAGTCTCAAAACCAGACTT
>NW_004624764.1:16544829-16561067 GCF_000247695.1 Heterocephalus glaber | reverse complement strand
AGAAAATATAATTAAGTCATATGCCTTGTAATATAAGATCACAAGCTACCACATATGTGCCTGAAGAAAAAAAGTTCCTTTGCTACTCTTACCCATTTGTTTTAAAAATTTGTGGGCACTCAAAAACTGGCAGAAAACTTAAAAAACAAAAATGAGGGTCACAGAAAAAAAAATTATAGTAGAACAAACTCTATTACTTTATATTTTTTTTCTTTCAATTTAGAAGCAGTTCAACATTTGGTCAGCTCAAGTGATATAATTTGAGAATATTTGCTCCAACTCAACTCTGCCATCCTTACAGATGAAGAATCCAAAAGACCTTGATTTAAGTCAATTCTCATCTCTGGTCTCAACTTTTTCATCATTCAGCTCTGAAGTCCTAAGACTTCCATTTGCTTCTTCACTGACATTTAAGACAAATGGCTGGTCTCTTTAAAAGGACTAACATGGGGAGGGGGTGTATATTAAAATAGGGCACATACTTATACTTAGTTTCCTAAATATTACTTTTTGTATCTTCAATGGATTTGTAAAGGAATCCAAAAAGGAAAGCCACAGAACTTAACCCTTCCTTGTCTCAATCTCACATGTGTATAGAGCTTTACAGTTTAAATATGCAGAAAATCTCAATCATTTTGAAGGCTATATTCTCAAACCTAACATTTCTTCCAACAAAATGTGATTAATATAGTATCACAAGAATTTCTGACTATAATCAGTACAAAGCAAATGGTTATGGTAACGTGAAGTTTACAGACAGCTGGCTCAATCCACAGTCAGCTAAGAGGACTTTCCTATATATGCTGGGATTCAAAATCTGACATAGTAAAATTATATATTACATCACTGCTCGTAAATTGTTGAAATTGTACATGCTAAATACACAATATGTTCACCCCCTTTTTCTCAGCTCTAGCATCTATATAAATTTGGACAAATTACTTACCTCTCTTTGTTAACTCACTTGAAAAAGGGCAATGATAATACTATCTAACTGGATTGCTGGGTTGATTAGATGAGGGATACATATAAAAAGCTTAGAACAGTGTCTGAGACATGAGTGCTCAAAAAAACATCAGTTAGTACTTCATTTGGTATTTTCCTTCCCATGGATGGCAGGTGAAACATCTGTCTGTGATGGAAAGAACAATGACTCTGGAACCTAAGGGTTAGCCTCTGGTTTGCTGACCAAGTGGCATGTGTGAGCCCCCTGACTTTTGGAGCCTTAATCTCAAAAATGGGGAAAATATTACTATTTCTATCTACTTACATTACTGCTATGAGCATCTGAAAAGGTCATGTATGTAAAAAGATTGTGTTATACATAAAACATAATACAGATTAACCATACTGTTCAGTATGGTACTGACAGGCACTGTGGAGCAGTGGTTAAGCAAACAAGTGGTTAAGAGTTCAGACTGCTAGAGTTCAAATCCTGGTTCTTCTATCTAGTGTCTGTGTGACCTTGAACAAATTATCTCTCTTTTCTCTGCTGTTTCCTCTTTAGTAAAATGAGGATAACAGTACCTAGCTCACAAAACTGTTTACAGGACAGAGTTAATAAGTGGAAAGTAATTCTAACAGTACCTGCTACACAGTAGTGCTTAGAAAATGTTACTCAATAATTATTGTTGTTTTTATCATGATTTGGGGTAATTATAACCTAATGACAGCTCCCCTGCCTTGCCTGACTGGTTTCTCAGAGAACAGACTATTTGCCTCACCCGCTGCTGGGCAGCTTGGGCCTCTCGATGCCAATCCTCCACCAGGGCCACTGCTTCCTCCCCACTCTCAGGATGGCGTGCCTGCACCCAGCTCTGCACTTCCTGGGGTAAGATGATCAGGAACTGCTCCAGCACCAGCAGCTCTAAGATCTGCTCTTTGAGGCGGATCTCTGGCCTCAGCCAATGACAGCAGAGAGCCCAAAGCTGGCTGAAGGCCTCATGGGGTCCAGCAGCATCCCTGTACTGGAACTGCCTAAAGCGCTGGCGGGAAGCCTCAGGACCAGGGACAGGGTCACAGTCCTTCAGGGTTTTGGGTTCTGATCCCCATGAGTCCTCTTCCAGTTTCACAATCAGGAGGTCGTCAGGCTCTGACGGGGGAGAAGCCTGGGCCTCAGATACCAGGGCCACAGCCATTGTCTGGCTTGGATGTCTCACTTCAGCTGTGCTGTCCTCATTCAATGACTTCTGGCATCTGTGGTGTGTCCTTCAAGGGGCTTCTGAGAGAGAGAGGCTGTTCCCCAAGACTGTGACTATAAAAAGACAAAGGACAGAGTGAGCAATAGGACCTAAGAGCTTCACTTTCCTCACATACACACATACACACATACACACACACACACACACACACACACGCACACACACACACGCGTACGGGTGCTTGCATGCACATACCATCCACTGCCTTTGTAAGGCACCAGGGTGCTTAGCAATGCATCTTTCCTGTAGGCAGGGAGTGAGACTACAGCCTGGCACAAAGCCAGCAACCAGCTCACTCTGGAGAAAGAAAGTACAGTGCTAAATCCTCTGGGACATGCCTAAACACCTCAGTCTAGCGTCCCAGGCCTCCATGATCTGGCCTTGGAACCATGATCTGGACCTGGAGCCTTCCTTTTCCACATGTCCAAAGCCTGTCCTTCCCTCAAGTTCAGTTTTGAATATCACCCCCTCCATAAGACCTTAAATTTTGGTGTTACTCAGAATGGTCTAATTGCAAAATCTCTTTCTCATTCTACGCTCCCTGTTGGTCTTCCCACACATTTGGCATTATTCACCATCATTTTTTTAATTAGTACAAGTTCACAATACATGAAGTTTATATTAGTTTTAGGGAGTAGGTACATGTACATGACATCTCTTGATTCTTTTTTATTCTCCTTCCCATCCCCATCTACCTCCCTCCATCTATAAATCCCCTTTCCCCACTTTCATTATTATGTTTTTATTATTAGTTCATATTTATGACATATAATGTTGACAGTCATTGTGCATATTTGGTACATGTACATGACACAACTTAAATCTCTTTACTTTCCCTTCTCCTCCCCTCTTCCCTTGCCCTTGGTCTCTTAGACCCCTTCCCACTTGTAAAACATCTATCTCCCTGTTTCCTTATATCAAATCTTTATTTTGCTCTTTATTTACTTTGCCTTACTCAAGTGATACCACGTGTTATTTAAGCTGTGTGTCTGATTTATTTCACTTAACA
Organism: Heterocephalus glaber; assembly: GCF_000247695.1. The sequence continues at coordinate 16,557,857 of NW_004624764.1, read as the reverse complement.
TTATATTTTTCAGGTATATCCATTTTCCTCCAAATGTCTCGAATTTATCCTTCTTTATAGCCAAGTAGTATTTTTTGTGTACAGATACCACATTTTCTTTAGTCTGTTGATGGACATGCAGGCTGTTTCCAGGATTTGGCTATTATGAATTGTGCCACTATAAACATTAGTGGGCATGTATCGCTGTAATATGATGTCTAACTGATGACTCAAAACTCCAGCTAGAGCTGTCTCCAGACTCTTACATCCAAATACCTACACTTCCACTGAATATCCCTTCCACATATACAACACTTCCATCCAGTATCCCTTAGGTATCTGAAACTCAATGGGTCAATAACTGAATATCTATTTCTCTTGCCAAACTATTCATCTTCTAGAGATTCCCCATTCAGTGAAGGCACCATCTTCCATCAAATGGCTCACACCAGAAACCTGGCCATCCTTTTTCTCCAAGATGCCCCACAACCACTTCATCACCTTTTAGCATCTGCATCCTCACTGCCACCACCTGGGTCCAGAAAATCATTGTATCCTGCACTTGATTAGCCTGCCTTGACTCCCCTTATCCCAACCTCCAGTCCACTCTTTGCACAACAACCAGACTAGATCAAAATGTGACCACATTACTTCCCTGCTAAATACCCTTCAGTGATCTTTTCCCTCGGGATAAAATGCAAACCTTGCCCGAGTGTTCAACTTCATCTCTTTATCATGCTCCCATTAGTCCAGGAGTTCCAACTACATGCTTGTGATTCCAATATATGACTCACAGAACTCTCCCACCATGCTGTATTTTTCTTTGCAATCTCCTCCCTTCCTCAGCTAGCTAGCTCTCCACTTTTTTTCAAGAACTTCCCTGTTTCCTGAAACAAGATTCCATCCTCAGACACAAACTTCCACACCATCTTATGTTTTCTCTACCATAATCCTGACCATTCTTTATTGTCATTATCTTATCCACTACATCATAAGCTTCCAGAGGGATCTAGTACAGTGCTCAGCACACTGAGGAAGCATTCAACAAATAGTAAAGGCATGAATGATCAACTGAAGATGCTGTGTCATGAAGCAAGAATTATAACTAATCCTTTTCTATGCACAGTAGATTTTTTAAAAGAATAAATGACCTTCCTGCTCATGCCAGAAGGAATTCTTTTCTTCTCTTTATGTCCATCTCTCCATGACATGTACCATTTTCTATGTTGTATTAGAGGGATGCATCTACATGTATCCCCAAGGAGATTACAGCCTCCCTGATGGTGCCCATGATGGATTACCTGAGAAAATAAGCTCTTTGTGACAAATTAACATGACATAAAACATGCCCACTCAAATGAGGCTACTAGTTGCTTCCAAGTGGCAATAACACAGCTGAACTGTGAGTGGAGGGAGGGTAGCATTTGCATTTTAGGCCATCTGGCTGTCCTAAAGACCTTCACATACTTAGGAAGAGCCTGGGAGCACAACTCATGGCTACCAGGCAACTTCCTGATCATCCTTCAGCTACCAGCCCAAAGGTCACTTCCTCTGATAAGTGTCTTGACACACACATGTCATGCCCTGTCCCCTTCCTTGCTCTCCAAAAATTGCTTCCCTAATTCTCTCTTCCTTCATAAAATGGCTGCTACATACCTCTAAGATATATGTTATCCTACACTATTATAGTTACTTATTCTTACATCTGACAGCCTTGTTAGACTAGATTACAAGGGTCAGTACTTATCTTACTCTGTTCTGTATCCAGTCCTCAACTCAATATCTGATAGCAGGGCCATTAAAGTTTTTTGCCTTTTATTAAAGTGGTGAATCCAGACTATCAAGGGCCTAATGGGCTATGGAAAATCCACAATGTGTATTAAACAAAAGAATTCATCTTTCTCTGGGGATTTTGCTCAGTGGCACCATGCCTCCCAAGCGCAAGGTCCTGAGTTCGATCCCCAGCACACACATAAAAAAAAGAATTAATCTTTCATAATTTTCCTTTAAACTACTACTTTACTGATGGACTAGACCAGATACATTTGGTCTGATCTAGTTTACTAGTCATCCACACAGAACCCAGTATGTACTCCACTGTACCGGGAGCTACAGACCCAACAGTAGCTAGGACAGACAATCCCTGTCTTCATGAAAGCTACAGTCTTAAGAGACAATGAGTAAACAAATGAAAAACATCTGTTTTCCTGCATAAAGAGGACACAGTAATAGCATTCCCACCAGGTCCAAAGCCTGGAGTTTCAGACAAAAAGTGTCTTCCTTTGGGAAGACCCAAAAAGTCCAAAGGTTAGTTTCAAATAGAAATCAAAAAGCCCAGGGAACCTATGTCCATCTTTTCCACTCCTTTCTTAAACAACATGGATAGCAGCCTATTGTGAATAGAGAGAGGTCAACACAGTCAGCCACCATAATGGTGACTTGCACTGAGGTGGCCAAGAGAAAATGGATGAGAAAATGGCATTCCTCGGTCCTGAAGCTACCAGGAACACCCAGGCCTCACCAGGATCAGCAACCTCCAAGAGTAGGCACAGTGTTAAGTGTTCTACACTGAAATTCTCACCAAATCCTCGAGGCAAGTAGAGTATCATTAGTGTGGCATTGCATTTCACTGACCTGTAACTTTCACTAAATAAAAAAACCAGAAAGGCAAAAGAGCAAAATTTAAATATCACAGCCTGTTCTATTCACCATGTGTCTGTTCAAGAGTGAATATGTGGTGCTGATACCCATGACTGTGCTATTCCCCAGTCTGGTTTTAGTTCCCTTAAGTGTCTCTTTCCACTGAGTGTGAGTGAACTGTCTTTCATACAGTACAGTCCCTAACAACCCAACTCTTTCATCTAATGTTCACACAAGAAAACATGACTGTGCTGATTAGCTTACTGAAAGGTAAGTGTGTTGACTTCTGAAATGGCTCCTTGCCAAAAGAGCTGCAAGCTGCAATTTTTAGCTAAATGTGATTTTCATCTTCTGTGCTTACTTTAGTTATGTAATTAATAATGTAGACATATGCTCAGTTACATATAGAGAAACTGAGATTCTATGAAGATTCACTTAAGATTATACAACTAGCAAATGGTAGTTAGAATCTTGGTCAAGACCAGTTTTCTCCACTTTGTTTAACTACATCACAGAGCCTCCTCCAGATCTTCTAGTCATCCAAACTTCTGAGAACATGGCACATGAGTGGAAAGGACATTAAGGGGGCTGGGGATGTAGCTCAGTGGCACCACGCCTGCCTGGCAAGTGCAAGGTCCTAAGTTCAATCCCCAGTACTGCAAAAAAAAAAAAAAAGAATACATTAAGGCAGGAGTGAGAATATTGGGGTTCTAGTTCCACTCTTGCCACTTATCAGTTGTGTGATTTTTGGACAGCTCGGGTAGCCTTGCAACTGTCTCTTTAGACTACAGCCTACAGCCTGACCCTACTCAGTAGTCATGCTAGACTTCCTAGTTAGTATGATGTGGTATAGAACAAGAGGAAAGGGAAACTAGAATCAGTGGTTGAGTTTATATGCCTACAGGGGTCTAGAAACGCAAATGAGTATATGCATGAAGTGTAGTGGGTGGGAATTGTGAAGAGCTACAGGTCCCAGGCGGAATATACACCCAGAATATACACTAACCTTCCAATTTTTTCAAACACTAGAACTGTGGATTTTTAAATGTTGGCAACCGACTCAAATTTACTTTGAACATTATGAGATTAAAGTATGATGGCTAAAGTCATTCCCCCACGGGCTGCCACTATGGGACCTTTCAGGTTAAATGATCTCCAATGTCTCTTCCAAAATCCAGGAAGACCTAGAAATGATACAGATCCCACCCCCAAAAGATGAAGGACAGGTGCTGACAACCACCAAAATCCAGATCCCTTTAAAATCACAGAGAAGCTGAAAAGCATCTTGGCTCCTAAGGCTGTGAGTATGGATATGGACAAGAGGAGCCAACCCAGTGTGTAGGATGGAAAGAGAAGATTCTCCCCACACCCAGCAGAAAGGCCAAGACTAGTCTGTGACCTCCAAATAAAAAGAAACAGTTCAGTTCCCAATGGCTCTCAGACCCACTTGGCTATGGTCCAAGCTATGGCTTAAAGCAGGCCAATCTCACATAGAAGGATTTAAACTACAGAGAGCACATAAGTTGCTTAAAGCAGGAACTTCAGTCAACTAGAAGCGGCTATCTACAGCACTATGCCGAGGAATCTAAGTTCTAAATGAATATGTACTGTAACAATAAACCATGACTGCCAGGCACATAGGAAAGGGAAGTGGAAGTATATATTCCATGTTATTTGCCATCCTTGGTTTAAATTCCCATTGGCTGTGAATTAGCAAACAACTCTGGAAGCTCATGCCTCTGGAAATCCACTGTTCTTCAATCTTAGTATAGTAAAGCTTACTCTAATGGTCTCTAGTCACACATTCACCAAGTATTTACTGACTTACTTGACTTATATCAAATGTGTAGTTTTGGGCTGGGCAGTGAGGAAATGAAGATGATTCACACACTATACCTGTACAGTGATCCTCAGCCTAGTGGAAGAGATTTTTTTAAGTCACAGATAATTAAGATAGAATGTGGTAAATACAGTAAGAGAAGTTATGGGAGCTGAGGGTTAGAAATGGCTTAATCTGCTTAAGGGAATTGAACAATGTAACAGTTGAGCTGGTGCTTGAAGGAAGAGTGGGTCTCAGTAGAGATGTGGGAAAAAGGTATTCTAAGCAGATAAAACAGTATAATAATGGTGGTAAACCAAATGGCCTACCCAGAAAATAGGGGGAAACTGGAGCATGGGATGGATGAAGATTAGGCTGCAAAGGAAGTTTATGAGGGGTCTAGATAGAAGCTAAGATGTTTGGATTTGACTCAACATGTGATAATAGGTTTTTAAGAGGGAGAAAGCACAATCAGATTTGTAGGTTAAATATTAAGATCACACTGGCTGCGGTGCGTTTGTCCATGTTGTGAAAGTAAAAAAGGAGACTTCGACAAAACCCCTGACATGAAAGGGGCAGAGTCAAGACATATTAAACAAAGATATGAGGATCCGTCGATGTGGAAGAATGGAAGAGGAATCAGCGGATAAAGTAGGTAGGTAAGTAGGTTGAGCGGATGACAGTGTCATTCATTTCCATCAGGCATAATGAAAGAAGTGCATGTTTGGGCCAGAACACAATAGCCGGTGCCACCCATTGGGGTCTAGAAGTAACTAACAACCATTAAAGAGACCATCAAATTAGGCATGTTTGTTCTAGGCGGGTAGGTAAGCAATGAAATACTATTTTTAAGATCTGGCTTCCAGTTTAGGCCTTCACATTTTCACTTCTTTCCAGGGCCCCAGAACACACTGTCATTCCCTCTGTGCTCTCCAGACTCTAAGGTGACTCTCCTGCCTCCTAAACCTCTCTCTCTCCGCTCACCTACAGACCTTCTCTAAGACCTGCCTCAGTCCCGGGGCCTTCTTCCCCCTCTCTCTCCTCATCTCCGACCCCTCTATGACCCTTGCCATCTCCGGACGCTGCATCCTCCGCCCGCCCTTCACCCTCCACCCCCACATAGATGCTTCTTTGCACCTCTCACCTTCCCCGGCCCCCTGTGACACCACCACCTCCTAAGCCTCCAGCCCAGAGCCTGCGTCTCGGCTGCCCCCGCCCCACCACCCGGACTCACCCACCAAGACACCCACTTCACAACAGGGCGGAAGTGCTCCAGGGCGCGCGCAGGGAATGCTGGGATGCGGAGTCCAGACGGCGTCACCCCAGGAACGGGGCGCCTGGGACTACAACTCCCAGAAGGAACCGCGCGAGCGCGGGTGGGTGGCTCCCTCCGTTTGCAACCTATAAAATGTCATCAACCAATAGATGTGTCATCTTCTCACAACTCTGGAACCGAGACGAATCGGAATTGGTTTGATGCCTAGGGCGGGGCCTGTTGCGACCCGGACCCCTTCCGTTGGCTCCGTGATAACGGCACGGCCCAGTGGGCGGGCACCAGAGTAGAAGGGGCGGGGCCTATTGCGGAGCGCAGAGAACTCTGTAGACCTGGAGAGATTAGAGCAGAAACAGTAAGATAAAGGAAACAGGGTGACTAGAGGTGACTAGGCTGGAGGGCAGGAGACAGGAAGACAGTTGGCAGCTTCAGTCTTAAGCCCACAGTTGAATTGCATGGATTTGAATGAATTTTGAACCTCTCCTTCCTCACCTGAAAAATAAGGGCAATAACAGCATCCATGTCACCGGCTTTTCGTGAGGTTGAAATGAGATAATAATGCTAGAACAATTAATTCAGGGCCCAGATCCTAATAATATGCAATGAATGTTAGCCATTATTATGTAAATCAGTTTATATAAAGCTTGGCACTTCGTAGGTGTTACAAGAATGTTAATCATTATTACAGAAAAATCTTGCTTTGTACCATTGTGAATACTTTGAGATATGAGCAATCTAATATGGGGTTGAGAATGTAGTCACGTGGATCCAAACTCTAACTCACCCACTTCCTGGCTGTGTGGCCTTAAACAAATAATTGCATTGCTTTTGTCTCCAATTTTCTCACCTGTAAAATACAAGTAGTATAACAGAACCTATTTTGCAGGGAATTGTAAAGATCAAATTAGATGATATAGTTAAAGCATAGTCTCAAGTCCAGCTGCTTGTGTCTGAGACTTACTTCAATTAGGATGCATGCTTTGCCCATGCACTGATTGTGAAAACTTGAGCAAATCATTTAACCCCTTTGTGCCTCAGTTTCCTCATCTGGAAAATGGGAATGATAATAATAGTATCTTCCTGGTAAGCTTGGTGAGAGGAATAACTGGGAGGAAGTATGTAAAGAGCTCAGCATATGTATAACCATTGGCTACAATTATTTTTATTAATGGCTATGAGACTGTGAGCAAACTGACAGTGCCTAGCATATGGTAGGGGCTCACTACATGTCGGCTAGTGTTAAAATTGGGAGAAATCTGTATCTTAGTTTTAATAACCCAGTTCAAATTCATTTTCTTCTGTGAACCATGTTCCAGCTTATTTATAGTAACAGCCATGTGATTTTACTCAGTAAACATAATAACCTATTAATGCTCCTTGTTATTGCAGCCTCACAACAGCCCTATGAGGTTAGTGTTGTCACCCCCAATTTACAAAGAGGGAATGGTGGCTCAGAGAGATGAAGTGACTTCCTTAAGATTATGGAGGGAGTAAGTGGCAGGGTTAAAACCCTTTGGATGTACCTCCAAGGATTCCTCTCCTTCTGACACTTCATGAGTAAGAGACCACAGGCAGAGAGAGGACAGGGCTTGGGAAGGGAGAGACAGTGCAGCTGTATGGGGTACTAGGTGAGTTGGAGACATTTGAGAGAGTGTCAGGATCTAAAGTTGGGAAGGCAGCTTTGCAGGGTCAGGTAAGGACTTCTGCTTCCAGCTGCCTGCAGAGGAGGGATAGAGGTCGACTGAGTAGGGAAAAAGAAAAACACTATTAGGACACAAGAGGGCGCCCCTCACCCTATATCCTGCCTGGAACTGGTCTGCGGTTTCCCTTGGCCTTTATGTTATTAAAGCCTGGCATTTTAAGGAAGAGGAAAACTAAGAAAGTGCCCTGTCCACTGTCATGCAGAAATAAGCAACAGAGCCTGAAGCAGACCTAGGTTCTTGCTGGTGCAGCACCCATCAGATTTCGGTTTGTAAACATTCTGTCCAGTTACTTATCAGAACCCCCTCTCATCTCAGCCTGCACTGTACTCCAAAGATGCAGAGATGAATGAAATAAACCTGGTCCCTGGTCCCGGGGCCTGATATCTAAATTTTCCCAATCACGCACTCCTATGAGTTTTGAAGCATACACTTCTGACATCTGTGTATTTATTTTATGGTACACATATAATATACTTTATTGAACATTTGTATGCATTATTAGGTCCTGCTGTTTGTGCTTTAGACATATTAGCTGATTTAATTCTCACAAAATCCTTTCAGGAAGATGTAATGCTTTCCCATATTACAGAACAAGAAACCATGGGACAAATAGATTAAGTATCATGCCAAAGCCACGTGGCTACAAAGCAGATAGTCTAGTTTTAGAATAAGGTGAGATTTTAAAAAATAAAGAAAAATGAAAGTTGTAACATTTTCTTTCCAAGCCCCAGTGAATCACCCTGTGAACCCCACTTTGGAGACCACTGCACTAGGGGCTCCCAGGTCTGTGGTCAGTGCTATGCAACAGAGAGGTGCAGAAAGTTGAGAGAGCCCAAGAGCAACAGCTTATCTAGGGCTGGAGGGCAGGGAAGGTTTCCAGAGAAAATGATGGCTGAGCTGAATCTTTAGGGATGCTTAGGAGGTTCCCAGGGGAAGGGTAGTCTTTAGAAAAGTGTTCAGAGTGACACTATTGCTGTCATACTCAAAAGCATGATCGATGTGAACACAGCTTAATGTTTCCACTGGGGGTGATCAGTCCGCTGTCTTCTGACCAGCTTTTTGGCCCTCTCCCATCAACCCTTCTCTAATCCCAGATCACAGAAGGGATCCTTTGTCTCTTAAAGATGTGGTTGAATTTGGCCTAGTCCCAAGTTCCACAGTTTAGGAGTCCCCAGAGCCCACCTTCCTTCCTTCCCCAACATGCCTCATGAATCCCTCCTGCCTTATTTACTTCGGGCTACAATTTCTGTGCTTCAGTAGTTCCTTTACCTCCTGCCTCATGTGAGTTGCCATTTAAAAAAAAAAAAATTTCATCAAGCCAAATATTTCGTAGATTTAATAATACACTGAAGATAATAACGTACTAAAGACTTTGAGATCACATAGCGTAACACATGGCCAATTGCCACCTCCCAATTTTCTCGCACAGCTACTAGAGCCTCCCAAAGTCTGTGTTCCCAACATTTGGTCCTCCTTGCACCCACAGCACCCCCTCTTCCTGGAAACTGAGTCCAACCTCACAACTAGCTCACACACATTCTCTCCCTGCCAGTGTGGCTGCTTTTCCTACCCCCACCTTCCAATACACGCGCCCCTACCCTACCTAACCCAAGCTTCCCCAGCCTGCTCCTCAGCCAAGCCCGGAAGCCATTCTTCTTCTCATCTTCCTTGGACCACAAGCAGTAGTCTCCTCAGCGGAGCAGCCAGGCCAGTCTATGGTAGTGGGGGAGCTGGTGGCGGGAGATGCGCTCCAGGAAGACCACCAGCACCACTGGGGGGTGGGGGGCAGCCAGCAGGAGAGAGGTGGCCAGGCGGAGCTCCAGGCGGCAGCGAGGTGTGTGCAGGGCCTGATGACTCAGTACACAGAGTGTTACCCGGCTGCCTGTTATGCTGTCTGCCACATTATTGACCACATCCTTGCCTGGCTCAAAATCTCGCTCAGGGAGGCAGAGGTGCAGTCCCTGGCCAGCGGGAGGGCAGCCCTCCAGAATGGGCAGCAGTTCCTGCACTACTCAGTCTTGGTCTTGCCTGCAATGGGACACAAACACATCATAGAGGAACCTCTTGCCCTCATCCCTTCGACCCCTCAGACCTTGGAACCAAGCCCTGAACAAGGCCTGGAGATAGAGGACCCAGGAGTTACTGGCTTCCTGGAGGAGGGCCAAGGAGATCAGCAGAAACAGCAAGATAGAGCTGCCCAAAAAGAATTCCAGCTCCAAAGTCTCAGGACAGTGGCTCCAGAGAAAGGGGAAAATGGGATTCTTGGATTGGTTCCCCACTTCCGAGTGGCACAGCTGATTTCTTGAAATATACATGTATGTTCTGGGGGACTGCTTCAGCCAGAATCCCACCCAGGCATTGGCACACTGGCAGGCCAAGGATGAAGACAGAATGTACATGTACTGGGGCATCTGAGGACTGTGTTCCCACAGACTGTCATCCAGGACAAGGCCATTCTCCATGTTTAGCACTAAGACCTGGAGACTGCTGAGGCCCTGGAAAGCAGCAGCTGACAATGTCTCCAATCCTGTATTGACCAGCTGCAGCACCTGAAGCCTGGGCAGCTCACCCACCAGCTCCTCCAACCTCACCAGATGGGGCTGGGATTTGGACTTCAGTGCCTCCAGCTTCAGCTCCTGAAGGCTGGGCAGCCCTGTGATATAGCAGGGCCTGGGGCTGTGCCTATCCCCCTGTACCCTCAGGGACTGGAGCCTAGGGAGCAACCAGAGCGAGAACGTGGAGGTGTTCTGGAAGCAGAAAGCCTCCAAACTACTGCCAATCAGGAAGAGTTGATGAAGGGCAGGGAAAATCTTGAAGATGTTCTGGGTCTCCAGCTGCAGTCCCCAGCCTTTTAAAGTCGGGGTCTGCAAGACCGGAAATACATTAGGCAGCAACTTCCAATGCTTCGTGCCTGAGCCAGCATGAAGCTCCAAGCTGGTCAGCATCGTGGGCAGGGACAATACCATCCCAGCAGGGCCAGAGGGAAGCTGTAGCCTCAGGTTGTTCGGACTCTTTGGACCCCAGAAGCCCCAGGTTGGGTTTAGCAAAATGTGGGTTTCCAGCAGATTGAGGGTGGTCAGTGCAGGCAGAGAAGCCAACCAGCCCTCACTCAGCTCTACCAGTGGATTCTTACTCAAGTCCAAGATTTCTAGCCTCCCTAGGCCCTGGAATACCTGTCTATCCAAGAAAATCAGCTGGTTTCCCTGAAGAAATAGCTCCTGCAGGTTGGGCAGACAGGAGAAGGTGGCTGGGAGCAGGGTATGCAGCTGATTCCTGGACAGATTAAGGGTCCACAGTCCAGACACAGCCTCTGTCTCACTCGTGCACAGTGTGGCACTCTGTAGTTGGTTATTGTTCAAGTTCAGTCTCTGAAGCCTGGGCATGGCTGCCAGGAAACCCAGTGGCAGCTTAGTAAGGCCATTAGACTGAAGATTCAAGCTCTTCAGGCTGTGGCAGGAAGCCAGGGCTTCCAGAGCTATGTCCCTTACCTTATTCATTTCCAAGTTCAGCTCTTGGAGCTCAAAGTGGGCAACTGTCTCAGCAGGGAGCTTAGCCATGGCAGTGAATGCCATGAACAGAGCACTGAGCTTCTGCAGCCCCAGTCCCACCACTTCAGCTGCCTCCATCTTTGTGTGGCTCAGGTACAGTGACCCTACCTTGAGGCCCCAGAGGGCCCCAGGTCTGGCCATCTTCAGCTTCTTGTTCATTGACAGATCCAACATGTTCAGGGTCCAGGCATTCCCAGAGTGGGGATGATGTACCAAATCTGGGAAGATGTCAGCCAGCTCTCCCATATCCTGAAGGCAACTGTGCTTGACAGCCAGCTGTTGTAGACTGGGAGGCAATCGAACACTCGAGTTCCTGTCCAGGCAGGGGCCCAAGAATTGGAGTTGCTGGAGGGATCTCAGGTCATTAAAGGCATCAGAGGGTAGAAATAGGTAATAGTCCTTTCTGGGAGGAAAAGATATGAAAGAGAGCCTCTGAAGCTGCCCCAACCCCTGGAGAGCTCCTGGCAGAAGTTGGGTGAGTTTCAGGTTCAGTCCCAGGACCTTGAGCCCAAGCAAGGTGGAGAAGGCATTCTGGGGCAGAACAGAAATAGAACCAATGAGGCAGAGCCCCTCCACACTCTGAGGCACAGCTTGCAAGGCCTTTGTTAGGTTGGTCACAGAGCTGCAATGAGCAAGGAGGGCCAGCCTGGAGTCCAAGGGGCAGACCAGGAAGAAGGGGGAGACCAGGGGCAGCCGGAAGCCTTCTGTCACCAGGCAGTTGGAAGCACTCCAGCCAGCAGTCAGAGGAAGGATCAGGAGAGGACCAGACAGCAGCAAATGCCTATCCATCTTGGCACCACCTTGGTCCACAGAGAAGGAGAATTGGAGCCCCACTCACTTCCTTTCCCTTTCTCAGAGAGGAACCCAGGGCCACCTTAGCCCTCCACACATGCACATGCCCAGTACTCACAGCAGCGGCAGGATACACCCCTCTCAGTATGCCCAGAAAGTCTGAGAGCAGAGTCACAGGACCACAATGCTTCCCAGTGGTAGAACTGCTGGGGAACTGAATGAGAGGGAGGGACGATAGAAGGAGATGCTTACAGCTGAGGCTCCAAGGGTTAGGTAGAGGAAGTACACTAGTGGTAGGACCCAAGTCTCGCTTCTCTGCAATAAGAAAGCAAGCAGTGTTTTTAAGCATAAAATTTCAAGCTAGAGAGCCAGGATATCTCTCTGCCATTATCCATTATGCCTTCCACCTCTGAGCCTCAGTTTCCTCACTTGTAAATTAGGCACACTAACCCCAGCTTCATGGGATCACTGCAAATTACAAATGGAATGGGTTTCTCACCACACTTTCTTTACACCTTCCTTCTCTGACTCCTAATGGGAAAAAAAGTTCCTAAGTAAGCAATAAAGCAGATATTTTGTAAACAAAATAGTATATCAAAATTATGCCACTGTAGACATGTTGTAATGTCTCCACACAGAAGATTCCAAAAGGCCCAAGCTTCACCTGAGAGTACTAAAGGGTTCCATTCTTGCCCTTCTATGCTGGGGCAAGAAATGAAGGTCTCCATGACCTTATCCTTGACATGCACTAGCAGGACCCAAGGGAGAAAAGAAAGAGAAAAAGAAAAGAGCTTTATAGTTAAACAGTAAAGCATTCAGTACAAGTCAACATCTGTTCATAATTTTTAAAAATAATAAAGAGAAGAATAATTCCTTGAGTTGCAACAGATGTACAACACATGTAATGCTTAATAGTGAACAACCTATTGCATTCAACTTAAAACCAGGAATGAGACAATCATAATTAAATTTGTTCAACATCATAATGGAGGCTTAAGCCAAGAAAATAAGAAATAAAAACAGCAGAAATTAAGAGTGTTTTAAAGTAAGGAACACAAAAGGTCACCGTTTATAAGATGCTATGATTGTTTACACAAGAAATCCCAGAATTTCTATTAAAATTAAAGAATACTTAGCAAAAATGCCGATTAATAGATATATTTTTTAAACTTTCTAATGTACCAGCACATTAGTTAGAGTCTCAATAGATGACAACATATTCAAATTAGGACTTTCTAAAAATTTTATGTGCAGAGTATGCTAGCTAACTGGAG
>NW_004624764.1:16497791-16511387 GCF_000247695.1 Heterocephalus glaber | reverse complement strand
CTAATTTATTCCACTTAACATTATGGACTCAAAGTACATCCATTTTCCTACAAGTGACTCAGTTTACCCTTCTTTATGACTGACTAGTATTCCATTGTGTATAAATAACACAGTTTCTTTTTTTTTTCATTAAGTTAATTGGTACATTTTAGGTATACATTATGATCTGATTCATCATTGGGAATTTGCACCTGTACATGATGTATCTTGGTTCTTATTTTTTCCCATTCCCCTTCCCCTTCCCTCCCCTCAACTCCTCCACTCCTCCCTATTTACAAAAGATTTGTTTCCATTTTTTCCTTCTTTTCTCATTTTTTCTTTCCCTTCTCCCCATCCCCCAGTTCCCCTTTCCCTTTGAACATTTTCTTCCTATTTCACAATATCTATTATACATTTAGGTCCTCATTTACAGTTTCAGTTTCTCACACCAGAGAAACAATTCAGTATTTACATATATGTGTCCTAGTTATTTCACTTAAGAGTATGGTCTCCATTTAGCTATAAATGTCTATTTTATCTTTCTTTATGGCTGAGTAGTACTCAATTTTATTTTTTTAAAAACACACCTTCTTAGGCATTTAGGCTGTTTCTAAAATTTATCTATTACAAATTGTGCCACTATAAATATGGGTGTACATATATTGTTGTGGTATGATGCTTTTAGTTCTTTTGAGAAGATATCTACAAGGGGAATAACTGGGTCAAATGGAACATCTAGTTTTAGTTTTTTGAAGAAATTTCACACTGACTTCCACAGTGGTTGCACCAGTCTACACTCCCACTAACAGTGGAGAAGGGTTCCTTTTTCCCCACAGCCCCACCAGCATTTGTTATTGGTTGATTTCTTGAAAGCAGCTATTCTTTCTGGAGTGAAATGGAATCTCACCATTGTTTTCATTTGCATCTCACAAATGACCAGTGATGTTGAACATTTTTTCATGTGTTTACTTGCTGTTTCTACTTCTTTGCCTGAGAAGTGTTTGTTCATTTCAGATGTCCATGGTGGGGGGGTGGTCTGATTTTTTGAGTTCTTTATATATTCCAGATAGTTGTCTTTTGTCTGAGGGACAGCTGGTGAAAAATTTTTTCCCATGCTGAATACCACATTTTCTTAATCCATTCATCTATTGATGTTCATACAGGCCACTTCCAAGATTTAGCTATTATGAGTTGTGCTACTATAAACACGAGTATGCATGTATCACTATAATATGATATCTTTAACTCTTTCAGAAAGATACCTAGAAGAGGAATAGCTAGGTCAGATAGAATTTCTATTTTTAGTTTTTTGAGAAATCTTATACCAATTTCTATAGAGGTTGTACTAGTTTACATTCCCACCAATATGTAGAATTTCCTTTTTCCCCACAGCCTTGCCAGAATTTGAATTCTTGATGATAGCTATTCTTTCTGGAGTAAGATGGAATCTTACTATTGTTTTAATTTGCATTTCTCTCATGGACAAAGATGCTGAACATATTTTCATGTACTTATTGACCATTTGTACTTCTTTTGAGAAATGTCTATTAATTTCAATTGCCTGTTTTTGATTGGGCATTTTATTTTAAGGGATCTAAATTTTTTTTAGTTCTTTATATATTCTATAAATTAATCCTCACACCAAGGAGTAGCTGGCAAAAAATTTTTTCTCTTCTCCAGGTTGTTGCTTCACTCTGTTAGTTGTTTCCTTTTCTGTGAAAAAGTTTTTAAATTTGATATGATCCCATTTGTTGAAGCCTAATATTATTTCTTGCACAATTGGGGTTCTGTTCACAAAACTCCTGTGTTTATGTCTTCAAGAGTTTTACCTATTTTTATCTTACAGCAGACTCAGTGCTCTGTCTTTGATCTATTTTGATTTTATTTTAGTACATGGTGATAGATATGGATCTAGATTCAATCTTCTGCATTTTGTATAATCACTTTTTCCAGCAGCATTTGTTAATGAGGCTATTCTCCCTCCAGAGAATGTTTTTAGCCTTTTGTCAAAAATCAGATGCTGAAGGTGCCCAGGATTGCTTCTATGTCCTCTATTCTGTTCCATTAATCTGCTTATTTGTTTTTGTGCCAATACCATGGGGTTTTTTTAATCACTGTAGCTTTGTAATATAGCTTGAAACCAGGACTGTAATGCCTCCTGCTTTGCTTTTGTTCCCCCAGTATTATTTTTGCTATTCTGGGTCTTTCCTGGTTCCATATTAATTCTAGGGTTGTTTTTTCAAGTTCTGTGAGGAATGCTGTTGGTATTTTATTTGGGATTGCATTAAATCTATACATTAATTTTGGTAGTATGGCTATTTTGACAATATTGGTTCTATCCAGAAATAGAGAATATCTTTTCATTTGTTCTCTTTTATTTCCTTTTTCAGAGTACTATAGTTTTCATTATAGAAGTCTTTCACCTTCTTGTTTGAGTTAAATCCTAAGTATTTAATTTTTCTTGAAGCTATTACAAGTGGTGCTATTTTCTTAATTTCTTTCTTGGTGGGTTCATTATTGGTGTAGAGGAATATTATTAGTTTTTGTGCATTGATTTTGTATCCTGCTACATTGGTGAATTGGTTTTTTCATTCTAGGAGTCTTTTGGTTGAATGTTTTAGGTCTTCTATGTAAAAGATCATGTCATCTGTGAATAAGGATAGTTTGCCTTCTGATTACTCTGGTTAAAGTTTCTAGTGCTATATTGAACAGGAATCATCATAGTGAAAATCCTTGCCTTTTTCTTAATTTTAGAGGAATAATTTTCAGCTTTTGCCCATTTAATATGACATTGGCAGGTTTGTAATAAATGGATTTTATCAGATTGAGATAAGGTCCTGCATACCTATTTTCTTTAGGGCTCTATTATAAATGGATGTTGAATTTTGTCAGTTTTTTTCCACATCTATTGAGATGATCATGTGATTTTTGTCCTTCCTTCTGATTATGTGGTGTATTACATTTATTGATTTGCATATATTGAACCATTCTTCCATCCTTGGGATGAAATTTACTTGATCACAATGTATGTTTTTAATGATTTGTTGCATTCTGTTGTCAGTATCTTGTTGAGAATTTTTGCCTCTGTATTTATTGAAAAGATTGGCCTTTCTTAGTTGAGTCTTTGTCTAGTTTTGGAATCAAGGTAATATCAGCTTCCAGGAATGAGTTTGGCAGTACTCCTTCTCTTTCAATTGCACTAAAGAGTTTGAGAAATATTGGTATTAGATATTTCCTGAAGTTGTTATAGAATTCAGTGGTGAATCTGTCAGCTCCTGGGCTTTTCTTAGTTGGTAAGTTTTTGATTACTGCCTTAATTTCATTTCCTATTATTGAACTGTTCATGATTTTTATATCTTCTTGGTTCAGTTCTAGTAATTCAAATGTGTCTAAGAATCTATCCACTTCTTCTAGATTCTCCAATTTATATGAGTATAGGTTTTCAAAGTAGTTACTAATAATCAGAATTTCATCAGTGTTCATTGCGATTTTGCCTTTTTTATTTTTTGCTTGCATTGATATGGGTCTTTTCTTTCCTTCTTTTGGTACATTTGACTAGAGTTCGTATATTTTGTTTATTTTTGAAGAACCACCTCTTTAATTCATTGATACTTTTCATTGTTTTTAGTCTCAATTTAGCTTTGGATTTGGATTGTTCTGATTTTCCATCATGGTTGGCAAGATAGTGGCAGCAAAGGAGGGAAGCTCCAATATGTACACCAGAGGAAAGCTGGTACACTGAGGTGGGGGTAATAGAGAAAAATAGATACAGGAAGGCAATCAAAAGGAGAAACTCACTAGCCCCAAATTTAGTATCTGGGGAGTTCAGAAAGGATGTGAGAATGCTCCTGGGCCATGACATCCTTACACCCAGGGAGGGAGCTGGCATTTCAGTGGTGACCAGGCCAATGGAACAGACTACTAACTCTTTTACTCTCCCCACTAAGAAGAGGAATACAGTGAGTGAGAAATTTGAAAACTATGGCATCATAAAAACAGAAAGCCAAAGAGCAATGTATGACAGAATACCAGTGGGTCCTTGGGGAATTTGAAATCAAGTGCACCACTCTGAGCAGTGTCTGCAAGTGGCAGGATCCTGTAGAGAGACAAGACCAGCCTAGCCAAGAAATAAGTATATGGCCATTTCTTCCTTAAACACTAGAAGTATTATGCCCATGGAACATTCTGCACACTGTCCACCACCCACTGACAGGACCCACACAAGAATCCCCACCACCCCCTGCTAGGGGCTACTCAATGCAGCAAGCCCTGAGGCTCTACCAAGTTAGCAGGTTAGAGGGTGACAACTTTGGGGAGAGTGACCAAGGAAGAACTATGGGTAAAAAGACAAAGAGTGGCACCCTGGCTAGAAGACATCTGGTGACATGTTAGGCAGAAGGCTTGCAGAGAGAAAATACAGAGGTGACTGGGAGATTTGTCATGCACAGAAAGGACTGAGGATCAAGGGGGCCCTGGAAGAAATCAGCGGAGAACTGGGTTCTGGGACACTTGCACTGCACCTTTCCTTCCCCAAATTAACTGAGGTGGTCATATATTGGGTCAAAGACCTGCAGTTACCCATGCCCAAATTGAGGTTTGCAGCTAATAAGTGAGCCTAGAGGGCCATCTGACTAACAAGTCTCCTTGCGCATAGGTGGATAATTGAGAAAATCATGGAGGGAGGCAAGTGTTACCAGCTTGGAGGCCTGTTACTGAACTCAGACTGCAAAATCAATGGGACTGTGAGGATGCTTTGATTTTGTGTTTTTGCAGCTGTGTAAAGGAGATTTTGCAGGGGGTGCTAGTTCTTCTTCCCCTCTCTTCTTTTGTCTTCTCTCTTCCTCTCTTTCTTTTCCCTTATATCTTCTCTCTCTTCCTTTCCTGCTTTCATCTGATATATAGATATAGATGTAGATATAGATATAGGTATAGATATAGATATAGATATCTGTGTAAAGAAGAATAAGAATTAACCAGTGCTTTAATTAAATAATACCTTTCATGAGTAAGTCAGGATAACCCTCACCAAAATTTTGTAAAGGATCTATACATAAGCTAACTACCAACATATTTTTTTGTTTGTTTGGTTGGTTTTTGTTGGGGTTTTTTTGGTACCAGGGATCGAACTTGGGACCTTGCGCTTGCAAGGCAGGTGCCGTAACCACTGAGCTAAATCCCCGGCCCTAACATATTAACAGGTTTTACCATTCTCACTGCTTCCTTTAACTCCAGTTACACTTCCCTCACTCTGTCCCTTCTCCTACTCCCACAAATATTCTCACAAACCCTCTCAACATGAGCTCCAGGCTCCGACATCCAACTGCCTATTTGTCCTCCTCACTTGGAGGTCAAAATAAGCAATTCAGACTTGACCAAAACAAACTCCTGATTTCCAGTAATGGAACTGCTTTTTCCAGTAAAGGAAATGCTCACCCCGCCTGTTCTCTCCAAGTGTTTCTATCTTTTTTTTTTTTTCAAGTGTTTCTATCTTAAAGCAAGTTTCCATACATAGCACAACACCACCCACATAATTGTTCAATACACAAAATTGAAAGTCATTTTTACTTCCTCTCTTTGCTCATCTCCAGCAGTGAGATGTGTTGACACCACATCAGACCCCTTCCCAAATCTGCTATCTTGTCCCCGTCTCCTTCATTAAGCCCCTGGAACATGTGCCATCACTTCCTTCTGGGACTGTGTCAGTGACAGTGGTCTCCTGACTAGTCTTTCTGCTTTCCTTCCTGCCCCTGTAACCCATTCTCCATGCAGAGTAGAGAGTGAGATTTTAAAATATATTACTTCCCTCTCCTGCCTAAGCCCTTCAGGAGTTTCCCATCCCGTTTATAATAAAACTTAATTTCTTACTCTGACCCACAGTGCCCTACCTGAGCTGGTCTTTGCCACCTACCTCTACTATGCCATCAAAGTTATTCTCTTCTCCTCTCCTCTCCTCTCATCTTACTCCTGCCCACCTTCATCAGAAGAGCCACCTGTTTCCACTTGTTTTGCAATAGACATTTCCTTTGTCTGGTAAGCACTGTCCATTTGTGAGGGAGTTTTGTTTTTGTGTTTGAGGAGACCAGTTGATTTGTAGATGTGCCTGCCTCTGTTGTGTGTGTGTACATTTTAATAACCATGAGTTAATGATACAAACTGTGCTTTGTATATGGGTCACTACTTTAGAAACTTTTTGTCTGAGACAAAACAATTCTATGCCACTAGACAATTCTGTTCTCCCATCCTATTTTCTTAGCAGATAGACTGACTTTGAACCTAAAACAATACAAAACACTTTGAAGTCTTTCCATTAATGAAAACACCGTAAGTTGGTCATAATAATAATGTGAAAACGAAATAGAATTTAAGGTCAAATTATTGAGATTAAAGAGGATCATAGTGAAGTAATAAAAGCTATAAACACACACAATATAGCTTTTAGAAATATAAGGAGAAGTTGGCAGAAGCATAATTATGGTTTTATTTATTTATCCAACAAAAGATAGCCTACTATGGGCAGTGGTCTAAGAGGTGGGCACTGAACAAAACATCAAATCTCTGAGATTTTAGAGTTTAATTCTAATGGAAGACAGCAGGCAATTTTTAAGTAAATACATAATAAAATCATGGGTTCTATAGAAAAAATAAAGCAATGACAAGGATGGGAAAAAACGAGAGTGGAGATAGTGTTGTAATTTTTTTGTTTGTTTTTTGAAACAAGGTCTCATCGTATAGTTTAGGCTGACCTTGGACTCACTATGTAGCCCAGGCTGGCCTCAAAGTTGTAATGATCTTTCTACCTCCACCTCCCAATTGCTGAGAGTACAAGCATATCCCACCGTGACTGGCCTTAGCACTGCAATTTTTAAGTAATGCAATATAGGATGATATTTCTAGCAAGGTGGCCTTTAAAGCCTGAAGAATAGAGAGGAAACTATGCAGTTCTCTGGCAGAGAAAATAGCAAGTGCAAAGTTCCTGAGATGGAAATGTGCCTGGCCTGTTTGGAAAAAAAAAAGCCAGAAGACCAGGGTGTCTGATGTGGAATGAATCAGGAAAGTGGCAGGAGGTAAAGCAAGAAAGGTCTAGGGGACAACAGGCAGGTCAGGTTGGGACCTTTTGACTGCTGTTAGGAGTTTGGCTTTTATCCTACATGAGTAGTGGGGTCATTGTAGGGTTTTGAGCAGAAGAGTGACATGATCTGATTTATATTATAAAAGTACCATTCAAGCTACTCTGATGAGAGTAGGAGATGATAGATAAATGAGGACAGAAACAGACAAGTAAGTGAGGATCTATTGCAATAAATCAGGTGTTTGATCACATTGGCTTGAACAATGATGATAGACTTGGGTAAGGAGTCAAGACATGGTTAGATATATCTTGTCCCTGGCCCCTTCCATCCCCCTGCCACCATCTTCTCTGTCTCTCTGCACGCCCCTCCAAAAATGTCTTCATTGTCTAAAAAAGGCTAGTTGAAAAGGACTAGTTGAGGGCTGAGCATTCTCCCCTCTGTCTGCCTCTCCCTCTCTTCTCTTCTCTTCTCCTCTCCTCTCCTCCTCTCCTCTCCCCCCCCAACCCTGCATATCTGCCATGAGGAACCCACTATTCCACCATATTCTCCCTGCCATAATGTTCTGCCTCATCCCTAGGCCAAAAGCAACAAAGCCAGGTGACCATGGACTGAAACCATGAGCGAAAATAAAACATTTCTCCTCTAAAAAAAAGAGAAATGGTTAAATTCTGAGTGTATTTGGAAGACAGAACTAACAGCCCTGGCTGATGAATTTGACACGGCATGTGAGAGAAAGAAACATTAAGGATGATACCAAGACTAAGGGAGAACAGGTTTGGGGAAATTAGGAGTTAAACTTTTCACGTGTTAAGCTTAAAATGACTGTTCTACATCCAAATGACAACATTAAATGATGTAAAGTGCTAAACAAAAGAGGCACTTGTATGTGTTCATATGCATGATATGTGTGCATATATGTGCATGTAGACATGTTGTGGTTAGACCTACTGCTGGGTCTTGGTGGCTGTGTGATCTTGGCAAGTCACTTAGCTTCTTTGGGATGCAGAGATAATTCAGCCTACT
The DNA here is from genome assembly GCF_000247695.1 of Heterocephalus glaber. The sequence goes on along the minus strand of NW_004624764.1, from coordinate 16,503,315 downwards.
TCCCAGGGTGAGCTGCTTTTAAATCATGTTTACAATGGGGTTTTTTTGACACTTCTCCTATCAAAAGATTGATCCTAATTCTTTTCCCTTTGCACATGAGCACATCTCAGTGACTGGCTGCTAATGACTTTCTACTTCAGCAGAAGTAGTACAGTAAAACATCCAAGGCTAAATTAGCTACACTGCCATCTGGCTCTCATTCTGGGGACACTCGCCCTGAGAAGGCAGCCACTATGTTCTGAAGAGGCCCAGGTCACAAGGAGAGGTTGCAGGTAGATTCCGGCTCAGTCCTAGTTAAGATCCCAGCATCCATAGCTAAAGTAGTAGCAGACCCTCCAGATGATTCTGGGTGTCCCACTAATGCTGAATAGAGGAGAGACAAGTCATTCCTGCCAAACCCTGCCCAAATTAATGCTGTTATTTTGTGTGTGTTATGCATCTGGAACACTGGGAAGTTGTAAGTGGATTTTGCACACTGGATAACCATCTACAGAAATGGAACAGTAGTCGGTAAACATTCTAAACTACTCATCAGGTGAGTCCAATCAAGTCTTCTAGGAAAGGATGTCATCTCAGGGCAGGCACTGAGTCTCCCAGTACAAGGAGGAGCATCGATGAAACACCTTACAGTCATAATCTGGTCCTGGCTTCCTCTCAAACCCAATCCTCTATCAGGTCCTCATGTGTAACACTTGCTACCACCCACAGAACTTCTTCAACATGCTATACTTCATGACATTTCTGCTTTTTTTTCACACTGTTCCTTCTGCCTGAACTACATTTCCTTCCCTGAGCCTCAGGCACCTGGATTCCCAGGTAACTCCTTCCCAATAATTATGGGCTTACTTCTCCTAATGTGATCTGTGGCAAGATTCAAACTTTCCTGTGGGAAGATCTTTCTTCTCTAAAGGCTTGGGGTCTGAAGATCCTCCCCAGAAACAGATAAGGCATGGGGACTTGGAGCAATGAAGTCCCAGAAGATGGAAGAGGGAGGTAGAAGGGTACCATTGCCAGCTGCTGATGGAAAAGAGGAGAGGGGAGACAATCTGTGTGGATTGTGAAATTGATTTTGAGTAATCACATCATCTCCAGCCCCTTATGAAGACCCCATTGAGTTAGTTTTATTGGTTCCCAGGGTACACCTCACTTATGCTAAGAAATGAATCTGTTCCCACAGCAGCCCTGCTATTTTGCTGACCCTAGGGTCCTTCCACACTCCTCTGCAGAGCTTATCCCTCCTTCTAAACCCGATTTCACACAGCTTCTCTGGCCAGGCACAGCTGTTGTCTGCAGATGCCTGCAACCACACTGCCAGAGGCTAGGACTATTTCTTTCTGATGCTCCTATGGTGCCTTGTCCTTCTCATGACTCCCACCTCAGCAGCTCCCTGTGTCCCCTAAATTATGTGTAGCTGTGGGAAGAAAAACAGGACAGAATGTCTCTGTCTTAGTTGGCTAAGGTTGCCATAGCAGAATACCACAAACTGCATGATTTAGACAACAGAAATGTATCAGCTCACACTTCTGGAGGCTGGATGTCTGAGATCAGGGGGTGGGCAGGGCTGGTTCCTTCTGAGGGCTGGGATGGAGGATCTGCTCCACTCCGTATCTCTTCACATTGTCTTCCCTCTGTTGGTCTATCTCTTTGTCCAAGTTTCTCCCTTTTATAAGGTCAGTGGAATTGGATTATGACCCACTATTTAACTTCACCTTTAATCAATTACTTGTGTAAAAACCCTAACTTTCAAGGTCACATTCGGAGATACTGGGGGTTGATACTCCTACATATCTTTTTGAGGGAACACCATTTAACTCATAACAGGCTCCTTATGTTTGTATTATAAGAGTAAACTGGAGGCCATGGACCTCATTCCTAGGAATGAAGCCACAATATCATTTGGATACACATCTTCTCACTCAGTTCTGCCCCAACCCCATCCCAGGACTCAGAACTGCAGGACTCAGAATCTTCACAAATCTACTTTGCCCCTTGGTGTCTTTGGGATTCACAACATTGTCTGGGCCAGTCAGGGCTGCTCCTCCTGCTGCCTCCTGCACTCTGCCTTTGACATCATCCAGGGTAGATGATATCACACGCTGCTTTTGTTCTATGGGGTTAGGTACTCACAATAAACCCTAGACTGCCTCTTGATGAGACTGCTGATTGCCACCCTCTTGGATCAACACCTGTGCCCTGATCCTGGCCCTTGCCTTTTATTCCAAAAAGAATAGCGAGATGGATCTCCCTCTGCTGTGTTTTGCACCCATAGAGCAGACCCACAGCAAGGTGCTTGAGTCCTAAAATGGTACATTATTTAGAGAGATGGCTTTTCCCCCCACATGTAGAGACATGCAGATGGTGGACACAATCTATATCCATTCCTCAGATCCTGACCTGAGTCTTATTCTTCATTCCAGGCTCCTTCATTCAGTCATCCTTTATTTACCAAGTTTCTAATGTGTTTCAGAGAATATGACAATAGCCAGATATGTAAGTTTTGTACTGCTGCTGTTACCAGTTACCACACAGTTAGGAGCTTAAAATAGTGCAGATATATTATTGTACAACCCTGGAAATCAGAAGTCTACAATTGGCCAGCAAACTACATTTCTTCTGGAGTGGAGACTGTAAGGGAGAATCCATTTCTTTGTCTTTTCCCTCTTCTGGAAGCCTCTTACATTCCTTGGCTTGTGACTCTACATTATTCCAATGGCTGCTTCCATCCTGCCTTCTTATCTGATTCTGATCCTGCTGCCTCCTTCTTATAAGTATCTGTGATTACATTGGGCCCACTTAAATAATTCAGAATAATCTGTCCATCACAAAATCTTTAACTTAAATCAAATTGGTAAAGTCTTACCTGACAGGCAATAGAGTCATAAGCTTTGGAGATAAGAATGTTGTCTTTTAGGGGAAACTTATTCTGCCTATCACACTGGGTAACCAGTTGAATGCATTCTACTTCATATTTCTCCCCATGATTTTGTTTTCTGTCACTATCTCCTTCTCTCCCAGTTTGCCAGACATATTTGTTTATACCTATACCCCAAACATTGATATAGTTCAAATTCTTTTCTCAGATGCTTTCTCTTCAATTACCTTGTAAATCAGAATGAAAATATTTCCCCTTAAAGAAGAGTGATTCCACTCTCAGAGATAAGGCCTCTGGGTCTCCTCTTAGCATCACAGGTAGTAGTCAGATATTCAGGTAAGGATACTGAGCCCATGGTGAATATATGCAAAGTAAAATCCATAGAAGCTTCCTGTGTTCTTCCATTTATCTCCCCCAACCAAGAACTATTCTCCACCCTCTTCCACACTGCCCTGGGCCCAGATAGCTGACCCCTAGGAACTACACCAATGAGCTCCTATGCTCTCCAGCACCCTCTTGGGTTTAGCTAATAGGAGTCCTGGCAAGAGACTGGAGGGCAGGAATAAGATGAAGGTAGGGTGTGTTCCTCTGACTTCCCCCTCGCAGGCTGCCACGGGCTGTTGCATCCTTCAGCTGGAGAGCTCAGCCCTCTTCATGAAGACTCCTCTGAGTTCAAGCAATTGTCTTCAGACCTTCAGGTCTAGGGATGGTAGCAGCTTTGCTGTTGCTAACTCCAGGCCCTGCACCATTTCTTGTGGTTCCCCTCAACCCACCCCAAGCCCTTGTACAGTTCTGGAAATCAAAAAGTCTACAGTGGGCCAGAATTTCATTGTTCAATTCCTCTAACTGTATCAACTGTGTTCTGATGGGATTCTGAGTGTTTCACTCCCCAAATAGAAATTCAAATGCCCCCTAAGCTTCACCAGTTTATGCCTATAAATAAAATCATAATATAATTTAGATCCAGATGGAGATATTTTAACCCTATCTGAGACAGTGCAGGGACTCAGTTCTTTTTTAAGCTTCTAGAATTTCAAACCCCCAAGGGAAATTCTACAGTCCCTCCATACTTCCCATGTCCATGCCAAACCACCATTGAAAGAATGAAACTGTCCATTTCTTTGGAACCAGGATCTTCCTGGGGCCCAGAGACCCCCCCACACACTGCCCCACCCTCTTTTGGTTCTATAAAACACCCCCCTACTTTGTCTCTCAACTAGTCTGGTTTTTATAATCTCTGAATATGTGAGTCAAAGCTACATGACTCTGAATCTGACTGAATCCTCACATGGGTGCACAGATCCCATATCCTTTCTTTCTTTCTTTCTTTTTTATTTTTTTATTTATTTAGGTGCCGGGGATCAAACTCGGGACCTTGTGCTTGCACTGAGCTAAATCCCCAGCGCCAAACCCTATATCCCTTGCTCAGCCACATGTCTCTTCTGTGCCAGAAATCCCCTCCCTTCTGGTTCACTCAGACAAAGGTGCTCTCAGGCAGGAATGGCTGGACTCTCTTCCTCACCTCACATCCACAAATGTCATCACCTCACCACTCATCCTCACTTTCTTCCTCCCATCTCAGAGGAAAGGCTTCTCTCTCTGTTCAAGGCTGCTCTCTGAACTTTTGGGATGATTCTGTCCACTCTGAAAGCTGCCTCTCTCCAATACAAGGTAGTAACTCCCTCTTTTTCATTTTATTAAAGTCTTCTCCACTAAAATATCCCTCCTTGTCTATAAATATTCTCACTTAGAGAGAAAGAGAAATGGCGGGGGGGGGGCAAGGGACTGAGAGTGTATCTCAGTGGTAGAGCACATGTTCAGGATGTATAAGGTCCAGATTGGGCTCCAGAACAGGGAGGGAGGGGGGAAAAGAAAGTCCACTTCTGTTCTTTTGTTCTAGATTTGACTATTTCTGCCTCTCTTTCCTTCCCTTCTCCTCTAAGTCACTCTCCGACCATTTTCTTTATAAAGTACATGCTTGCAGTGCATGTTTGCATTCCCTGTGTGGAGTTGGTACATGTACATAACACACCTTCATTCCCTTTTCATCCCCTCTCCCTCCCTTCTGGCCCTTCCCTCCATCTCTTGATTCCCTTCCCGTTTAAGAAAGATCTATCTCCCTACTTCTGATTATCTATCTTTTATTTTGCTATTTATTTATGTTTCGGGTTTCTATTATATGAGAATGTCTTATTCTACGTAACATTATAGTCTCAAAGTACGTCCATTTTCCTTCAAATGATTCAAGTTTATCTTTCTTTATAGCAGAGTAGTACTTTACTGTATGTAAATACCACATTTTCTTTATCCATTCATCTAAGATTGTCTTCTACTTCTGGTTCAAAATCCTCACTTCTCATCTTCAACCCACTGTGATCTGACCCCTTCCCTTCATGGCCTAGGAATTTCATTACTACCAAGTTCAGAGGGTACTTTTTTCTCGTTTTATTGAACTTCTCTACTGCACTGAGCTATTTAATGCTGTTTGCATTTTTCATCTCCTCCCCCAAGAGCAGGGAACCTACAACAGGAACTTGAAATTGCCCTCAGTGAGCCCCCCTCCCCCTTTCCTTTTTTGTCAGTACCTCCCAGGGTTTTAATAGAGAACATGGCTGCCCACTGGGACTCTCCATTCCCCATCTTCCCTTGCAG
>NW_004624764.1:16479507-16494576 GCF_000247695.1 Heterocephalus glaber | reverse complement strand
AAATTTTGTAAAGGATCTATACATAAGCTAACTACCAACATATTTTTTTGTTTGGTTGGTTTTTGTTGGGGTTTTTTTGGTACTAGGGATCGAACTTGGGACCTTGCGCTTGCAAGGCAGGTGCTGTAACCACTGAGCTAAACCCCCGGCCCTAACATATTAACAGGTTTTACCATTCTCACTGCTTCCTTTAACTCCAGTTACACTTCCCTCACTCTGTCCCTTCTCCTACTCCCACAAATATTCTCACAAACCCTCTCAACATGAGCTCCAGGCTCCGACATCCAACTGCCTATTTGTCCTCCTCACTTGGAGGTCAAAATAAGCAATTCAGACTTGACCAAAACAAACTCCTGATTTCCAGTAATGGAACTGCTTTTTCCAGTAAAGGAAATGCTCACCCCGCCTGTTCTCTCCAAGTGTTTCTATCTTTTTTTTTTTTTCAAGTGTTTCTATCTTAAAGCAAGTTTCCATACATAGCACAACACCACCCACATAATTGTTCAATACACAAAATTGAAAGTCATTTTTACTTCCTCTCTTTGCTCATCTCCAGCAGTGAGATGTGTTGACACCACATCAGACCCCTTCCCAAATCTGCTATCTTGTCCCCGTCTCCTTCATTAAGCCCCTGGAACATGTGCCATCACTTCCTTCTGGGACTGTGTCAGTGACAGTGGTCTCCTGACTAGTCTTTCTGCTTTCCTTCCTGCCCCTGTAACCCATTCTCCATGCAGAGTAGAGAGTGAGATTTTAAAATATATTACTTCCCTCTCCTGCCTAAGCCCTTCAGGAGTTTCCCATCCCGTTTATAATAAAACTTAATTTCTTACTCTGACCCACAGTGCCCTACCTGAGCTGGTCTTTGCCACCTACCTCTACTATGCCATCAAAGTTATTCTCTTCTCCTCTCCTCTCCTCTCATCTTACTCCTGCCCACCTTCATCAGAAGAGCCACCTGTTTCCACTTGTTTTGCAATAGACATTTCCTTTGTCTGGTAAGCACTGTCCATTTGTGAGGGAGTTTTGTTTTTGTGTTTGAGGAGACCAGTTGATTTGTAGATGTGCCTGCCTCTGTTGTGTGTGTGTACATTTTAATAACCATGAGTTAATGATACAAACTGTGCTTTGTATATGGGTCACTACTTTAGAAACTTTTTGTCTGAGACAAAACAATTCTATGCCACTAGACAATTCTGTTCTCCCATCCTATTTTCTTAGCAGATAGACTGACTTTGAACCTAAAACAATACAAAACACTTTGAAGTCTTTCCATTAATGAAAACACCGTAAGTTGGTCATAATAATAATGTGAAAACGAAATAGAATTTAAGGTCAAATTATTGAGATTAAAGAGGATCATAGTGAAGTAATAAAAGCTATAAACACACACAATATAGCTTTTAGAAATATAAGGAGAAGTTGGCAGAAGCATAATTATGGTTTTATTTATTTATCCAACAAAAGATAGCCTACTATGGGCAGTGGTCTAAGAGGTGGGCACTGAACAAAACATCAAATCTCTGAGATTTTAGAGTTTAATTCTAATGGAAGACAGCAGGCAATTTTTAAGTAAATACATAATAAAATCATGGGTTCTATAGAAAAAATAAAGCAATGACAAGGATGGGAAAAAACGAGAGTGGAGATAGTGTTGTAATTTTTTTGTTTGTTTTTTGAAACAAGGTCTCATCGTATAGTTTAGGCTGACCTTGGACTCACTATGTAGCCCAGGCTGGCCTCAAAGTTGTAATGATCTTTCTACCTCCACCTCCCAATTGCTGAGAGTACAAGCATATCCCACCGTGACTGGCCTTAGCACTGCAATTTTTAAGTAATGCAATATAGGATGATATTTCTAGCAAGGTGGCCTTTAAAGCCTGAAGAATAGAGAGGAAACTATGCAGTTCTCTGGCAGAGAAAATAGCAAGTGCAAAGTTCCTGAGATGGAAATGTGCCTGGCCTGTTTGGAAAAAAAAAAGCCAGAAGACCAGGGTGTCTGATGTGGAATGAATCAGGAAAGTGGCAGGAGGTAAAGCAAGAAAGGTCTAGGGGACAACAGGCAGGTCAGGTTGGGACCTTTTGACTGCTGTTAGGAGTTTGGCTTTTATCCTACATGAGTAGTGGGGTCATTGTAGGGTTTTGAGCAGAAGAGTGACATGATCTGATTTATATTATAAAAGTACCATTCAAGCTACTCTGATGAGAGTAGGAGATGATAGATAAATGAGGACAGAAACAGACAAGTAAGTGAGGATCTATTGCAATAAATCAGGTGTTTGATCACATTGGCTTGAACAATGATGATAGACTTGGGTAAGGAGTCAAGACATGGTTAGATATATCTTGTCCCTGGCCCCTTCCATCCCCCTGCCACCATCTTCTCTGTCTCTCTGCACGCCCCTCCAAAAATGTCTTCATTGTCTAAAAAAGGCTAGTTGAAAAGGACTAGTTGAGGGCTGAGCATTCTCCCCTCTGTCTGCCTCTCCCTCTCTTCTCTTCTCTTCTCCTCTCCTCTCCTCCTCTCCTCTCCCCCCCCAACCCTGCATATCTGCCATGAGGAACCCACTATTCCACCATATTCTCCCTGCCATAATGTTCTGCCTCATCCCTAGGCCAAAAGCAACAAAGCCAGGTGACCATGGACTGAAACCATGAGCGAAAATAAAACATTTCTCCTCTAAAAAAAAGAGAAATGGTTAAATTCTGAGTGTATTTGGAAGACAGAACTAACAGCCCTGGCTGATGAATTTGACACGGCATGTGAGAGAAAGAAACATTAAGGATGATACCAAGACTAAGGGAGAACAGGTTTGGGGAAATTAGGAGTTAAACTTTTCACGTGTTAAGCTTAAAATGACTGTTCTACATCCAAATGACAACATTAAATGATGTAAAGTGCTAAACAAAAGAGGCACTTGTATGTGTTCATATGCATGATATGTGTGCATATATGTGCATGTAGACATGTTGTGGTTAGACCTACTGCTGGGTCTTGGTGGCTGTGTGATCTTGGCAAGTCACTTAGCTTCTTTGGGATGCAGAGATAATTCAGCCTACTTCCCAGGGTGAGCTGCTTTTAAATCATGTTTACAATGGGGTTTTTTTGACACTTCTCCTATCAAAAGATTGATCCTAATTCTTTTCCCTTTGCACATGAGCACATCTCAGTGACTGGCTGCTAATGACTTTCTACTTCAGCAGAAGTAGTACAGTAAAACATCCAAGGCTAAATTAGCTACACTGCCATCTGGCTCTCATTCTGGGGACACTCGCCCTGAGAAGGCAGCCACTATGTTCTGAAGAGGCCCAGGTCACAAGGAGAGGTTGCAGGTAGATTCCGGCTCAGTCCTAGTTAAGATCCCAGCATCCATAGCTAAAGTAGTAGCAGACCCTCCAGATGATTCTGGGTGTCCCACTAATGCTGAATAGAGGAGAGACAAGTCATTCCTGCCAAACCCTGCCCAAATTAATGCTGTTATTTTGTGTGTGTTATGCATCTGGAACACTGGGAAGTTGTAAGTGGATTTTGCACACTGGATAACCATCTACAGAAATGGAACAGTAGTCGGTAAACATTCTAAACTACTCATCAGGTGAGTCCAATCAAGTCTTCTAGGAAAGGATGTCATCTCAGGGCAGGCACTGAGTCTCCCAGTACAAGGAGGAGCATCGATGAAACACCTTACAGTCATAATCTGGTCCTGGCTTCCTCTCAAACCCAATCCTCTATCAGGTCCTCATGTGTAACACTTGCTACCACCCACAGAACTTCTTCAACATGCTATACTTCATGACATTTCTGCTTTTTTTTCACACTGTTCCTTCTGCCTGAACTACATTTCCTTCCCTGAGCCTCAGGCACCTGGATTCCCAGGTAACTCCTTCCCAATAATTATGGGCTTACTTCTCCTAATGTGATCTGTGGCAAGATTCAAACTTTCCTGTGGGAAGATCTTTCTTCTCTAAAGGCTTGGGGTCTGAAGATCCTCCCCAGAAACAGATAAGGCATGGGGACTTGGAGCAATGAAGTCCCAGAAGATGGAAGAGGGAGGTAGAAGGGTACCATTGCCAGCTGCTGATGGAAAAGAGGAGAGGGGAGACAATCTGTGTGGATTGTGAAATTGATTTTGAGTAATCACATCATCTCCAGCCCCTTATGAAGACCCCATTGAGTTAGTTTTATTGGTTCCCAGGGTACACCTCACTTATGCTAAGAAATGAATCTGTTCCCACAGCAGCCCTGCTATTTTGCTGACCCTAGGGTCCTTCCACACTCCTCTGCAGAGCTTATCCCTCCTTCTAAACCCGATTTCACACAGCTTCTCTGGCCAGGCACAGCTGTTGTCTGCAGATGCCTGCAACCACACTGCCAGAGGCTAGGACTATTTCTTTCTGATGCTCCTATGGTGCCTTGTCCTTCTCATGACTCCCACCTCAGCAGCTCCCTGTGTCCCCTAAATTATGTGTAGCTGTGGGAAGAAAAACAGGACAGAATGTCTCTGTCTTAGTTGGCTAAGGTTGCCATAGCAGAATACCACAAACTGCATGATTTAGACAACAGAAATGTATCAGCTCACACTTCTGGAGGCTGGATGTCTGAGATCAGGGGGTGGGCAGGGCTGGTTCCTTCTGAGGGCTGGGATGGAGGATCTGCTCCACTCCGTATCTCTTCACATTGTCTTCCCTCTGTTGGTCTATCTCTTTGTCCAAGTTTCTCCCTTTTATAAGGTCAGTGGAATTGGATTATGACCCACTATTTAACTTCACCTTTAATCAATTACTTGTGTAAAAACCCTAACTTTCAAGGTCACATTCGGAGATACTGGGGGTTGATACTCCTACATATCTTTTTGAGGGAACACCATTTAACTCATAACAGGCTCCTTATGTTTGTATTATAAGAGTAAACTGGAGGCCATGGACCTCATTCCTAGGAATGAAGCCACAATATCATTTGGATACACATCTTCTCACTCAGTTCTGCCCCAACCCCATCCCAGGACTCAGAACTGCAGGACTCAGAATCTTCACAAATCTACTTTGCCCCTTGGTGTCTTTGGGATTCACAACATTGTCTGGGCCAGTCAGGGCTGCTCCTCCTGCTGCCTCCTGCACTCTGCCTTTGACATCATCCAGGGTAGATGATATCACACGCTGCTTTTGTTCTATGGGGTTAGGTACTCACAATAAACCCTAGACTGCCTCTTGATGAGACTGCTGATTGCCACCCTCTTGGATCAACACCTGTGCCCTGATCCTGGCCCTTGCCTTTTATTCCAAAAAGAATAGCGAGATGGATCTCCCTCTGCTGTGTTTTGCACCCATAGAGCAGACCCACAGCAAGGTGCTTGAGTCCTAAAATGGTACATTATTTAGAGAGATGGCTTTTCCCCCCACATGTAGAGACATGCAGATGGTGGACACAATCTATATCCATTCCTCAGATCCTGACCTGAGTCTTATTCTTCATTCCAGGCTCCTTCATTCAGTCATCCTTTATTTACCAAGTTTCTAATGTGTTTCAGAGAATATGACAATAGCCAGATATGTAAGTTTTGTACTGCTGCTGTTACCAGTTACCACACAGTTAGGAGCTTAAAATAGTGCAGATATATTATTGTACAACCCTGGAAATCAGAAGTCTACAATTGGCCAGCAAACTACATTTCTTCTGGAGTGGAGACTGTAAGGGAGAATCCATTTCTTTGTCTTTTCCCTCTTCTGGAAGCCTCTTACATTCCTTGGCTTGTGACTCTACATTATTCCAATGGCTGCTTCCATCCTGCCTTCTTATCTGATTCTGATCCTGCTGCCTCCTTCTTATAAGTATCTGTGATTACATTGGGCCCACTTAAATAATTCAGAATAATCTGTCCATCACAAAATCTTTAACTTAAATCAAATTGGTAAAGTCTTACCTGACAGGCAATAGAGTCATAAGCTTTGGAGATAAGAATGTTGTCTTTTAGGGGAAACTTATTCTGCCTATCACACTGGGTAACCAGTTGAATGCATTCTACTTCATATTTCTCCCCATGATTTTGTTTTCTGTCACTATCTCCTTCTCTCCCAGTTTGCCAGACATATTTGTTTATACCTATACCCCAAACATTGATATAGTTCAAATTCTTTTCTCAGATGCTTTCTCTTCAATTACCTTGTAAATCAGAATGAAAATATTTCCCCTTAAAGAAGAGTGATTCCACTCTCAGAGATAAGGCCTCTGGGTCTCCTCTTAGCATCACAGGTAGTAGTCAGATATTCAGGTAAGGATACTGAGCCCATGGTGAATATATGCAAAGTAAAATCCATAGAAGCTTCCTGTGTTCTTCCATTTATCTCCCCCAACCAAGAACTATTCTCCACCCTCTTCCACACTGCCCTGGGCCCAGATAGCTGACCCCTAGGAACTACACCAATGAGCTCCTATGCTCTCCAGCACCCTCTTGGGTTTAGCTAATAGGAGTCCTGGCAAGAGACTGGAGGGCAGGAATAAGATGAAGGTAGGGTGTGTTCCTCTGACTTCCCCCTCGCAGGCTGCCACGGGCTGTTGCATCCTTCAGCTGGAGAGCTCAGCCCTCTTCATGAAGACTCCTCTGAGTTCAAGCAATTGTCTTCAGACCTTCAGGTCTAGGGATGGTAGCAGCTTTGCTGTTGCTAACTCCAGGCCCTGCACCATTTCTTGTGGTTCCCCTCAACCCACCCCAAGCCCTTGTACAGTTCTGGAAATCAAAAAGTCTACAGTGGGCCGGAATTTCATTGTTCAATTCCTCTAACTGTATCAACTGTGTTCTGATGGGATTCTGAGTGTTTCACTCCCCAAATAGAAATTCAAATGCCCCCTAAGCTTCACCAGTTTATGCCTATAAATAAAATCATAATATAATTTAGATCCAGATGGAGATATTTTAACCCTATCTGAGACAGTGCAGGGACTCAGTTCTTTTTTAAGCTTCTAGAATTTCAAACCCCCAAGGGAAATTCTACAGTCCCTCCATACTTCCCATGTCCATGCCAAACCACCATTGAAAGAATGAAACTGTCCATTTCTTTGGAACCAGGATCTTCCTGGGGCCCAGAGACCCCCCCACACACTGCCCCACCCTCTTTTGGTTCTATAAAACACCCCCCTACTTTGTCTCTCAACTAGTCTGGTTTTTATAATCTCTGAATATGTGAGTCAAAGCTACATGACTCTGAATCTGACTGAATCCTCACATGGGTGCACAGATCCCATATCCTTTCTTTCTTTCTTTCTTTTTTATTTTTTTATTTATTTAGGTGCCGGGGATCAAACTCGGGACCTTGTGCTTGCACTGAGCTAAATCCCCAGCGCCAAACCCTATATCCCTTGCTCAGCCACATGTCTCTTCTGTGCCAGAAATCCCCTCCCTTCTGGTTCACTCAGACAAAGGTGCTCTCAGGCAGGAATGGCTGGACTCTCTTCCTCACCTCACATCCACAAATGTCATCACCTCACCACTCATCCTCACTTTCTTCCTCCCATCTCAGAGGAAAGGCTTCTCTCTCTGTTCAAGGCTGCTCTCTGAACTTTTGGGATGATTCTGTCCACTCTGAAAGCTGCCTCTCTCCAATACAAGGTAGTAACTCCCTCTTTTTCATTTTATTAAAGTCTTCTCCACTAAAATATCCCTCCTTGTCTATAAATATTCTCACTTAGAGAGAAAGAGAAATGGCGGGGGGGGGGCAAGGGACTGAGAGTGTATCTCAGTGGTAGAGCACATGTTCAGGATGTATAAGGTCCAGATTGGGCTCCAGAACAGGGAGGGAGGGGGGAAAAGAAAGTCCACTTCTGTTCTTTTGTTCTAGATTTGACTATTTCTGCCTCTCTTTCCTTCCCTTCTCCTCTAAGTCACTCTCCGACCATTTTCTTTATAAAGTACATGCTTGCAGTGCATGTTTGCATTCCCTGTGTGGAGTTGGTACATGTACATAACACACCTTCATTCCCTTTTCATCCCCTCTCCCTCCCTTCTGGCCCTTCCCTCCATCTCTTGATTCCCTTCCCGTTTAAGAAAGATCTATCTCCCTACTTCTGATTATCTATCTTTTATTTTGCTATTTATTTATGTTTCGGGTTTCTATTATATGAGAATGTCTTATTCTACGTAACATTATAGTCTCAAAGTACGTCCATTTTCCTTCAAATGATTCAAGTTTATCTTTCTTTATAGCAGAGTAGTACTTTACTGTATGTAAATACCACATTTTCTTTATCCATTCATCTAAGATTGTCTTCTACTTCTGGTTCAAAATCCTCACTTCTCATCTTCAACCCACTGTGATCTGACCCCTTCCCTTCATGGCCTAGGAATTTCATTACTACCAAGTTCAGAGGGTACTTTTTTCTCGTTTTATTGAACTTCTCTACTGCACTGAGCTATTTAATGCTGTTTGCATTTTTCATCTCCTCCCCCAAGAGCAGGGAACCTACAACAGGAACTTGAAATTGCCCTCAGTGAGCCCCCCTCCCCCTTTCCTTTTTTGTCAGTACCTCCCAGGGTTTTAATAGAGAACATGGCTGCCCACTGGGACTCTCCATTCCCCATCTTCCCTTGCAGATGGTGGTGGCACTCTGGGTTCTTGCCACAGAGATGTGAACACACCTGGTACTGTAAACACAGAGATGAGGGCCTCCCATTAAGGGAACTCACATAAACCCATCAACCTGAACTATCCATGTGAGAAAAACAAATGCATATCTCTGGTAAGCTATCATACATTAGGAGACTTTTTATTATAGCAGCTTAGCCTGTATTCTAAGTCATTAACTCAAGGGCAGGCAAGCCAAAGGCCTTTGCAAACTCTCACGTCTACTCAATCTAAATTAGGTCTTCCTGTCACACTCTCTTATAGAAACCTACACCTCTTCAAAAAAATTTTCACAATTTAAGATTAGATAATTATTTGTGTAACATAGTGGTCACTTTTGATTGCAGTCCCAACAATGTTCCCCCTCCATTATTTTGATCTCACAGAATCCTGATTTTATTCAAAGGTCCATACCTCCCTCATCCAGACTTGGACCGTGTGAAAAGATGCGCTTTGCTAATTAGATTCTCTATTATATACTTTGCACTAAAATAATAATAATAATAATAATAATGCACTTATCAAAAAAATTTAAGACTGAGAGTTCATAACATAGAAGAAGCCAGTGAGACTACCAGGGACTGTGTACAAGCAAAAGCATTAGGGAAACCAAAACTAAGAATGAGAGGGGCCCACAGGTAGGAAAGAAGCAGGAATAGGATAACTGTATTGCTGGTGACCTATGCATCCTGTCTACAAAGGACCCACAGCCACCTTTTCCCAGGATTATCTCCCAGTTCCAGTCTCTGCTCTTGGCTTTGCATGGACAGCATCCACAATTATCCCTAAAATATGTGACCTTGCCCAAGCTAGTGGGCATGAACACCTGTTTCTCATAATTAAGCAAGCCTACATAAAACAGCAACTTTGGGCAAATGTGCTCAGTAAATATTTTTTTAACACGGTATCTTTGGTCCCACCACAGAAGTAGGAAGAGCAATATGGGCTGCCTAAAACATCTCTCTGTAACCCTAGTGCCTGGCACAGGGCATGTAAGGCCAAGTATTTTACTTTTTACCTGGATAAAATGCTTCGGTGATTCCCACTTGACCTCAGACTAATGCCCTTACATCCTTATTATGGTTATAAAGTCACCTTGCATGATCTGCCTCCTTCTACTTTTTGCTTTCAATTCTGTTACTTTACCCCTCCCATCATGTTAAACCATACCAAACCACTTTTAGGTTTCCAAACACTGCCTCTCTTGTGCACATAGGCCTTGGCACACACACTCTCTTATCCACTTGAGAGGTGAGAAAAAGTAAGAGGCAAGGATAGGGATGGCCGTGATGATGATATCACTACCACTTACCAAGTATTTACATATATTATTCTCAGTCTTCCCAGTAATATTCCAAGACAGGCTCTGCTGTTCCCATTTTACAGATGAGAAAACTGGGGCTTCTGAAAATCAGTAACTTGCTTCGGAGCACTTAATTAGGAAGTGGCAAAGCCAGGATTTGATCCAAACCAGTGTGATTCCAAAAAACACGATTTGTCTAGGCCTGCAGGATCTTTTTAGAACTCAGACCCTAGAGGCAAACAAACTTGGGTTTGAATTTGGGGCTCCACCACTCCCTGAGTGGGTAACCCTGGGCAAGCCACTCAACCTCACAAACCTCAGTTCACTTCTCCGTAAAATGAAGCCAGCAATAGACCTGACCTCAGAAGGTTGTCGCGATGCTAAAATGAAAAAATGTAGGTAAAGTGGTTGGCGCATGCCTAGCTTGTTGCAGTCAATGAATGGAGAGGTTGTTGTTTCACTGTCATTATGTTTACCCTCTTCACATACCTTTTTCCCCTTCACCCTGTCCAAGTTAGAGCTCTGCATCTTGTCATGGACACAGTCTGAGAGCTGCTTCTCTGCAGGGCCTCCTGGGGCCCAGCCTGTACAACTCTGTGGAAGTAGCTCAGGCAGCTGGAGCAATAGCCTGTAATTGATCCCAGTTAGAGCTGGGCAGGTCCTGTCTTCCTCGGCTGGGGCCTCAGGAAGCAGGGTGTTGCCTGATTTATGTCTCCACTGCACCAGGGCTGACCCGGTGCCCTCTCTACGTGTTCCAGCATCAGACAAGGCCATAAAATGGAATTGATGCTCCACGTTTGTTCCTTCAGGGCCAACTTATACACAGTGCACCCAGCGGAGGTCAATCCCCTGCAGTATCATTGCCGGGAAATGTTGGTGTGTGTGGCTGCCCTGTGTGGTCAAGCTGCTGGGAGTTCAGGGCCCTGATCTTAGACCAACATCCAGGGACAATGAACATGTGTTTTGTGGCTAAAGTGAGCATCTATTTGCACACGTCCCCCAACACACAACCTGAAGCTACACCTCCTTCCAGCCTCAGTCCCAGCCGTCCATGGGTCTGCTGGATACTTCCTCTCACATGTCTCAAAGTTCCCAGCCTGAACTCATCATCTCCACCTCTCTGGCTGCTCCACCCCCATCTCCCCCTGCTGCCCTCCCAACACACACACACACACACACACACACACACACACACATCTAACACCACACTGAGGCTGTTTCCTCCAGGTGTGATACAGCATCTTTATATACTTCCTTTATATCCCTGAACACCTTGTTTTATAGGTAGGTCATTTGTCTCAGCTTTACCATTATCCATATCACTGTGTGTCTCCTTCAATAGACTGAGGACTCCTGGAAACAAAGGCTTGGATCTGAACCATCCCTGTGCCTCCAGCAAAGCCTGGCTCAGAGAACATGCTGTTTATTTATTTTTATTTTTTTTGATACCAGGGATCGAACTCTGGACCTTACGCCTGTGAGGCAGGCAGCGGAACCACTGAGCTAAATTCCCAGCCCCATGCTGTCTACTTTTGAATGAACAAACAGAGACAAGAAGTTTATCAAGACTGTCTTCTGAGGTAGTTTTAAAGAACAAAGTTTCTGAAGATTCACTGGGTATAGTGAAATTAAATATTAGCTTCATAGAGCTTGCTATGGTTTGAATGTGTCCCCCAGAAGTTCACATATTGGAAATTTAATCTTCAAACATATATGTCAATGACATTTGGAGGTGGAACCTTCAGAAAGTAATTAGAGTTAGATGAAATCATGAGCAGGACTGCCATGATGCCATCAATGGCTTTAGTAAAAGAGAAAGAAAGACCTCAGCTAAACCCAAGTACCTTTGCCCTGTCTTGTCATGTGGTGTCCTCCACCATGTTAGGATACAGCAAAAAGACTCTCACCGGATACCAAGTGGATGCTGGTACCATGCTGTTACACTTCCCAGCCTCCAGAACTGTGAGCTAAATAGACCTCTGTTCTTTAAACATTACCTGTTATAGTGACAGAAAATGGACTAAGACCCAGGAAAGATATTAGTTGCATTCTCTAACCCTTCCCTGCACAGACAACTGAGACTCAGGGACACCAAACAATTTCCTGACTCTAAATAGGTATTTAGTGGCAGAGCCCTTGGACCAGCACCCCAAGCTCCTAACTTCAGTCCACAGCCCTCTCCTCTCTTTCTACGTGCTGAGCTTAAAGTGAGCCCTCTGCAAACTCCTGGGCTTAGCTTCAAGAAACAGATTCCAGAAGCCAGAAGGTATTCTACATTATCCACAACTTTTTATTAATGACAACTTGATTCACAGAAGAGAAACTGAGGTGAGCTTCTCAGATATTTCAGTTCCAAAAGCACATATAAGACCGTATGACCATGTAGCTCTTTAAGTTTCACTGTCATCATCTGTGAAAAATAATAACACCTGCCTAGACAGGATGCATGTTTTTCACTTTGCATTTTTTGGGTAGATTGTATTACTATTCCAGATGATTTTCTGGACTTTCAGTAAAAGGATTATCCATCCTTGCCCTGGCAATACAATTCACAGTGCCTGTCTGTGGTGGGAATATACCCCACTGGCTCCTTGGTGTCAGTCATGGCTTCCGTTGGTGAATGGAATGTGAACAGAAATGATGTATGCCACATCCCAGCAGCAAATTTAAGAAACATTGCAGGACTTACCCACTGCATGTTTCTTTCTGCTTTCAAATTAATGTAGAGGCAGCTCCTTCAGTCTGGGACCTAGAACATGAAGACATGTCAACCAGAAGCTTAAATGACCTGTAGCTGTCATTCAACTTGAGTGACAAATAAATCTTTGATGTTATTAGCCATTGAGATTTTGAGCTGGTTTCTGTAGCTTAGCCTAACAAACACGAGTAATTTTTTATTACAATATAGCCAGAATCATTTGGGACACTTTAAAAGTGAGGATGAGGTTATGGTAAAGATATTCACAAAATGCATGTGTTCTCAGGTGGCTCTGGGGCTGAATATTAATATTCAGAGTAATTAGCTCAGTGGCACCGTGCCTGCCTCTCAAGCGCAAGGTCCTGAGTTCAATCCCAGTACAAAAAAAAAAATTCAGGGCCGGGGATTTAGCTCAGTGGTTCTGCTGCTTGCCTTGCAAGCACAAGGACCTGAGTTCGATCCCCAGTACCAAAAAAAAAAAAATTCAGTTAGATGCCATAGTAAAGAGACTCCAAAATACAAGATTTTTATTTGTTTGTTTTGGGTACTGAGGACTAAATCCAGGGCCTTCATACTGAACTACACCCCAGCCCTTTTTAAATTTTTATTTTAAGTCATTGAGTTTCCCAGGGTTGACTAGAATTTGTGATCCTCCTGCTTCAGTTTCCTAGAATAGTGCGATTACAGACATGCACCACCAAGCCAGTCTTCTAAAATATAAGTTTTAAAATACACATTGACTGATGTCTCTCTTACAAAATGGTACAGAAGTATATGGGTAGCCCAGTGTTGCTTGGCAGCTGTGCTCCAGGAAGTTGTCCAAAGATCCAGGTTCTTTCTAGTTCACTGGTCCTACTGGCCCCCATGCTGTTATCTTCATCTGCACCACATTGGACTCCAGCCTAAAGGAAGGAGAAAAGAGAATAAATAAGGTCAACCAGAGGCTTTTTAAGGATGTGACAGAGGTTGCTCACATTATTTCTATGCACAATCCACTGACTAGATTTTACTTATATGGTCATTTCTAATAGAAAGAGGCTGGGAAATATAGTTCCTAAGTCCCTATCCTGATAAAATTCAGAGGGAGCTTCTTTATATTATATAATACAAAGAGGAGATGACTCAGTGGTAACCTGGAGCTGGTTCATATAGGCTTATGAGAACCATGTATGAATTCTCCACACCCCACCCTATTCTGTATTCATTGATATTGCCTGGAAATCAGCCTTGGGAGTATTTATACCACAGAAATTGGCAAACACCCAAAATCTGGACCCTGACTCTCCCCCATCTTCCACCCACCAAGAGGTAGATGAACATTTATTAACACTGAGGATGATGGATACTGGGGGGCAGTTAGCAGTGTCTACTACAGCCAGGCCATGTCTTCATGGCATATCTGCTGTCATGGCTCAGTCTTGACCAGTTTCCTCACTTCCGCCTCTGCAAGTAGTGCTCCTTTGGCTAAAATTCATGAAGGTTCCTCCTCTGTTCTTGCCTCTCCCTTGCCTATAGATTGCCTAACCTAGGGTAACTCAGCTCTGTCCAGGGGTAGAGGTGCTACAGGGAGACCATGCATAAAGCTGATTTCAGAGATGTTATAGGCAAAACTTGCACCAGAAGTAGACATCATTTTGTGCAGCCAAGGAGTAAAAGCTCTTCCCCTAACCCCCCCACCCCCACACACAGGGCTTAGCTCATAGGAAACTCTCCTTATGCAGTTTTCTGATAGTCTTTTTTAACTCTTGAGATTAGACAGGTCAATTTAGTGAAAGATTTACTTGTTAAAGTGGCAGGAGGCCCCTTGCTATGCCCTGTACAGCAAAGGAATTTTTTATGGTATAGTTAAGGCAGCAGTAATATGCAGATCGGAACAATGATTTGCAGGTGGTCCATTCCCAAGGATCTTAGGAAAGGTGGTTGAATGAGCAGGAGCAAAATAATCTAGGAGGAAAGAAAGTGGATAGATTTTACAATCAGACAGATACAAGCCCAGGGGCTTACCCTGTCCCTTCTCAGGTGGGTGGCCTTAGACACATTCACCTAATGCCAGATTCTTTGTACCAGCATATTCTGGGCCCCTGTGCCTGAACTGCTCTTCCCTCAAGTCCTTCAGAGTCTTTCCACCCAAAAAATGAGTTTCTGCATGATTTTGTCTTGCACTACCGTAATCTTTCCCTTTGTAGCACTACTCAGAATTCAATTGTACAACATGAAAATACCTTTTTCAAAATGGTTGAGACCAGGAGTGTTTCAGATTTCAGATGTGGGTAGGGGGTGTATATGTGCATATAATACACAGTGAAATACCTTCAAGACGGGACCCAAGTCCAAACACAAGACTTGTTTATGTTTCATACATACCTTATACACAGCCTGAAGGATATTTTATACAATATTTTCTGTGTTTTACTGCACCTGTTTTTTTATTAATTATATTGGTACATTTAAG
>NW_004624764.1:16413875-16463330 GCF_000247695.1 Heterocephalus glaber | reverse complement strand
CAGAAACCTTGAATTTACTTCTTTCTTGAGCAGTCTTGGGAAACAAACATCTTGAGCATGGGAAGGACCAGTTGTTGGGGTCCTTCCAGGCAGCAGAAAACAAGTAATCCCTGTTACATCTGATTTACACTCAATGAAGGGTTAATGAAGGATAAAAAAATACATCACAGAACCCAAGACTGGAGATGGTTCTGAGTTCCAGAATAAGGAAGCAATCTGGAACCTTAGTCCCCAGATAAATCTGAACATTGGCTTTACTTTACTTTCTAGTGCAGACTAGCGGAAAAATTTCCACTGCTAACATCTCCTGCATTTACATTCCCACCATTCAGTATGGCAACTGGAGTCAGGCAGAAAGGCTTCAGGGACTTAGAGACAGGATGTGATTGGCTCAGTTTAGGCAGGTGCCCACCCTGACTCATCATCTGTGGCCTAGGCTGAAGGCAGAACCACGTGTGTATTTGGCTATTCTTCTCCAGCCTTGTAGATACAGGAGGGACAAGGTCACTTCTAGAGATTGTGCAGGCAGTAGACAGAAGATGCCTTCCACATGCAATATGCAATGTCACTCACTGAAAAATGGAACACCAAGTCCAAATGATTCCTATGTTCTTCCCATTTTGTTCCATGTTAAGGTTATGCAATGAAGGTCACTGTGCCTACCAACACTGTGCCTACCAACACTGTGCCTACCAACACCAGATGAAGCTGAGAGGTTCAGAATACAATGAGAGTTCAGAGATGTGAAGGTAGTAAATGGAACAGTACTTCTAATACTGTTCCCATGCTAGTCTATAAACTGGGGAGGATTGTGTGTGTGTAAAAAGAGTCCCGACAAGTAGGAGTACTTGGTATTTATTTATAGAAAAACTTTTTTAAATGAATGAATGAACAAAGAGTTTGTTTCCAAGTCTCTTGTAGGGCTTGATAGAAGAAAAGATAACAACATGTGACATTTAAGCTCTTTGTCAACTTGACTAGATTAAGAGATTCCTGGAGAGGTGATTGGATACGGGGGTGCTAAAATCATCAGGGGATGAATATACTCATTACTGTATGAGTAATGTTTATATGCTGCTAAGAGATGGGGCCCACTTGGAGGTAGGATACCGAGGGCATGCCTTTGGAAAGTATATCTCCTGCTGGTGCTCTTCCCTTGCGCTCTGCTTCTGGCTGCCATGAGGTGAGCAGCTTTCCTCTACCAAGGCCTTCTTCCATTATCTTTCTGCTTAGGAGCCAGCTAACCATAGGCTGAACCCTCTAAATCTGTAAGCAAAAATAAATCCTCTTTTAAAATGTGTATGTCAGTTATTTGGTCCCATCAATGAAAAGCTAACCAATAAAAATAGTAAGTAACATTTATGGAATGCTTAGTATTCTAAGATTTAGCATGTATTAAATAATTCATCTTTATATTAAACCAATGAGCTGAATAGTATTATTCCCTGTAATAGATAATATATTGGCACAGAAATGTTAAGAAATTCACCCAAGTTCCCTGGCCTGGTGGCAGAATTATTGCAATCTAAGCAGTCAGCCTCTACAGTCTCCACACTCAGCCATTGTATCACATTGCCTCTCCAGATATCAGCAGTCACACCAGATACAGAGGTGGGCCCAGGGAATCTGTGTTTTAACAACTTCATAGGTGAATCTGATGCTCAGATGGAACTAGACCTAAAACAGACTGTCTAAAAATTAGCGATAAGCTGGGGCCATGTAGTTAGAACAGACAAGGCTGTTTCCATGATTTTAAAATTTGTCTGATTATGTGACAATAAACCCTGCTGAATAATGTTAGACTGATTACATCCCTTTGTGAGGGGAGGAATTCAAATCCAAATCAAATACAAAGAATCCTCTGAGGACCCTGGAGAAGAAAGCCTGCTCAGAGGTTCTGCTGGTAAGACAACTTCCCAAGGGGCTTCAGGCCTCATCTGGGGAGAGACAGGACTGACTGTACCTGCCCTAGTTCCTGGACTTTGATCTCCCATCTGACCTCCTTCTCACCCCTGCTCTGATCCGACAACTCCTGCTGGGTTGACCCCCTCTCTGACCCAGCCTGACCCAGTTTTCAGCCTCACTGCTCCAGGCTGATAGCTCACAACATGACAGCTCCAGGCAGACAATTTTGGTATCAGCCACCAGTATTAGGATCAAAACACCATCTCTTCTTATGATATAGTGACAGATGGGATGTTTATGTCAAAAGAACTGTGACCGTCAGTTATTTTAAACCAACTCAACAGTGTCACTGAACATAGGCTGTTGAAACAGTCAGACAGAGAGATGTGTTTCCATTCATTGAAGAAATAGTTTCTGAGGGCTGATTCTAGGGTGACTTCTGCACTAACACTGAGGGCACAAAAAAGTTGATCTGTCCCCAAGAAGTTCCCTTATGCTCAATTTTGCTTTTGTACCTAGAGATGATGTTTCTAAAACTAGGCAGCTGGATTGAAGAGAAGAAAGGCCACCAGGTCTCACTTACACAGAAGGGATGTTTCTAGCTTTGTCCAAGATTCCAAAGTCTTTCAAACGCTGGATCAGCTGGTAGGAGATTGAGGAAGTTGGTAACACACAAGAACACAGTTTTTAAAAACTTAAATCTGTCTGTGCACCAAAGGTCAGGCCCAGGGAGATAGGTAGCCTTCCTAGTAGACATCAAAAGAGCTCAAGATTGGGGTCTAGGATACCACTCTGTTCCTGGCTACACTCTAACTTGATGTGTGACCCCCAAAAATTCTCATCCACTCTCTGGACCACATTTTCCTCAGTTACGTCCTTTCTCTCTGAATTCTTTGCTCCTCACAAGTGTTTGATGATGTTGTGGAGTGAATGAGTGAATCTCAGAAGTCCCTTCTACCTCTGATACTGTAAGCCTATGAGATGCAGACCTCTTTGAGAAAGAATGGAATTGGTCAAGATGCAAAAGGTTGATCCCATTGGTCACACTACAGTCAGTATGATCTCCCCTTTCTGTTCATCCTCTTTTCTTCATTTTATATCTCCTCCCAAACATATTGTTGTGGTTTGACTCATGTACCCAAAATATATATATTCAAAATCTAGCCCCCAGTACCTGTGAATGTGACCTTATTCGGAAATATAGAGTCTTGCAAATATCATCAAGTTAGGGTGAGGTCATACTGGATTACATTGGACCCTAGTCCAAAGACTAATGTGCTTATAAGAAGAGGGAAATTTGGACATGGATATATAGGGAGAACCCAAAGTGACAACAGAGACAGAGACTGAACTGATGCAACCACAAAAGAATGCCACAGAATGCTGGCAATCACCAGAAACTAGGAAAGACGCACAAACCAGACTTCCCTTACGAGCACCTAAGAAGGCATCAACACTGATGACACCATGATGTCTGACTTCTGGCCTCAGGAACTGTACAAGAATCAATTTGGTTTTTTTTAAGCTATCTATTTTGTGGTACTGTACTTTGTCATGGCAGCCCTAGGAAACTAATACACCTATCCGAGACCATTATTGTATCTGGAAATCATTCTACTGCTGCATATTAATGGAGCCCTAGAGAGCTCCAATGGGCCTGATATCTCTCCAATTATACAGTAAAGATGAGTCATTATTATGTCTGTTCCACATGTATGAACCCTAGATTCCTGTTTCCTCCATGAGCAAAGAAAGAAGTGTTCCACATGATTATTTAGCAGGGAGAGGATTCTGGGGATGGGAAGAAGGGCTGCCAACTCTTTTTTCCCCACAAGGGACAGCCCCCAAAATAAAGAGTTTTTATCATTATAAGATGCCACAGTATTTATTTTCACTCATTCAGTAAATACATATGGAGCACTTACTATGCAAAGCACTGGTGAGTGACAGAGGAGAGTGTGTAGATGGATGGGGGAAGAAAGCTAAAGAAATTTAACACCACATATTCCTTGAGTTCTAAGAGCCATGCTGGTGTCGGAGGTCTGTATGCAACATGATGGAGTATCAAGATGGTCTTGGGAATCACAGTCCTGGCTAGAATTCTGGCTCTGCCACTGACGCCCACTGAGATCTTAAACAAGTTAATATCCCTAGGCCTTAGGCCTTAGGCTTAGTGGGAGGATTAAATAAAACAATGTATACAGCAGAAGGCCAGGATAAGTGCTCAATAAATGTTAGCTATTTTCATTTCTGAGGGGAAAAGAAAAAAAGAGAGAATAGAAGGGGAAAATGGAAACAAAGCTTTTGCAAATAAGGAGGGGAAGAGGAGTTGAAGGGAAGGGAGGGGATTGGGGAAAAAAGAATCTAGATATATCATCTACAGGTACAAATTCCCTATGATGCATGTGATCATTATGTATATCTAAAATGTACTGATAAAATTAATTTTAAAAAATAAAATTGTGCTTAGAAAAAAAAAGAAAGAAAAGCAAAAATGTTCCCCAGAAACAGCTCAGTAAAAAAGCAGGCTGATTTAGATCAAGCAGGGCCTCTATCCATTTCAGGCCCTCAGCACTTCCTGCCAGACACCATCTGATAGAATGCTCAGAACAGCTACAGGAGGAAGTTAAGATTACTTTACAAATAACAAAACTGTAGTTCAGAGACATAAAACAACTTGGCCAAGTTCACACACACAGCAAGGAATTTAGCAGTGCAGGGGACAAACTAGAGCTCCAAAGGACCTTTTCTTCCTACTCCTGGGCAGCATGTACATGCAAGTCAGAAGGGTTGGAGGGCAGCAGTGTCTGGGAGACGGTCTAGGTCACTTCACCTAAAGCTGCAGTTATCTCTATAAACAGTACTCTGTACTGGACTTACATGTTTTTGATCAATTACCAAGTGCATCTCTAGTGCATCTCTATCATTACCATAGGGTGCTCTAAGCACTTTGTGTTAGCAGCTCATTTAATCCTAACAAAAGCTTGTAAGAGAGGCACTGTTATTAGTCCCATTTTGAAGATGTGGAAATTGAAATGGAAAGAGGTTAAGCAACTTCTCTAATGTCACACAGATAGCTGAGTTGCAAAAACAGGATTCACATCTGGTGTTTAAACTCTTAACCATTGTTCTACACCGCAGTATCTTGTGGAGGGGGGAATTCGAGTGTAGGAATTGAGGGAACAGGAGTGTTCACACATACACACACCTACAAGCCACCCTTTGGTGCTATTGCTGCCAAGACCATGAGTAATCTGACCCTCTATGCTGAATGGTAGGATGGGGGCTGTTTAACCCTGGGACTCTCTGAGTCATGGATTCTCATTCCCAGCCCACTTCCTGATAACTCTTTGGGCCTCAGCTTTGGAAACTCTTTGAGCACAAAGAGCTCATTTCCTGTACCCAGGAAAGACGGGACAAGTTCCTGATGACAGCTCATCTCCCTCATTAAGGCGCTCATAAAAGTACTTCAAGGAGCCTGACTTACGGCTCCACTGTTTGTAAAGTCTCCTTCTGCAAGGAGCCACTCCGGTAATTTGGTGCTAGGAGATGTGCAAGAGAAACCAGCTCCTTTGAGTCCAGGAATTATTTATGGTCCCCAAAAGAGAGAATGTCATTTGGAGAGATAACAAGCCTTCACCAGCACAACAGGCCGCTTAATGTGCCACAGGATGGAGGCAGATTCAGAATTCCAAAGCCAGCCAAGGAGCCTTGAGAGAGCCTGTACACAGGTTGTCTGATCTGAGAAAAGCTCCTGAGACAATAGCAGAAATGATAACAGCCAGCAATTATGGAGGTTTACCCTGGGCCAGAGCCTATACTAAATGCTTTTTGTACATTAATTCATTTAATTCTCATTAACATTCCTATTTTACAAGTAAGGAAATTTAGGTATACAGATGTTTTATAATTTGCCTAAATTCACACAGCCAACCAGCAGCACATCTGCCTCTATATTTGTGCTCTGAAATATGAAATATTCACAGTTTAGGAAGAAATTAAGTCAGTCTAGTAAGGCAAAACTACAAAATTACCTTTGATAACCCTGTAAAATGCTTGTATAGTTTGTTTCATTTGAGCCAAAGGGTCCAGTCCAGTGAATCATAGATAGTACTTGACATTTGGATTATCACTGTGCTAAACAAGTCTATATGCAGACATTTGTACTTTTAAACCACTCTGCTTCTAGGTGAGCTATCAAGTGCACAAGGGGTAAAAATGGAGTGACAAATATTTTTCTCTTTTAATATTTAGCCTAAAATTTATTCGAATTAGGATTAAGAACTCACACAGTCACATCTTGAAAGTTGTATTAGAGAAGGAGTTCTAACGCCCAGGAATAAATTAAACTAGCCTGATACTATGAGACTCCATGACACTAGTTTTGGAGTCAGATAAAACTGGATTCAAACCCTAAATCTGCTACTTACTAGCTGTGTAACCTTGGGCAATTTGCTTAATTTGCCAAGGCCTCAGTGTTTTAATCTGTAAAATGGTCACAGCATTATTTCCGTGTTGAGAAGATATTATTTAAACGTTTCTAAAGTATTGAATTTGAACATACTTAAATTATAGTAACCATCAGCTTTAATAGCTTTGATCTAAGGCAGGACACATCACCTCTATAAACCTCATTTTCCCTCATCAGTATTATGGACATAACTGTTCCACTAACCTCAAAGGTAAGGAAACAGTAAGGCACTACACATATTATATAGGAGGATTTTCTCAATTATTTGTATACCTGGAATTGTGAGGAGGTGTTGGGGGACCCCTACTGGAGAAAATAACTCAGACGAGTCCTGGGGCTGAAGAACAGAAATGGGCTCAGATCTAGCTCCACTTTTGCGGCTTAGTGTATGTAGTTGTGTGACTGGATGAGTAACCTAACCTCTCTGAGCCTCCGCTTTCCTGTCAAGTGAGGTTAACAGTACAGGCATCAGAGGGTTACCCCGAGAGAATCACATTTTGCAGAAAAGTGTTAGGCCCGTGGTTAAGTACTCATAAGTGCCGAATCTGAATGTCCCTGGCTGAGCCAGATTCCACCCTCTCCCTACACGGAGTGGAAATAGCACTCTGTGTTGCCACGCGAAGCTCAGGTAGGGCAGATATTCCCGGGAGGCCACTGGGCAGCGACGCCTCCTCACCCCCCCACCCCGCCCGCCCAGCCGTTGCTATGGGCACCGGTTTAGGCCCCGAGCAGCACTAAGGCGTGTTCAGCTCAATCCCCGCCTTTCCAGAGTGACCATTGGCTGGAGCAGCCACGTGACAAGCGCTGGTATGCTAATATATGTTAATCACCCACGCCCCTCCTCCGAGGGCCGCTTCGGAGTAGCCGACAGGGTGCGCGGCGCCTAGCCAAGGGGGCGGGCTGAGGGGCGGCCCCCGGGAGAGAGCGGCCAGGTGGAGGAGGAGCACGAAGGCTACCGCAGGTAACGGGCGGGCGCGTGCGCGCTGGGCCGGGTTCGCGGCCGACAGTCTGCGCGCAGGGGACTCCAGGCGCCGAGCTGCCCGCTTAACCCTTTGGGCACCCAGCTGTCACGCCGCGGCCCGGCGCAGCAGCCGGGCTGGGCCGCGCAAAGCAGGGCATTGCCGTGGGCACCGGCAGGCGGGCGGCCTGACCCAGCAGTCGGGGCCGACGACTGGCTCTCCGCAGTGCGCCCGGGACCAGAAAGGCGCTGAGGGCTGCAGTGAGCTCTGGGGCCGAGGCTTGCGGGAAGCTGCGGGGAAGCAGCTGAAGTCCCGGCACTCGCGCGCTTTCGGGGCCGGGGAGCCCTGCCGCGCTCAGAGGCCTGCCTCGGCCGCCCGTGGCCTCGCGAGGCCTGCCTTTCCCTCGCTGTCCCGGAGAGTACTAGGAGACCCTGCCGGCAGTGGGGCCTGAGCGCGGCCCTTCCTCCTCAGCCGAGGCCTGACAGCCCAGCAGCCGGCACTTTGGACTCCAACTAGAGCCTGGGGGGCCCCCTGCGGGAAGAAGGCAAGACTGGTGCGTGGTGGCACCAGCAGAGGGAACGGGGTTAGTGCTAGGAGGAGAAGATAGTCCCCTTAAGGGAAAGCAGGCCCCAAGGCATGAGGAGGGATGCTCGAGAAAGGCACTGGCCCCCTTGTTTTTCTGAGTGATGACCCGACATCCATGGGAAAAGGTCACTGCTGGACACCTGGATCGGGTCTGACTTGTACAGAGGAAGCAGCTGTTTTACGTGAGTTTCTAACAAATTTCTTACAAGGCAAGGTTTAAATTCGTCTTCCTCCCCTGCCCCCTCCGAGGTCTTCTGCAAAAGTGTCGTCTTTTAATTATTCCCCCTCCCCCAATTCACTAAGACTGGTGGCAGCTTTAGGCTCACAGTGTAATTTAGTTTTCACTGCAATAGAAATGATAGGATGGGGAATCTGCTGTTACTATTAAACTTGTCCTGAGAGTTTTAGTGTGGAGGGGGTAATGTTTCTATCACCTGTGGGGTTGAAAAATCAACTACCGTGCCAGTGATATCAATAGAGCTTCGTTTATGAGTCTAAAGTTGTTTCCTCAAAATCAAGCGAAAATGTGGTTACACAAAAAAAGTACCAGGAACCAAACTGATTTTTGCAAATGAAGTGCAAATTGCACTTCCGTGTAGCTCTTGATGTCTTTTATCACACAACAATAAATACTTGATGTGTGCCAGACACTCTGCTCTGTCTTGGAGATGCAAAGTAGTGGAAACAGAAGAGGGAACAATTAGCTGTAGAAGATAAGGGGAAAACACATTTAAGCAAAGCGTTGAGGGATGAAAATAGGAGCTTGCCTTGCAAAGACAATGGAAAGGACTGGAAGGAAAACCGAAGCCGTGAAAACAATGAATCCAGCCACTTAAAATGGTGTCTCTGGGGAATGGTTTAATATTGCAACTGTGGCATTTTTCCTTTCTCCATAAAGTAACTTTCCCAAAGTTATCCAGAACTTCTCATTCATCACAATTTTCCAGGGGTATTTTTCTTCTTATTTTTTTCTCTCCCCTATCCTCCCATCAGTTTCTGTGGACCTCATTCACGTCTTTCCAAGAAAGAGCCCAACAAGTAGAGGTTAAAAAAAAGGGCAATTTACAGTAGCTCCAAGGTATAGGACCTAAAAACTGAGCGTAATGTTCGGCACTGGGGGCAGCATCCTAGGAGGGCAAATCTAAACCGTACAAAAGAAAATGCTGGTCATGGAATAACGCTGGATGTCATATCTGTGAGACCTAGAGAAATTAGTAATTAGTAAGATATGATGCTAGAGGGATCTGGATTAAGAGAGGATTGGACTGTGCTGTGGGTCACAGCAAGCAGTCCAACACAGACCGTGAATCATTCCACTGTGATAGAACCCATGTTACATGGGGACAGCTGTTAAAACAGCGGTGAATCTGACAGCTTCAAGCGACTATGCAGAGAAAGAACATTCCATCTCCTAGACAGCTTCCAGTGCCACCTCCTTTTTGTTCTTCCCTTCCTTATTAGTATCCTCTTCTCTTGATCTGAATTTCCACCTATGATTAACTTTATATGGTTTCTTTTACTGAGGTCTTGCCGGAGGAGAGAAAATCCTGTTCTGCTGCCTTAGTATCTATCCCCAGAACTATAAATAGTCCATATGACCTCATAAGCCATCAACTAGCCAGCCTATTTTTGTTTCCTGATTGTTAGAAGCAGAACAAAGATAGGCCCAGAAGTAGTAAAGTAAACTTCAACCCCTAAAATCACCTAATGTTTAAACCAGATAAAGGCATTTTAGCTTTACTTACACCGAAGTTTATTTTTAGAATGAACTGTGGGTTTTAGCCAATCTTTTCTTTCAAACTACATTACAGATTAAGCCATGTAAAAAGGTGACACAGGTGCCTAACATGCTCAGCTAAGATTGACAAGTCTGAGTACTAGAAAATCATGGCTGTTAGTTAAGCAATCTTCTCAATCAACATATTTACTGAACATCTGCTTGTGTGCAAATACTGTGCTGGATTTGTGCTTTGAAGGAGACGGGAAAATGAAAAAGGTGGTATCCTATGGAGGTTACTCTCACTTAACAAGAATTTAGATTCCAGTTCCATAAGTCACTTGCTACATGATTTGGGACAAGTTATTTGACCTCAGTTTCTTCATCTATAATCTACCTACCTCATATAGTTGTGAGGACTAAATGAAATCACAAAGGTAGAGCACTAATTCAGCACATTTTTGAGGTGCTAAATATGTGGTATTCTAGGAGTTGAGAAAAAAAGTGATCATCATGGACTATGACTACCAAGAGAGGATTTTTCAGAGCCATGTTAAATTCTCTTGTAAAGAAGATGGCAGGAATTTCAGATAGGAAAAATCACGTTCATGAAACAGAAGGCCAGAATATAGAAGAAAGTTTCAGGTGCCAACTGATGAGGTTGACCTGTCCAGCAAGATCAGGTTTAAGTAGAGAAGTTGTAAAATTGGAAGAGTTGCCTGAAATCAGATTATAGCAGGCATTGAATGCCAAACAAGAAGTTGTGATTATCATCCTGTAGATGATAGAAAATGAAGAGTTTTGGTTAAGGAAGTATGGGGTTGTGAAGATTTTCAACAGAAACATGGAGAATAGACTTTAGTAGGGAGAAAAAGGGGCTAGTGTTTAAAAGAGGGGAGTCAAGTGCTCGCTTCGGCAGCACATATACTAAAAGAGGGGAGTCAAAGAGTCTTATACAGAGAAGTTAAGCACTGAAGCCTTATGGTTAGCTAAGTTTACCAGTGGTAGCAGCATAGAAATAAAAGTATAAGAGGCTCAAAGACCAAAGCTTAGAGTTTAGCCATGTTTGAGGAGATAGGGAGAAGAAAGGGAATTACCATGACAGAAAACAAGAAATATCAGAGAAATAAAAGAACTAATTTATTTATCTAACATAAGCATCCTATTCACCACCATTTATGGTGTCCTTGATGGATGCCTGGCCTGTTAAACATGCTGTTAACCACAAGAGTCCAGGGTCACTGACATCAAGAGAGGAAACAGGTTCAAGCTAGAGAAATTGGTCAGCAGTTTGAGATTCTACAGAAAACTCAGGAAATGTCCATTATATTTAGTAAACAGGAAGTCAGTGGCAACTTTTAGGAAGTGATTGCTTCAATGAAGGAGGGCACGTGGAGATATTAAAAGCCAGATAAAAGAGGATTGTAGAATGAAATATAGCTAAGAAATGGAGACAATATGCAGATCACCCTTTGTATGTTTGACAATGAAAGGAAGAAAAGAAATAGGAAAGTGGTTTGAAAATGCAGCAGTCAAAAAGATTTAGTCTCCCTTACATGCTCCATTATTTTGTTCTAAAATATTATTCTCTATAGCAATTCAGCAATTCATTTCTTAAACTTAACACTTTAAGAACTACCTGTATAGTATAGTTACCATTTATTGAATATTTGCTATGCACTAGGCATTATGCTAATCACTTTGTATATATCCTATTCATTATTCCACTTAGTCCTCATTATACTAGAGTCTAACTATATAACTTGGAAACACAAAGGTGTGAAATAAATTGCCTAAGCCCAGGGTCACATAGTTAATGAATGGCAGAGATGGGATTTAGATCCAGCTCTGACTCTAAAGCTCTTCTTTAGGACTATGTGTACTGTCTCTGACACCAGGGCCAGCTTCATGGGCAGGCAACCTGCACAGAAAGGCCCCCTGCTTAGCTTAATATTCTATTGTTGCTGTCGTGAAGTCTTCATAATTTTTAAACAAGAAGTCCTGCATTTTCATTTTTGTAGTGGACCCCACAGACTGTGTAACCAGTTCTGCCTGAAAGTATTGCTACTTCCTAAAGCTGGAAAAGCATTTCGTGCATAACCTTTATTTTGGTCAGGTGGCCCAGAGTCCTTGCTGTCATTATTTTCCTATGTTCCTCTGATTTTGGACCCCTTGGGTCTGGTGATATGAAGGGCAAGAGGGAGATATTTTAAATTTTAAGTAGATACCCAGGCAGTATAAGAGAATAAAGAAGGAAGGAATTATTTACTCAAAATGACTTCTGGAAACATCTGTCATATTTCAAGAGTGTTATTGGATAGAGTTACAGTTCTGATGCTGTTTTACTACTAATGTAAATAAAACACGAATTCATGTCTTCCTTTTGTAGTCAGATGTACCCATTTGCTCTAAGGAAACTAGGGAGACTATTTTTCAACTTTTTGAATCAGAAATTGAAAGTTATAGTGTTATAACTTTATTTAGTATAGTATTCTACAACTTGTCTGCTCTGATCTGGTGCTTTTCAACCAGGCCAGTGCCACCCTTCCACCCCCAAACTATGTGCTACCCAAGCAGCTTTGAATCATAGGGCCCAGTTTATCACAGTTGTCTGGAATATGAATGTTCTGCTGTTGCCTTTGTTGCTTGATCTATTCCTTTATCTACCCACATGGATCATAAAAGGCAGAAAACTTAATTTGCTCTCCTTTTTGGCTTTACATCACTACTTAGAACTGACAAAAAAATTAAATTTTTCTGGCTTTCATGGTTATTGCTTCCTCTCTCTCTCTCTCTCTCTCAAAAACAATTTTTACTTACCCTTTTGCTCCTCCCATTCCTAAACACCCTGGCTAATGATTTAACCATATACTGACCAACAGGACACTAACTAGCCACTTGACCAAGTCCCCTGCCAACAAACCTTGTGGAGGATTCCCTTGTGAAGGAAATCAGACACGACCGAGATTGTGTTGCTTCCTCCCATTACCTATCTCCTTCCCATTCTGAGTGGATTTTTTTCTTATTTTCTACTTCCAACATGGACAAAGTAAATCTAAGACTATGTGAGATTAAAAATATTGACACTTTCAGCATATGTCATGAAGCAAAGTTTATTTAGACAGCTAGGTATTCTCCATAGTCTTCTGTTTGTACCATGGTATATAGTCTCCATCCGGTGATAATAGTAATCTGTTGCTGCATACCAAATCACTCAACATTTGCCAGCTTAAAACAATCAGTTTATTTATCTTTTAAGACAGTGCAAGCATTACCTCTCAGAAGCATTTCCCAGCTTGCTTTTTATAAATTACTACCCTTCCTCTCTGATCTTCCTTTGTACTTTACTGTATTATTATAACACTGAACCACATTGCTGTAATTTCTAGGGATGCTGTCTTTTTCATATGTATAGCTTCAATTCCTAAAACTATTCCCTGAACATAATAGATGCTCAATAAATGGTTATTGAATGAGCTTAAGAATAGCTCCTAACTTTTATGTTCTTTTACTCTATTTTTTAGAAAGCTCAGATATACTGGAAGTATCCAGCGTTGTGGCTTATGATAAAATATACTCTTCATCATTTCCCCATCTATACATGTGTCATTGTGATTAAAGGTAAAAATATAAAGAAACCACTGTTTGTGTCAAACTGCTTGATTCACCTACTCTGAGGAAGACATCTTGACCTCAAATTAACCTGTAAATCCCTGTACCAGCCTACTTAAATCCAGTTCTATCCCTCATAGGAAATCACATAGTGTCAAAGTCAACATTGGTTCACTATTCAACTATTTGACTTTATGAAGACAGGGTCTGTGTCTGGCTTGTTCACCACTCTGTTTCCAACATCAAGCACTAGTAGCTGCTTAATAAATATTTGGTGAACAAATTAATGAAAACCCATTCTGGATAACTCATATCCCATTTCTGTTATCTGAGTGCTGATCTCTGAACACCCAGAACTTTAGGCCTAGACTTTTGTAACCCAGACTTTTTGTCTTGGTCCTTAACTCTTTTCTTTCAGGGCTTTGTCATAGCTTACTTGTTTACTCAGAACTAAGGTACCTCTTTATTCTTATCTTCTTAACTAATATTGGCCAGATCCCCTTGGGAGAATACTCTTTTCCCTACCTGTAACCTGAGACATGCAGACTACATATCAAATGTGTTTTAAAATATT
Source organism: Heterocephalus glaber (assembly GCF_000247695.1). Next base: position 16,449,507 of record NW_004624764.1, on the reverse strand, counting down.
AGAACTAAAAATTGTAACATTCAGATTTCTAAAGAAAATGAACAGACTCTTTAAGAAGGAGGTTTGAGGCAGAGACTAGAGTCTAAAACTTTGTGTTAGACTGATCAACTTGTAAGTTGCAGCAATTCAGTGCAGTGATAATTTTTATATCAAGCAGTGAATCAAAGAAGGGGAAGGAATTGAGTGAGTGTGTAAATGTGGTTGCCAGGACAACTTTTCCTGACAGAAGAAAGAACTTCTCAGGAATTTACGCAGGCCTGAAGAAGTAATGTAACATGATCTTTCTCTGTTCTTTCTGATATGAGAAGAAGATGTAGGAACCATGGGTATAGACAAATGAGATTGGAGACTTTTCAAGAGACTTGAGGAGAAAGTTCCCCAGGGCAAATGATGACTGTCCTAAGGCACCTATTCCTTTTAAGGAACCATCTGGAAACACAGAGTTTCTATGACTCCATCTCTGAGGCAATATTACCTTATTTAATAATTATTTATTCATCACTTTCTAAATGATCATTGCTCAAAAGGGAATGTAATCATTAGAGGTTGATAACCATTTGAAGATAATGAGTTATACCCAATGAATGTTCCTTAAATTTTTCTCTAAATTTTGAGTAGAGAATGACATGAGCTTAATTAAATATTTAATGCTTTTTTCAAAAAATACAATTTTGTTTCTGTAGAAAAAAAACTTAACACAAGTGTGTATTGTTCCATGTTTCTACACTTTGGTTGTTGCTCCTGAGAAGAGCCATATCCAACAGTGGATGTTCATTCGGTGACAGTGTCATCTTTATTGTAGTTTTGGTATCAGCAGAAAACACATATCTCCTCAATGACTAAAATATAAGAGATCCTCCTTGTTTAGTTATAAATGATGGATGGTTCAGTCTTGGCTGTAAAATGTATTTGGATTGAAATACAGAATACTGTTCCATGTCTGAAGTCTACCATTTATGATCTTCTTTCCTTTTCTTCCCACTTTTGTGTTCAGTTATGGATAAGGATTGTATTTACCTGAAAAGAAATATAACTCAAAGCCCCATTATACTTTAATATGCTAGGGTTTTGTTTGGTACAGGGTATTGTTCACTGGCCTGCAAGGAGAAAGAGGAAGTAAGGGTTGGAGCAGGGACACTTGTGCCAGAATGCTTGTGTTCCAGACTTGCCTCTGCCACCCTTTAATTGTAACATTCATTCCTTTTCACCTTTTACTCTGTGCTCCCATCTTGTACATGATAGAGATAATCATAACTCTCACCTTAAATAATTACAGAATTAGGTGGGGTAATATCTATGAGGTATATAGTAAATACCATGAAAATTTTACCTTTTATTCTTTCTTATGACCACCAAGATAGCAGAGTTGAATCTATCTGAAGGAAGAGAAAGTTGAGACATAAGAGATATAATAACTTCCCCATGAATATTTAGTAAGTTTGGGCTCATTATTCTCATCCTTAGTTAGGACTGAAGTTTTCCATTCAACTAAGCAAGCAAGAAAGAAATGAGAATTAAAGTAAGAAAGAAGAGCTTGGCTTTTGGAACATTTTGAAAGAAAAGTTACTTCACAAAAGTCCTTAAAGCACATAAAAATGAAATTGGTTTCTCAAAGGTAAAGTGAATGTGAGAAGTGGTTTGGAATAATGTAAGACAGGGAATATCATCTTGGGTCAAGCCTGTGGTATACCCAGCCCCAAATCCTGTCCCTGATCATGATAGCAGAGGACAGTTGGAGGGTAGTATTGGAGCTGTCAACCATGACAAAATCTTCTAATTACAGGGGTAGTCTTACCAATTTCTCACTGACTTTGAGCATCTTCTTGTGTCTTGTGCACCTGAGTATTAAGCTTTAGCTCTATTTTTTGGCCTTATAATCTATTCATTTCCTTAACAAGCATTTTTAAAAAACTTCCTTATCCCATTCAATTGGCTGGGGTTGTAAAAATGAATACAGTCCAATGTGAGGTATCAAAAAGGTGTCATGGAAACATTAATGATGTAATTAGTGCCATAATAGGAGCATGAACAAACACTTTTGAAAACTTAGAGGAGAGATCACTGAATTTGCTTAGAAATGTTGGGAAATTTTTCTGGAGAAAATTATATTTGAGATGATGACTGAAAGATAATGAGGGGCTCCTCAGGCAGACAAGGAGCAGTGTGTGCACAAGTGGGGGCATCTGGGTGAGAGAGGACATATGTGGGGAACTTCATCAGCCTAGCAGGACCACAACATAGCTCGAGTAAGATAGCCACAGCAACAAGGCGTCAAATCACAAAAGGCTTTGTCTGTTGGGCTCAGAGATTTACAGTATATGCCGGAGGCCGAGGAGTTTAAAGCACTTCAAGAGTAACATGATCAGATTTGCCATTCAGGAAGAATACATCAGCAATGCGGAGGATGGTTTGGACAAGAGTGGGACTGCAGACAGAACCATGCAGTTAGAAAGGAACCTCTTAATTTGACTTCTCACTGCCAGTATTTTTGCTGTTGAACAGGACTATTCAGTCAACCCTGATTTGTGGATGACATACCGGGTACTGGGCTAACTGTTGGAAATACTGAGAAAAACAACACATAATCCCTGTCTTAGAGTTGCTGCAGTGTTTTAGTTTTCATAAACACATACTTCCTTGAGTTTTCAGCTTTCAGCTTTCCCTCTGCTTTGTCTCAGTCCCAGTGCTTATTGTGTTCAGGGATGTGAAAGTGAGCTGGTTTGTGTTGACCCTTGCCTCTATTCTTCCTGATTATACAGCCCCTGTTATAACTTCTACCTCTCAGCCATAATCTCTCCAAAGTGCAAGGTCCTGATCATTTAATAAATTCCTATAGAGAATGAATCTATTGCAACACCTTTTTGAGACTCTTGCTACTTAAATTCTTATTTTTTTCTTTTTGCTTCCTCTAAACCTCAAGTACTGTATGTTAGCCCTCTTAGTCACACATTGAACTCTTCAGGCACTACTTCCTGTCCTTTGCTAGCTTACAAAGTCCTTTCTTAATTCTTCTTTTCTTACTTCCCCAAGGATGGATATACATCCCAGAGTATCACTTTTTCTGTGTAATTCCTTTCCTTCATGACATAACAGCACTCAAAGGGGTAACTCCCCTACTCTGGAAAATGAAGAAGTTGAAGATTAGATGATATTTCTACTTAAACGGAGGATTAAGTTACATAGGAGGTGCTAGTATTTATTACATAATAATTGTGAGTACAATTTATTGAGCACTTATATACAGTAATTATCCAGCTAGGGTATTATATGAGAATTTATTTACATAAACTCTGTAAGATACATTAGTCATAACTGTCATCTCAAATCTCATCTTTTTCAAGTTCCTTGATTCCTACTAGTGGTCTTAAGAAGCTACTTTATTTGAATCACAAGAAGGCCCACTGTATTTCCAAGAATGTTCCCCCTCCCCCAAAGTTTGTGATGACTGTCTTAATTTTATAGATTTGACTTTACATGTTACCATTATAGTCTTATAATTAATTGTGGACTCTGTGCTCACAGTTTGGGGACCTACTTCCTGGTGAATGAATTGTGCCTTGGAATATGGTTGCTGTGTATTAATAGGTCTATTGCAGACAGAGCTAAATATCTTTTAAAAACAAATGTTTATGTTGTGATTTCCACACTAAATCAATCTACCTCAGTGATGAGTTAGTAGACTGAATAATGATCACCCATATATATAAGATACCAATTCCTGGTACCTGCAAATATTACCTTAGATGCCAAAAGGGTGTTTTCGGATGTAATTAAGTTAAGAATCTTGACATGGGGAGATTGTCCTGGATATCTAGGTTGGCCAATCACAAATGTCTTGGGAAGAGGGCAGCAGAGGAAAACACAGATGAGGAGGAGGCAGTGTAACCATACAGCCAAGACTGGAGTGATGTGGCTACAGGGAATGCTGTAAGAATCAAGAACAGTTTCTTCCCTAGACCCTCCAGATGGAGTCCAACCCTGGTAACATCTTTGATTTTGGCCCAGAAAAACTAATAGTGAATTTCTGGTTTCCAGAACTGTGAGAGAATAAATTTCTATTGTTTTAAGCTACTAAATTTATAGTAATTTGTTATGGTAGCAGAGGCAGAAATCTAATACAGTGAGGATAATCACTTGTACTGCTTAGTTTATTTTGAGGGTAAATATTATGAGATATCAATTAACACAACAGGGGTAATAATTTCAGCAAACATGTATGTAGGGTTTACCATCTGCCTGGCTCTGGTATAAGCATTTGAATTGTATTTAGTCATTTAATCTTCATAACAACTATATGAGGGGAGTTCTATTATTATCTCCATTTACAGCTGGGAAGTTTGAAGGATAGAGAAGTTAGGTAACTTGGCTAGAGGCTGGAGTCATACAGCTAGTAAGCAATGAGACCAGAACCTGAATCCAGACAATCTAGCCTTGGGCTAAGTTATATGGAGCAATAAATCAACCTCAACTATTAACCTTTTGTGTATGTGGGGTTGAGAGAGAGAGAGAGAGAGAGAGAGAGAGAGAGAGAGAGAGAGAGAATGCAGGCTCTTTTGTTTAGCATCTTAAATATGTCAAGTATCTCAACATTAACAGCCTTGTGAATTCAGTTTTTAGGTGCACATCTTGAGTATTTAATGAAAGCTGAGATCTAGAGGTACTAAGGACAAGTTCAAGTTTTTCTACTACACTTTACCATCTTTTACAATGCCAGGCAGCATTACCCTCAGTAGCACCATAATTCAGGTATAAATAGACCACAAACACAACATTGGAACGTTCATCTTGTATCCATGTATTTTGGGCTATAAAAGGCAGAATTTTGATGGATGATCATAGTTTCTTTCTTTACAAAAATAATTTGAAGCTCATAATTTATATATAGTAAATCAAAACAATAATAAAGTAGTGAGGACCTCACATTATTATCTATACATAGGCCAGTTTAACTGAAAGAGGCTTACCCAACACCATACCTAACCTATCATTCAGGTAGGCCTTTTAGCAACCCTGTTTCTAACTCTGTATTTTAAACTAATGATTTTCATAGAGCCTTCACATTTGACATTCCTACCATAGAATAATTTTTCTGTAATTGATTCCTAGCTGTGCCACTCTGTATGAGGTCCTACATCTAGTACAGGTTAAGTATTCCTTATCCAAAGTTGCTGGGACCAGAAGTAATTTGGATTTTGGAATATTTACATAAAAATAATAATATATCTTGGGGATAGGACCCAACTTTATATATGAAATCTATTTATGTTTCATATATACTTTATATGCATAGCCTGAAAATCACATTATAGAATACTTTTTCAATTTTTTTTTTACTAGTACATGTTTGCAGTGCATAATGATTACATTCTTTGGAGGGGGTTGGTATATGTACATAACACATCTTAATTCTTTTTCCATCTCCTATTCTTCCCTCCCTCCAACTCTTGGTCCCCTTCCCATATACAAAAGATCTATCTCCCTATTTTCTACCTTTTATTTTGCTCTTTATTTATATTTTGGGTTTCTCATATAAGAGAAACCATGTGATATTTAAGCTCGTCTGTCTGATTTATTTTATGTAACATTATGGTCTCAAGGTGCTTCCATTTTTCTACAAATGTCTCAAGTTTATTCTTCTTTATGACAGTGTAGCACTCCATTATGTATCAGTACCATATTTTCTTTATCCACTCATCTGTTGATGGACATATAGGCCACTTCCAAGATTTAGCTATTATCAATTTTGCTGCTGAAAACATGGCTACACATATATCACCATGTCTTTAACTCTTTCAGGAAAATACCTAGAAGAGGAATAGCTGAGTTGAACAGAATTTCTGTTTTTAGTTTTTTGAGGAATCTTCATACTAATTTCTGTAGTGGTTGTTCTAGTTCACATTTACACCAACAATGTAGAAAGGCTCCTTTCCATCCCCCGCCCCCAATCTTGCTAACATTTGTTGTTAACTGATTTCTTGATTATAGCCATTCTTTCTGGCGTAATGTGGAATCACATATATTTTAATTTGCATTTCTCTAATGGCCAGAGATGTTGAACATTTTTTCATTTATTTATTGGTCATTTATACTTCTTCTGAGAAGCACCTATTCATTTCAGTTGCCCATTTTTGGATTCGATCTTTTATTTTGGGAGGGTCTAATTTTTTTTCTTAGTTCTTAGTACAGTCTAGATACTAGTCCTGTTTGAAGAATAGCTGGCAAAAAAATTTTTCCCATTCACTCTGTTGATTGTTTCCTTTGCTGTGCAGAAGCTTAATTTTATACAGTATTTTAAATTATTCTGTGCATGAAACCAAGTTGCATGGTATGGAATTTTTTGCTGATATATCATATCAGAACTCAAAATGTTTCAGATGAGCATTTTGGGTTCTGTATTTTCAGAGGAAGGATACCCAACCTGTACTTTGTTTATAATCGCCTTGATTTGGCTTATGGCGAAGCTACCTCAGGCTCCTGCTGTAGCTCCTCTTGGCCTACAAGTTGATGTCCAGTGTTGGTGGGCTGCTATATTTCAAGGTTTCAGTGTTAATGGATTCAATAAATGCTTGTTAATTTAGCAGTGCTAGTTATCCTACTTATTATTAATGGTACAGGCAACCTTAAGTATAACTACTTAAAATTCTATGTATAAAGTCTCTGATGATAACCCTGAGTTTCTCCTATGAAGACATGCATGCTGAGAGATTTTACTTTAGTTTGTGGCTAATTGGACATTAGAACCTTACTTTCAAAGCCTACACTAGTTTTTAATTCTATTTCTGAATTTATCAGAAAGCATGTTATGTGCCCTTCATGTAGAACAATGATGCTCCTGATGCATCATCAATACTCTTTCAAATTTTGTTTTCTAACATTAAAGGTAAGTTATACCAAACCTGAATATTTGCCATTTATTGGTGATGGGACTAAGTAGGGTACATATATCCAACACATCGTTATCAGTGTGATATGTGCTAGCCTATAGTATAAGAATTACATCTACAGCTTTGATGTTTCCATATTAGACAGTTAGTGGCCATGCTTTTTCTAAGCAGAATGAGGATTCTGGACTCACATCTTGTTTTTTATCTTTACTCACCAAAATTTAGGGTGATGCTAATGATCATTGAATAGAGAAGGAAAAATGATGTTTGATGTTAGCATATGTAATAGTCACTTTCCCATGGCTAGGACAAAATACCTAACACCTGCAACTTAAGTGGGGAGAGGTAGACTCAGTCCCAGGTCACCTGGCTCCAAAGTCGAAACAGCATGCAGAATGGCATGGCAGAGGAAAACTGTTCACCCCTATGGCATATATGTGTCTTGATTTTTTTCAGTTTAGATTTTTTTTATTTTGTTGGAACATAATTGTACATATTTATGGGCTACAGTCTGATAATTCAGTACATGTATACAATGTGCAAGGGTCAAATCAGATAATTAGCATTTTGTTGTTTTATATGTTTAGCATTTCTTTGTGTTTGGAGCCTTCAAAGAGAAGAGAAGCTTTCTCTTCTAGTTCTAAATAAAATATGTAATAGTTTGTTGTAAATTACAGTTATCTGACTGTGCTGTAGAACACAAACTTACTCCTCCTGACTGTATTTTGCCACCCATTATTCAACGTTTCTTTATCCTTCCTCATCCCATTCTTCTTACCATCTAATAATCACTATTTTACTCTCTTATTTGAGATCATATGTTTTAGTTTCCTACATATGAGGGAGAACATGTGGTATTTGTCTTTCTGTTCCTGGCCTATTTCACTTAACATGATGACCTCCAATTCCATCTGTTTTGTCATGAATAACAGAATAGCATTGTTTTTTAGGCTGAATAATATTTCGTTGGGTAAATGTACCAATTTTCTTTATCCATTCATCTTCTAATGGACACTTTGGTTGATGCCATATCTTGGCTATTGTGCATATCAGTACTGGGGTGAAGCAACTTGATTTTTAAGTTACCATGTAAGTATGTTGTTGTAAGAGGAAGTCTCCAGGACCAGATTGCCTTGACTTGAATCCTGGTTCTTCCAGGTACTAACTGTAATCATAACCATGGTCAAGTTACTTAATCTCTCTGTGTTATTGTATCCTGTGACCTTTGATCACTTTAGTTCTAAGAGGTTTTTGGTAGGTTCCTTAGAATTTTCTGCAAATACAATTACGTTGTCTGCAAATGAAGACAGTTTTACTTCTGTCTTTCCAATCTTCTTTCCTTTTTACCTACCTAATTGCACTAGCTCACTCCTTCAATATAATATAGAGTTGTCATTCTAAATCTTAGGGAGAAAGCATTCAGTCTTTCAAGAATAAAAATGATGTTAGCTATAGGTTTTTGTGACATGGCTTTTATGAAATTGAGGAAGCTTTCTCTTATTTCTAATTTGCTTAAAGTTGATATGATGATTGAGTATTTATTTTTGACAGATGATTTTCCTTCATCTCTAGGGATATCATAGGATTACCATCCTTATTAATATGGTAATGTACATTAATTTTTCAAAGGTTAAACTTTCTTTAACATAACAAAAAGAAAATAGAGATATTTTAGTATTTTTTGAATTTGTTGAGAATTGGAAGTATCTTAAGGTAGTTCAAAATCTCTAGACTTATTGTCAGTTGTCTCTCAACTTAAAAAAACAATATGTTAAAGGCAGTAATCAATAATAATATAACCTTTTGAGAAGAAATGGCTATATTGAGACTTACTAATTAGTGATTTAGATATATTTTAGTAAAATACTAACTAGGACAAGGAGAATGTAGTACTTATACTAACTTACTGATCATTTACTTCTCTTATAATTCATAGAAAAATTATTTTACTTCTTTTGAGACTTTCTTTTTTGAAGAAATGAATTGAGTAATAATTCATTGAGTAATTAAGCCAGCTAGGTAATACATAGCTATTTAGATGTACTTTACTCCATATTTAGAAATATTTTGGAGTAATAATCACAATAAGCAGACGTGCTCTAATGAAGAAAAGCTTGGTCCTTCATTGGGTGGGAAACAAAATGAGCACCACCATGAATGGTGCCTTCATTTATCATACTTGCTCTTCAACTGTGACCATAATATGATGTTTATTGTCTATAGAAAGGTATTTTTGTTTTTTGTTACTAGGTATTACCAGACCTGTCTTAGTATAGTGACTATTATTTTTGTAAAAAAGGCATTTAAAAATCCATGTTTAAATATGGTAAGAATGATTCATTCCTCCTAGTGGCAAGTCTAGTCCTACAAGTGGAAATAGCACTGGCAAGGCATCTGTTAATTGAGTCTTCCATTAGATATTATTTGCATAGCTCTTAATCCTTAAAGATATAGTCTTCCCATTGCTTCAATAAACCCTTTGTACAAGTACAATTGAATAAAGCAGATGAGTGAGTGCGTGTGGTCGGAGAGCGGTCCTGGAGTCTTGTTCTGTTCCTCATGTGCAAAGCTGCACTGCCTTCCTTCTCTGTACACACAGCCTTCGGGGACAACCCTGAGAAAGAGCTCTCATCAACTTATTTACAGGGTGAACCATGTCGGCTTCGAGAAGCAGCATGACCTTTTCCATTCAGCTGCTGATGTTAGCCCATTCTTTGGCCATGTCTCTTCCGTTCCCATGGAGTAAGGCTCTGAGCTTCTCCTGCACATGCTCCCTGAGAGAGTCATTCACAAAGCAGTCTGCTATATGGAGAGGCCACAAGACCAGCTGGGGAAGGAGATGAGGCATCATGCCAATAGGAGGGGGGAAGAGAGAGACATATTAAAAATGACATCAGTGCAATAATCCCACGGGGATGAGTACAAATTGAGCTGATATGCTTTTCCTGGAAATTCCAGCCCATTCCAGGCATTTGTTTTTCTCTGTAAAGGAGTGGGGGCAGGTTTGATTCTTTCTTTGTGACAGGCTTTTCAGCCACAGAGGCAATTAATACTTGTGGACTATACTACACCAAACTATGAAAAATACAACAGATCTTGCATTATATACTTCATGTATAATGACATGAATTCATTATAGTAATAGTTTTCCCTTTGGACATTTTTTCAAAATATTTTTATTTAGTTTGAGTGTGCAAGATAATTTAAGGCCAGAGGACCATTTAAAATGGAGATTATTTGGTAGAAAACAATCACATTTTAAATATTTGACATTCTGCCACCATTAGGTGGGTAAATTTCTGGTTCTCAGCAATCAGTTTACTTCAGAAAGCATATATTATGAGCCACCCACCTACTCATGAGTGAACACTACTCTTTATTCTCAGGAGCCAAAAAAGCTATGTGTGGCTCAAGTGGAACAGATGATGGAATTAGGAGAATATAAACTTCTCTGCTGATCACTGATAGATTTAAGGGCTAGCCTGAGGTAGCAATCATATGTATTGGATGGAAAGGGATTCTGGTTTATTTTTAAATAATCAATGTTGTATTTTCTTATAAAAGCAACATTTTCATTATAGAAATTCAGTACAGAAAAAATGAACAAAGCCAAGAAAAAAAAACCTGTTAATGAAGCATCCCAAAGTAATGCTGTTAACATGTTATTTTATATCCCCTCTAGCTTTTAAAATTTATATCAAAAACTCTTACCTTATACTCTTTTATAAGCTGCTTTTGTCACCTTATTATGACATTTTGTGTCACTAAATATAATATTCTATTATATGAAAGTACAATTCCCTAATCCCCTACAGATGGGATTTAAATTTTTTAATTTCTTCTCATGTAATGACTGTCCAGATAGTTAAATCTTTTTGAATACCCATGAGTGTGTGTGTGTGAGAGTGTGTGAGTGTGTGTGTGTGTGTGTGTGTTTTGAGGCACTGTGTTTCCCCGGTATTTTTTTTTTTTTTGGTACCAGGGATCAAACTCAAGACTTTGTGCTTGCGAGGCAGGAGGCAGCACCACTGAGCTAAATCCCCAGCCCTGCCCAGGTTATTCTTAAACTCTTGGACTCAATGATCCTTCCTCCTCAGCCTCCCAAGTAGCCAAGAATACTATTGTGCATCACCACACTTCATGATTATTTTTGAGACAAGATCATAAACATGGAATTACTGTATCAAAAGTTGTATAAAATACCATGGCTTTTGATGTATTTGTTTAAAATTTCTCCCAACATATCAGTATTAAGCTTATGAGAAAGTCTGACTTATAAGTGGACATAATTGAATAGTATCAAATTCTATATTTGTAATGACCTATTTATATATCTTTCTACTCTGATTAAATGTCTAAATTTGATGTAGTTTTTGTTCCTCTTAGTATTCAGCAAATGCTCTACTACAAGTAGATGGGGAGATGGGGGAAGAGTTGAATTCTTGAGAATCTAGTTCTTGCCCAGGATCCTGAAGCCCCTGTAAGGAGACAAGAAAGGCAAGAAGATTGGCATTTTATCTTTTGACCTAGGTCCTACATAAAAGGTAGATACTTACAAAACTAGAAAGAATATTTAATCTTCAAGAACTGACTGTCTAGTCATCAAAGAGAGAACACACATCCATGTAAAGTAAACTAGTACAAATACAAACTCAAAAGATAAAACTATTTTCTTTTTTTGGTTCATGATTTAAATATATTATTCCTTTTGCCTATAAATAGAATCTGATTAAGGTGACCAAAATAGGCTAGGAATTATCTCCATCATCCATTGCCTTTGTGTTGTATATAATCTAGGACTTTCCACTTCTGGTAATGGTAAACTAGGTACCTACAGCCACTGAAGACAACTAAAACTATGACAGCAATATTATTTTTAAATTTTCTTACACGTATTGAAGAACCAACTAAAAAGTAAGATAATAGTGAGTCAAAACCCAGGGTAGAGCAAGAACTCAGAAAGCTAAGCTGAGCATTCAAAACCTCTTTTTCTATGAAGGTCTTTGCTAGTCTGAAAGAAATATCTGTGAATTCAAGCTGGGTGTTTGTTCATCTTAGAGGGGAAGGAAGACAGGAATCAAAGCCAAGAGGCTACCCCAGGTAAGAAATCTGATAACCCTCTTTATCTCTTTAAGTGAGACTTAAACCAGACATGGCAGCACATGTTTATAATCCTGGCACTCTGGGAGGCTGAGATAGGAAGATGGAAAGTTGGAGTCCAGCCTAGGCAAGTTGGTGACTGAGTGAAATCCTGTCTCAGAAATAAAAAGGCCCAGGGATATAGCTCAGTATAAAAACCCTAAGCTTAATCCCCAGGACCAAAAGTGAAAAAGAAAAGAAAGTAGGACTATAAAGAGCTACTCCTGCAGAGAGAGTGGTCTAGAAGTAAACCTTTACCCAAGTAGTTCAGGTTCGTGTCACTTAGGTGATTCTGGTGTATTAGTCAGCTTTCCTATCACTGGGACAAAATAGCTAACACAACTTATAGGAGGAGAGGTTTATTTTGGCTCACAGTTTTCAGAAGATTCAGTGCATGGTTGGTTGGCTCCAAGCCAGAACAAGGAATTCTACTCATCCCGTGATAGCCAGGAAAGGAGATGGGAAGAGCCACAGACAAGAATGCCTTTCCAGTGATCGGCCTCTAACCAGGCCCCAGGGATCTGCCCCTAACCAGACCCCACCTCCCATACCAAGTCAGCTATGAACTCATCAGCGTGGCCCCCTGTGATACAATCATCTTCCAAACACATGCGACTTTTGGGGCTACATTTTAGATCTAAACCATAACACCAGGCTACCACAAATTTTTTACCTAGACCAGGCAGTTCCCTTCTAGTAGTGTCTTCTCTGGTACTTGACAGAAGCCAAGAAAAGTCCTTTCTAGAGAATAATTCCATTATTGTAGGACTCAAATAAATCTTTGAAATATTTTTCTAGTGTAATTACCAACAGACAAATATAATTATTTCTACAAAATAACAAAATACCCTGAGTGATAACGAACAGAAAGTTTTACATAAACTTCAGATATTATAATCTTTAGTCAAACTATAAAATAACCATGCTATATCTAAAGAGATTTTTTTAAATAAGCTTGAAAATATCTGCAAAAACAGTAATCAATAAAAAGTATTAGAACAGGGCTGGAGATTTAGCTCAGTGGTTCTGCTGCCTGCCTCACAAGCACAAGGTCTCAAGTTTGATCCCCAGTACCAAAAAAAAAAAAAAGGAAGAATTTAGTGAACATTTGACAGCAGATCATACATAATTCATGATAAAACTGGAAGATGAGTCTGAAGAAATTATTTAGAATACAGCAGAGCAGATAAAACGATAAAATATATGGAAGATAGGGTATGAGACCTGAAGGATGGAGTGAAAGCACTTAGTAACATAACTTAAATGAAAGTCCCAGAAGGTAAAAGAATTTTGAAAAATACGCATATTTGAAGAGATGATATCTAACAATTTTTCTTAAATGATATAAAACATTAATCTACTAATTCAAGAAACATAATAAATGGCAAGCTGGCAAATGAAAAGAATCCTCACTTAAATACAAGATAATGAAACTGCAGCTAACCAAAGACAAATCTTTCAAAATAATAAGTAAGCCAGGCATGGTGGCGCATGCTTTCAATCTCAGGACTCAAGAGGCTGAGGCAAGAGGATCACTGCCAAGGCCAGCCTGGACTACATAGTGAGATCCTGTCTCAAAAAATAAAACAAACAGCCAGGGATTTAGCTCAGTGGTTTCGCCGCCTGCTGCCCAAGCGCAAGGACCCAAGTTCGATCCCCAGTGCCAAATAATAATAATAATAAGTAAACAATTTGACTTCAAAGAAGTAGCAGGTAAATTGATGCCAATTTCTTGATAATGAACAATGGAAGCCAAGACTGAGGCCGTCATAATTCTTTTTGCAGATCGTTTGTTGAATAAGGGCCTCCTGCCACCTGCGTAAGAGAAGCCAAAATCTACGCCTCACTGTAGTTGTCACAATCTGGCTGGCTCTAAGCTGTTTCTTTCCACAGAAAGGGGTACCTTTTTCTAATTTCCATGAAGGTATCTTCCACTTGCCAAACCATTACCAGTAGGGCAGCCTCTACCCATAAAAGGTACCCTGTTTTAATGTGCATAAAATCACCAAATGAGCAAGCAACAGCGCTGCAGAAGGGTTTAATAATGTCAGTGTCTCAATTAGTTTTAAAGTTTTATATTCTTTCTCTTTAGACAGAGGGAAAATTGATCTCAGATAGGTAGTCCAGAAGGAATATTAAAGGCTGAATCAGAATTTCAGAATTCATTAGAGTTAACAGATTTAATAATATATATACTAGATATATAGATACATAAAAACATAAATATAATATAATTTACAAAGTAGGGTTACAATGGCCACCGGCAGAGTCAGGTGTGGAAAACTGCAAAGGGCCATCTGCATGCTGGGGAGCTGCATGATCTAGTCAAAAGTGGAAGACACCTAGAGCTCACTGCAGATTCCCTTTGGAGTCTGTATTGGTAAGCCAGAAGGTCTGTGTTTGGAGGCTGAAGAGTCTCCCCTGCAAGCCTGGAGATGGATGTCCAAAGGCAATGATGAAGGCTGGGGCTTCTCCAGAGCAGCAAAAGTAAGATTTCCTTCTTTCCCTTTTTATCCATCCAGGCTACAAACCTATTGGTTGGTGCCACCTACACCTAAGGTAGGTATTCCCTCTTCAGTAAGTCCATCATTCAAACACATTCAAAGCTATGCTAAACCAATCACCTGGGCGTTTCTTACTTAAGACCACAGTTAGCTATCACAAAGATATTTTAAGAAAAAAGCGGAGAATTTGCCTCTGTGTTAATGGGCTAAATGTTCCCATTAAAAGACAAAGATTGTCATGCTGAATAAAATAACTCAATTGTCTGCTATTTATAGACAGCATACCTAAAATATAAGTCAGTAGTTTTCAACTTGGGGTGATTCCCTCCCCCCCGGGGGGATATTTAACAGTCTCTGGAGTTACTGATTACCATGACTAGCAGGGATCTGTTGTAAACTATAGTGTGTAAGATTGCACCCTCACAACAAAGAATCTGACCCTAATGTTAATAATGCCAAAGTTGAGAAACTGATATAAGTCAACAAAAAGATAAGAAGGAAGATACACAAGGGACATAACTACACACTAAAAGCAAGCCAATATAGCTATATTTACAATAGATAAAATTATATTGAGTCAGAAAATGTATCTAGATATAAAAAGGGTTAGTTCAAAATAATAAAATTTTCCATTTACTAGGACTATATAAGTATTTTAAAGTTATATGCATCTGGCCAGGCAGAGTGGTATGCACCTGTAATCCCCACTACTTGGTACTCTGCATGATCAGAGAAATTTCTCTAGTAACAAACTATAGAAATGATCCCTGAAAGCATAGCCTTAATCCCTGCTACTTGGGAGGCAGAAGCAGGAGGATCATTTGAGCCCAGGAATTCAGGGCCAGCCTGGGTGACATAGGAAGACCCCATCTCTTAAAAAAAATAATAGCTGTGTACACCTAAGACATAAAGCAAAAATTTCAGAACTCCAAGGAAAAAGAAAAATTCACTATCAAATTGTTTTATGTTTATATACCTTCCCCAGGATTGATATAACAAGCAGTCAAAATCCTAATAGGATTTGAGTAACACAATTACCAATTTTTATTAATAGACATACATATTTCATATAAGAACTACAGAATATATATGTATTCAAGCATACATGAAACATTTATGAAATATAGCCATATATTGGACCATAGGGCTATTCTCAACAAATTTGACAGAATTGAAATCACATAATTATATTCTCTGACCACAATGCAATTATGTTAGTAGTCAACAAGAAAAAGGTGCCTGTAAACACTCCCACTCCAGCTATTTGGAAACTAAAAGCAGTATATTCCATATAAGCCATAACAGAAGAAAATAGAAAATATTCTTAAATGAATGATAATGAAAACTACTATATATGAAATCTTCTGAGGTATAAATAAAGCTGAGCTTAAAGGGAACTTTATAGCTTTTAATTCTTCATCTCAAGAAGTTAGGGGAAAGCAGCAAATTAAACCCAAAGAAAATAGAAGCAAGGAAATAAAAAGACAAGAACAGAAATTAATGAAATAAAAACTACTTTTAGGAGCTGCAAAGCCAAAAGTTGGTTCTTTTTAAAGGATAATAAGAGTATTAACCTTTATAAAGACTTACCAAGGAAAAACATAGATAACCAATAACAGGAATGAAAAAATGTACATCACTGCATATCTTACAAATATTAAAAATGATACATTTCTAAAAGCGTGAACTCCAACTTCTTACTCTAGTCATATGGAGAGCTGTGTAATATAGTCCCTGAATTCACAATATTTTACATACTTTCTGTCTTGTCTACCATGCAGCCATAAAACATCAAAAATATGTTTCTCTCTTAGGGCCTTTGAACTAACTAGTGCAAAGGGTACAATACCTGTGTCCTTGTAATTTTATCTCAGTTTTAAACATTGCCTTCTCAGAAGGGACTCTCCTAGACACCCTATCTAAAATAGCCACCTAGTTATCCTCCATCACACCATTCAATTTTAATTTCCTAATTTAACCTTATATTACTGTCTGGACTGTCAGATATGAAATACTTTGCTCCATGTCAGGTGTAAAACACATTAGAAACCTTATCTTGATCATCACTCTATCCCAGAGTGTACATAGTTGGTTCTCAGTAAATATTGATTCAGGGCCAAGGATTTAGCTCAGTGGCACTGCACCTGCCTCGCAAGTACAAGGTCCTGATTTCCATCCCCAGTACCAAATAAATAAATAAATAAATAAATAAATATTGATTGATTGATTGAAATACATATTCTGATTCAATCACATAGAGGTGGACTAAGGGAAATAAGAAAAGTAGAAGAGAAATTAGAAACTAACCAATTATGGGTAAAAGTGCAGTGTAAAGAAGAGATAAGGAAATGTGCATTAGGGGTTTAAAAAAGGAAAGAGGAAAATACTTTAATTATATATTATTGTTGTGTTTTGGAAAAACTAATTAGAGGGAAGAGAACTAACTTCATTGAGTTCCCTCTATGTAGGGAACCTTAATTGCCAGTTGATGATGTTTTTGAAGGATTTTATTCCTACTTAGAGTCATCACCAGAAAAACTTCCCTTGTATTCAACCCTTTTCTAGGGACAAAAAAAAAGTGCTTTTATTCTATAGAAGGAAATGAAAAGACTTTGTTTTCCTGGAATAGACTGTCAAGGATGACTGGTAATGCTATTCACTGAAAAAGAACATTAGACCTGTTTTCGAGAGAAATCATAACTTTCATTTTTAACAGCTTAAAGTATAGTTGCTTTGAAATATCCAAGTAGAAATGTTGACATGGTAATGGGGTTCATCCACCTGGAGCTCTTAGGAGAGTTCTGAGGTGGAGTTTTAAAACTTTGCTATGTGGATGGTAATTGAAGCTATAGGCAGGGAATGTCTAGAGTTTGCAAACCTAGGATCCAGGGATGACCTTAAGGAACTCCAGTATGAAATGGCCTATGAAGGAGGCTGAGAAGAAATTGCCAGGAGAATATGGTTTCATGAAAGCTAAGGTAAGACACCATTTGAAGGAGAACAATCAGCAGTATTGAATGCTGCTCAGACACCAAGGAAAATGAGAATTGAATATGTTTGTTAGCGTTAGTGACATTGATGTCTTTGACCTTTAGTGAAAGCAATTTTAGCAGGGTAGAGGTGGAATCTAATCAATCTTAGTCTAGTATCCACAGTATCTTTGCATGGGGTAGTCCATGGGTGTCCAACCTTTCATCTTGCCTAGACCACACTGAGTGAAGAGGAATTGTCTTAGGCCACATATAAAAAATATAATATAGTTAATGTATTTGACAAAACTTTTCTTCAAAATGTTTATTATAGCATCTCTAGTATTAGTGATTTTTATAAATATAACAATATCATGAGCAAAAAATTATTTTATAATTTCTGTACTTCCTATATCACATGTGTTAAAAATATTTTAACTTATAAATTGTTGCACAAAATTACACAGGCCCAAGTTTAATAAATAAGAAAATGTACATGGCTGCTTCATAACAGTAAATGCAGGTCTTCACAGATGCATACATGTAGGTAGGTTGAAATGCTTTTATTGGTAATCATTTCACTTACCCACCAAGTCACATAAGTGCATTTGTAACATCTGATACACATAGGTTTCAATTCAACTGACTGTGTGACAGGAGCAGGAGGGGGACTGTGCCCTCCTCTACACAGCATTATCTCATCATCCACGCAGTGCACTCTTGAGCACCATGCAAATTCATGAAAAATACCACTGAAAATCACATATAACATTGAAAATTTATGATCTTATGAGACCAGTTAGCTATCTAGGACCACATACACAGCCCATGGACCGCAGGTTGGGCATGCCTAAGATAAGACACTTGATGTTTTAAATTTGTTTTACCATTAAATGCTTAATTATATATAGAATGTATATGTAGTATTTGAACAATAAAGTAGACAGCATTTATCTATCCTCTCACTCAAATTAGGAAATAGAACCCTAAAAGACACCTTATTGCCTCTTCATGATTATATTATCCTTCTTCCTCTGCCCATTCCACACATGAATTATTTCCTAAACAATATACTGTTACTTTTAACAATATACATTTTTAGTTACAGCTTGTTTTGAACACTATAAATCAAATCAGCCTGTATCAATTCTGAAAATTGCTTCTTTTGCCCAAAATTATGTGCTTGGAATGTGTCCATGTTGCAAGAGATTTTAGGTCATTCATTTTCACCATTGTATTCTGTTGGATTACTGTGCACAATATTTTTTATTATTCTGTTTATGATAGACATTTCGGTCATTCTAGTTTTTTGCTATAAAAAGAACAGTTCTATGAGGAACATCATAATACATGTCACCTTATGAACATGTGCAAGAGTTTTCATAAGGTCCGTATATATATACATATATATATGTGTATATATATATGTATATATATATATGATATGTATAGGATTGATAGGTTGTACACTGTTGGTATGTTCAACTTTATTGTGAAATACCAAACTGTTTTCTAAAGTGCTTAAGTTAATTTACACTCCTACCCCATCTGCATGAGAATTACCATTTCTCCATATCCTCCCCAGTGTTTGATATTGTCTATAAAATTGATGTCAGTTTCATATATATGAAATTTTATTTCATTATGATTTTAATTTGTTCTTTCCTAATTATTAATAAAGTGACATTTTTATAATTTTGGCCTGAGAGTATGCACAAAAGAGAAAATCCAATTCAACTGTAATGCTCATTTTTCTATAGTACTGTATCTTTTACCTACAGATAAGTTCTTTTTAATATTTTGGACACAAATCCTTTTTTCATTATGTGTGATACAGATTTTTTTTCCTTCAGTATAAGTCTTGTTATGATGCCTTATGACCAACAGAAGTTTTTCATTTTAATGTAATCAATTTTTTCTTTACTTCTTTATTGCTACATGCTTGTAGTACATAGTAACCATATTCCTTGTGAAGAGTTGGTACATGTACATCACATCTCTTGATTTTTTTTTTAAATCTGCTTCCCCTTCCCTGACTCCCTCCCTTCATCTCTTGATCCCCTTCCCAAATACAAAAGATTTATCTCTTTATTTCCTATTATCTATTCTTTTATCTTGCACTTTATGTATATTTTGGGTGTCGCATGTAAGTGAAATCATGTGATATTTAAATTGTGTCTGATTTATTTCACTTAGAATTTTGTTCTCGAGGTGCATCCATTTTTCCTACAAATGACTAAAGCTTATCTTTCTTTATAGCAGAGTAGCATTTCATTGTGTATAGATACCACATTTTCTTTATCCAACATCTGTTGATGGTCATATAAACTGCTTCCAAGATTTAGCTATTGTAATTTGTGCTGCTATAAACTTGGGTATACCTGTATCACTGTAATATGATGTCTTTTACTCTTTGGTGAAGAAATCTAGAAGGGAAATATCTGGGTCAGATGGAATTTCTATTTTTAGTTTTTTGAGGAATCTCCATGATAATTTCATAGTGTTTGTACTAGTTTACATTAAATTGTAGAAGGGTTTCTATTTCCCCACAGCCCCTCCAGCATTTGTTATTATTTGATTTATTGATGATAGCCGTTCTTTCTGGAGTAAGATGGAATCTCAGTGTATTTTAATTTGCATTTCTCTAATGGACAGAGATGTTGACTATTGTTTCATGCATTTATTGGCCATTTGTATTACTTCTTGGAAGCGTCTGTTCATTTCAATTGCCCATTTTTTATTGAGTCTTTTATTGGGGGGGGTCTAATTTTTTTGTGTTATTTATGTATTCTAGATATTAGTCCTCTGTCCAAGGGGTTACTGGCAAAAACAAATTTCCCCAATCTGTAGGTTGTCTCTTTCACTTTGTTAGTTGGTTCTTTGCTGTGCAGAAGCTTTCTAATTTGCTACAATCCCATTTGTTGATTCTAGGTATTATTTCTTGTGCCATTGTTCTTTTCAGGTGTTTGCCTACAACTATATATTCAAGAGTTTTGCCGGGGATTTAGCTCAGTGGTTCTGCCGCCTGCCCCGCAAGCACAAGGACCCGAGTTCAATCCCCGGTACCAAAAAAAAAAGTTTTATCTATTTCTTTTTTTTTTCTTTTGGTACCGGAGATCGAACTTGGGTCCTTGTGCTTGCGCGGCAGGCTGCGGAACCACTGAGCTAAATCCCCGGCCCAATTTTTACCTATTTCATCTCCCAGCAGATTAAGTGTTTCTTTTTTACCGCTTAGTACTTTGATCCATTTTTATTTTAGTTTAGTACATCGTGAGAGATACGGGTCTAGATTCAGTCTTCTGCCTGTGTATAACCAGTTTTCCCAGCACCATTTGTTAAAGAGGCTCTTTCTTCTAGCATAAGTTTTTGGCCCCTTTGTCAAAGATCAGGCAGCTGAATAAGCCTGGAATTGTTTCTGTGTCCTCTACTCTAGCCACAGGCTTGCCTTATTTGCTTGTTTGTTTGTTTGCTTGCTTGCTTGTTTTTGCCAATACCGTGCTATTTTTATCACTAGTTTTGTAGTATAACTTGAAGACCAGGATTGTGATGCCTCTTGGTTTGCTCTTGTTACTCAGGATTGCTTTTGTTATTCTGGGTCTCTTCTGGTTCCATATGAATTTTAGGATTGTTTTCTCTAGTTCTGCAAAGAATGCTATTGGTATTTTGATTGGGGTTACATTAAATCTGTGTACCAGTTTTGGAAGTATGGCCAATTTGACTATATTGTTTCTGCCTAACCAGGAATAGGGAATATATTTTCATTTTCTGGTATCCTCTTCAATCTCCTTTTTCAAATTACTGTATTTTTTGTTGCAGAGTTCTTTCACTTCCTTGATTAGGTTAACTCCTAAGTATTTAGTTTTTCTTGATACTATTGTGAAAGGTATTGTTTCCCTGATTTCTTTTTATTATTTGTAAATAGGAATGCTATTGATTTTTGTGTGTTGTCTTTGTATCCTGCTATAATACTGAATTTGTATCCTGCTATGCTACTTCTCTGTAGCTTTTAGCCTCTTTTCCTCAAAAATAAGACCTAGCCAAAAAATAATCAGCCTTGAAAACTAGAGATCAGAAATGCCAGCCCCAATCAGCCTATCCTGGCTTACCTGCCATCACTGTTCTCTTGCTCAGTGGCTGCTCTGTAAGACAAGTAAGGTAAGGATAGGCTGATTGGGGGTGGCATTTTTTATCCCTAGCTTTCAGGGCTGCTTATTTTCCAGCTAGGGCTTATTTTCAGGGAAACACAGTAATTTTCCTGTCAGTTCCTTCCAATTCCTGGCAATCTACTTCTCTTCTTTTCTTCACCAAGTTATCTTCCAGTGTCTAGATTCTGGATCTCATAGAGGCTGGATTTGGCTGCCAATCACCACTTTGCCATTTTCTCTTCCCTATAATGTAGTCAAATTTATCAGTATTTTCTAGTTTAAAATATTCCTTCCTTTTATGGAGTCATTATAATTTTCTCCTATATTTTCTTCTAAAATTCTAATATTTTTGGGCCGGGGATTTAGCTCAGTGGTTCCACTGCCTGTCCCATAAGCACAAGGACCAGAGTTTGATCCCCAGTACCAAAACAATGAATAAATAAATAAATAAAATTCTAATATTTTTGTCTTTTCACTTAAATATTTAATATACTTAAATTTGGAGTTCGTTCTGAGACGGGATATCAATTTCATTTCTCCATATGGATGCCTGGTTTTCACATACCATTTAATGAAATAAGACTGCTTTTTTCCTACTGATATGATAAACCTATCTGTTATATAACTAGCATTTATAAATATGTGGGTATATTTTATAAAAAGCACTGATCTATAATATTTTCTGATCTTTCTGGTATAAATACTGCCACCATGATCAGTTTAAAGCTACCAGTATGATATCATGAAATGAAGAAGGGATTTCACTATTGCAAGTGTCTGTCCCAAGTAGTGTTAATAATAAACTTGCTTTTAATGATCAGAGCTTGATGTCTGATAGAGCAATTCTCTTCCTCACTCTTAAGAGTGATTTGTCTATTATTGGTCTTTTGCATTTCTGTATAAATTTTAGAATCAGTTTGTCAAGTTTCTTTTTTAAAACTCTGGAGACTTAAATTAGAATTTCACTTAATCTATAGATAGACTGAGGAAGAAATAATATGTTTATAATATGAAGTTTTCCAAACCATGAACATAGTATATCTCTCCATTTATTTAGGTCTTTTAATTTTTTTCAACTTTTATTTTTTTATTAGTACCTGTTTACAGTACATAATGATTACATTCTTTGTGGAGAGTTGGTACATGTACACACATAATACATCTTAATTTTTCAATCCCCTTCCCCTGTCCTCCCTTCACTAAATTTCTATACCTTCTGAGTATCTTGTGTATCTTTTATTAGTTCCATTCCTAGGTATTTTATCTTTGTTGTTGCTATTCTAAACAGTGTATTTTTTAAGACTTCATTTTAACTCTTTATTACTAGTATGTAAAAAATACATATGATTTCTACAAGTTGATTTTGTGGCTAGAAATTTGCAAAACTCTTACTAGTTCTAATCGTTAATCTGTGGATTCAGTCAGATTTTCTGTGTAATCTGAAAGTAAGAATAAGTCTTCTTTCCCTGTGTTTTGCTTTATATATCTGAATTCTTTTTCTTACTTTACTGTGGTGGCTAGGAATTCTATTATATTGCATAAGTGTTACTATTAGGCACCTGGTCATTTTTCCCCTTAAAATATGGCATCTCATCATATATGTGAAAAGAATTTTGAAGGTTAAATTGGGCAATGTAGACTAGAATATCTGAAGATGTTTAGGAGAAGAGAAGGTTCTGTTGGTTAAGAAAAGCTCTTGATTGAAATCCTGAGATCCAGATTGACTACACTTTGCTTAGTTAAGAAAAGCATGTAAAGTATTAAAGCCTACCAACCATATAGTAAGTGCTCAATAAATTTTAACCACTGTTATTTTTTCTCTTTCATGGCTGGTATTCTTATTGTTACTGCTGCACTGCTGATGAATACTTGGTTTGTTTCCTGATTTTTGCTCTGACAAGCAATGCTGTGATGAACATCCTTATACATATGTCTGAAAATTTGAGGGCCGTATATTCCTGAATGTAAATTTCTATAAACAGAATTCTTAGGTCAAAGAGAATGTGCCTAAAAAATTATCTATTGCTAATTTCCCATTAAAAAAGATACTCCAAATTACACTCCTACCAGCAGTTTTAGAAGTGCGTTGCACATCTTACATCAGCCTTGGATTATCAAATTTCTAAATTTTTGCCAATCCTAGAGTTACTATTTTGATTTGCATTTCTTTAAATATGAGGTAGATTAAATGTCTTTTATAAGTTTTTTTTTTATTATTTTTTACAAATAATGATGGATTGCTTGTTTATATCTATTGCTTATTTTCCCACTAAGTTATCTTTTTCTTGGTGATTTTGGAGTCAACCATACCTTATAAATAAGACTATTGACATATCAGTTTTCAAAAACACAGTTACTGTGAGTGTTAGACATAACTGTGGATTAGTTATGTTTACTTGCTATTATTTTGTAAATATCTTAAAGCTTCTTTCCTCCTCTTCCCCCTCAATATGTGCTGAGCATTCCCACCTAAAATGTACTGGGGTCAAGATCTTTGACTTCTATTCCTTTATTTTCTCCTGTACCCTGTCACTTCAGGAGAACCAGCTTTGAAAAATTCCATGGTGTAGGGACCTTGTTGTAGACATTTCAAAAGAGTCAACTTAGTCACAGTCCTAAGTTATAAACCACCCACTGGGTCATGAGAAGCCTAAAAAGAAAGAAAAATTGACCAAAAGCTATGTAGGCCGTTTGCATGTCTCTAAAGGTGAGCATGCTTAGGTCAATGACGGCACCTGTGTGGCACCTGTGAGGAAAACTTAGAGCCAGTAACTGAGCTTTTTGGTGTACACTCACCTGTAATTGTATGGCTCCTTGGAAATGGAGACAGCAGTGATGATAACGTGACTATAATATGGCCCTAATGGCCTTAGTGAGCTCTGTGCCCAGAACAGTAATAATTATAGCCTCTTCTGTGAAAGGTCTGCTGTGTGTGAGTACTATTCCAGAACTTTTACAGGTATCTGCTTCATTTTTCAGAGTGTCTCTTCAAGGAATATGATTTCCATTGTAGATGAGGAATTAGTAATTTAGTATTTCATCCTACGTCACCCTGGCAGTGAAGGACAGAGGCCTGAATACTCCAACATGCCACACTGCTGCTGCACCATTCACTTTGTATCTCTGCAGTAGAATTGTTTACATTTCGCCTTATGTACATTTTCATTGACCTTACAATAATGTCAAAGTCTGTGTCTGCTTCACCTACCCTCCCAGCAGCAATAACTGAGGCTGAAAATGTCAAACTGGACTTGCCCAAGAACACTGCTTGCTCAATATCTGGATCAGGAGCTTTCTTTAGCCACCTATATACTCTCTACTTGGAGACAGTCCTAGGAATCTGATGCCTCCCAACTGTGTGTGCCTTCTGGCTCTGAAAAATACCAAATGGTTCTGAAGGCCACTGGAATATGAATTTAGGAGAACAATAATACCTCTAGCCTCTGGTGCAGCAGGTGTCTGAACTCTGTGGCCCATGCAGGCAGTCGTATACCACCAGCTCCTGAGTGACCCATTGTCCAGATAGAGAAGGATCCTTTCCCTGGGGTTTTATGTTTCACTTATATTTTATGCAAAGGATTCAGTGACGTTGAAGCCCAGACTTTTTAAAAAATATATAGACAATTTAGAAAAGACAGAAAAGCACAAATGAGAAAATGAAAATCTGTAGTAACCCTATCATTCAAAGCAGTCATTCTTAACGTTTTGGAATATATTCTCTCAGCTAAACTACACATTAAGTAACATGTAATCAATAAAAGTGTGACATTACATTATACATCCTCTGTTTGCAACAAGCTAAGTGCCTTTTCATTTTTACTGGTTGTTCCAAGTGAAGTGAAAGCCCGTTAGAGCAAAGTCCAATCCTTCCTTTCACTGTGATGTCATGGGGTGGAGGTGGGCTTTAAATCATGCCTACTTCATACCAATTAGAACATTGCAAAGCACTCTACTTTCTAATGAGGAAACAGCTTAGTCATGCTCACTATGCTGAGGCAAGACCAGAGTGTCTTTATTTGTATTCCAGCCTTTGAACTGTTCCACGGGGCTTTAAGTTTCAGGTTTCAGGGTAGTGGGTAGAGCAGACATGAGTAGAATAGATGATCTAATGGCAGGACCAGATGGGATATTGTTTGTGATTGTTATCCATCTGAGGCATTCTCATTAAAATAATTATTTACTAAGTAATTCTTGGATGTTTTACATGCACAGAGAACAAAATTTAAAAGATACAAAAGGGCATACAGTGAAAAACATGCCTCCCTCTCCCCTGCCTCCCTACCACTGAGTCTCTCAGCCACCCACTTGCCCTCTCTGTGGGCATCATTGTTCACAGTTTCTTGTGTGTCCTTGTGGGAAGCATTCAGAGTTCAAAGGGCAGAGGGTCACAGAGGTCATCAAGGGTGCACTCCTCCATTGCCTCGGTGTCCTCTGTGAGGTCATTGCAGTAACTAGACCTCCTAATTCCCAGCAGCATCCCAAAGGGAACTGAGTCTCCTTTCAAAGCCCATGGTGGCTGTATCTGAAGTCTGGATCAAAACCCCTGCCACTGAGACCACCCCAGAGAAAGGGAGCACAGCTCTGTGCTGCCAGAGAAACAATCTTGGCAGGGCCACCACTGAATCTAGACAAATCTCCATTCAGGACACCAAAAGCCTTATCTGGGCTATGCCGTGGCCTCACTGTAGGCAAGCTGTTTTCTGAGCCTGGGCTTTTGACTAAGTGATCGCCCCGGTCCCTTCCTTCTCTACTAGTGTAAGACTAGAAAGATGATCACTCAAAACAGTGCTCAAGCTCTTTTAAGCATGGCAGTTCCTGGTGGCAGTGAGTCTGGGGTGGGCCGTTGTTCTGCATTTTCAGTAGGTTCCCAGTGATGTGATCCTGCTGCTCCAGGGACTGTGACCTGTCCTGGAGCCTAAGTACCTGAAAGTCTAGAGGAAGGTGTACTTTAAAGCTGAGAAGCTGCCTCGGGAGAACCCTGGAATTGGGTATCCTCAGGTACCTGTGTGTTCTCTGGTCCTGACAGTGCTGCTGGAAGAAAGGCTCCATGAGCTCTACTGTATGCCAGACCCTGTGTGAAATGCTCTGTATACACTCCCTTTCCCTCAATCCTTACGACTACCCAGTGGGATAGATGCTATGATTATACCCATTCTGAAGAAGAGGAAACTAAGGCTTAGAGAGGATGACATACTCAAGACTACTCAACTGGCAAGAGGCAGAGTGGGCATTCCAAAACAGGCCCTCTTTTTCAGTTTTTATTTCTTATTCATACATGTATGCATTAGATAATGATTACCTCCATTGTGGGAAGTTGGTACATGTTAATGGATCTCAATTCTTTTTTTATCCCCTTTCCCTCCTCTCTCTCCCAACTCCCTCCATCTCTTGATCTTCTTCCCATTTGAAAAAGAGCTCCCTCCTTAATATCTTTTGTTTTCCTCTTTATTTACAGTTTGGGTTTCTCATAAAAGAGACACTATGCAATATTTACGCTTGTGTGTCTGATTTATTTCACATGATATTATGGTCTCCAAGTGCATTCATTTACATATGAATGGCTCAAGTTTATCCTTCTTTGTGGCAGAGTAGTGCTCCATTGTGTATAAATACCATGTTTTCTTTGTCCACTCATCTGTTGATGAACATATAGGCTGCTTCCAACATTTAGCTATTATGAATTGTGCTGATATATACATGGGTATGCATGTATCACTGTAATATGATATCTTTAACTCTTTTGGGAGACTACCTAGAAGGGAAATAGCTGGGTCAAATGAAATTTCTAATTTTATTTTCTGAGGAACTGATTTCCATAGGGTCTAACTCAGACCTTCTGAGTTCAGACTTCTAGTTGTGGCATTAAACCAAAGAAAAGAATGGCATTCTCGGGCCAGGGATTCAGCTCAGTGGTTCTGCCACCTGCCTCACAAGTGGAAGGTCCTGAGTTCAATCCCCGGTGCCAAAAAAAAAAAAATTGTAAGAATGGCATTCTCCATTCCATTCTTGGAAACAAACACCACAGGGATTGCTATATCACAGGTCCTCTGCTTGTGTCTCTGTGGGAGGGGCCCTGCCTTCTGTTAGCTCAGCTGTGTCCTCCAAGAAAATATATCTCAACTCAAAAATCTGTCATCCGTCTGAAGTTTTCTGGATAACTTTTAATGGGTTCTGATGGCAGCTGCATCAGTTAGGGGTAGGAAGGCTTCTTTCACGAGCCTCCTTTCTGACTCCCTCCACAAGAGAGTTCCTAAGTGCTGCGCAAACAGCACTTAGTTTGTGTCAGAGGAAGGCCATGAGCCTTAACAGACCACATCTATTTTCATTTACCTTCTGAAAGAAGATTAAGGGGAAAATTCAATTTTGCCTAATGCCTCCCCCCAAATGGCTAATTTATATGCTAATTAGCAAGATAGGGATCGATGAAACTGGTAATCAATATGATATCCAAGGCACCAGTAATGAAATTCATTTGGAGATGCACTGCCAGTGGAAATGAAGCAATTATGCAGAATAAATGGGGCAGCTCAGGGAATAGAGGCTCAATATTGCACTTGACTGCATTATTTCCCCCTTTACTCCTCCCCTTACTCTTTCCCCACCCCATTAAAATCAACTGTCTATTGAGATCCTTTAAGGCGCCACACAGTAGCTTCTTCCTCTCCAAATGCCTGATCCTGCACTGTCCCTGTGGACTTCTGGAAAAGCAGAGCTAGAAAAAATGACAGAATCTGAGAAGACCAGTGGGATAAGCCCTGGAGGAGAGTCGGGGGTTAAATAGAAGGTCTTTATGTCATATACTGAGTAGTGAATAAGTACTTTTCTTTTATGCCTGCTGAGGTTGGCTTAAGACTTTTAAATTTAGAGAATAGTATAGTTACTATATTGTCCAGAATTTTTAGAACTGTACTGATTTCAATTATTCCATTCCATGAGACCACATATCAAATGATGTGTCCTATTTAATTCCACTGTGAGCTAAGCTATAGTGTCTCCCTAAGATTTAGCCTAATTCTAGGAAGTCTTTTTCCATCCTGGATATTTATTTCAAGGTTTCAGATAGTTGGGGTAGGGGTGGGGTGATTGGAATTATCCCTGCAGATTTAGGAGCATAATGTTATTCATTTCACATTTTTTAACTAAGAAAATTAAAAGCAGTCTTTTATCCCAATACCTGCTCATAAGATTTACCTGGGGAGATTCTATCCAAATTATATATATCCTATATCAATTTCAAAACTAACATTTTTGTCAGGCTTAGCTTATCACATATCCATCCATCTTTCTATCCATTCATCAGTTTATCTTTTTCTAAAATGTATTTCAAAGTTTCCATCATCAGTGTACGTCACCCCTAAACACTTCAGTGTGCATATTATTAGAGTTTAATATTTGTTTATTTTTTAGGTAAAATTTATATACAATGAAATACACAAATCTGAAGAACACTGTTCTATAAGTTTGACAGATGTATACACTTCTGGAATATAAATCCCTATCACTGGTCAGCCTTGAAGTCCCTTCATGCCCCTTCCTAGCCACTCCCTACCCACCCCTTCCCACTGTTTCTAGAGTCAACCACTGCTCTAATTTTTTTTCCACCATAGATTAACTTTTCCTGCTCTTAGAAATTCATATAAATGGAACATACAGTTTCATTTAATATACCCATCACCTCATATATTATTTCTTTGTGTTGGAATATTCAAAGTTCTCTCTTCTAGCTATTTTGAAATATACAATAAACTATTATTAACTATAGACTCTACTGTTGTATATGTATATGTTAATCTCCTTAACTGTATTTTGTACCTATTAACCCTTATAAACCCTTAAATATATAAAACTACTTTCATTCAGCATAGTATTTTTAAGATTCACCTGTTATTGTGTATATCAATATAAAAAGGAACTTTGTTCCTTTTTTTATTAATGATCAGTATTCCCTTGTATGAATAGGTTTGGGGCTATTAAGAATAAAGCTGTCACGAACATGTCTGTACATTTTCTACAAGACTTTTATGAAAATATGTTTTCATGTTGCTTAAATAAATTCCTCGGATGAAATTTCTGGGCCATAGAGTAGGTGAATGTTTCATTTTTATAAGAAATTGAGTGTTTCTTACAGAAGTAGAGTCAAATAATGGTTACCAGAGGCTGGCAAGGGTAAGAGGAGAAGAGGTGATTTAATGAGTATAGCTAGCTACTAGAATTAAGTTCTAATATTCTGTAGCACAGCAGGGTGACTATAGTTAATAAAACTTTATTGTATATTTCATAACAGCTATAAAAGACAATACTGAATAATCTAACACAAAGAGACAACAAAAATGTTTGAGGTTATGATATGCTAATTACCCTGGTTTGATCATTACACATTGTTTACATATATCAAAAATCACACTGTACCCCATAAATAAGTACAAATATTATGTATCAATTAAAATTAAAATGTTAAAAGAAATTGTCAAGCCATTTTCCAAAGTAGATGTGCTGTTCCTGGGAAGCTTTTTTGGGGGGGGGGGTACTGGGGATTGAACGCGGGTCCTGAAACCACTGAGCTAAATCCCCAGCCCTCCTGGGAAGCTTTTAAAAAGCACTGCCCCTCCCTCAGAAGATTCTTAATTAACTGGTCAGGAGTGGGACCCAGGCATAGGTATTTCTGACATGTTCACCCAGTAGTTCTAATATGCAGCTGAAGGTGAGTAATTGAAGATTTAACATTAGGTCCAGATGAAAGACCTTCAGGTACCCATAATCATGAAAAGTTGATTTTTTTCTTACTTTGAAAAGTAGCTTTTTGTTGCCATTCCTTTTCTCCTTTACTTTTATTATTATAAAGTCTTGGGGGGGGTCTTCTATGGCCATGATAGTCCAGGCTTTCAAGTGAAAAGACCAGTTTTTTATTGGCCAGTTTGCCACTTCATAACTGTGCAACTTTGAGGAAATTATTCATCAGATTCCTTTTTGTAAAATGGAGTTTCTACTATGCATTCCAACATTATAAGGACTAAAGTGCATAACTGAGAAAATTTTTCTGAAATTCACTGGAGGACCACCAGTCGGATTCTCTAACTCTGCCTTTTTGAACAAAAGCAGATTCACAGTTCTTTTCTTTGCTCCCCTAATCTGGCTCTGGACTGGAGGCTATGAATGTCAGAGGTTGGAGAGCTGTCACTACCTTCTTATAATGATTGGAGTATAATTATATCTTATCTTACAAATTTGTAAATGCTACAGATCAGCAGGATAGACATTTTCCATTGGTTTTCCATTCCTGATGGTGACTTGGGCTGATCTAACTATTCATTGCCCCCATATAACCAACAAGGAACCTTTACCAGACTGCTGGTTAGAATTGGTTAACTGAGCACTCTCCAGCAACTAAGGTCCTAGTGTATGCCTTCTTTGACTCTGGAGTACTGGACATTGGGTCAACAACAACATACAAACCTACTAAAATCTGATCCCTATTCTGTGAAGCCAGGCTGCTCCCCCTGAGGAGACAGTCTTGGAGATTGTCTTCTGAGTCCACTTCATATGGCACCATCCAGCTCTGATTGAACTTGCCATGAGCCATACACAGTTGGAGTGTGTGGCTCCTGACAGTGTTTTATATCAAATACACATTACTTGTTCAGAGAAAAACAAATCTCTTTAAAGGATGTTATAAGTAGTATGGTTTGTCTCATTGACCCATTTATATGAGGATTTGCCTATTAGCACTAAAAAGAGTGCAGTTGCAAATAACGGGTTTTCCATGTGAGACAGGCCAGCACGAAGCTCTTGAATCAGAGAAATACCAGGTTTTAGCTGTTTTCTGAATAGAATTGAAGAGGATTCTCCTTCTTGTCCTCTACAGACAGCTGTAGAGCAGCCAACATTCTTTGCCTGCCCAGGAAGGAAGTAGGGTTTTGAGAGTATCAGAAATTTCTCTGGGGTCATGTTGTCAGCACAGAGACCCAGGGTAAGTATGGCTGCTGATGAGCTTCTCTTCAAGTTTTGGCCTCCCTGCACTCAGGGAGAACCTGCATGCTTTGTAAGAGGGTACCCAGCAGAGAAGCAAGGGAATGAGATCAGATGGCCTGCTCTCTGAAGCATGTGCCTGGCTTCAATAGTCCCCTTTTGGGTTGGTTGTATTCTGTAATGTGTCCCCTGAGAAGACAGACTAAGCAGCCTGTGTTACCCTGCAATTTCTCCAAACTATTTGCATGAAATACTGCAGACAAAAAGCCCAGCCCCTGATTGGCTGTTGCTAGGTAACAACATAATCATCAGGAAATTAGGCTGTCCTCTTTTTTTTCCAACCCAGAGTATGTGTGTGATTGCAGCATTGTGCAGGAAGAGAGAGGGAGTGGAACAAAGAGAGATAAATGGGATGGTCTTGAAGGCGGGGACACCATAGCCACAAACCTGCATCCCACGGTAGGACAATCTGCTTTATGTTGGGCTCTTTACTCCGTCAAACCAATATTGGTACTTTTTTTTTCTTTTTCTTTTTCTTTTTTTTTTTTGCTGTAAGAATGACAAAGGTGGCAGGGCCCTGCAGACAGCAGGAACAGAAGCTATGGAAGCAACCTTGACATTTGAAGTGATTTTTTGAAGCAGAAGATAGTATTTAATATATGAGGATGACTTGAGTGAGGGTGAATAAGTGAATGTGCCTAAAGAATGTGTATAGGTAAGGATTCAGAGGCAGGGCTTCAGAGTGCCTGCAAGGAACGGAGCACTAGAAAGTATGTATGAATGAGGCATGTGGCAGAAAAATCAAGCATGCTGTAAAATGTGGAAGGAAGCTCCTGAAATTGAAATTTAGAACTGTCTGTTATAACTCTGCCAGTGTTCTGGCACGTGGTCCTTAAGTTATTCATCCAGGCAGTCCTCAGCCTACCCTTGTGCCTGGTTAGACTTTGGAGGTAGATGTAAAAACATTTGTGTGTCTGTGTGTGCATGTGTGTGTGCAAGTGCATGTGCACATACAACAAAAACACCTAGTTCATTTTCAAGATTATGTCCAAGGATGACAGCATGTAGATCCCTGGCAGGTGAACGGCCACACCTGGACAGTTCTACAGGGTAATGAACATCCGTAAAGACCCTGAGCACTGTCCCTTCACGCTAGCACCAGGTGGCTTTCCACCTCCAACCTCCCTTGTCTTGCCCTCCCTCCCTTTCATTTCCCTTGCAGTGACCCTGCCCTTACACTAGACCCTCCATTGCCATACTGCACACTTCACTAGCTCGCTACAACCCCAGGCAAGCTAATTGCTTTTTGCCATTCATTGTCTGCCAGATTAATGACTCCTTGTGCGTCTGGTTGCTCATAGCCTCCTCTGAGATTCCTCTGTGTACTCTCCCTGGCTTGTCTTTCCCCTCTTCCCCCCTCCTCAGATCAGCCTCTCTAAGCTCCACATCTGAGTTTTCAGAATCCATTTAATTGCTAAAACAGAAGCACTCCCTTTTTTTTTTTTTTTTTTTGCCTGATCAAAAGAGATAGTCCCAGGCATGATACAGAAGGGACTGTTTTTGTACAAGTGATAAAAATATGCAGATTTATCAGAAGAAGACAGTAGCCCAGACTCAGAAGATCCTCCTAACCACACCCCTAAAGACTCACTATCTCCAGTGGGTGAGCTTAACAAGACTCAGAGCTCCTGCCCTGGAGGAAAAAAAAGCCAATACTAACTTACAAGGGCCCAAAGCCCTTTCTGAATACAGGTATAAATGTACTGAACCTAGTGCTCTTCTGTCCAGAACCTGGTTCTCTTCTGAACCAGAACCTCTTCTGTCTTTAACAGTAACTTTCATTAACTCTTGGTTCTCAATGTTTCCTCCCAGCTTTCTCATACATTAAAATAGAAAACAGTCCTGTTCCACCTCCGCTTCACCAGCATTCTCCTGAGACAATATGCTCCAAGTGTGGTCCCTGGACCAGCAGCATAAGAAACTGGGGTGGGATTCAGCAGTCTTTTAATAAATCTTCCGGGTGATTCTGATGTATGCTTAAGTTTGACAACCACTGTAGGCCTGAAAAATTTGCATTTTTAATAAATGCTGGGATGATGTTGACCACTCTAAAAAAATCTGTCTTTAGAAAGTAGAGACAATGTATAATGGGAATGATCTTCTACCAGTCCCCTTCTGTATTTCCAAAGTCCCAATCAAACCCATCCTTAAAGACCCACCTCAAATACAACTTTAATTTATTCAACTGAAAGTTATCACCTCATTGCATTTCAGGGCTGGGCAAACTGGAGTCCAGGGGCCAAACCCACCCCACAACCAGTGTATGTAAAGCTCTCAAGCTAAGAACTGGTGGGGGGGGGGCGGGGATCAGAGATGAATATGCAATAGAGGCCTTATGTGGTCTGCAAAGCCTAAATCATATACTAAATTATATATAGCCCTTTACAGAGAAAAGCTGTCTCCTGTTATGTACTATTCTTATTTTTCCTCTTGCATTGTTAATTTCCTAACAAAGTCAATATTTGAATTATTTCTATATCCATTCAGTACCAAGAACATAATAGTTGTTCAGTAAACAATGGAAAGAATAGATAAACTAGTGGCGGTTGGATGACCTAGTTAGGTGCTGACGAGTGTTCTGGAAATCAAGAAAAGATTAATTTTATTTAGCCACTTTGTGGCTCCCCAACGCATTAGATAGGAACAGCGGCTTCCTCCACCTTAAACAGATGAAGAGAATCAGGAAGTTCATACTAGCCAGTTGTGGTGGTGCATACCTGTTATTCTGGCTACTGAGGTAGGAGGATTGAAAGTTCAAGGAGAACCTCAGCAACTTAGCAAAACTATTTCAAAATAAAAGTTTTGAAAAATGTCTGAGGATATAGCCAGATGCTCTGTAGGTTCAGTCCCCACTACTGCAAAAAAAGGAAAAAAAGGTTCATACTAATGGAATGTACTCTTTTCCATACTAATGATGAAAAATAATAAAAGCCAGTCGGGAGCTTCCCTGCAGCTTAAAAAACAAAACTAACATTTAAAATGTTCATAAATGAATGCCATTATATTGTATACCTAAAATGTACCAATAAAATTAATTTTAAAATAAAATGTTCATAAATGGAAGAGTTTAAAAATAAGCAAAAAACTTAAAATTTCAGTGGATTTCTATACCCAGTGAAAGGTTTTCATGGATTAATGTGCTACCAGTGTTAAAACAGATCCTAGCGGTTCTGCCTTGAGGTTGCCCCTTCTGCTTGGACAGCTCCACTGACAGCAACTCGCTTCCTGAGAAAGCAGCCCCTTCCACATCCTAACAGCTCCAGTTGTTAATAAGTACTTTTTTCTACTAAGCTGAAATTTCTCTTCTTATAATTTGTACCCTATAGTCCTCATTCTGCCTACTTTCATTATCAAAATTAACTACCTGAGTGTTAGTGAAAAAAGGAGCAGGATAGAGTTATACTTAACTAGAAAGTATGGAGTGTTGAGATTCTACCTATTTAGATAGTTTCCCCCTGCAAATATTAGAGAATGGATTAGAAATACAAGAAGCTAAAAGCCAAATAGATATACTTAGAGAGAAATCCATACTTACAAGTATGAAATGAAATAAGACATTCCCAATATGAAAGGAAGCAAAAGGTTGGTGGTCACAGTAGATCATAGGCTGACCACAGACTCATGGTATGTTGCTGCTAGAAAGGACTGTTAATTGCAATTAAAGTCTGTTATTTGGGACAAATGAGGATGAGGAAGCCCCAGAGCTAGGCCTGAGGGACTCTGGAATTGCTGTGTGATTCCAAAACTATAAAACAGCTGCCATGCAAGTTGCTAGGGTAGAAGCAGAGCAGGAGAAAGACCCTGAGGAATGGCTGAGTCCTCTAACTGGTGGGCTCAGGCAAAGAAGAGAGGGCCTTACAGAGAGAATTGTCCCAGAGAGGATGGAGGAGTGGAGAGAGGGAAGCTCGAATTTCAAGTTGTACACTTGTTTACAGTGTAATATATAGTAGTCTTAAGCCAAACAC